>JAWWLV010000088.1:142646810-142675814 GCA_035041135.1 Platyrinchus mystaceus
GGTTTAAGGCCTCCATTTTCTGTCACTTTCTCGTTCCATCTTAGGGTCTCGGTCCAGCCAAGATTCCCCACAGGGAAAGAGTCAAAAAAAGTATTAGAGAACAAGGTCCTCCCTCTAAGGATGACACAATCCTGTGTTGTGATGTTATTGACGGGCATTTCAGTAATGATGGGAATCAACAGGGATTTGCACTCCATACCCTCTAAAATTAGAGAAAGAAGTAAACCCAAAGTAACAGGAGACAGTGTTGTCATGATTAAGCCAGGGGAAATATTCTGTTTTGGACTGAACAACAATCAGTAGGAAAATATATTTTTCTGTTGGATTGTCAACACCCTCTAAAATCCATTTTCTGTGTACCTGCACTCTCCCATACTGATGTATACATTTGTAGGTCATTTTTTTCTAAAATGTATGAAAAAACTCTCTGGAAAATATCAGCAGAGGAGTGATGGAGGAGAGTTTTTGCCTTTGTACTTTGAGACAAAGTAGTTCTAAAATGCACAGCCCCTGGGTTTGGTTACAGAAATACAGCCCTCAGTCAAATAAAAATAAATACTGTGTATAGGAATAAGTTTAGGAAAAGTTTAATGGAAAGATCACAAGTCTGAAATCACATTTTACATTTCTTTACAACAGAAAAAACTTCATGAGTGTTTGTTTTTTTTTTCTGTTTGATCTCCATATAGGCTCTGCTTTCAGTTTTTTGCTAAATTGGTATCTCTACCAGTATACAAGTTAAAAAGGTGGAAATCATACAATCCTGTTTTTAAATTTCCATTTAAAAAAAAAAAAAAAAAAAAAAAAAAAGAAAAAAAAAGAAAAAAAAAAGCCAAAAAAAAGGTCTTTTTTTCAGTCCCATTATTCCCATTGTTCCAGGAAGCTCCCTCCTCTGGCAATTAGAAACTTGCAGTGTTTCCAGCCTTGAGTCATACATGGTCAGTTTTCACTCATTCAGCCTCATGCTGACATGTTCCTATAGCTTTAATAATCAGTTCAGTTCATGAAATATACCCTGATGCATTAAGAGGCAGAAACCACATCACTTCTCAGCATTAATTTTGACCTACTAAGCAAGCCAACACTTCCAGACTCCTCTTACAAGTGAAACTCTCTCTTCCCCTCATTATTGGTTTTATTGGTTTCCATGAACATGTCCAATATTTCTTTAAAAAAAATTCTCTGGATTGATACATGTGTCCAGGATTTCTGTCTCACTTAAATCCACTGTATTAACTCTAATCAGGCTGGGTCAAAAAATATTGTCTGTCGGCAGGACTCGCTGAGCTTAATTTTGCTTGGTACAGCACTTCCTAGAAGTGTTACCCCCAAATATTTTATCTGTGGAGATGTCAGACTTACTGCTCAGATATTAAATATGTGATGTGCATGTGTTCAGCAAGTCTAAAGAGCTGCAAAACGTTAAATATGGTGCATACATATCTTTTCACTGCACATGAGTCTATCTGGGAAATTTGTGCAGGAATAAAGCAGTTCCCTCCCTTCTTAATAACATCCTTCACTTGTTTCCAACTTGAATGAGCAGAGATGATGGTGACTGAACACATTAACTATACACACTATACCTGCAGCGTCTCACCTAAACCAGTTTTGATTTACCTTTTATTTGGCTAAATCCCAGTGTTGTCTCAGAGTCCTTTGTAACCCATCAATGCACAGACATCTCTATTTCTGTGTCATATTCAACTGAAAGGCAGACAGGTCAGAGTAAAAATTCTTCTTATTAATATCTGATGTCTAAATGTTCTGATATTCTCATCTTTCACAAAGTAGTTGAGGCAATTCCAGATTTGTGTCACTGGCAAATTTCATTAAAACAGTCCAAATTTTTGCAACAAGGTCACTAACTGAATATATTAAACCAACTAATTGTTCCTTTCTTCTTAGCTAATCCTTTATAGTTTTGTATTAGCTCTCCAACTTCAGTACTCTGGTCACGTGCACCTAAATCATTGTAAAAAAATTTCTAAATAAAATCCCATCTTGATCCTTCTAGGTGTCTGGTATTATTTGGTCTTGTCAATAGAGACAAATAAGCTACCTGAACTACTTTTGAATATAATTTTTAAATTGCCATTTTCTTTCAATGCAACAAAATTCTCATGAGATGAAAATTTCAGCTAATACTTTGGTACATTAATAAAGAATATGACTCGTACTTTTTACAGTATGGGTGAATATGAAGTAAGTGACACTAATTTTTCAAAAGTCTTATTCATAATATCCCTGTATTTGTTGGCTGTATGTTTTTTACAGAAGTGAACTTAACCAGTTCAAATAGAAAGGGACTCAGCAGATGAGAAAAGGTAGAGACGTGTCGCACAGCATAAGACTCACACTCAGAAGCTCTTCAAATGTGTGTACTTTTTTGTGAGTCAACTGCAGAAGTGTTGGTTTTAAAGGTTACTGCTTCTGTGATTTACTGCAAAGAGCAGTATTGGTAGTAGGTAGAGAGCACTCCGTTAGTAATGTCTCACTCCATCCAGCTAAACTGTGCTTGTCACTGTAGCCTTAAGCATTCTTGAACTGGTGTTAATATAAGCAAGGATTGGACAACAGCAAATCAGTGCCAGAGCTTGGAAAATAACCCAGGACTACTGGCCCTCAAGTCTATGTGTTAATTACTGCAAATATTACCTCTCTCACCTAGCAGTTAGGATTGCAAGAGATACAAAATTAAGTGGAGGGTTTGTGGGTGATATTTTGCTAACCTGCATCTTGTAAACATTAGCTACAATTGGACTTTTAGTATAAATTGCAGATTACAGAGATCACTGTTCTCAGTCAGATACTTCTCTGATTCACTGGTGGTTTTGGGGTTTTCTTGGCTTTGTATTAAGGGAATCACATCTCACTGAGTTGTGTAACAAGGATTGAGAATGCTCCTTGGCTAAAGCAATGCTCACACAAAGGTACTCAGCTCGAATAAAGCTGCTTCAAGTCTGCCAACTAACCAACAGAACTTTTCTTCTGCCATTTTTTTTTTTCCCTTGGCTGTGAATGGTCATTTATTGGCTCCAATTCAGTCCTTCTGACAGGAAGGGTTTTCTTGAGGATGATAGAACATAACCAGGGTGTCTGAGCCTCTGTTAGGCTTTTCCATAACAGTCTAAATCAGTGCTTGCAAAGTGTTTTCATTTTGTAACTCCCTGAGTATCTTAAAGGGAAGGTGCAAGCCTCTGTGTAATGAATTTAAACCTCCTGAGAAGACGCCTACCATAAGAGTTGACAAACTCTTCATAATACCTCTGGGGGCTGCAATCTAAGAATAGCTGGCCAGACCCGAGGTGAACTTACATCTCTCATCTTATATGTGAACTTACATTAATCTAGAGCATTTTCAATCCAAAGTTTGAGATGAGAGAAATATTTCCAGTAATAACATTTTATTTAAAAGCCTGCCCTCCGTTAATGGTGTTTCTGCTACATTAAACCTTTTTCTCTGTCAACTTATTTACTACCACAGTGCTGAGTTCAGAAATTTTCAAGTATATCAAGACTTTAATTTCTAAAAACACTCGTCACCTTCTGAGCTTTTGAATTTGTGAGAAGAGTGGGAAAAACCCCCGAGATACAGTACAAATCAGAGTGAGGTGGAAGATCCTTTCCTTTCTTAGATGGTGAGCCTGTGTGAGGAAAACTGAGGGAATTTTCCTGTTTTCTGGGTATGATTAGCTGTCCCACAACCAGGGCAGCATCAGTTACTCACCACAAGCAAACCTTTCATTTCCGCTCACAGGGGGAAGAGTGCAATGGTATTTCTCTGTACGTACACAAAGTTCTGCCTGTTTGTGGTGAGTTAATGGCCCTGTGTGTTTTTCTAACTTTTTCTCCCACCAAAAGAGCGGATGAGTAATAGATGAGTTCTGTCATGGGGAAATAGGGTGGTGAGGACATCTCTGTCTCAGAGAAGTCACAAGCTGGCAAAGGAGAGGACTTTGTAGCCAAGGGTAAGGAGAGAAGAGTTATCTCCTTTTCAGTTTAAAGATTTTCTGGGATCTCAGTCTCATGTTTGGAGGTGATAAGACAATTCAGAAAAGTTACAGGTGCTCCTGAAAGCTAGAGGAAAGTCCTACAAAACAGGACTCTAAAGCTGGATTGTAGAGACTGAGTTACTTTCAAAAGATCACTAATTATTTTTGTTCCTATATGCACAGATCTAGGAGACTAATTTAAGTATTTTTTTAAAAAAAATATGATAATCTGGAAGATTAGTAATTGTCTTTTTGAAAAGTAGCTGTCAGTTGGCACTGCCATGTAAGAGAAGACTACTGGTATGAGATTAATTAGTTCTTCAGGAGCCAAGGAAGTCAAAATTGTCTCAAATGATACTATTTTTCCTTTCTTTTCTCATGAAGTCAGAGGTTTGACTTCCTTTCTGTAGAAAGTGACCTGAAAAGAAGTGGAAAATTGTTTTCTGCTTTAGACACAACTTCACAAACAAAGGAATCCATCTAAAATGCATTGCATATACACATTATAGACAGAGCTTAGTCTGACTTGTACTGCTCTGAAATCACCCAGTAACTAATGAAAAATATCAAAATGATCAATACTTCCAACAAAAGACATATACCAAAACTCTCAAGTAGTCACCAAAAACCTGTCAGGAAAATCATTTAAGTTTTTCCATCTTTATGTCTACAGTCTAATGAGTTTTTGAGACACCTATCTATTACATGAGTGGAGAAAGCTCCTGAGTGTGACAGAGTGTAATTTATGTAGTTCTGAACCTGCTAGAGCAAGAACCTGCTTTGTCTGACACACATACAATCTTTTACTGGCTTCCAGTTTGCTTTCACTCATATGGTCACCCAAACCTTGTAAGATACTAATGGATTTTAGAGAAATCGAAATAATTTTTGTTTCCAGAGCTGCACCTTACCTCTCTCATTCATTGCACACAACTTGTCCACACCAGGATCAATGTACACAGTTCCTACAATGCCACATTTGCAATGCAGATCTCCACAGTGAACCCTCACAGACCCTAAGAGACTCTGCCATGAGTTCTCAGAGCTCCCTTAGAAAAATGAGAGTAAAAATGTCCAGGGATCCTCTTCTCTGGTAGGGAGGGAAATCCTGAAGAAAATGAGTGTTTCTTCTTATGATGACTGTGAGGATGCTCAGTGATACAATAGATGTGATATATAAGCCCAAATAAGAAAGATCTGCACAGGGGATCTGTATATGTACCAAGTGGAGATATCCTCCTTCGAGTCCTATGCATATTGATGCTTTTAAATACTTTCAGTGCCACTCACCTAATCAATCTGACTGAGCAAAGAGTGAAATTATTGCATGTAGAGTACTGACACAGTCATCAGTAGCTGCATGTGTAACTTAGCAAATTACAAGGATTTGTACAGTGTGAAAACAAAGCTGCTTAATTTTTGGGATCTGAGGGCAGAATCAGATGATGTCAGGATGTCTTTGTGCTGCTGCCTGTATTTATCTAGTTGAATGTTGCCTATGCAGAAATCAAAACCTTCTGGAATTGCTTCCAATGTGATAAGGACTCACGCTATTTAGGAATAGGTCCTTCTTCTATATAAGGAGGTGTAAAAGGAGTGGGGTAAATTGTGATGGTCAGCAGAGGAAGTGAAGTGCAGGGTACACAGTGCCATTTCTTAGATAAGTCTTACAACTGGGATAGGAATAGGGGTTCTGTGAGTGCAGAAAGGAGGAAAAGCATGTAATTTCTTCTTTGCTTTTTTTGTTGTTTTTTTTTTTTTTCTCCTCTGCTCAGTCTCTCTGTGAAAAACATGTGAGGCAGAGATTTTTAAAGTTATTTTTGTGGGAGGGAGCAGAGAGGAAATTGAGAGGGATTTGTGTACAGTCCTTTATTGCTTTCAGAAGCAGTAGGATGTCTGTTTTTTGAAGTGCTGATGGTCAAAGACGGAAATCGAAACCCTAATCTCAGGAGAAGATAAATCATTACCTATATCAACACCATTGCTTTCTTATATTTTCCTTGGATCCAGCTATTTTTTTTTCCATGGATAAGGATTACTGGCTAACTCAGTTGCACATAATGTGAATTTTCATCTCTCAGAGTTAAAATAAGCAAATATCATGTCCTGGCAGAAAGGCAGGTCTGTGCTAAGGCTGCTTGTGTCCAGAAGACCATCTTGACTTAAGCACTGGATATGTTCCTTCCTATTGACTGGAGAGTGAAAGTGCAATATAAGTATTATAAATTACCTGAACTGATGAAGTATTAGAATTACTTACTCAGCCAACCAAACCTTTACTTCTCCTCCACCCTAAATTCCAAATAAGGACTCCATTGTAAAAACATTCTAAGGTCTTTTATCAATAATTTAATGCCTCACAAAAATAAACTTGTATTTGGTCCTTGCTATGTGCACCTAATCCCCCAACAGACAGATGCCAGTGGCAGTGGTAAAAATTGCTCTTTCAGATCACATACATTTTTATTGTAAGTGAAACCAAAACAGCTTATCCCCTCAACACACCATGCAGGGGTATATACTTGGTTATTCTTTGGTCAGTTATATTCTGAAGTAAAACAGTATTATGCCACTTGATGATGGTAAAATTTCATGTATTGTTTCCTATTGAAGACTTCTAGTAAATTATCAGAAACTTTGGCACATACATTTCCGTTCTCTAACCCTTTTTCCAATGTAATATTTTTCATTAAAAGATACCTTCCCCCACCAGTGAATCCTAGAAGCTTCTCCTTTCATCATCCAAGCAACTGGTTCTCACAAAAGATCTTTTCTTCATTCTAAAATTAACAAGGTTTCTGAGGGGGAAGAAGAAAATTTTTACTTGTAAACAATAATTTGTTTGAGTTTTCTTCTATTAATGACAATGAAGTGTTGAGGTTTGGAGTGGGAATTAAAGAGACATTTCTTCCCAGCAACAGTTCCATTGTCAGCATCATCTAGCGCTGAAGTTGGTTGTAGAAGGGGATGGAATTTCTGATGCATTTTCAACCCACTCCATCAATAAACTTTCAGCCAATTCTTTCCCCTAACTTTCCAGCCCCCTATAGCAGCATCTAGCAGGGGTATTTTGTTTTGTTTTTTGCTGAACTACGTCATTGAGTCTAAATATGTAGCTGAATTAGTTAATCCTGAGTATGTATGAACCAGATGATCTTTAAGGTCCCTTTTCCAACACAAACAATTCTATGATTGCATGATGTATTCTGGTCTAGTGAGTTATTCTTTACACTGTACTATGAGATTTTTTTTTCTCGTTCCCTGTATTGCAGCTAGCAAAAAATGTTAAGCATTAATAAACATTAAATGGCCTTTTATGTGAATCAACTAGCTTTTTTTTAGCCTTGCAGCTTATGTAAATATGTCTTTTAACTATAGTGAGTGGAGGAAACAACTAACCCCTAAATGTGTTAGGTTTTCCTGTTCTAAGCAGGTTTGAAAGCTTTTACTTTGTAAAGCAAAGAAACCACAATAGTAGAACCCAAAACTATGTTCAACTGGAGAATATGCAGTACTTCTCACAGATCAATTCCAAGAATGTTTTCACTTTGTGTTACCTGACTGTTGTACAGCATCACATCAGTTATACTTTAGTTTCCAGAGAATAAGGGTTCTCTAATTTTATCTATAAACAATACTAAATTTCAAAAGAAAGAAAAAAGAGATAATAGCTTGAAAATGAAACAAAACATGCCAATTGTAGCTAAGTATTCATTGATAAAATGTAGTGACTATCAGAACCTTTTTTGTTCAATGTTTCCTATTTTACTTACTCTGATTTATTAAAATTGTGTTCACAAAAAAGAAATGTCCATTTCAAAGGAGTTTCTATAAATGGCCCCTTTCTGCAATAATGAGTTTTAACACAACTCTGAAGCCCAGGGTCATGCCAAATGTTGATACTGGAGCCCAAAACCAGGAAATGCTCCTCTGATTTCTGCATTATGACCAACACATCTGATTCAGAGCAAAACTGATTAATGATTTGTCATCACAAAAATTTTCAATGGAATCTCCTGTGTTCAATTACATTTCAAAGGGATCATGTTCAGATCTGAAATCCAAGAAAATGTTATCACAGACAGCTGGTCTTTAGAACATTCCTCTGTCATTAATTTCTGATTCTTATGTGTCATCAGCAAGAGTTTGCCACCCCCTCCAGTCTGTCCACTGACACACATCGTGAGCCAAATACAAACAGAACTGTTGAGATACCGAGCAGTCTCATGGGTGGTAGCCACTCATGAGAGTAAAAAAGTTTGTTGTTCTGTTTTGTGGGTTTTTTGTTTGTTGGTTTGGTTTTTGTTTGTTTGTTTGTTTGTTTGTTTTTTGTGGACTTATTATCTTTTTCAAATTCTTCAAATTCATATTAATTTATAGGAAGATGAAGAAATGCTACAGTATTATGACCATGACAAGACTTTTGCACTTCTGTTAAAGTGGTTTATCTGCTCTAAGCTGTGCACATGCACAAAATGCCATATCGACCAGGAGTAGTCAGCTTACTTAAGAAGATCTTGTTTTGTCTGAATAAAACATATGCTGTGATGCAGGCTTGTAGGGACGAGAGGTCTGAAAGTTTTCAGTAAAACACTGAAAGGAAAAATGAAGAAACTATGATAAAATCTATATGCATAATGCAATTCCTGCTAATAGATAAACACTTTCCCTTCTGCAGATACCACAATCACACTAACACATAGAGGGAAGTGCTAATGTGTCTAAATACATGATTTTAATTAACTACTCACAAACACTGTGCAGGCCTTTGACAGGCTCCTAATGTCTGCAGTGCATGCATGACCTTCTCAGCAACAGTGATTGCTTCTGTGGGCCAAATTGTAGTGAGCACAGATTACATGTGCCTTATAACCCTGATAAGCACAGGATGTATTCCTCACAAAAATATGTTGATGGGAAAGGAAACCCTTGCATATGCAACAAGTAGGAATGTGCAAGATGTTGATGAAGCCTTGACTTCGGTTTTTAATCATTGTGTGACTGGGAGAACTAATCAAGAATTTAGCAACTGCAGAGAAATTATTCTATCTTGTGGAATGTGTACTACAGAGACAGTGGAAGTCCTAACCCACTCCTTGATTTTTGCTGCTTATAAAACCCTAAGAAGCCCATGCCCTTAAGTGCCATATCTAGTGCATGAAATTCTCCTGTGCTATAGTAGCCCCAAAGGAGCTGGAAATGGCCTAATAATTTCTTCATCACCCATGTGAGCAATAATAACTCAGGTCATGAGTCACCCCAACATGAAGTCACACATTGAGTTCTGTGTATGCTGTAGCTCTCTGGTAAATTAATTCTTTTCCTAGCACAAGAACCCTGGCTCTTACATTTACTCCTGATATAAGATTCTGCTTGATCCTCATAGAATCATAGAATGACTTGGGTTGAAAAGGATCTTAAAGATCATCTAATCCCAACTCCCCTGCCATGGGCAAGGACACCTCCCACTAAATTAGATTTCTCAAAGTCCCACCCAGCTTGGCCTTGAACACTTCCAGGAATGGGACATCCACAACTTCTCTGGGCAACCTGTTTTAATGATTCATCACCCTCACAGGGAAGAATTTCTTCCTAATATCTACTCTAAACTCAGTCTCTTTCCGTTTGAAGCCATTCCACCTTGTCCTGTCACTACAAGCTCTTGTAAATAGTCTCTCTCCAACTTTCTTGTTGGCTTCCTTTAGGTACTGGAATGTCACAATGAGGTCACCCCAAAGCCTTCTCTTCTCCAGGCTGAGCAATCCCAGTTCTCTCAGCCTTTCCTTCCTTATAGGAGAGGTGCTCCATTCCTCTAATCATTTTGATGGCTTTCCTTGATAAGGCAGACCCATCTACCCTGTGCTTTGTAGCCAAAACATGTCACGATTATTCCTTATGCTGTGACTTTTCACCTGTGATTTATATTCTTGCAAGTACTTATGAGTTTTTGGGGACTGAGGTTTTTTTCACTTTTTTCTTCCAGTGACTCATCCTCAGGTAGCCAGCAGTTTTAAGGACCCCAACTAATTGTAGCAAAGAGAAGAAATGTAAATGAGGACTTCCTCTCTGCACTAGGGGAAGGTGGTTATTCTAATATCACAATGCTAGTCAAAACTCTTTGAACTGTCATAGTTTTATTATTGTCACATAAAACTGGAACAAAATATCCTGCTTACACACAAAGTTGGTAAAAAATTTGTATTTCTTACTGTAACATGTAAAAAGCTTAAATAGGCACAATAAATTTCAGTACTTTCTTTGCAGGTAGTTTCCATCAATGGGCTCATGGCATCACCCAAAACCACCAAGCACAGGTACAGAACGGCTGTTAAAAACACGCACTGAGGCACATATTTGGCAAGTTTCAGGTCAGTTGTAGTAGATGCCAAACACAAGGTTCCACCAGTGGCTAGGAGGTTCTTGAAAGTAGGGTAGCATGGTAGGACGTACTTCCCAACCTTAGCTCAATCCCTGACCTGTTTGTTTCCATGTTAAACGTCCAACTAGCTAACAAGCATGACAGAGGTTGTTATACTGCTGTGCAAATGCATGAGTTTCTACTTGTGGTGGGAACAGAAGGTAGGAGTCAGCTCAGTCTCTGTGAGACTTGACAACTGTTGCAGGCAGCCTGAGGTATGAAGGGACAGAGGCAGTTACTTGGCAGGAGAAATGAACTGATCAAAAGAAGTACTGATTTCCTTCTGCTGCTTGTGCAGTTAATGTTTCAGACTTTGTAAAGGCTCTCACAGCACCCAGAGCGCGCACACACACACACACATATAAGTATGTGGGGGGTTGTGTCTGCATAGGAAACAGTACGCCTGAGACACCCTTCTTTTCTGTGGAAGGAAGTGTTTGCATTAGAAGGAGATTCTTCCAAGCAGAAAACATCAGGGACAAATTTATACATAGGAGTAAAAATTGCTCTCTGAACTTCATATAGGAAGGAGTCTGAGATGTAGATTTTATAAACAGACCCCTTTGGATCTCTGAAGAGAGGATTTGAAAAGTCAAACACATCCAGGACATGCCTATAAAAGTAAAAATTACACTTCCCAGAGCCTTTTAAGCAACAGACTTATTTCAAACAACAGAGTACGATAGCTGTTAGTTTTTGTCTCTTTCTCTGTGTAGACATGCATTGGCAAAACTAACCCCTGTGTAAAGATGTCATTAGTTTAGAGATTTTATCATTTCAGCTTTAAGACCCATGGCTGAAACTCATTGATCCTTGCTGCTGAGTAGTAAGACAGGCAAGTCAGATGCCCAGACAAAAAACCCCTTCCCTTTGTTTAGCTAAAGAAATTAGCTTGATGGGCCAGGAATCATTTTCTGGTCATTTAAGGAACAGTTTGGGTGACTTTTCTTCAATTAGCAGAGTAATTAAATTAATTCACCTGAAAATGAATAGGGAAAAAAATTATATCCAGGACACTGGAAATGGACAGTTATTGGAGCCTCCATTGGATAGAGATTACAGACAACAAAAGATGAGGGATAATGGAAGGGTCTTTTTGAGGAGACTGCAGGACCATGTATGCCACTAAGTGTTAGTAAAAGGACTGGAATGTTGCAGATCCTGTTGAGATGAGTGATGGCAAGATGAAACAGGGCAATAAGGAGCAATAGTGATGTCAGTAGCCAGTGAAATGACAACAGAGCAACCATAAACAGCAGGTACCAGGAGAGCCATCATAGAAACTGGTTTTATGGTCAGCATCAGCAAGAAGTTTTGTACTTATCTTTATTACATAGGACAGAGTTGTGAGTTTCACTTGTAATTCAAAGAATTACATGTAACCTTTTTGAGCTCAGCTTGCAAATGTTCACGCATGAGTGCCCTGAGAGTGTTTATGAGTCTCTGCGTCTGTAGTTGGCATCCCAAGCACTTATGTTTAAAGGGTCCTAAGAAACAGACAGTGCCTGCATAACATTTTTGTGTTTTGCCTCCAAATCACTTAAAGCAGGTGAACATTTCATTGTGCATGTGTGCAATTAAGAGCTTAAAATAACAGATGAAATTTACACAGGAAGAACACTTGGTAGGACTGACAAGGAGTGTAAGAACAGTTCTTGGGAGCAAAAAATATTTGAGTGGTGTTTCTTTGCTGCCAGTCACCTATTTGGCATTAGTATCTATATTCCTGACCACAGCAGAACAAGGGCATTGCTGTGGTATTAACTTGTCTCTGATGCTGTCATTAACTCTGTAGACTGCAGAGCAGAATAAGGTAATTTGCAAAGGACAAAAGCTGCTGCAGATTCCCTTTTCTCTGCTCACTTGCTGTCTTTCATTTCAACATGAGTGGGTTGGGTGCTGTAAGTGGGATATTAAATTCTAAACTGCTTGAGAAGGATGTTGCTGAAGTCTGTGGGGTCCCTGAGTTTTATTGATCATGCCTATACTATATATCTTTGCTTATTCAAAGTCCTGGCCATGTCATGGAGCGTGCGATGAAGAGCACATCACATTTTATTCTGCAAGGCACCTGGAGAGTATATCCATGACTTGTGTGCTGCTGTGTCCTGACAGCTTCACAAGCTCGAAGCACAAGTCTTTACCAACTAAACATGAAGTTCACAGTTCTTCAGGAGGAACACAACCACTTTCTTCTACATTTTCTTTTCACTAGCAGTCTTTCAAAGAAAAGCACAATTTACAAGTGTTCCAACAGCTTCATTAACTGCTCCCTCTCCTCCACAGACAGCAAGGGTTAAGGATGCATGGCCCCGGCCACTTGTCAGATTTGGCATGCTGGAGCCAACAGCTGGTGGAGGCAGTTAATTAGTCCTTCGACCTGCTCAGAGTTCAGCCTTGACTGGCAGGGAAAAGCAGGCTGCACCAGCCTGCTTCCCTCTTTCAATTAACAAAGGCCTGTGCCATCAGATTACCTTGGCAACATGCCACTGCCTCCGTGTCATTTGCCTGCCTGAGCTTTGCCATGGCAACAGGAAAGCTAGCCTTGCCAAAGCAGCATCTGGTCTATGGGTGGCAGATTACCTGCCAAACAGATTTACTAGCTGCAAAATGCTGCCGAATGTCCCGAGAAAACAGAGGAAGGGGGAAAATCTTGTCACAAAAAGATGATTATCCATTTTAATTTTTTTTTCTAAGAAAAGGTTTCCAGAGGTCCAGCTGCTGATGTGTAGATAGGGCATGTCTTTATTCTTTCTGGGTATGAAAACCATTAGACAAATTAGGCTTTATCTTAGCCACAAGGTCCTCTGGGCATTATAGAAGCAAAAGTCTTTGTTGAGGACTAATTTCTATTATGCAGTAACCAGGCTGGTCTTGACAGAGCACTGCTGGTTTTTCATTTCGTTTTATTGCATCCATTTTGTTGGGTTGACACTAGAGATATGTGTGATCCAAAAATCATGGATCCAACTGCTCATAAACTGCAGGGAAAATCAGATCTGAATGTCAGCATCACATCGAGTTCCAATGGCCTGTAAAAGTCAGGGACAGGCGGTACCAGATTTGTAAGTACTGTAAGACTTTTCCAGCTGACTGTCTGGATTCAGTAGAGATTGAAGTTTCAGGATTCATAGAAGGCCGGGAAATAGATTATAAGATATGGTAACATCTCTACCAAACAACTCTTGAAAGCAAGTCATGTTGCAAAGGAAGGCCAGAAAACCAGTAGCCAAATCCCAATGGTTCCTCTGTTTTGGGAGACAATTCCTTTCTAACTAACCCAGTAAGTCCTCTAACACCAAGCTGCTGTGACAGAGACTGACTAATTAGACTCTCGAGAAGTATTTGAATGCAAATGCAATCTGACTGCCACTATGCAGCAAGCAGTGAAAGAACAAAGTTCCTTTCCAGTCCCTCCTAGGTTGTTAGCACACATTTGAAACGTGACATTTCTCTGAAGCAACAAATGTCATCAAGGAAAATAAGGATCATCTTATTTCAGCTCCCCTTACAAACTTAAGCATTGTCTCATAAACGTTAGGTACTCACTCCAGGGTGTGCCTATCCCAGTTACTGGCTCTGTGGACTGTATACACCAGACCCTGAGATTAGGTCAGTTGGTTAGAGCACGGTGCTAATAATGCCAAGGGTTTGGGTTTCACCCATTCACTTAAAAGCTGAACTCGATGATCCTTGTGGGTCCCCTCAACTCAGAATATTCTGTATTCTGTGAAGGGGGTAGTGCAAGGAATGGTGGTAGCTACAAATGGAGCAAGCAGAGATTGAAGTTGCTGCAGCAGTGGGAAAATTTGCCTCAGGTTGGAAAGCAAGGTTGGTCACCAATGTTCACACACTCAGCAAAAAGTTCCATTACATTTTTTTGGTTGTCAATGATCTTAGATGCTACTCTTCCCTTAGGTCTGGATTTCTAAGGGATAGGGATACATTTGGGAGAGTGTGCTTGCAGGTCTCTCAATCTCACACAGACCCATGCTGTTCTGAGAGAGCAAAATCAATACCTAAATGTGGACAAAATAAATTGGATAGCTGGTACATACTTGAAAGGCTCTTGGCAGAAATATAGCCTCATAGATCAGAATATAAGTAACTCTAAAGTTCATCTCTTGTACATCAACTCTTATTGTAACAAAAAAAACCCCAAACCAAAACCAACCAACCAAACAAACCATAATAAAGCAAATAAAAATAAATCTTTGGTCCTACTCAAGATGTAGGAGGATGGTGACAAGGAAGCTACATCTCTTCACTACATCATTTTGCTACCTAAATATTCATGACCTGCAGGTCAGTGTTGTAGTTTGCTGCACTGGATCCATCTTTAACTCTCACACAGTCATTACAGAACATCACCTCACACCATTTGGTGTCTTTGCCTGAAGCTAATGGGCAGAGCCACTGTGTAAGTGGGTCATCCTTATTCACAAGGTAGTGAAGATGCAGAGAACTGAGTGACTTCCCCATATTCACAGAGGTTTTGTCAGAGTGAGCACTAGGCCTTGCTGCCTTTCAGCTCTGCATGCTATTTTTGGGCCAGGGCTGGGGAGGACCAGCCAAGGGAAGCAGAGGGGCTTCAATATCCCTGTGAGGGATCAGCAGCTCCAGACACCAAAGGATCAGCTGTGGCCATCAGGGATAGGAAAATACAGCTGTTCCCAAGGAGAGCTTGGCCTGTCAGTCCAGAAGGCCAGAACCTTCCAGAAAAATTATCTTAGTGTCTGGAAGCTTCCAGAAGGAACCGGCTTGGTGGCCCAGATACTGTGAAGGGGCTGCTGTGGGTCTGTCTCACTGCACACTCTGAGGAGCTGCTGTGGGATGTGGCCTCCCTGAGGACCCCAGTCCCCAAGGACCTGTGGCACAGTCAACCAAACACCTGGCACAGTGACTGTGTCTCTGAGTGAGCATTTCCACTTCAATCCTGGACACTTTTCTCCTTTAATTTAAACATCTACTCCCAAATAGAAGTAAACTGACTGTGGCTTGTACATGACTAGCTGCTCTGTGAAGTGACAAGCTTGACAGAGGTTTCATCCTACACTTCACCACACGTCTTGAGTTTTCCCTGCCCTGCCAGGATGAAGAAAGAACAGAGCTCTTCCCAAGAAAGACTCCTGTCATTTTATATCATATGTGGTCAAAAGTCAGGGATCAGCCACACTGATGAAAACCCTTCTGACTCCAGCCTCTGGTATGTTCATGGCTGCTTTCCAGATCCCAGACTTTTACAACATCAGGATTTCTGTATATAAAAGGCATCTGAGGCTGGCTGAGTGTATCTTTTTCCCTGTTTTCAGTCGTGGTCAAAAAGAAATTTGGAACAGTTTAAAAAAAAAAAAAGGCAATAGTGTCCTTCCCATCTTTTAGCTAATGGGTGTTACATTACAAAGTGGTGGTTGGAAAGTTACCAAAACACCTTGAGGGTACTGAGCAGTCCACTTGAGGTCCTTAACCTTTGTTCAAAGAGATATTGATCCCAGGAGTTGTGGGTGACCCATATAGGTGGGAAGCCTAGGAAGCAAGATGAGAAGTGCCAACACCCAAACACAATTCATTGATATTCACTGATCCTTATTTTGGAAACAAGACGATGTTAGTGGCTAAAGGAGAATAGAGTTCTTTCTGGATCACTCAGCTTCAGTGTCTAGTACTTAACCTGTTGTTCGTATTAAGAAGAGAGTCCTGTTGATTTCTGTAGCCCTGGTCTTGTGCTCTGGCAAGTCAAGATCCATCTCTTATGCATGAATTCTGTAAATCACTAATCAGTAGGTTATCATTCAAACTCTTAGTTCAGTGTCAGATTGTAAAATTTGGCAGATAATTTTGTGTCTTCCAGATAAGTGCACGTGATGCATGATTGAGAGCTGCTTAGTTTAGTCCTAAAGTTACAGCTCTGCCATGATGGAGTAAAAGAAACAGCAACTAGAATACGGAGATCTCTATTTTGTTTGCCTCTCTCTGTGACTTACCTGAATCCATAGCAATTTGTGACAAAATTAGAGAAGGAAGCCCACAGACTTCTGGTTTAGTCATCCCTCTGTGATCAGAAGAATTGTGTGTGTTGCATATGTGCTTCAGAGGAGTGGAACTGAGCTGAAACTCCGTCACCCCAAATACACTGCTGGGCCACCCTAGGAAATCCTAATAAATCCTTCTGGCTTAATTGCTAAGCTCTCCAGGGCATAGAGACATGACCAAAAGCACCATGCTAAATGGCTTTCAGGACATCAGGAAGTCTAAGAAGCTGAAATCAAGTATTCATTATTGCAAAAGTATTTTTGTTAGAGGCTTGCCTGTGCTATACTTTACCAGAAAGGTTTTACTGGGATGCAGGAACTGTTTCATTATTTACACAGGGTAGAAGAGTTACCACACTGGAGTCAGCAGGAAGTCACAACAGAAATTTTCCACTAGTATAGGAAGTGTTTTCACATATGGAATTGAAACTTTTGCACACCCTAAGAACACTATTTTACTTCAAATGACAATAGTGGCTCTTATGCGGTACTCAGTTTGAAGGAATTTTGATGATCCAGTCATTTCCACATGCTGAGAATGGACTCAGCAACCCAATGTGTTGTCTCATGGTAAGTCTCAGATTAAGTAGTTCTCGTCTATAATGCAGGTAGTTGTTTGCAAGAGCATGTCCTGGACACTATCCCCACTGCCGCCAAAGTTTTAATCCAGAAGTAGGTCTAGATGGTGAGTCAGTAAATTTTAATGTGTTTTAATTATCTGGCTATTTTTAGAAGGTTCAGCATTTATATTGCCAGGCAGTTAAGTGGAGCAGAAAGTAAAATCCGAGTGAGATGCTTCCCTCTTCTTGAGATAGGGAGATGGATTATGCATCATTAACACTACTAATGAAAAACAAATCATGACAGTTCTAGGTTTAAAAGCTGAGTGTCAACACAGAGAATCTACCTCAGAAACCAGCACTTCTTATTTACTTCTGTCATGTTTCCTGAATCCCAACAAGTAACACAAGTTTTCAGTTGGTCATTCAGTTATTGGTTCTTTGTCCTCCTTCCTCCCATTAGTAGGACAATGAAAATACCAGTTACTTTGGACTTCAGGAAGTTCTTGGGAATGTTTTTTTTGTGACTGAGATTGTATGAGCAGAACAACTGGAATTTTCCAGGGCATTTACTCATTCCTGGTAATAGGTAAAGTGATGTAAATAAGCATCAGCTACCCCTACCTCAGGCTTCTCTTGTATTTTACAAGGTCTAAACAGAATCATCCAGAGGCTGGGATTAGGCAGCAATTGCTTTTGTGACTGATGCCGAGATATTTAATGCAACAATATGTAGATGTATTTGAAAGTCTGAAGCTATGGGCCTCGATTTACTGTTATCCACCGCAACTACTGATCAGGGTTCATCTCTATTTGGTGTATGTGCATCTGGTTCTAGGATCTGCTATGTATTCCTTGACTGTGATCTTGCAAATCACCTGCATTCTCTATCCATCACCTGTAGGATAAAGAAAGCAATACCTTAGATCACATATTTCTCTTGTAATGTTTATATGTGCAGTATCTGGCTATAGAATTTTATTCCTGTTTGATACACCTCAGTGCTGTGATAAAAAATTAGGAATATTTACTTTCTGAAAATAAATTAAAATAAATATAAGGATTCCTTCCTCTTCTCTCAGCATGCTACCTGTGAATCCAAGCAAGGCTTAACCATTACTAGGTTTTTTCCATGTAAAGGCTACCTCCATTCAAATTAATTTTTCATGTAGTTATCAAGTAAGAAGTGCAACATAAACCAAATGCAATGCAAACAGAACAGTCTGCAATGTATAATCCAGCCATCCCAGGTTTCCTGCCCTCTGCCTCCATCCTGTCCCTGGGATAATTGCAGAGTTTTTCTTAGGCTGGAAAAATGCTCGTCTTGCAGTTGCAAGCATATCGTGTTGGATTTCAGTTTTATTTTTAGTCAAGTGGATTTGCTGTCTCTTGTCAGCTTATTGTGTTGTGTTAGCAGGGACATTTGAACAGAACAGAGTTTTGTTGGAGCTCCAGTGGGCTCTTGCATATAAAATCAAAGTTCTCTTGCTTGCTTCATGTTCTCATTCATTCATTCAGTGTCTCAGAGCCTGCCAGCTCCGTGGGCATGCATCCAGGTTTGCATTTACTACTGGGTTTTGTGTTGGCTGCCAGTCACAAAGGCTGGTGATAAATGGATTCAGCAGCACCTATTAGGATTAACTGAAGGCTTAAATTCATTTTGAAACCTCTTACTGCCAAAATTAATTATACTAAAATTAATTATGCTGTGTTATCCACCGAAGAACAGGCCAAGGTGAGGAAGAGACCCACCTTAATGTTTACTACAGCCTGGAGCAGAAATAACCAGCTGAAATAGGACAGAATCCATCATGCTGACTAGATTTATAAGCATAAAGCTTTTTGCACTGCCTGCTTTCAGCTATCTTTTGATTTTTTTCTCAGAAACCTTGTTTTACATGCTGACTACAGTGATCCAGGTCAATTAGAACAACACCTGTATGGTGATCTGCAAAGCAGCTTGGACAGGAGAAGTATCCTCATATTTTTGCAAAAACATCATCTTAGCAAAAACATCCCACTTCAATTATTTCATGGTATGGCATTTGGAAGAAATATGTTAATAGAAAATCCAGTGACTTGATTGCTTTGCAAACAATGAGGTTCTGTTCCCACCTCTTGTTTGCGGTAATTCAGTTTAGTCTCATGTTGAAGAGAAGTTGCTGAAAAACAGTGTAATACCAGGTGGAAGCCCTGAAAATCTCTCCTGTCATAGCTGCAGGTTGTTAGGTAGCTGATACAGTAGAAACCAACAGGGAAGCACAGAGACAATTAATAACTTCAGATGAGTTCTGCCAGGTCCGTACTGTGTCATACCTTGCACTTAAAAACTACACTGTTGGATTAGAGCTCCCCTTTGAAATTAGGTGTTGATGTGAGTTATACTGGCAGAATCTGGTCTAGTCTACCCAACAGGATGCAGATTCAACACTTATGAAATCACAACAAAGCCATGAGAGTCACAATGTCCCAGTGAATGATCTCCTTCATTTTGTGTCCTCTTCTATGTTTTGATAGAATGTGAGGCCCATCTCCAACATATAAGCAATCAAAGTTCCTTGATCAGAAAGCTTCTAACTGAAGGAAAGAGCATTGTTTAAAATATGGAGGAAAGAATGGACTAAAAGTAGAACAAAAGCCATTGTTTAGAAATATTGCTTAAATAGTAACGGAATATTGCTTTTTCCTGCTGCTCCTCAATCTAACCCAGGCAAGAAAATACTATATTTTGACTGCTTCAGTGAAGGGCCTGATTAATTTATCCTTTCTGAAGGCTCATCTATAGCGCATGCTATAACAAAATCATCAGCTCTTAAGACTCCACTGTAAAACTCAGTAATTTGCATTCTTGGCTATCTTACTTCATTCATTTCAGATAAAATACTGGTCTCCTCATTCTTGTCCATTATAAACAATTCTGTATTTTTCTTGCTGCTCTCTGCCTTTGAATTGCAGAGAAAAGTCTTGCCTGTCTCTTCTGCAGAAAAACATGGTGGCTGGTAGACAATTAAACTTATTCACCTTTGAAAAATCAAATCATACTGTTTTGCTGACTATTTTTGCATTGCTTGGAAAGTAGCTGCAGAGCAAGTTCTTCACTGAGGAATTTTTTTTGTTATAAAGGTAGCTTTAGAATTACTCATAAAATCAAAACTAGGTTGATTTGGTTTCTAATTATGTGTTTGACTGACAGAGAAAACATTCCAGATGAGCAAACATCTGAGAAACCAGCTTCATGCCAGGAACTTGAAATATTTGTCAGAAACACTAAAGTCAGAACTATATTAACTGCAGGTTCCCTCTTTATTCAACACAGAGACATACAGTCCTTTGGAGTTATTCAGCCCAGGTTTTTATCTGAATCTATAGGGAGTGGAGGATGAACTAAATTCTTAGCTTATGGTACCTGCATTAGGATGCTAAAGTTTAAGAAGACAGGAATCAAGCCAGGAAGTGGAGGCAGAATGGAGCCTGTCATCCAGTGTATGGCCTCATATCCATGAATTTGGTAGCTTGGTTAGCTCAGTTCCAGATGAGATGGTCAAGATGACACGTTCTGAAAAAGAAATCAGGAATTAGTCACCTGTTACATCCAAAGATTCCTAGGGAGTTGGCCACCCAAAACTGTGAGGCATAGGGGATACAACTGGACTATATGGCCCAAAAGAAGACATTAAATATCAGTAAGACTGAGATTCCTGGGTGATATTTTTGGCCACAAGGAGTGCAATTCTTCGAAGTCTCATTACTGCAAAACATCAAATTTTAAACAAGGCAGCTGGGGTCAACCCATAAACCCCCAGGAATCTGACACAGTTTTCAAACACAGAAACACTGTAATATTAGCAGGGTATAATTGAACCTCTTGGCTGAAAGCAAAGCAATTATCAGTGTAACAAGCAATTATACCTGATGTTCAGTAAACAACAAAATAAACATAATAAAATATAGCCACAGCATTTTGATTCAAAACCTCATAGAGAGTTACCATTTGTTCTTACATCTTCCTCTATGCAAGTAGTGTATCGTTAGCAAAGTATTATCCTTGTGTTTTACACCACTATTTAATTGCATGGGAGGCAGTTAAGAAGATCAAAGAGCTCTATTAACAACAGATAACCACAGAGAAAATATGATTAAAGTAATTACAGAGGGAAGTAATCTGCTAATTCTTAATGATTCCGAGGACTCAGAGGGGAGTTCTCAAAGTGATTTTCATCACCGGAAATCAGGGTGTTACTGCAATGGACAGATGTGATATTTTGGGTTTCAAAATGTGGGCTATTTTTCTATACATGCTTTCTCTTATGCCTTCTCCCAAACTTCATGCTCACTTGTGGCATGATTTAGAAGTGAAGAAGTCCTTATCACAACATCTGCCAACCTTTTTCCCCACACCCTAATAACCCCATCTTCTGGCACCTGGCAAAATTTCCCAGACCTCTTTAATTTCTAACCAGGACTTACCTTCACTTTCCATAAGCCTTTTGAAACAAACTTATGACATTTTCCTCACCTTTTCTTTCCTCACACATCCTTTCTATCTTGTCAACTAGAACTAGAGATAATTTTTCACTCTTTCTACTCTTCCCCTTCTCACTCCACCCTAAAACCTCCTCCCTTTCTTACCTCACCTTTTTACTTCAGACATCCTACCAAAACCGCCCCTAATAAGCCTTTTCTTTCTGTTCTTCCTCCATGGACAACTAATTTAAAATTAAAAGGAGATAGGTATATATGTTTCTGTATAATGTGAGAGTGTTTGGAAATCTTTCTGAGAACAGAACCTTTTAAATATGCATTTTCTGTGTTTCCTCTCCTTTCTTCCTTCCCCAGACCTTGCTCCTCTTTTACTGTTCCTTGTGTTCACTGGCATCAAAATATGTGTGGCCTCAGTGTCTTCAAGCATTGAAATGCAAGCGCTTCTACAAATCATTGTTTGACATTGCACAGCTTCTGATAATGTCTGAAGCTTCACTGTATCACATTGCTGGGGACATTGAGAATCACAGCTGGAACCAATGGAAAAGCTCACTTAACATTTTATGGTCTGAAACTAGCACATTTTTCCCAGATATAATCAACACACTTCATCAAAACTCATGTACTTCAGAGATGCACTGTACCCACACAGAAGCTATATTTTCTCTAAATTTATCAAATCCTTGCTCTCCAACTTCTTTTGCTTTTTCTTGTCTCCTTTTTAGATGCTCCTCAGAAATTACATTTCCTGGTATTCTTCAATCACCAAAGTATTTTGCTCCAGGCCTGAGATCTTGCCTCTGCTACAGCCAACAGACCAGTTCAAGCACTGCCTTTATCAAGACTAATGTCAGAAGGCTAAAAATAGCAGAGGTCAGATTCCTAAATTTGTATTAGCTCTCAGTAAGTGACCTGTTTTTTCCAAAATTGTTTCCATGCCCAACAAGTCCAGCTTCTCTGAGAAAAACATGGCCAATTATGTTATGATCCCCATCGAGAAACCAATGGTGAGGAATCTGCTTTGTTGAAAACACAGTATGAAATCAAAAAAATTCATGCCATGTTTAAGCATGTCCATCTAAGTAAGAGCACAAATACACAGGGAAGGATTAACTGATCCATAGTGAATTACCATCCTCTCATGACATGTTGTTGAATGCTCTGCATCTAGTACTGATGGCCACATTAAAGAAGAAGAAGATCTGGACCTTTGTTCTTCCTTAAGGAAAATTTGTAATGTAATTTTTGCTTTCAATTTAGTTAGATTTTGTTTTACTGTTGATTGACTCACCAAATCTTTTGTAAGACTCCCTGGGAGATATTTCACTGTCTTTTGAAAAGTCAAATATTTTAATTTGACAGAGATCACAGTATTCTGTTTCTGTTCTTATTTTCTGAGGTGTCCAACCTTGTTACAGCTTTCTCCCTCTGCCAGTAACACATAGATGGTATTGTCTTCTCCACTTCAAAGGTGGGAAACAAGGTAAAATATATATACTTTTCATAGTCCCAAACAAACAAAACATTCCTGACACAATACCGTCTCCTGATGCTCAGCCCAGTTTACTGTCTAGTAGACAATCCTTGCTACCTTTTGGCTGAACTACTTCTGTCACAGCACCTGCTTAAACACCCAAGACTGCAGAATTTCTAAAGAGATATAGGGAGTAATATTTTCCAGGTCAGGACAATTACCAGGATCTTCCCTAATTGATTGTCATGTTCACTCTGTGTTTTCAGAGCTCTTGATGTGCAGGGTACACTGGGATAAAGTTTCTCATTAGAGAGTCACAAGTTTGGCTTTATGTAAGTTGGGCTTTGCAGGATGAGGTGCTTTACAGTGGTAGGTTAGGTTTTTTACTAAGATCTAATGAACTTGTACAAACAAAATTGTTTGTGCAACTGGGTGAGAAAAGCTTGCCCATTGCTCATTTGGGGTATATTTAGCAGGTTATTTCAGACTCCGAATCAGGCCATTAACCTGATTGTGCCTCAGAGTACCTAAAGTCAAAGCCATTGTCCTCCTATAATCAAGTGGAAAGAGGGAGGTGCTTCCAGAGGGCAATTCAAAGCACTTTCTCCTCCATGCGTGTGGATTTTAGGAAGTTCAGTAAAAGCCTCTGTAAATCCTGACAAAGATGGACAGGAAGAAGCTCAGCCATCTTGTACAAGGTAAGACCATTCTTGCCTGATCAGTTTTCTCACAGAGGAGTGTCCATGGTACGTAAGTGGTTCCCCTTACCAGAGGGTATCAGGATTACTACAATTACAGAACCACAGTATTCCTAAGGTGGGAAGGGATCTCTTGACATCTACCACAAATCCCTGCTCAGGCAGATTTGTCTCACATTTACTTCCATTTTCTGTTTGATAGCCAAGTTAATCCCTTGACTAGATCTAGTAGCACTAAACACACAATTGTATGTTTGCCAGATCAGGTTCTTAAAATCTCTGTGCTGTGTCCCAGACAGTTTGTGGTCATTTTTAGGAAAGTGGATGAAATTGTGAGGGAGGGAGAGAGAAGACTGGAGGGGGGAAATGGAAAGTTTTGACTATACATTTCACTTCTGTTTTCTAATACAACTAACAAGCAAGTAAACTTAAGGAATAAAATTGCTACAGATATTCTCTCACTGCTTAACTGCCTACTTCAGCTTTCCACTGAAAGGCTGAAATTTATTTCCAGAATGCTTTAAGGTAGTTGTTCATTTAAGTTTAGAAAAGACAGATTGCCACAGTTGTGCTGGTTAGTCTGTGGCTTTCTTTCCTACTTTTTTCTCCACAAAGGTGAGTATTGTTGGCTTTGCTCATATTTTTAATACTTTTTTTCAGAATACAAAATGGTCTCACATTCACTGTGCCAGGAAGCTTGGGTAAGGAAAATGGAGCTCTCCATTTCCATTCCTTCACATGTTGTGATTAGACTGTATTTCTGTGTGTAAAGCTGTGAAGTGTGGGTGGTGAAAGACATGAAACATTTTAAATGAGATGTTTAATATTTATTTTTTTTATACAAGCTTTTTTTCTTGCTTAATTTGAACTAAGTGGAAGCAAATAGATCAACCAACCCTAAAGATCCTTTGTTAAATAAAATATACAAAGCTAGAAATTAATAACTATTTTTATAGCACATTTTGATACTGAATGAAATAGTGGATCCTTTCACCTAATTCCCTAACCTTTATTTTAGTCACGTGAAAAAGAATCCTCATTTTAAAATAATGTTGAGCCTTCAACATATTTCCTTCATGCCATTGGGAGCTGATAGGTGCTCAGCATGTAGAATGAACAGCTGATTTATTCAGGTGCCTGAAACCATAATCCTGCAAAGATTTATTATTTTAAAATCAAGTTTAAGACTCCATTATGCATTCTGAGGCCTAGTCTTTAGGTTCTTTTTTTCAATGTGTTGGTATTTTGGTCAACCGGTTGGTTTAACTTTCCCACAAGCTTGCAACATTTAATGCATATAAGATAGTGAATAATAAATAATTGCAATTTTATTAGATGAATAGTTAGAAGGATATGACTGATAAGTAAGATGTCACATAAATTAGTGGCAAAAATGACTGACTTAGAAGGCCAAACATAGCAAACCTTTAAATCTCTGCATCTTCTATAGATTTATTTATAAATCAATACACAAATCACAGCTGGGAATTTAAATTCAAGAGTAATTAACTTTAGATCAAACTGCCTTGATACATTATAAAATAGCCAGAACTTTGTGAACAAATTAACTTGTATATTGTTTTGTATTCTATCACAAAATGGATTAGTTTAAAAACAGGTCTGTTCATATAAAAAGCAGACATCTTGCTGTCATTTATATTGGAGTGGTGAAGTAACTCAACAATCCAGAATAACTGCATAATGAACATAGAAATATGAATGTATTTCTAAAATGTTAAAGGAGAATATTATCTGTTGTTCTGCTAGAAATCTTTCTCTCACTTCAACATGTGTATTTTTCTGAATGTCACTAACAAAGCAGAAATTCTTGGTATGGAGATTTTTTCTGATGCTGTTCTCTTGCTTGCTGCTGACCTCTTTTCCTCATAACGTTCCCTTTAAAAACTCAATGTCTATCTGAATGCATATATATATTATATAGATACATTTATTTTTTAGATGGGATATTAAGGGGGAAATAAGAGGTTTTTTACATGCCATAATCTAACTGCCTTAGTAGCAAAGTGAGATGGGTTAAATCATATTACACCAAGTCTGATCAATATCTTTAAAAAGTAGGAAAGTGTTGTCAGTCAGTGGAGAAATACTGAGATAAAGCATACATAAAGCTAACCTTCTAGGTATTCTGAGTACCCAGAATTTCAAAAGAAGTGTTGATGAATATCTCAAAGTCAACACATTTCTGTCTTTGCTATCAGGACACACAAAAGCTTGGGCAAAAGCAGATATTCTGAATGCTATGCCTACATTTTAGCTTCTGAAATTAGCTTTTCCTGAAGTTATTAAGCCATATTACCAGGGTTGGAGATGAAAAGTCTTAATTTCACTTTCTACTGGTTGTATTTCAAAATTATTTTTGAGGGTTTTGTGCTTGGCAGCTCTTGGTGACAAGTAAAATGCTTCCTCCTAGTTGTTTAATGCTGTTTTCTTAAGGAAAGAAAAAACTAACACACAAAAAAACTCCAACCCCCTCAAAGAAACAAACAAATAAGACCCTACAACTCCAAATTCTGACAGAACTCAACTCCAAAATTTTAAATGGTAAAATGTTTTCTAGCATAAAGGTCTTAACGTGCTTGGGAAAGAAATGCACAAAGACCAATTGCATGTTTGCAGTACTCACAGGAAAAAGTCAAGCTACTGTGAGTATCCCTCAGCCCTTTCTTTTGTAAATGGAATTCATGGAAAATATACTAAATTTGTATTCTCTCTGATTTGCTATTACCATTTCCTTTCTGCAGTTCATGAAGTGTTCTCATGCAAAAGGCCTTGCACTGCCAGCTGTAAGAGTACACAGCACAGAGAGTACATCCCAAAATAACAGAATATTGGTGAGTGAATCCATGTAGGAGAACATTGCTTTGTCTTCTCTCACCGCTGCTTCCTTCTACCAGCCCCTAAGAGATGTCTGATACCTTTTATGTCTCCTCCAGAGTTAAAAGGCAAAAGCAGTCAAGGGTCTACATGAGTTACAAATGTACTCACTCAACTGATGCATAGGTGTTCCAAGACAAGTGCAGCAGGCAGAGATATTAGGTATCTCGGATTGGTATTTCTACCAAGTCCTGGGAATTATTTCTCTACTTATAGAGATGATTCAAACTGAAACCTAAGGCAACAAAGATACTTTCACACTTATCCTATGGTTTTCCTTCTAAGGATCTGAGGTTTTATTCCGGGGAATGTTTAATGAAACTTAAACATTTGGGACATCTTCCAAAAGGTGAAGATTTATTAGCACATTAGGACTTGAAAGAAAAATGCTGCTTAGTGAAGCCTGCCATAATGCACATATGGATCTGGGATAGGCATCCTGGATGGCAAATTTGCAATTTAGTTTATCATTAATGAATTTTTATTCTTTAAGTGAAACATGAAGTACATGGAAAGGATGCTTAATGACAGTCTTATGGTGTCTATATTTGCTGTGTGTCGTGGGTTTGTCCTCAATTGTACTTTCTGAGATATTTACCACATTAACAGTTAACAGGCATTCTAAATAAATGCCAGTGAACAGTGGGAATTTCTGAGAGGAGTGACAAACTTGAGAGAGTATGACCCTTGAGCTTCTGTGATGTGGAGTGCTGGGAATTTTAAGTTTAAATAATCATGGTTATTCTTCAGCAACATTCCGTTTTCCAGAGAAAAGATTCACAAACTTTGACTCATAAAGAACTCTTTCCCTGTTGCATCATCCCAGTACTTGGGTTTAAGCACTTACATCCTCAGTGAAACAATAAATACATTTTATATTTTGGAAGAATAGCATTGAATGTTTTTGGGAAGACAGCATTAAATGTTCTAAATCTAAATCAAAGCTGGACACCTGCTCCCTCTATGGTGAAGACAAGAGAGCAAGACCACAGTAGTCCCAATGTTAAGGTAAATTGCAGTGGAGGAAATGTCTCTCAGTCAATAAGGTGGTAGGAAAAAATGCAAGATAAAAATGGAACAACGGCATTACACAATAGTCAGAGGAGAAAGTATAATAAATGTTTTCATATTCAGTCCAGAAGGAACAGTCAGAACAGTCCTTCCCATGAGTTAACCCAGCTTCTGAAGAAAGTGGCCTGTTGCATCAGAACATCCTGAAGATTGCTGAAACATGCTGGTGATTGCCCGGATGCAAGTGGGCTCAAGGGACTGAGTTCACATCCTGCTAATAAAGGACTGACATCACTGGAGTAAAAGACAAATATATTCACCACATGTTTTTCCATGACTAAAAAATGTAATATAGTTTTGTGACAATTATTATCCAAGATTTGCCTATAACATTGTAAGTGGTGATATGCAGAGGTGTGAAACCTGATGACCATTAGCCTCTTGGAGCACTCTTCATTAATTTTTTTTTTAAGTTCATTGATGTTACAGCATAGTAATCTTCTTGCTTTGTGTTGTGAGTCTTAGCCCACTGTAGAAGACTAAAATGTCTCCTGAAGGCCACCTAAACAGTATTGGGTATTTTTATTGCTAAGGGAAGACAAATATAAGGTGGGTCATTGAGAAACAAAAGCACTCTGGTTCAATTAATGTATTTCAAAAAACACTCCTGAAGGGTGAAGGGACTGTGTTTTAGCTGATGGTGAGAAGTTACAAATTATTGTACCTATTCCATTTTTATGTTGCTAGGGTACAAATTTTTGTCAGAAAGGAAACAACAGGTTATTGTTTGATTCACATTGATGATAGTCTTGTCCTGTCTACAGCATCTGCCTCTGACAATTAAATGGAGAATATTAGAAATCTTCATCTTTCTATCAGTTGAGGTAGAAAAAAAGAAAAAAGACCTGTAAGTGGGCAGTAATCTCATTCTAACAGTTACTGATGTAGAGCTCCTGGCATTAGGTTTTCTCAGATGGAGATGAATTATTTTACCTTTGAAACCCCAAGATTATCATAATTGAACAATGGATAATAATGTTACATGCAATCTTTGTTTAAACATTCTCTAGGAACACTGAGAGAAATAATTATCTGTTCAAAAAATGGAATGGTGCTTAAAAAAATGTTGACAGTGGAGAAAAGTTGTGGCTGCCCCAGAAAATCTAAGTGGTGGTTTGGCTCTCTTCATATTCCACGAGTCATTACATCTAAAAATTTCAGTTTCTTTCACAAGACACTCAGTTACTAGGCCTGTTTTTCATCATCATGTCCAGGCTTCACAAAGATTTGGGAAGGGCTCTACCCACGCCTGCTACAAGCGCGCTGATGGCTGAAAAGGCCAATGCGAGATAGACAAGTCCAGCCGCAGAAGGCACAGCAGAAAGACTCCCTGGGTGAGATCGACAAGACGCGATTCTTTCTGCGTTGTCTTTTCTCCT
>JAWWLV010000088.1:142675914-142695360 GCA_035041135.1 Platyrinchus mystaceus
CGATACTCGTGACTGCTGCCTGTTCAAGGACAGACGTATTGGTCACATAATCTGTCCAGTGGATGTTTAGGATTGTATGGAGGCAGCGTTGATGGAAGTGTTCTAAGAGACGCAAGTGGTGGTGGTAATAGACCCATGATTCAGACCCATATAAAAGAGTTGGCAGTACAATGTCAGGCCTGGTTTTGCACATATATATATGTGTGTGTGTGTGTATGTGTGTATATGAGCTGTGAAAATAATAGGTTCTTCCATTCTCTAACTGCACCAACAAATATTTTAGATCCTGGTAAACTTTAATTCACTGTACAGGTAATATTTTGATACTTCCTATATTTTGGTCTAAATTATTGAGGCTTAACTATTAACTCTTCATTTTCTTTGCAAAGCAGCAAGTCAGCCCCAAAACCTGTTAGAAATGGATGTCTATAAATCATAGGCTGTATGATGCTTATTTCTTTATCCAGACTATACAAGTTAACCACACAATCAGCATGTCATGTCACCCAAAATTAAACACTCAAGAGAATTTGAGCTGAACTTGCTGCTGATTTTTGTTGTTTTCAGGCTCTGTTTTGCAGAACCCATTCACTGAAAACAGTGTTTTCTACTCTAATGTAATAGGATGTGAAATTCAGCCTGGGTGAAACAAAGTGTTTCCTTTTTCCTTGTCCTATCTTCACTAGTAAGTCTTGCTCTGGGGTATCCCGGGAATGTTGCTCTGGGACATCTTTAGCCTTTTGCCAGCTGAATGATAATTGTTTCCTATCTCTGAGTCTTGATTTCCATGCATCCTCCTCCTCCCCCATGTCCTGGATTAAAGCTCTGAGCTTCCTGTGAGGTCTCTGCAACAGCCCCAAGGGCCTCTTCTGCTACCATATGTATGTAATCACAAACTGAAAACTTTTCTGCTTCTTAAAACACAGAGCTGCCATGTGAGATAACTATCTACAGAAAGCAGCTTTGCACTGAAAAGCCCTCAGATCCACCCTCTGCTGATTTTTTTCCGATTGTCCTTTTACACGCCTTTTTTTTTTTTTTTTTTTTTTTTTGTGTCACGTTGGTATTAACATAATGAATGAGCAACATTAAGTATATCAGGCAATGGTTCCACCTCAGGAACTTAACAGTGTACCAGACCTTCTCTACAGTAAGAAACATGCACCAACGCATAACCAAAATCAATTTCATTGCCCAGTTGTAAACCAGAAGGAGCTACCTAAGCTACACTGGCAGGCAGAATCTAAATTATTTTAAGTCTTTTATTCACATTCAGTTGTATAAGTATATTTGCAGTGCAAGGACCTAAGAGCTCTAAGAGCTCTGAACCATAAGCAGCACTGTCTTACTTGGACCAACTCAATGACCTATGGTTATCTTTAAGGGCCTTCTGGAGCCCTGCATCCCATTGCAAGGATGCTTTTGTTGCTCATGAAGCAGTTGCAGATCCACTGTGGTTAGTAGTCTGATGCTGGAAAGTGGACAGAAAAAAAAATTAAACTGATAATAATTCAAACTATAAAACAATGTTGAAATAACACCTGTGATGGTTCATTGCTTCAAGGAATGTTGAAACATGCAATGCTGCAGTAGGGGTGAAGGCCCAGAGGAGCATCTCCTCTACCTGGGGTGGGACGCCCATCAGGGTCATGCCAAAATAAACACCATTTTTGTAGGAAACAAAAGCAATTATGTTTTCATACAGTAGCTAAAATCAACTCTCCCAAATGAACTGAATGGATGAAATCAATTTAGAGTCTGGCCAAACAAATGCGCATTTTTAACTTATCAAAGGACCAGGGTTTTATTCTATAACTCTTTTCTTAGTGAAATGATATTTCAAGATAATAATAAACCTCCTTTCCACATTTTTTCCCATTGAATGCGGTAAGTTTGCTTCCAGTTTTTAGATGTGATTCAATGTAATGCAGTCAGTCTAGGTAAAGCTATGACCTGTTCATTCTAATAAATCCAGAAAAAATTACTTAAAACAGTATAATCTACAGAATATGAACTCCTTATTTAATCCAATGCTAAGAATGTCACCTCAGCTATGTCGTAAACCTAGGAACAATTCTGGATTTCATCTTGGAAAAAAGGTATGTAGTTGTGAGGACACTGTTATTCCCAGAAAATGGAAATCTCAGAGTTAAACTCTGAACCAGCACAGGCTTCCTTTGTGAGAGCCCTCTGACAAGGCAGTTTCAGCCAGATTTTAAACTGCCTCAGCTTCCACTTCTTTATTCAGATTCTTGTAACCTAGAGTAAGGAGGGTGAGGGGTAGTCAGTGTTTGGTTTTGTTTATTTGTTTTCTTCCTCTGTCAAATGTGTGACTCTCCATTTAGATCTTATATAAGGTTCACATTTTAAAACATGCTCAGCACTCCCACTGTGGCTCTTACTAAGAAAAATCTTTCTCAAAGCAGGCAAAATAATGACTTCCCCATCAACTGCAGTGCAATTTGTGTTGCAAATGTTACCTTAGGTATATTTACACTTTTATCCTTTTCACAACATGATTTCATTAAACATTTGTTTCTTTTTGTTGTTTAAAGTGCTAGATATGGATTTTTAACGGTTTAACCCCCTCCCTCCTCCCCCCCAACCCAAGGAAAAAACAACTTTGCAACTTTTTAGTCTTCTTTTTATTTATATAAACATTTCCCTTTAACAACTTTGAATACAAATGGTCTTTTTGAAGTCATTTCCACCAATATAGCTGAGCAATGAAATGATTCATAAGCACTGATAACTAACAAGATTTATGTGTACAGATACTGCTTCCCATTGGTAACTGTCATAACAATGCTTCCCATTGGTAACAGTCAGTTAGGGATGGAATTATGCAGCAAGGACAAATGAGAACCAAAGGCAAATTTTGATTTTGAATAAGTTGACCTATTTATAAGCCATGTGTCAAGTTTTTAACTGGCTAGTTAAAGTCTGGTGGACATACAGAACTTTCTTTGTTTCTTTGGGAGGAGTTGTTTGATCAGTATATGCTGCTTCCAGCCTTGTGACAGGAACTTCGACTTTCCATAAGTTTAGGTTTCCCTGTAAATTGAAAACTGAGGGAAAAAACTAAATTCTTTGCCACACAGAGCATTCAGTGTCTTCTGTGATATACCAAGTGTAAGGACTTCATTATTTTGCTATGAGTTTATAATATTGAGATAAAAGTATTAATAGTGCTGGTAGTAGTACTGCTAATTCAAAATATTGTGGGCAACAGGTATCTCTTGTTAAAAAGATGTTTCCAGTTAAAGAGAACATTAATTAATAAGAACTGCCAATATTTGAGAAGGGATTTACACACACACACACGCATACACACATATATAATTTGATTCAGCCCTCTGAAGGAGAAGTCACTGAAGGAGCACATTCCCACTTGAAGAGCATTAACTCCTAGTTTGTTGTCACTAAACTAATCTTTCCTTATCTTCTATTTAGCAGAAGGAATTCCTCTCCCAGTTGGAACTGCCAGGTTTTTCTTAGAAATCCTCCTTGCAGAGGAGATTCTGAGAGCCTGAATTCCACAGAGTGCTTTGTCTTGCTAATGACTTCAGAGCACAATTGGATGCCCAACTGTGCATCTTTGTACTTTGGCTGGTTTAGGACTGATTTGTCCACGGGGAAAGTAGGCAACTACAATTATGTCTAAGGGAATCCTTCCTTAGAGCATGTGGGGGACATGAGCACCACTGCTCTAGCAGACTGTTCTCTCTGCAAAAAGCAATAGCTAAAGAAGGGGGTTAACAATGGGATGAAAGGTTTTCTCTGAAGTCATTAAACTGTGAGGAAATGGTGAGGGTCATGAATTGTTACACAAAAGGCATTAATGAGCATGAGGTGGGAGGTAAAAGTATTAATGGGTAGCTGACACCTAAATTATAAAGCAGTCAAGCTTCTGGACCAGTGAAGTGTCTGTATTTTCATAGAAGATCTATATTTTGATTATCAGTTACTTGCATTTCAATGTTTGAAAATATTTCATATTAGCTTTAACCATACAGTGGTAACTGCTTATAGTTGTTAAAACTGTGAAAACATAAACCACCTAAGTCACACTATGTGGTGTTCATACCTTTGTGTGTAAATGTCTGTCCCCATTGATTTCCTCAGGAAAAGAAAGGTCACAGAAGCACCCTGAACCAGAAAGGCCCTTGTACTGGGATTAGGGTTACAAAGAAGAAACTTGAGTGAGTCTGGTGAGACAGCAATGAAGGAAGAGAGGCAGCACAAGTAAATAGGGATGATACTATAGATTTCAAATGCAAAAGTAGAGAATAATGTGTATCGTTAGCACCTACCCAGGTCATCCAAGAAACTCACAGTCTATCTTCATGAAGACATAAAGACATAGGCAGCAAGCTGGCTTTACAGCTGCTGGGAACCCCTTTCCTGCTACAACTCCTTGTCCTGATGATAAAGCTCAAAACTGGCAGAAAGCACTTGAAATTTGTCATTTTAAATGGCAAGTATTGGTCAGTGTAGGAGAGAGAATCTTGCCCTGTGTGGCCTATTTGGGGTCAGCAGTAGAGAAGAGTCTGAATTAGTAGGGCTGTTCTGTTCTCCTCACTGCCAGGGAAAGAGCTGGAGCAGTGTCTCAGATGCAGAGAATAGCAGGCACTAGCAGAACTCAGTGTTTCCTTCCTTTTTCGTGTCCACCATTTAAAATTTGATATCCAAACGCATGGTCTGCTTGCAGTAGTTTTTAAAGTCTCTTGATACTTTGGTACCCAGCAGCAAAATACTCAGGATGGATATAATCTCCCACTAAGCAGATGCAGAATTGCCCACACTTTGATAGCAAGTTGGGGTACATCACAGGCATGGGTGATTTTACAAGTACTTGCTAATTTGTTGCTGTCAGGTATCGGTGATGGAATATGTTCATTTGCACAGAAGACTCCCCTTAGCTGCCGGCTGACAAAGCTGTTCAACTACAGAGTGTATTTATTATTGTGACTTGAAATAAGATTAGTGGGGAAGGACATTAATTTTTTTCCAGGTGGCATAAGGCCTTATTTTTGTTTTGTTTTTTCACTAATTTAAGAAAAGTTTGTAGTTCAGAAATTAAAGACTCAATTAAGCTGCATGTCAAAACCAACAAAATGCCAACACAAGTGATTCCTTCTTACAAAACAGCCTTTCAGGTCTGGTTTCAGCCTTGTCTGAGCATCAAATAACAGGTCTTCTGAGAAGCAGCTTGTCTTAAAATCAGTCCAGCACTTACAACTCTAGCCCTTGAATAGAGCCAATCTGTTCCTCCACACACAATTAACACCAGCATGTATAGCTAATAAAAATTATGGGAAGACACCTGCAACCATTCTCACTGGTAGGTAAGCTGTATCACATCACATACAAGAGATGGAATCAGTCAGAGCACTAAAAATATAGCATGCAATGTCTGAATAATAGCTGTGGCAACAAGTAGCAAAGGAGAGGATGATGAAGTAGTGTGCGGTAATTTTAACTGTCTTAAGAAATCTGTCTGTTGGAAATGGGGACAAAAAAGATGCTTTTCTAACATAGGCCTCCAGAGGACTTTTCATGTTGGCCGTGTTCCATGAAGTAGGTAAGCAGAAGAGCCACGTGCTGCAAAATAGAGACAGGTAGGGTTAGTCAGAATGCTTGTGATGAAGCACTGAAAATGTAATCTTGTCCCAGAATAGTGCAAAATGTCTCACAAAACAAGGACTATATTGGAAGCAGAGCAAAAGGATTTACAAGTAAGTGGAATTGGAAAGAGTAAAAAATGAATTAATAATCTATGATTGGTGCTGGAAAAGTGTTCCGTCAAAGTCATGTGTGAAAGCACAGTGAGCTGGGCAATGAAGGAAGTGTGGTCCAGAGCACTTTCTCCAGGCACACGTGGCCGGAGCTGTGGGACAGCTGCACAGTTATGTTGTAGAGAGCACAGGGTGTAAGATCTCATTCCACCACTTCACACAAGTCAAGTGGAGGATCATAGGGTTGTTGCAGGCAAATGGTGCAACATATTCTTAGCCTCAAACTTCTGCACTACAATAATTCACTTCTTTCATTTGGACTGGGCTTTAGACACTGTTCTTCAGAACATGGAAAATATTCCTTTCTCAGTGTGTGGAATAAGTAAAATTTTTACTTGATATTTACCTTGCATTTTTTGACTGTCAATGGGCTGCAGAGATACTATATATAAATATATATATATATATATAAACAATACAATGGATTTATTAGGTTTTGATATTTTCTGTAGCAATTTTCTATAAGTTAATGTGACAGATTCATAAAGTTGTCTATTTCTCTAATATATATGTATTTAAACATCTGTACTCATTATGTGATATTTTTTAATTTTTCTAAAATACCAGTGTATACAGTAAAACTCCTTTTGTCTCTTCCTTAATGACAAATGTCAAGAATTGCATTGCTCTGTTTCTTCAGCACAGTTTGGTACTTACCTTCCTAAAGGAGTGCCATGATCTAAAAATTAAGATGTTATTTTTAATTTAAGCAAAAAAATGGACCACATCTCTCTTTTTTTTTTTTTTTTTTTTTTTTTTTTTTTTTTTTTTTTTTTGCTTAGAAACTTCTAGTTTACTTGCTGTGAGAAATAGTAGGGTGCAAAGAATGTATAAAGTCAAGGAAAATGATAAATAGGAGCAAATATTCTGAAGAGCATTAAATAATACTTTAAATACATTAAAATAAACTAAATAATACTTTAAATACATTAAATAAACTAAAGAATATTACTAGAAGTTTGCTTTGATGGAATACAGATTTTTGCTCTATAAAACTTTATATACCAAAGTGGAAATTTTATTTAAGAATATAAATCTCCAATAGGATTTGCATGATAGAGACAGTAACTCAAAATTAGTGATACTGAATTACAGTTGAATGGTAACTGCTGTAGTTAGTTCTAGCAGAAAAAATGTAGCTTTGATTTGGCCCTTAGTAATATATAGAAGTTGGTTTTAAAATAAATTCACTTACTACATGTTAGAAAAACAGAATATAAGATAATTCAAGACCTTTTATAGAATTGTGATACTGAAATTAGGGAGAAGGTATTAATCTGTTTTACTGCAAATAAATTAGAGTCAACTGCATCATCTGAAACACAGAACAGTGTAAGAATCCACCTTCATTTGAGTCCCAAAGTGCAACAGAAGACCTATGCAGCTAGACACCCAGCATTTAGATTTGCAATATACTATTTTCTTCACAGGGCTTACTAAGTAGAATTTGTACTCTCCTTACAACCTTGAAGCACTAAATGGGAGCAATGAGAGTTGTGGTTACTTTTAGATTCAATTTTATTCATAAAAGTATAAATTCATCTCAGTTTTGGATTTTTGTTCTTTTTTCTACATTTCATTCTAATGATTTTCTTCATGTTAAGGAATCACTGTATTTTTCTTCTGCTGCCATTTTTTTTTATCCCTTAAATATTTCATTTGTTATTCATCAAGAAGTGATGACTGTTTAAAACGTGTGATTTTTTTTCTTTTTTGAACAGTTTCACACTCTTCAACACTGACCTCCTCTGTGTGTGGTTTGGGTTTTTTTAATCAATTGGTAGTAGAAAATTTGAAAAGTCTAGTTCCAAGGGAAAAAGAAAACCATCTGAGATAGAACATCTACTCATTCCTTCAGAAAAAAAAATCCTCTATATTTTTGATTACATGATGCTCAGAACTAGTACATAACACAATCAAAGCAAGGTCAGACTTTGATATAATGAACTAATTTTTTCAGTGCTAGACTTAAAATTGTGCTTCAGTTTCATTCTACTCTGTCTCACTCACCTCTTAATCTAAATTGCTTGGGTTTTTTTACCTTCTTCACCAGGAAACTGTTAACTTGGTTTCCATAGGACTCCTGATGTCTTCATTGTAGAGGAGAATTTCAAAATCTCTTCTTCCATTTTCCACTCCTCCCACCTCTCTTTTTAAAAAGCATCTTCGGTGTCCCCTACTCCCAAGGACAGAGGACTGGGAAATGTTGGATGGAGTGCTGACCTGAGGACACACCTCTATGTATGCATGCACTTATTGTCATGACATTAATTCCATGATCAAGAAATGCTTTAGCTGCCATAATTCATTTCTTAGATAGAGTGAAGCATCTTTCTACTCCTTTGTGATATCAATAAATTAATTTTCTAAGAAATGCAAATATCTTGAAATAAACACTCCAGTGGTCCTTTCTTTTACTGAAAAGTCTTGATTTAGTGCCAGCTTTTCTGTCTTCTGTGACCACTTCCCTTACACTAATGGTTTCTTGCAGATCTTCAGCTGACATCTTGCAAACTTAAGAGCTCTTTTGCACAGTTCTGTGGAGTAAGACTTACATGTGGCAATGTAATTTAAGATGTGCTGATTTCATTGCTTTGGCTACTGTTCAAGCATCCTGTCCATGTGCACTGGAAGAATTTAATCAAATGTTCTACTATTTGAAGCTTAATAGAACTTAAACAGACAGGATCACTCAGTGCCTGATGCTGATAGGAAATTTATTCTCTCTTAAAATAACTTTGATTCTTACCACGGTGACAACTATGGCTATTCTTAAGACAAGGTATTAGGAACTGGGTTAAGAGTCTAGAGTATTTTCCTCATAGGTCCTTTGAGTTTTGTCTTGATGGTTTCATAAATACATGCCTGTGTGTATTTATGTATGTATGTATATATGTACATAATATATATGTGTGTTTATATATATATGTTAATTTTTTGTGGAACTATGTATTTTTTAATATTTATGTATATATACACTACATACAGTTTATATTTAAGCAAACATAATTTATTAAGTTCTAGTTAAGAAGCTAAATTTTGACTGGGAAGAAAGTGTTAGAAATTCAAAGCCATGAATCAGGGCATAATATTATCTGTTTTAAATTATGTTGAAGAATCCACATTTATAACCAAAACTGTGTAACCTCCCTCAAATCTCATGCAAAAGCATTCCTATAAAAATATTTATTCATGATACAACTGAAGTCAATACTGTGCATATGAACTAAAAAAACTTCTAACAGGTGTAGTTAAAAGGAGTTAAATCAGCATATAATGGCACTGGATTTGTCCACTTTGCCTTTCCTGTGGAAATTCTATTCTCCTGGATGCGAGCCAAAAAATAGGCAGGAAAGACCCATCTGTGGCATTATCTCTTGCCTTTCTTTGAAAGCCCAGGGAATGAGAAAGCCCTGAAAGAATGGCTGTTTTCTGCTCCCTCGTTCTTTGGAAACCAACATGAATGTCACACTGTTTCCTCTGCAAAGTGACCCAACTCAAGGCAGTGTGGAAAGAAATCAGTAGGGAGGGAGACCTGAGGCAAAAATTTCTGTAGTCAAACTATTACAGAGGTCTCAAGTGAGGAGACAGTGGGAAGGAGGACACGTTCAGTGGTGGTAACCATGTAATACTGAGGGATGAAATGTCAGAAGTGCTGAGCTATAAGGAGATTAACATGCTTTGTTTTGGATTTGGTTTTTTTGTTTTGTTTTGTTTGTTTGATTGTTTTTGCAATTAGATGATGTAGGCTTTGCTTTCCTTTTTTTCATGGGATCTATGTGGTAGTTGTGCTGGTCTAGTTCATTTTTTTTCTCATGTTTCCTCTGTATTTGCATAAAAAACATATCATGAAATGAATACTGGCTAGTGTTTCTTTGCTGACCCTCAGCACCCTCTTTAAAGAAATAGCTTTTTGAATGGTTTGTTTTATATCAGAAAATATTTTTTTTTCCCAAAGAAGCCTCTCCTTGTCTTGAAATTAAAGCACTGCTATTAGGACTTTGTGCAGAAGAAACAGCTGTCTTCGCCTCTCGACACAGTAATTTATACAATCAGAACTTCAGTAATTTAATATAACTACCTCCAAAAAATTCAGTCACAGGACAAGGCCCCAGGGCTCCTCATGAACTCTATCTAATGAGAGCTTTAATAACTGGAAATTTCTTTTATTTATTCACTGGCTTTTTAATCTTCTGCATTAATTTACTTTAGCCTTTTCCTATCTAAGCCTGTTCTTTCAGGAGAAATGATCATTTATCTACTCCCTTTCTCTTTTCCCTCTTTTTTAAATCTTGCTTTCCATGATTAGTTCTTCAAGGGTGGAAAAAAAGCCCTGCTTCTTCTGTATTGGAAAAGTCCTGGGCATAGAGAGACTCCACGTAAGAAAGCGACAAGGCTGCAAGTATGTATATCTCTGTGTACATTCCTATGTGGAGACCTGGAATTTCCCAGTGGGGTGGGAGCAGAATCAAATTTTCTTCACAAAGTAACCCAGCGTGAAGAGTGAAAAGCCACTTGTGAAACAAGATGTGACTTAAAAAAACTATATTCTGGGAGTTTTTTAATGCATTTTTAAAGCATTCAGGCAGACCTCAGTAGAACCGTATTGAGACTACCCTGTCTTTTTTTGGTTTTAAGCTGAGAAAAGTCAAGTGTATTTTGGTTAAAATAACAGAAATGCCCTCTGTTATTTTACACACATTGTACTTGATCTGACAGGAAAATAAATACCTCATCCCTTACGTGGGATATGTCAACCTATTGCAGATAATAGTTACTACATCAATGATCTCTGTAGTATCAACTATTATGGAATAACCCTCTGAATGGAATATATCAATGTTGCTTGTGTTTAGTTGCACCAGTTGCTGTAGAGCTCTTGAATGTGTCCCCTTCTCTGAAGGCTTGTTTCGTGTCCTTGCATCAAACAAATCCTGGACCAGCTTCACAGAAGTTGGCCTTAAGGTTGCTGATCATTCACAGCACCGGAAGTCTCCTCTGGGAACAGGTAGAAATTTCCACTAGCAACACAGTTCACATTTCAGAATATAGAACATTAGAAGTGGGACTTTGATGTTCAGCTTTTTAAAGGCTCTCAGAAGTCTTTTCCCCTCATTATCACCCCAGTTGAGTGAACTTTATACTTGCTTTTCAGAAAAATGTTCAAGCACATGAAGATTCTATCTTCCCTATGATGTTATTTAAAACATGGTAGATTATTTTCTGTGATTGTGTTTTATTTACTGTACTTCACTGGTTAGGTGTTCTTGACAAAAAAGATTCAAGAGGGAGAAAAACAAGTTTCAAGCTAATTTTCACAGTTTAATTACACATTTTTGTCCTTGCTGGATATCTGCACATCTATGTTCCAACACAGTGGCAGGAAATAATGTGTTTCTTGCAAGTGCCTGGTGTTATTAATTTTTATTCTCCTCACAGTGCAGGAAGTCTCCTCTGGGAAGAACTAGAAATTTCAAACAGTGATGAGGGTCCACATACTCTCAGCCACAATCTGATCAGCTGGAGGTGAGAACAGCCAGTTTTTCACTGAGAAAGAACATCTTTCAGATTATCTCATACATGGTTTCATTTGGGGAAATGAAGGGAGAGGAGAGAGTTGAGATGATACAAGAGTGTCTTTGTTTCACATCTTTTGTTGAACTTTATCTCAAATGCCCTGCCATCAATCTTAGACTAGAGACAATTTCTAAAGAAGCAATAATCCTGGAAGAAGGTTCAAACTGATCTCCTCAGGCTATGCTAGAACAACTTATCTCAAACAGTGAACAAGTTTTCAAGAGCCAAAAAAACAGTGAACTGTGCACTATGTGAGACATGATAGATTAGGGACCGAAACCATTCACAGGATAAAAGAGACAAGAACTAAATGAGACATTCTACTTTTTCTTTACTGTAAGAGTTTCTATCTTTAGACTCCACAGATCCATTCACCAGTTGGCTCACCATTTTCATGTTTGTCCACCAGGGACAGAGCCTATTAACGTGCCACACATGTCAGGAAATATGGTTCATCACACCTGGCCATAAAAAGGACTACCACAATGGAGGGCTCCAGATCTGTGTAGGGAAGGGCCTAAAGGTCTCATCAACTCATGACAGATAACCATGTAGGAAAAAGGACAGGTTTAATGCTCAGGAATTCCTGGAAAAAAACCCCTTTGTATACTTCAGTGCTTCATGAAAAGATCTTAATCTAAAAATACCACTACGTTATGAATCAGGAACAGTTTGCAAAAAAGAAATGGTAGTGTAGAAAACGAAGTGCTGACCTACAGTTTAGAGGAGCAGGGCTTGACACTGGTGAAATACCTGCTGCCTTCCACACTTGGCACAATGTGTGCTGCCTAAGAAAGTCAGGATAACTAAGGAATGTCATTCTGTTCCTAAGCACAAGCAGTACCACAGATACACTCTAACTCTGGCATGCTACTCTCCCTTCTTGTGCCTCACCTCTAGACTAAGATAAGGACATTTTACTTCTTTCTCAAATGTTGGGAGAACTAAAGAATTACACACACACACACACAAATTGCAAAGCATAAGTAGAGCTACTAATATTTTTTGTGTTTACTTATTTGCTTTTTGAGATCTTTCGGTGAGGACAGTGGTAAGGGATATATTGCAGAAAGCATTGTAGATTATTTAGTATGTGATCTTGTTATGAAACATTGTCCTGAATGCTTTCATATCCCTGTAGTGAGTAGAGTTCCTTGGGAGTGTGAAGTTTTCGGAAGGTAGTTAGGTGATATTCATCTTTTGCCTGCTCATCTAGTCAAATGTCTACTAGATGTTCAGTTTAAAGCCTCCTCTCACTTCCTTTCTTAAGAGAGTTCTGTTGCTCTCCCAGGGATGCAGCTTAATGGCATTTCCCCCCACTCCAAAACTTCCAAAGAGGAAAGCATCTTTGTTACCTTTGAAATTTCCTCTCTTTATGTCTTGCTTCAGGACTTGGAACAGACTATTTCTGCAGCATTCAAAATTTAAAAAATTAAAAAAAAAAAAAAATCTCTCATTATATCACATATAAATCCCTAATAAGAAAAGACATTGTTGTGTTGGGCAAAGGGGGGCTTAATGTTGCAACCTGCACCAGGGAAATAGGAGAAGATGTGGTTCTTCCACTAAGATGCACTAAGAGGCTTACTAAGGTCAGATGCTGTTTTCTTCAGGACTCACAAGTGGCCTTTTCTGGAAATATCAAAGCAAGCTTTCCTGTGAGTTCACGCAGATGATGAAGAATCTGTCCCTAGTTAATTTAAAAATCTCTTCCCAGATGACAGAACACTGTTCCGTAATTGCCACTTTCACACTTCTTGGTGTGCTCTGAGATCCCAAAGGATCTCAAAGTGTTCTGCAGTTGTGGGCAGAGTAGTCTATTTGCCTTTGAAGAACTGCACTGATGCAGTCTGTAGACTAAAGGCCCACTTTTCTTTGATCCTCCAGCTGCTAGGAAACTTTGCTTACTTTGATAAGTGATCATAGACTTTTCTGATGGGCTTTATGGAGATATAGTTTAAAATCGCAACAAAGTGCATTGACAATTAAAATACATTGATCTCCTTTGGACTCAGGTGCTATTTCCTTAATTGAATACTTTTGCTTCATTTTTAATGGACTCTTCTGGTATATTTAAAATTATGAAGTCCCAGATCTATCCTAATATTCAAGCTGCCCCTTCAAGCCAAAACAGAAATGAAAAAACCAGAAGTGTTTACATGGAAAAATTGTGTCTGTGGTTGAGGCTTTTTTTTCAGGCAATTTGGAAACAAAATAACATTTTTTCATGTGAATCAAGACTTTTATTTTGTGTTTAAAATTTTAGTTTGTTTTATCAAGTGTTTTACTATTGCCCTTTGACTCTTCTTTTTTGCTTCTTTTAATGGCCTGAATAAGGGAAAAGATTTGAAAAAAAAAAAAAAGCTTGTGTGAAATAAAAAAACAAACAAAAAAAACCCAACCAAAAAAAAAAAACAAAAAAAGAGTAAAAAGAGAAACAGAAGTCATTACCCCCTCCATATCCGCAGCTGTTGCTATTTAAAATTAACATATTGTTTGGCTACTGCCATACAGTGACCAGCATTTTGAATTTGCTTTCTTTCATTGAAATATTTGGGTTTTATTTTTTATTGTGAAGGAGCAACCATAGATATCTCATACATTCATAGAATCATAGAATGGTTTGGATCAGAAGGGACCTTTAAAGATGCTTTAAATGTCCAGTTCCACTGCCATAGTTAGGTACATCTTTCATGAGATCAGGTTGCTCAAAGCCACATCCAACCTGACCTTAAACTCTGCCAATGACCAGGCACTCACAACTTCTCTGGGCAACCTGTGCCAATATTTCACCACTGTCTTTGAAAAAAAATTCTCTTTTCGTACAATCTAAATCTACCCTCTCAAACTAAAGCCACTGTCTCCTATGCCTGTCAGTACAGGTCCTGTTAAAAAAAGCTCTTTCCGACCCATAAGACCCTTGAAAGTACCAAAAGACTGCAATAAGATCTCCCTGGAGCCTTCTCCTCTCCAGGCTGAAAAACCCCAATTCTCTCAGCCTTTTCTCACTGGTGAGGTGTTCCAGTCCTCTGACCATTTTCATGGGACTCTTCTGGACCTGCTCTAACAGGTCCATGTCTTTCTTGTACTGGGGACCACAGTGACAGATGCAGTACTCCAGGTGGGGTCTCTCCAGAGCAAAGTAGAAGGGTAAAACCACCTCTCTTGTACTCCTGTCAAACTTCTTTTGATACAGATCTGGATCCAGTTGGCTTTCTGGATGGAAAGTACACATTGCTGGTCCAAATCTAATTTTCCATACTCTAATACCCAAAGTCTTTGTCCTCTGGCTTGCTCTCATCCATTCCCCAGTCTGTATTGATATTGGAGATTGCCCCAGTCCAGGTGCAGGACCTTGCATTTGGACTTGTTGAACTTCATTGTGGTTCACATGGTCCTACTTCTGAAGCCCATCAAGGTGCCTCTGGAAGGCATTCCTTCCCACAAGCAGATCAACTGCACCACTTACCTTCCTGTCATCCACAAACTTCCTAAGGGTGTACCCAATTTCACTAGCTATAAAATGAAGATATTAAATACTATTTCTGCCAGTATAGAGACATCACTTGTTGCTGGTTTCCACTTCCACATTGAGCTCTTAAACTAACTCTTTGGACATGGCCATCCAACCCATTTCTTGTCCTTCGAATAGTCCATCCATCAGATCCTTATCTCTCCAACTGAGAGGCAAGATTGTTGTATGGGACTGTATCAAAGGCCTAAGAAATCCAGGTAGATGATAACAGTAGCTCTTCCTTTGCAGATACAGTCACTTCATTGTAGAAAGCCTGTTGCTTATTGTTTCAATATGTCTTACATTTTTACGGTGGTGTTCATGATCAATGCCTTTTACAAGCAGCAATTAGTCTGTTTTTGAGAAAGTATTATTTTACATGTTTCATGGAAAGAAAAGAGGCCAAAAGACACAACCAAGGCCTTTTATTGTCAGAATTTGTTCCTCTGTAGAATCAATCTTTTCCTTCTCAGCATTTTTTATTCATCTCCCATTCTGACAGACTTGTACCTGGTCTGCGGTACAAACCTGTGAATTTATCATTCATTACAAAACTGATCTTTTACCATCATCATCTGTGGGTAATTGCTGGAGCCAGGCCTCTTTCACATGTGTTCATACTCTTATTCATGTCACACATCCTACGAGCTACAAGCGTAGTTTGTCAGATTTGGTGCTTTTACCCTTTTTTTCACAATCTTGAAAGCTGAAGGTCTCACCCAGATCTCAGATCCAGTCTCCTTTTCCTTTCTTCATTTTATGTTCATACACCTTTCCACTGACTCTTCTGGACAGTGGCTGAATAAAGTGGCAAACCCCCAGTGCATAGAAGTGCAGCAGATTGTATTGATATACTATTTGCTAATGAGCTGCAGAGTAATTTTGCAGGAGTTCAGATTGATGTACATACTTCTAGAAGGATCTTATTTAGTAAGAGAATTATGGGAGATAGCTGTATTTGGGCTCAGTGCCCACCACTGTTGTTCTCAAAGCAAACATTTTACTTTCCTCTGCTTCCAGTCCACAACCAAAATAGGAGAGCCTTGTCTAAAATTAACTAAAGCGTCTCTTTCATCTTAAGGACATGTAGATTTGGTATTTCAAGTAAATGTTTTAAAAAGAGTAATTTTGTTTTACAGCAGCAGTCTCTTGGAATCTGGGCTGGATGCCCTTGGCCAGATCCACATGAGCTTTTCATAAGTGGGAAATGATCTTTATCTCCATTTATCCTTCTTTTTTTCCCCCTCTAATTTTAAAATACATCAACTGGAGAAATACATTTCAAGCCATGTGACACATCTTCTTGAGGGTTTTTTTGTCTATTAATAAGTATGACACGAACATGTGCTCCCACATCATGCCTTATTGTGGGGACAGAATTAGATAGATATAAAGTAGAAAACCAAAAATTTCAGCATCAGTTCATTTCAGGTTCTACTGTGTGTTTTTCAAAACCTCTTTCCAAATGACAACAAGTTCTGTTTCCTTAGAAAACCACAGAGCTTCTTGCCATAAGGGCTTCAGAAACACAGTCTCTGTAAACTCAATTGTACTTCCTTTTCAAAATTCATTTCCTTGAGAAAGGAAAAACTATAATGCTTATTTAAAATACTTGATGCTCTAACTTTTGTATCAGTGAAAGCAATAGTAAGCACCATCTTCATTCCTATGGAAGAAGGATCAGGTTCCTAGATAGCTACACAAATACTTACCAGGCTGGGAGGAGCCTGGTAACACTCTCCAAAATAAAGGTTGCAAGGTAGCCTTCATTTACAACTTCCTGTTCTCATAAGTTAATAACTTCCTCATGCATTAGTCTTTCTGGCAATTCTCCATGTTTTGTTTCTGCCTGGAGCTGATGTGTATTTGGAACAAACTCATACCACACTTTTGACTAGGCAAGCAGCCAAAATGGCTGAGATTTGTTGCCTGGTCTGGAGGTAACTGTCTTTGAGGACTAGCACCTTCTCTCAAATGGGAAAAAATAATTAGAATTTCTAAAGCTATTAAGTGATTCCAAGATCAATTCTGAGCCAGTGCTGGACTTTTTGGAATTGATTTGCTGCTGTCACATCATATTACTATTGCTGTTTTATGTCTGAAGAAAGAAGTCCATTTAGAGTCTCAGTTAAGTCTCCTTAGGAGGCAAGAAGTGAATGGGCAATTCATTCTTATTTTCTTCATTCTTTCATGTGATAGGAGGAGGGAGAGTGGAAGAAGGTACAGACAGATTTCACAATACCTTCTCTGCTTTACTTACATAAAATAATGTACATTTGGGGGAGTCAGCCAAATATAAACTCTTCTTTCAAGTATTGAATAGCAAGCATTAAAACAGCACAGATCAACCAACCAAAATCCCTTGAGAACTTTGAAAAGCTAAGAGGCTTTCTGTCCAATCCTGAAAGATTCTGAGCTTCTTCAGCGTAAACAAATGAAGTCAAAAGTATTTGTCTCTTCTTGTTTATTACAGACATTAGCATGAAAGCTGTGAGTACACATCTTTACAGGTGTAGATAGAATATGTTTATTCCCCTCTCCCTATTTCATTTTTTTCTTCACACAATAGGTAGGAATCCTGTCTTCAAAAAACTCCCACACTGTGGGTTTTTTTGACAATTCAGAATCATACTATCATATCTCTGTATACAATAACAACCATGAACTGGAATGCATGGTATTTCCTTGCTTCTGTAGAGGAACCGAGGCAGGATATTGAATCAGACATTATGAATCTGAAAATCTCTCTCTTTTACCTCCTCCATATGGTCTGATGTCTCCTATATGTGCAGTGTCCTGAAAATTTCTTGACATAGAGGCTGTGATAGGAGAGTACAGGGTTATTTTGCTGGTTGTTTCTTTACAGTTTCCAACCATCAAATCAATAAAAGAAAAAAATGGCACAAAGAGAACAACCTTTTTCAGGAAAAATCATATTTACAGTTTGCAGCTAAGACAGAGTGACAGGAGAGCCTTGTGCTTACTGGGGGCTGGACAGGTGAATCTGGACAGGTATGAGCTCTTTCCAAAATGGCAGGATATCAGTCAGCCGTAATCCAAAAGATGTGTGATGCTGCTATCTAAATGTTATGTTAAGCAAACATAACCTGTCATTCAACATGTCTTATTACCATGAAATCATTACTATGCCAACAAGAGTATGCAACTTCTGGATGCTTCAGAGAGAAGCAGACATCAACCCATATCATACCCCACCAGTGTATCCTAAGTGTTCCTAGTGAGACAGTCACTGAATTTATTTTCTCAGTTCAGCACTAGAGAGGACTTCAACCTGAAGGCCTCCACTATGCCACTTTATGTAGCAAAATTATTCTGGTGTAGTCCTGATGATGTTGCATGAGAAAGGGTCTGATATGTCATTAACCCAATCTCTCTTCCAGGGGATTTAGTGTTGAGTGAGCAATATAAAGAAGCTGATTTGAGGCAGTCACCCAGCTAATGTGTGAGGGTAGCAGTCAACAGCTCAATAGTCAGATGAAGATCAGTGACAAATGGTGTCCCTCAGGGATCTGTTTAGGCACCAGTACTGTTTAATATCCTAATTAGTTACATAGACAGTGGGATCAAGTGCACCCTCAACATATTTGCAGATGACACCAAGCTGAGTGGTGCAGTTAACATACCTGAGGGGTGGCATTTCATTAACGAGTACCTGGACAAGTTGGAGAAGTGGGATGGTGGGAAACTCAAGGTGTTCAACAAGGAATAGTGCAAGGTGCTGCATCTGAGTCAGGGAAACCCCCGGAGCCAACAAATACTGAAATGAACATCTGGTGTCTTTGCACAGCCATTACCTTCAGGAGAACACCAATAACTGGAGAAAGGCAAATACTGCAACAATTTCAAAATGTAGCCAAAAGGTCAACCTGGGGAAAACTGACCATTAAGCCTCTATTTGGTCTCTGAAAAACGTAGTGGAACAAGTCCTCAGGAAACATGTTTTTGGCCATAGGAATCACTTTCTGGTCACTGGGAACAGCCAAGATGGGTTTTCCAAGCATAAATTGTGGTTGACCAAACATATTGCCTTCCATAACAGGACTGGATTTGCAGATAAGTGAAGGACATGAGTGTCATTTACCTCCTAACAAGGCTTTAGACATGGTCTTCCACAATATTTTTCTATCCAGGTTAGAATGTAATGGCCTGGCTGGGTAGACAGTCAGAAGTGGTATATTCTGCATTCTCAAAGGTTTTCCAGAACAGGTTAAATAAAACTCTGAGTACCCTGAGCAACCTGCTCATACATCACAGCTAACACTGCCTTGAGCAGAAGGTTGGGCCACAGAACTTGTGAGATCACTTCTGACTGGATACATCCTACAAGCCTATAAATGCATATTTCCTCTCCCATTATTTATCTTGTTTTGACCATACATAACAACATATAAATATAACACTGTATATAATCAGAAGGGGACCCCTGGAGGCCTAGGGGTTAAGATGCTGGTCTCTCAGCGCCAAGGTCGCAGGTTCGAATCCCGGTCCTGCTTCAGGGTCCCCCGGGCAGATGGAGCTCGTCAGCCCCTAAGGCCA
>JAWWLV010000088.1:142695460-142715271 GCA_035041135.1 Platyrinchus mystaceus
AAATCCATTGCGCAGGCTTGAAAGGTAAAAAGACCTTTCCCAGATCTTCGTTCGCGAAGACTGGCCACTTACTTTATATAATCAGAACAGAATGTGCTTCTCAGTGTTTGCCTGCACTGTCTCTGGTAGAGCAGTGTGTAAGTTGTCAGTTGAGGCCTCAAAGAAATAATTTTTGGCAGTTGTTTTCTTGAAGCACGAGGATATACTGTCAGTATCACACTTCTAAACAGGAGGAGTAGTGTGAAATGAGATTGGAAAAGGTTAACAAATGCTGTTTCTAACTTCTCCTTGCACTTCAGCTTTCCTTAAAGAGTACATCTGTAGGGTTTCAGTATTATGGCCTGTAACAGATGAATAAAACCTAACAACACTCTCGCTGGTTGAATCATCTTGCTAATACATGCCACAAGCTCCTCTGAGCTAATGCCTGTCTGAATTAAAGCATCTGTAACTTTACATGTGAGTCTCAAATGCTTCCACCTGTACCTAAGCCCTCTAAACTTGCCTTCACCTCATGTGGTTTATTGTAGAGGTCAGTTGAAAATTAGCTTGAATGTAAGTCAAACTATACACTTAAATGTGCCTACTTCTCTCTTCTGGCAGTATAAACAGATGCAAAACAACTAGATTAAATTAGATGTCTCCAATGTAGATAATCTATGTTGGGTAAAATTAATATATTTAGTTAAATTAGGGACTTTGGGGGGAGTGGAGAAACCGATAGGCCATATAAACACAGGTAGTGTAATATTTTATGGAGAAAAAAATAATCTAACTTTGCTTTACAATTCAGCTGTTCAGGGAACTGTTTACAATACTTGGCATTTTTGAACAGGGTGGGGTCTTTGGCCTTTCTTTCAGCCATCAAATGTTGTTAAATCTCTTTGTGCTGGACAAAAGACGTAATTATTGAAGTTTCATTCCCTAAGTAGGTACTAACAGCCTGTAATCAAGTCATCCCTCAACATTTTCTGTGATTAAACTAAACAAATTGAGTTCCTGAATATTTCTGCAAAGTATGTTTATAATTCCTTAATCACTTCAGTGGTTCTTCTCTGAACCCTCTCCAATTTAGCAACCTGGAACCAGAACACTGGGTGTGATTGTATGATCTTCTCTTTTTATTTTATTTTTTTCTAATATCCTTTTTTTCCCTTTCCTTTCTTTTGCATCTCAAAACCCACTGACATCGAGCTCTTGGACCCTTTCCCACCAAATGCTGATATCAATCTGTGTGTTTGCAGTGTGCTCTTCTTATGTCTGGGTGGAAGAGTGTTAACATGAGCTCAGTGTTTGGCTGCCTGCCAGGGCTGACATGAACTTTCCCCTGCAATCACCACATCAGGACTTCCACTTACAATGTCAGGGTTGGAAGGAGCCATAGTCTGAATGAAGGAAAATGAAGAGGCAGCTGCAACCATGTGTCTGCCACACCAGTAAAGCAGAGAGGAAGGCTGATGAGGGAGCTGCCCACAATACCCTCTGCATGGAGAAACGTGAACTACACAGAGTTACGTTAATACTATAAAAGATTCCTAATTTATGTAATTCTAAGACGAAACATAAATCATCACCCAGACTGCCCTCCTTTCTGTCATTGGCTCTTATTTTTTCATCCATTCATTCTGGTAATCATCCCAGCAAATCGTAAGTGGAAGCATTCATCCAGGAAAGTAGCCAAATCTAGTCCTGACTGGTGTCTAAATTAGTAGCATGATCCCTTTAGGTTTCCTCCATATTCAATGGAAAAGACTGAACTCCCTCCAAAGGGTGACCTCCCAAAGGAAAAATCTGAATTGCTCTCAGCAGAGACCTACAATGGCAAGCTCCAAATTTGGCTTTCTCAGATAATCACTAGAGAAAGACAATGTCACTTTGGACCTTTGTCTTGATTTCAAGACATGAGGAGTTTTTCCCTTGGGATCCTTGCCCAATGGTTATTCATCCTGTCATTTTGTTTCCTTTCTGAAGTATCCTGTCTTTGATTTTCAGCCATGAACTTATTATATCTTTCTCTAGTAGATCAGAGTATCCTTTATAACCAGCATTTTATTCCTGTGAAAGCAGCAGATTTGCCACAGGCTGGAGAGGAGCAGATTGAAGGAGAAAGCAGCCTTCTCTTTTTAAATGATGGCTTGCCAAGTACAGTCTGATGTAGGTGATGGGGAACTCTTTGCAGCCACTGCCACTTAGTGTCTTGAAATCATTAGGTACTGTAAAATTGTAAAACAGACATCTATTGCATTTCTCAGCATTAACTAGGGAACTGGAGACTTTCTGGTAGTAAGAGTACATAGTCACAACTTCCTGTCCTACCATTTCTGCAATTGTGCAGGTTTTGCTTTCATGCTGCAGGTGCTTTCATTAATAGGTGCTTAAAATCAACATACAGTTCTTGGCCTCCTTTTTTGGTGTCTCACTTCCAATCATGTTGCCCCTTGATGGAGATAATCTTGGGGAAAATCTGATGGATCCCTAAAATTTTTATTCCTTTTAATAAAAACGACAACTTGCATCAAGGTAGTTTGGAGTTCACAACAGTCATTGCAGGGGCAGGCAGAGCCAAGCTGAGTAAGGATGTCTCTTGAGATCTACCCTGACCATTATCTTACATCAACTTTATGAGGTTTGCTCAGGGTCTCACAGAAAATATGGTGTAACAAAGAATCAGATTATTGCTTCCTAAATTCCACAGTAATTCTTGAGCTTTTGGTCCATCCTATCTCAATGTTCCATTAAACTGTCTCTGGAGTTACAGCTATCACTAACCTACCCTTTACTTGATTCTTCAGTGCCATCCTATGATGCTTCAAATGTCCAGTGCTTTCTTTGTGAGTCCCCACAACCAATAGAAATTAAGAGCAGTGTCTCAAAAACGCTGATCTCCAGCAGCTCAGGGAACAGTGCAGTGAAGTCTGAGCAGACATTTCGTGCATTTCCTAACAAGCTGCTGCCTGAGTGCACAGTCATTAACATCACTCTGGCACTCAGCAGCTGCTACTTTGAACTGCCCCTGAGTGAAAGGGTCAGCTGCACAGGATGGAGTCAGCTGAGTCAGTGATCCTTCTGCTCTCCCATTGAAATGTAGCGCTGATGCACATCCTCCAACTGAGTGGAGAGCCCACCCTGAACAGGTGCTGGTTGGCTAAGCCACATAAACTCCTCTTGGAACGAACACAGAGATGTGCTTGTGAATACAGATACTTGAAATGTGCCAGGATATATAGAAGTTTTCATGGGCTGGCAGTGTGCTTGTGAGTGCAACATAATGTCAGTGCTCCAGAGACTAGAAACAGTATAATGCAATTAGAAAGGAATGGCTAATTTTAGAAAGGAAAAGCTACTTTTCAAAGCATATCCTGGGTGTCTGAGTTCTGGTCCATCTTTCAATAGCCAGCCTTGGCATTTCATCCTTTCCTGTGAAAAAAGGACTGAGGGCTGAAAACTGTAATGGAGGAACAGAGGGTGTTATGACCCACAGGCAGTATTTTACTCCAAAGCCTACTTTATACCCTCAAGAGTCTATGATATGTATCTCTGAAAGTGAGCTCGGCCTACCTTCTGGTTCAAGAAGTATAGTACGTGTTGCAAGACACACATAGATATCCATGCCTATTACCTGAAAACATAATATATTGCACAGTTCATATCACTGCTAGCAGGATGCTTTTTTCTAACAAAAGAAATGGACTCAGCCTATTAACAGAGAGTATTCACACAGGCCAAGCTTTTGATCTGTCTGCCACTTTCTGTTCATTTACAAACAGTAGTCTTAACAGAATGCAACCTTCAAAAAATGAGTGGAGGTAGACACTTATAGCTGTGTTTTTAAATTGTAGCACTCTGTCACTGTGCCTGAGAGTTGTTTCTAGCAAGTACCCGTGTAGCTGTGAATTTCCTAGCTGGAAAGGGATGGTGGCTGAAAAATTCCTATGAAGAGTGGAGAAGCTATGAATGATTTATGTTGCAACTATCAAGAGAGTGATAAAATCAGAGAAAAGAAATTTTTATTCAGGCTGGCTAACTTTGAAATTGTTCTAGTATCCGTTCAACTCCCAGTACCTATTACATAGTTACATAAACAAGTCTAAAAACTCAAAAAATTTAATGTTCTTGTTGTCTACAACAAAAATTCCAAGTTGGGTGTCTATGTCCTATCAACTGAGACCTCAAATAAATCCAAAGGATGGGTTTTACAATTCCCAAAACTCCTCAAATAACAAACCATGAAAAGATTTTTTCTTTTTTTCAGGCATCCTAACATAGAGATGTACAAAACCTTATAGCGCCTGCAGAATGTATTCTATCAAAAAATATACAAGAACTGTTTAAGCATCATGAAGTGTATGGATTCTGTGATAGACTTGTGGCAGAAAGGCTTAGACTGGGGATGCAAAGCCTAGTCTGTGGATGTTTTGTGCTCTCCTACATAAACATAGAGCTGTACATTCCCACATCTTCTACTGTAACATCATTATCAAATTCTATAGAATGACAGAATCATAGAATCAGCCGGCTTGGAAAGGACCTCTGAGATCATCAAGTCCAACCCTTGATCCACTACTATCATGATTCTATTAATGATTATGATTCTATTGATGTCATCATCTTCCCACCCAAGTTTTAAACTCTCACTCTTTCCCCCCTACTTCTTTTGACAACTGGAAGTTGTGTATATGTGTTTTAAACTAACCTGTTGTACCTTGTGTTTAAACAGAGGAGGAACGTGCACAGCATCACTGTTTGTCTGTTTCCACAGATGTGAAACATTTCAGTGTGTTTTTCTGAACCGAGAGAGATGCCATTGTAACTTTAAGTGATTGTTGTGCTTCTTCTTCCTGGGACCTCCCAGGGGCAGTTGCAAATTAACTGGCCTTTCCAAGTACAATCCAGGCAAGCATACTTACAGCACACTACCAAAATGGGTGCATCACTACACCAGCCTGACCCTTACTAAGATTTTTGAGAATTCTTTAATGCAAGAAGTCTTGTATTTATTTTCTGCAGCATATACACTAAGAGAGTCATCCCTCTAGCAGACAGAGATGTTGGGAAATGCCTTATACCACTTTCAGATAACATAAAGAAAATGGAACAGAATGAACCAAGAAGTAAGAGGCTTCATGCTTTGTATTTTGTCCTTCATTAGTTAAGACTGGACTTTCTGATCTCTCTCTGTAGTATAGCTCCCAACAAATACACATCCAGGCTGAGTGCCAGTTGAAAAAATAGTTTAAAATAAAATGGGTACAAAATTTAGCCTGATATATGACCTAGAGATGAGTCAGTCTTATGCATGATAATCTGGGAAGCAAGGAGGAACACAGATTTCTCAGAAGATGGAAGGAATTGGAGAGGGAAGCAAGATAAAATTTTGAAAATGAGGCAGAAGGGAGAAAAAGAAAGGTCTGAAAAAATGTTGCAAGTAGAAAATGGTACAGAGTTGAAAAAGGTCAAAGGAAGGGAGAAGAGCAACTGAGGGTCGGGTCGAACTGGGGGGAGAATTGGAAGATTAAGGATAAACGAAGCATTTCTTTGCCTTTTTCTTTGGACTTTAACAAGGCACAAACAGGGTTTAGGAGTCTAGAGAATTTGCCTTCCTTTCTTCCCCTGTATGCTCCCTAAAATCTATTGATGTGTGCAATTTACAACTGTGATGTGATGTAAAAACAATGTGTATGGTAAGAAGAGTTTGCAACATCAGGCCTCTATAATAGCAAGGTCTTCAGAGCAGGGTTGAGATTCTCAGCTGGTATAAACTGAGAGAGCTCCATTGAATATGCATATTCTTTAGTCTTGAATTAAGTACTAAGCATATTAGTGACTGAATAACGACAGAAGAATCTCCTTTTTAACTCCTAGAGGCCCTTCCTGGGTCCTTGAGCTGAAATTTTTGTCTCTTTAGAAATTTAAACCATGTTTGTTCCATTCTTACATCCACTGGAATTCGCAACATATCTGCTTTGTAGTCTGGACAAAGCTTGAAGATTTCCCCAAACACAGTGTGAATCAAACCACACAGGAATGTTTGTAAAGAACATCTTGGACCCTTTGAAAACATATTCAGTTCTCAGAAGCACTAATGCATTCCACATTTGGTCATTAAACACTAATTGGTAACATGCTGTGGACGGGTTCACTCTCTGACCAGTCAGTATTTCCTAGGTCACAGCACTGCATGACCTTGGTGCCCTGACGTGACCTGCCCTTTTGAACTTTTAATCCTTCAACTGGTCAGAGAGCATTAGTAGCTCAGGCCACTTTGGAAAACACAGGCATATTTTTCCTTGGCTATTTCAAAGTTTGGTTTCCCCTCCAGCTCCTGCTCCCACCCCCCTCCTTGATGATGCAGGATGTCTTTTGGGGGCCTAATTGAAGGCTTCAAAGTGCCCGATAGTTTATTATGAAACTATTGTCCTTGGTAAATGTCACAGGGCTCATGTTTTATTATATTTATAACCTTTTTTTTCCATTAGTCTGCCATTTCCCTGAGAAATTATGACCTTGGCTCTATCAGTTTTACCAAGCTGGTTTTATATATAGCAAATGTGTGCGTGAGCACAAAAAGAGAGAAAAGAGGAAGCCATGAAAGAGCTTTCTATTAAAACAGTGCTTGTACTGGCCCCTTCCAGAATCTGGCAAGCAACTGAAAGGTTGTGATAAGGGAAGGAATCAGGAAACAAATAATGTCTAACATTAAAGTCTCAAGTGGTATCTCTGACTTCAGTGGACATAGGGCAATAGATCCTGATTGCTGTCAGCTCTATCATTTAACATAGATTTTACCTGATTTTTCTTGTCAGAAGCGTGCTTAGAATTTCCTCTCTCCCTGCTTGTTCCCTTATCCTTGCTTACTTTGAGTTTTCTCACCCTCTGTTTAGGACAAATTTAAACCATTTTGCTTAACTCTACAAATCTCGCATGGTCTAAGTCTCACAATAGACTACATACAAGGTGTGTTTCACCCTTCACAGCAGCTCAGAGGATGACATCAACTGGTCTGTGCAGGAATTTGGGAAAGAAGCAATTGGGGCACATTTGAGTGCGGGGTTGCAGGCTGGGGTGGGTCACAGGGTGCTTTTCAGACAGCAATCCCTGAATTATTTCTAAGATGTCCCCCAGAAGTAACTAAAAGCAATCAAACCTATTATCAGCAGATGTACATCTGAAATATTGTGGAATGTGCCTCACTTGGGGAATGTGGGGGTCTGTGGGCTGGGTAGCGGCATGTGCTTTCAATCAAGGAGGGACCCATAAACTTTCTGAATGAACCAATAAATGAAATAGTGTCAGGAAATATTCCCAGGCACAGGAACATGACTGTCTGTGCACTTACATTGTTAGATCAGTACTAGGCACATTAACTTACTAAAACAGACTCAGCCAGAGTAGCTGGGTTTGGTAGGGATGATCTTAAGGATCGAGCAGCGTGATATCTCATTGAAGAAAAGAACATGGTAACTGACCTAGGTCTGGCTTGCCTCCACTGGGAGTGGGTGAGGTCAAATTCATTAAAGTCTGTCTTTGAAAAGGAAAATGCTTGTCTTTGAGAAGGAAAATGCTATAAAAATCAATGTGTTGGGTGTTTTGGGTCTTTTTAAAGGAATATTTAAAAAAAAAAAAGTTTGGTGTTGATTTCATGCTGCAGGTTTTGAAATGGTTCAATTTTTCTTTCCCTTAGCCAGCCTCTTAAGCAAACAAAGCAGTCCTTACTGTAGATATTGAAAGAGTTGTTCAATTGCCTGCCATGCTAGCTCTGGCATACGGGGGCAGAAGGACAAACAAACAAATGTAGAAAATTTTTAGGATAAAAAACTTTTTAGAAGACTATATCTTTATAAGAAATTTTGCTTTTGAAAGACAAAAAGAGACATTTTTTTAAAGAAAAAGCTTTGTAATTACCGTCTGGCCAACAGCATCTATTACTTGATATCACTGAAACAGATCTTTTACTTTTGCTTTTTATTACCTCTCTTGCAAAGAATCACTATATATTGTATATATGTATTATCTTTTCCTTCAGACCAGCAAGGGTGAGATCTTTCATGTCCTTCAAGGATTCTGTCCTCTTGCCTTCACCCCTCCCACATGTCATTGACAGTATGTAAAGCCATTAGAGTCATGTTCTTGGCAACATCCCCACTTTTCAATGCTTCATTCCCAATTCCCACGTAAGGGATGACAGACTTTGGTGACCTTTTGCATCAACACTTGTTTACTAAAATTAGATTTTTTTTTCTTCTTGGCATATAACCAGACAGATTATACTCCTCAACCTGTCATCTATGTAGGGCAGGCGGCCCCAGAAATAGATGATGCAGAGGATTAAACTTCTCCATGAAGAGTAAAAGGAGCTCAAGGGGAAAAAAAAGCAAAAGCAAATTATGTTCTAGCAGTTTGTATGCATCTATCTATGGTGTGCATACACATCCACAGATGATATTAAGTGATGGTGTCAGCCACAAAAGGTTGGGAGGTTAGATACAGGTCAGATAAGCATCTAGCTATTTAGGTGTGTCTTGAAAGTTCATTTGAATTTAAGATTTATGGAAGCCACTGATAAAAATCCAATAGAACTCAACATTGCAGGGCTACTGCATGTCTTTAGCTGGCTGGAGACAAGGCTTGGAGTATCTGCATTTCCTCATGACCTTTCCATGACTTCTTGTGCACTGAAAGTGAAAATTAAAAGGAGGTCTAGGAAAGATAAAGAGAGGAAAATCTTCAGTGTGATATTCTGAGGAATAGGTCTGGTCTAAAAGGAAAAGTTGCTTAAAATATGACCATAATTAAGACCAGGAAAATAAGCTTCAAAGGGTACATATGTCCTATCCTGATAATTACATTACACCTATACTTATGTTAAAAATTATGGTCCCACAATGCTTACTGGTATATGAGCACACATGAAGTAATCACTTTCATATAAACTTCACAGTCTGGTTCATTCCGAGATCCAGGAAGGTGATAAGTAACTATCAGAAGACAGTGAGAAGATTAACAGGAAGTTTTGGCAGTTTGTGGCTGGCTGTACACAGAGACTTTTGGGTTTTCTTCCTGACCAATAAAGCGTTTAGTTAGGAACCTAGGATACTAATCTTGTTTGAATCAAGAAGTCATTTAGTTTCCATTGGACCCCATAGTCTGCATGAACTGTTGTGTGTCTCTGTTCTCAGTGCATGTGTCTGACATGAAACTGGATGCTGTGCATTGCTGCACTTAGTGAATGACTGGTGTGTCAAAGCTTCAGCAACTGCTATTCCCTGAACTCTGGAAGAGCCATTCCCAGTAATGTCTGTCCCACATCACTCCTCTTTTAGGTCACCCATTCTGAGAGCTAATTGAAAGTGTGTGTTAACTAAGCTGAATATATGAAAGGCTTTGAATGCTAACATAAAATGATCCTTCAGGCCATTTTACATTGCATATCTCATGGGAAAAAACGAGACTATATTTTTTGTTGATTATTGATTATTTTTGCTGATTATCGACCGGTAGAGATAACGAGTTACTAATACCAGCACTCTTTTAAAGTCACCTCAGAAACAGTGTCTCAAAGTACGTGCAGAGGGAAAGGTGGGACCATGCAGCCCTTTCATCAGGGCCATGGGTCTGATTTTGTAATGATGTGGGAGCAGTAAAACACCACTATCCCCTGCAACAGGCGATACCTCAGGGTAGAGTGTTGCTCGTGTGCCCGCCTGGCTTGGCCGAACTGCCCACGTACTTTCCTATGTGATGCTGGGGAAAACGGGGTGCAGACCATCAAAGCCTGAAGTTTTCACTCTCTTCATGTGGTTGCATTCACAGTTGTGACACTGCAAGTGACGTAAAGGCAGAGGAAAAGGCTGCTTTCTCAGCAAGATACAAACACAGAGATATAATCCGTCCACTGATTTTAATCTCCTTTCACAAATACTCACATATAACTAGATCCAAGCCACTGATATTGTCTCCACCTCTGCTACCAAGTTTCTTAACCCTTCTCAGCAAGATAGAGTGGGTATATCACTGCCTCATATTCATCTGGGACAAGGAACATTTCATGCAGCATGTTAATACCTGTAGACACAAATACAGAGCCTCAAAATCCAGCTGGCATCTTAAAGTGCAGAGATGACAAATGGAACCCCTAACTGGGGAAGAAGAAAAGGTTATGATTTTATCCTGCCAAAAGAAGAGAAAAAGTATGTTGAGAGTAGTCTAGCTTGACATTCTCAGACTAATAAAAGTACTGAAACAGTTTTCAAATTAGGAAATTTCTTTTTTAGCAAAAAAAAAGAGAATTTTTTTCCTGTTACAATATATTTTTGTTGGACATGCTGGACTTCCTTGATTATAAAAACAATGAGGCCACAGACACCAAAATATTTCAGTCAGATAAGAGACTGAAACAAATCTTTTGGGTTACCTGGCTGATGTTCTTCACATTTCTTCATCTCCTTGTTCTTTTATATATTCTCCTTGACATATCATGTGTCCCATGGTGGACTTTATAACATATTTCATTACAGTGATTGTCTCCATTGCATCATTTCCTCTTATTAACAAAAAGACCATGGTTCATTAGAGCACAGGCCATTGACCAGGAGAGTTAACCTTTTAGAGGAAGTATTCCAGAGTCTATAAGAAACAATGACACTCTCAGTCAGGATATTTCAGTTTTGACTGTGCTGAAAATCTGACCTCTCCTGAGAAAATACTGGTATGTTTTATTATCTTTGAAGCTGCCTTGCATGCTCCTGCCACTATATTTCCCCTTTCTGTGGGTGGGAGACTTGCTGTTCCCTAGATTTCTCTATGCTGTTATCTTTATATTGTTTTCATTTTCACCAAAAATTTCCAGAAACCGATAATGCAGAGATAATACTGATGATTCATTTTCTCACCATCTCTAGTCAGCAGTGTTGTGACTGTGACAGGTGTTTTCTCTTTCGCTTTCCACTGAGGGTCCCTGACATGTAGCACTGGAAGGTGAGAGTTTCACACAGATTCAGTTTTATTGCTTATCCACAATCAGTGAAATGAATGCAATAGGCTTTTGGCAGGCCCTTTCACGAAACTGGTCTTTATAATGAGCAGAGTAAATCACGAGCAAAGGTGTCTCCTGGTTTTACTAAATCAGCAGCTTCTACACTCAGTTGGGTAATCCTCTTTTGTTACATCAAAATGCAAATGCAGCAATTCATAACTTGCTATCTCTGCCCATACTCACTCCCTCTCCTTACCCAAAGACTTTGCTGTTTTTCAGGGTTCTGCTTTGGCAGCTCTGGCTCCAGTTATGGCCCAGCCTCAGTCCTAACACAAGGGTGGTCCCTTGCACAGAATCATGCATACAAATATGCAATGATCTCAGAGTTACTTTGGAAAACTAAACATCATTAATCCATTATTACCTCTTTTTAATTTTTAATTTTTTAAAAGACATATTATTTTTTAGGATTTTTTATATTGTAATGAATATTGATTGTCTTTCAATAACATGGTTCATACAGATCACTCCATGCTTTTCACTTCTACACTATTCCTTGAATTGGTACCATGTTTTTAGAGAGTCTGAATATGTCATATGCATAATTATTATTTTTAATCTTATTGTCACTTTTTTCTTGTTAATCTGTGAAGGGCAGATTGGCTGCATCTATTTGTGCCTATCACAAACCTAAACCAAAGGAATGTGGGAACTACAGATGGTCTAGAATCCATGATGAGATGTCACCATCTTTTTAGTCCCCTCCAGAGAGCCTTGGCAACACAGAGTCCAAATGAAGATATGGACTTACAAGACCTGAGTTCAGGGATGGTTTACCACAGGTTTCCTGTGAAACTTTGCATAAAATGCTTAGGCCCAGTCCTCTCTGGTATTTAATTCTCTCTCTCCTACAGAAAGAAACAGAAATTGAGCACTAAACAATTTTGTCTTGGTTTTCCTGCTTAGAAAATTAATGCAATTTTTCATCACTACTTCTTAGAAAAATCCAAATATTAAGGATCATCTTTTTAAACTGTTAGTAAAATTCCATTACTCTGAGATCAGAATTCTGTGATCTATCAGTAAAAGTACTACTCATTTTCACTGCACGTGCCTGGGATGACCAGACCTCCAACCTACACTTATGGAGAAGAGTTTTTCAGTGTCATGAAGGTGAGTGAATGATGGCTCCGACAGAGCAGAGGAAAATGTGAGCATTGCATGGGGAAACCGAGACACTGAACACTTTTGGGATGCTGTGACAGCACTACAAAGGCATTTTCCACTGAGTTGTTTCTTATACGTATTTTGATTACAAGATCACTTTGCAATCTTCTGAAGATGGAATTTTTTGCTCTTTCTTCTAAATCTTTGTGTTTTCAACCTAAAAGCAAATATCATTCTAAGAAACACTTAATTTATTTTTAATGAATCTTACTTGGTTTTGCCAAATAGAAAGTGTAAATTGTGGTATCTTTTTTTTTCTTGTCCTTTTTTTTTTTTAATTTAATTTATATTTACAACTCACAGTGACCTTTACTGCTTTTAAAATTACTTATTCACTTAAACTTTCAGTGATGGGCTTTTGTGGAGAAAAACATGTTGTTTTCAGGCAAACAACAGTGTTTTGTGTATAAAAGTTATGTTAAAATCTTTACTTGAGTTAGGTTGTTTTTTTTTATTTCTGCTGTTGCCTCCAATATTACTCATAAATGTAATCCCAAATGGTTTTGTGTACACACGCAGGTAAGCTTATCACCAGCCTGAGCCCTGATACATCCACATATTCAACTGTGACATTTCAAAAGACAATCTGTTTAGTAGCCAGAACCAAGGAAGACATGATCACCTTCCCAAACACCTGATGGTCTTAAAGGCAAAGAAAAGACAATCAGAAATGTTTAAAAAGGATCAGAAATCAAGACTAGCAACAGGAGATTTGAGTACATAGCTTCCTGTTTTCTGGTTTCCCCACTGCTGGTGGGAAATGATACATTATCTTTCCGTTAGTGAAGTATTTTGAGATGGATGTAGATGAGGCCTTAAGAACCTCCCATTTTCAGGAAAAAGAGACGAGGATGCCTGCCAGAGCTCTCATCTGTGATCATCAGCAGACGAAGATGTACTCCCAGGAAAATGATCTGGCTGAGAACTGATCACCCCCTCAGTTTTTTCCGTATGCAATAGAATTTGAGCTAAGCATGGGGAGCTATGATGATTACAAAACACTTTCCTTGAAAATGTCTTGATCTCTGGCCTCCAAATTGCATCAACCTCCTTCACTTCTGAGAAGAACTTTCTCAGTTCTTAGAAACAGCCAGCACTCAGTGGAGCTGCTTATGCACTTGTGTTCCGATGGAGGCACAGGCAGGAGGAACCAGAAATGCTCTAGTTAAAGGTCAGAAGTTTTCTGGGTTTTTGTTTTACGTGTGCGAGATCTGTATTGGTGATTTTATTTCCTTCACTCTGCCCCATTTTTGTCTAGTCAGCTCAAGGAACAGATGTGGGCTTTCATCCAATACTGTGTAACATGATAAATATGCATTTTGTGTTTTAATGTCTGATGTGTTCTCTGGAAATAGACTTGAACAATGACAACTATACTTGGCATTTGGAGGAATCAGCTGGGCTATCTAAGGGTCACAAAGTTCAAATTGGAAAGTTACAAGCTCAGAAAAGGTTTGCTTTTTTTTTCTTTTTTACAGCAGAGTTGACTTGTTCCAGCCTTCCTTTTGCTAACATATCTGAAATCCTGGCAGGGATCCCTCTGCTATTCCTCACAGTTATTAGACAAAACCAGGGAATGCTGTGGAGGGAGATCTCATGGATTAAGCATGCATATCTAGTTTTCTAGGGAGCAGGATATTTCTGGATGCCACATGCAAATTTATACCTTGGACTCTTGTAGAACAATGAAAAAAAAAGAAAAAGGGAATCTTTTAACTGAATTTACAACCATCTATATATTTGGAGTTCAGATCAGAAGGAAATGAGCATGGCAGGAGCTGGCTGTGATAATGATGCTGAACTAGAGGAAATGATTTGGTCATACACCTAAGAGATGAATCATGCTGTGTCACACTTATTTTTAATATAGAGAAGTAGAATATCGCAAACTTTTTTATATCTCTCCAACCTCTCACATGGAGTTTTTGGACCCACTTCCCCACCCACAAGTAGCTGGCTGTGGACTTGACGGATATATCATAGGATGTAGCACCTGGTTGTGCTACTATTTGTTGGATGCATTTCATGCTTATCTGGAAAAAAAATACTGCAAATGACTCACTATTTCTATTTTTCCTTTAAGAAATTAGACGTAATAAAAGTTCTCAGGAAGGAATCTTTATAGTATCCGTATCCTGTGTTGACATCCAGATTCCCTTGTGCTTTATATGTAATTTCAGTGACTAATAGCTTAGGATATTTGGCACTTTCATCTCTAACTCATTGCTTCCTAAGCTGCATTAATTTAGGAGTCAGCATGTGCACAGAAGCAGCCCATGTACCTCGCTACTATTTAAGCACAGCTGAAATCCAAATAGGACCCACCCTCAGATGAGACTCAGCAGCTAAGCAGAGCTTTCCAGGCTCTCAGTTTTTGACCTAGACTTGCTTAACTTGCACTAATGTCCCACACACAGCATGTAAACCTTCCTTCTAGTTTGTATCTTAGGCATGTCGGTAAGCATCCTTTAATATATATTAAATTTTTGGATGAGATAAATGTCATATATCTTTGACAGAAAAAGCTGGCCTGGTTTCCAAAGGTGCTGGTTGTCACATGAGAAATTTCATCACTGCTGAAAATCAAGGCTTGTTTAGTGACTTGTAGCATATGGGCTGGGGGAGGATTTGCAGATGTTAGATAATTTACTCAAAGGCAATTAACTGTCATTAGTACTCCTAAAAATCCCCTTATTCACCTTCCTATACAAATCCATCTATTAATCATTAATCTTTATATAGTGAGTATGTTTGGACCCAATACACTATCTGGAATAAACTGCAATTTCAAACAGTCTAAGGAATGACTGCTGATGAATATCTGTAGGCTCGATTTCTTTTCCACTAGAAATTAATTTTCATACTCTCATCACAGTTCTGCTGGTGATTATTGTTAGAGGCAGGATAGCAAGACTTCTGACCCAGCCTGGCTTTTCGTACATTCCTGTTTTTAGCACTGTATTCTAATGCTGTTTCTGGATTATGCAATTAATCAGTTTCAGAGGATATGGAGATTTAATTACATGAAAAAGAGGAAGATGATATCATTGATTGTTTTAACATGGAAAGATCTTAAAAAAGCGTAAGTAGCAAGAATTTCTTCTCCATAAGTAATATGCCTAAGACTTGAAGACCTAGACTACAAGTTATTATTAATGTAGACTGAATTCATTTTCCAGATGTTACATCAGCACTGAACCCAAAGAATGTTATCTCAGCTGGAGTAACAGAGAATTTAACTCACTGAAATAGCCTAAGCTTATGAGTATTGTAGAATGTTCAAAAAAAAAAAAAAGGCTATTAATTACCTGGCTTACACACTTTTCAGCCAGGAAAACAGAAACATTTGATAAACATGAGAAAATTTGTAATTCAGGTAAGCCTAAATGACTGATGTGAACACATAATTTAAAAAAGAAAATGTACAGGAAAATGACAGAATGAAACACATAAAAAATTTTATCTAAAGTTAATGTTTAATTTATCAAAATCAATATTTATTAATAAAATATTATTTTATTTATCTAAGGGCTGTTATATTTATAGACCTTTATACGTTTACTGCTGTGTAGGCTCCAGTTACCTGACTATGCAAGTGAAAGGAAATGTTTTTAAATTTGAGAAACCATCTTCCTGTGAGTGCTTTTGACCATTTAAGCTTATTACAAATGCATTACAACAAGATTGCCCTTCCCCCAAAGCATTTTAGTCACTTATTCCTGAACCAAAGTTCCTGATAGCTGGGAGATCTTTATCATTGACATAACTGATCAATATGAATTTTCTCAATATACTCAGACAAAACACAGCTCAGGACCAGGAGAAGGCCAGGTATCCTGGGGTGCATTAGGAAGAACATTGCCAGCAGGTCAAGAGAGGTGATTCTGTCCCTCTACTCAGCCTTGGTGAGGCCACATCTGGAGTGATGTGTCCAGTTCTGGTCTCCTTGGTACAAGAGAGACATGGAGCTCCTGGAGCAGGTCCAGACAAGGGCAACAAAGATGATTAAGGGACGGGAGCATCTCTCTTACAAGGAAAGGCTGAGGAAGCTGGGCCTGTTCAGCCTCGATAAGAGATGGCTGAGAAGGGATCTCATTATTATATATAAATATCTGAAGGGATGGTGTCAAGAGGATGGAGCCAGGTTCTTCTTGGTGGTGTCAAGTAATAGGGCAAGAGGCAATGATCAGAATGGAGTCTCCCCTACTGGAGATATTCAAGAACCATCTGAACACAATCCTGTGCCATGTGCTCTGGGATGACCCTGTGTGAGCAGGGAGGTTGGACCAGATGACCCACTGTGGTCCCTTCCAATCTGACCCATTCTGTGATTCCGTGAAAACTTGCTTTTGACAAATACCCTCAAAAGACTCTCAGCTTCCTGAGGACTAAGTGCATGTCAGAAAGTTTTTCAGGTCACGGTGCTGCTCTGTGGGGACACATCTGATCCCTGTCATAACACCTCTCTTGTTTTCTTTGAGCATACTCTCTGTTACCCCTTGGACACACTGGAGAGGTGCCAGGGAGGTAAATAGTCAAAAATATGTCCCATTGCTCCAATCAATAGGTTTTCCTCTGTATTGCATATTTTTTTAGATGCTAAAACAACATCATAATTCCTTCTGTAAGACATAATTTTAAAGTTTATTTTGTAGATCAGAGGAAAGAGAGATGAAGTGATCTGCTTTTAGAAATTCTCGACTATAAGATAGAGCAACACATCCCTGCAAGAGGAGCTCCTGTCTGTTTCTTAAACTAACTACAAGAGCACAAAAATCCCAAGATATTTTGTTTTATCTGCTTTAATAGATGGTCATTTAACACGACTGCTCTAATACTTTGATGGAAAGTTATTTGCCTGACTTACAGTTGGCTGCATTTCTATCACCTTAAAACAGTGATTCAATGCCCACCAATAAGTAATATCTAAACACCTAAACAGGTTACCATTATTCAGCTGAGTTTTATTCCTTCTGATACAGATCTAGAAGGGCTATTACTTAATGAATATTCACCTTAAGCCAAATGCAGTTACAGCCACCGATTTGGAGAAATTTTTTTAACTTGGAGCCATACGTATGTATGCAAAATGTGTGTGAAATAATGCAAAATGTTAACAATATGTTTGAACCAAATGAAATGAAATAAGAATCTGGACTTGGTTATACATGAGGAACCCTCTTTTGCTTGGGAAATAGAGTGTTCAGCAAGATTGTAAACAGAGAAGGGACATCACATGGCTTGCATTATAATTTCTCCTATGGGCTTTCTCTTTCAAAATTAAGTACTCAGTCTAAGATTTCATGTGTTTGACTTAATGTGGTGGAGAAATAAGAATAAATTATTGAAACATTTGTGCACATAATTAGGCCAAATTGAGTCTGATCGAATCGAGCTCTAGGAATTCCAGTTATGCTTCAAATCTCCCGTGGAAGATGAAGAAGAAAGAAATGAACCCACTATAGTCATCAAGACTTTCAAAGAAGATTGAGGAAAAAAGAAGAATATTCCTGTGGTTAAGACACTTGATTTAGGTCTTGATTCAATTTCTTTCTTGGTTTGAATGATCTTATGGTTTAGTTGAATTTAATCTCTCTGTGCCTCAGTTTCCCATTAGTAAAACAGGCAATGATTAAACCCTTCCTTCCCCACTCTCTTTAAGTTACAAACCAGAATCCATCCAGAATGTGTGCACACAAAGGAAGCTTGTAATACTTACTTGGTTTCTGAAAACTAGTAATACTTCTATAGGACCAGGAAGACTATTGACAACAGGTGTCCTTCCCTCTAATCCCACATTCAAACTCTTTTACGAGGAAACTAAAGGCTGAATTCAGAGAAACATAAGGGCCAAAATCCTAAACTGCAACACAATGCAATGCTTGAAGGGGTACCTAAAGCCTACAGGTAGGTGAGTTATTAGCAGCATACTGAAGAAAAAGTATATAAGAATTAATGAGAAATGGACGCAAGCCTCTAACACTTAACCTCCTCTCTAATAAATTTAAGAATATCAAGTACCAGGGCATGCTTAACATTTTACTCTGGCTGATGTTGGCACCTCCTCCTTGAATAAGCTGGGTATTTTGAATATACTATACAGATGTATTTGCTGCCCCAGATTCTGCTGCAAAAACTTCTCACCAAAGTAGGGTATTGCATTATGTAGACTTGACACAACTTTCTTGTGGAAAGGGAAAAGATATTTTAGTGAGGGCAGACTAGTCAAGTCTTGAAAGTTGCTAATTGACTGCTGCTTGAAGTGCAATGAAACCAAAGTGCGCTGTCATCCAGGCACTGATTCAGATAACTAAAATATAACATGAAAACTAAAACTGTGTAACTAATGTGCTTGCATTGGGAGTAAAACTCTAGTGCAGTAATATATGGTGGAATATCTTCCTGTTCATTGCAAATGTCCCATACATGAAGAATCATTATAGCCTCAATCGAAGAACTTTTAACAAGCCTTTTCATCAGGTGGAAAGAAGTGAACAGTAGGCTAAGTGTGTGTGAGAGCATGAGAATGATTGTCTCTGAACTGCTATCTTCCCAGTCTACTAGAAAGGATGGATTTTTAATTTGTTTGATATGGTTAGGGTGAAGACTTGCATATTGCAAAAGGTGCATTGGCTGACCCTCTCTTCTCTTGCAGAAAGTGTTTGAAGGTGTTGCTTTTCTATCACAAATTGTCTTAACCAGCTTTTTTAAGACAAATTTCTAAAAGAAAGCAAAAGTCTAATGTACTTTCCAAGTGGTATAAAGATGATTTTGTCTTTAAAGATATCTAATTTCTGTAGCAAGGGAGGAGATTACTTTACACCATATGGTAGCTGTCCTGTGATGTCATAGTGATTAATGACAGGATCAGTTGGATGCTCCAGTGGCGTAACAAATGACCTGAGTTTCCTGTAATGGCAAAAGTTACACGCTTGTTCTAGGAACCTGCAATTAACTGAGCTCTAGTCACGGCTCCCATGGGCTTAAGTGTAAGTATAAAATGAATGTGAAGACTACTACCAGCTTCATGAGGATGTGGGTCAAGCATTCTGTGACTTCTGGCAGATCCCTTAGACTGTGGATATCTGTTTCCCATCTGTAAAACTGATCTTATAATTAGCTGTTCACAGGCTTGATGTAAAACTAACTGGTTGAAGTATGTCAAACCTTTGTAGAAGAAAAATACTAAGTGAAAATAACATTTTAAGGAAATTATCTGTGTATCTTTCTGTATCATGAAGAACCTTCAACACTGTCTGCCTAATTGGTCCGATTATCTGTCAGATAAAACCAGGAAATCTTCATTAAATGCTTTGTGCTCTACTTTCAAGTCAAACATTTTTTTAGGTAATCATAGTTCCCTGTCTGAAATGATTCCAGAAGCAGATAAAATATTCCTACTGTACTGAAGCAAAGCAGGACAGACAAGGAATGATCCATTTCTCCAAATACCAGCTTTATTGACAACCTGATGACTGTCACTGGGGACCCCTGGTGGTCTAGCGGTTTAGACGCTGCGCTCTCTGCGCCAAGGTCGCAGGTTCAAATCCCGGTCCTGCTTCAGGGACAATCCCCCGGGTAGATGGAGCTCGTCAGCCCCTAAGGCCATCCA
>JAWWLV010000088.1:142715371-142741044 GCA_035041135.1 Platyrinchus mystaceus
TAAAAAATCCATTGCGCAGGCTTGAAAGGTAAAAAGACCTTTCCCAGATCTTCGTTCGCGAAGACTGGCCACGTTTGACTGTCACTGTAGCTGTTATTTTAAGTGATGGAAAAACCCAAAACCAACCCAAACCTGAAAAACTATTTATTTTCTTGATCCAATTTTTAGATTTTCTGCAGTCTTTACTGATATTTTTTATCAAAAATTACAATTAAAAATTAAAAAAATTATGTCATGCACATAAACTGTATTTGGGATCAGACTTTGCATTTATTAAGCTTCTGAGATTCTTCGAACCCATGGTATTCAAATGATTCATCTTTTGGAGCGGTTTTTCTCTGTCTCTAATGATAGCAGTATAATATTAGTAGGTAATTTCATTATATTTTGATACCTCTTTGCTACTGCTGGTTACTGGACAGTTCAGTCAGCAGACAAAAGGAAGAAGATCCTGTTGCTATGGACATTAGGTTTTATCAAAAGACAGAACACCATTTTTGTTTTGTTTGTTCTTCCATTTAGCAAAAAGTGAATGCTCCTAGGTTATGAAGAGAGTGCTTGAAGGGTGACATGTTTGAATTCTCAGGTTAACATTTTATGATTTTCTTGAATAAATCATACTTCTGACTGGTTTCTGAACCTTGCAGTGTATGTCTGTATAATTACTTCACACCAGTGAGAGGAGCTCACCCAAAACTCTCCTACACTACTAATATTCTGATTCCAATAGCATCCTGGAGGGAAGAAAAAAATTCTGTTTCTACAGACATTTTTATTCAGGTTAGATGATCCAGAAAGTACAGACGTGAACACTGTGCTCTCTATAAACTAACTAACACATGTATTCATATTATTCCCTGTTCACTCACTGTTTTCCTGACAGGTTCAGAAGTGACATGAACATACAAGTTTCATGAAATTCATGGAAGTGAAGAAGAAACATTCACACAGATCATGTTCAAATGATGGGATCCTGGATGGTGTCTGGAAAATACCAGGTGCCAAAAACAGTGATGGGAGAAGGTGGAGATAAACACAGATCGTTGGCTGGCTTCATTCATCCAGAGCCCCTGATCCCTGCCTGCTCATGGGAATGTCTTTTTGTGTGATTTGAAAGTGATGGATGATAGCTAGTCTTATGGTCAGGACAGTGCCTAAAGCAGATCACAGCTCTGACTTTGAAATGACAGTTCTGGTGTGTTTTTATAGTGAGTAAAATTGCACGTATCCTTTGAATTCTCTTCTGGTTTGTTTGGCTGTTTTTTACTTCTCTATTTTTTTTTTTATTTTTTTTTTATTTTTAATTTTTTTTATGTGATTATCAAAATACATACTTAGCTGCATTTTATTCATTAGCCTAATTTACAACATTTTTTGTTCATGAACTCTAAATTAGACCTCAGCTATTGCAGGGGATGGGCATTCTTTCTTACGTTTAATTCATCCAACGTAGCTATGGAGTGACAAGGGCAGTGTTAATTTATGATTGGACATTGGAACCCAAAATAACAAGTGGAAAGGGAGAGACACAAGAGACTTTCAAAGCATGAAATTAAAACCTTTGGGCTATGGCTTAACTGACTACTTATTTTTCTCATTTTGTTGCCATCAATACTTTTGTTCTATTCTTGATGTGATGTTTTTCACACAGCATGATTTGGGCCTTTATTCACTCTTTGTTTTTATGTGATGTATGGGGTAATTTTTATTAGCTTGTATTATAACCCATGCTCTGTCTGTTCTTACTCAGATGTGTGCTATTAATTGTCTTTATGAGAGTTATAAAACATTTCTGAGATACTTGTCTGTGGTTCTCCTTTAACTTGCATGAGAATCAGATCTGAGTAAATAGAAAATGTAAATTTCTGGGGCAGCCTCAGAGCTGGCAGTCTTCTGCTTCTGCACTGAAGTGGCCCAGGGCACTGGCATGACCACTGATTGCTGATTAGGAAAACCAGTGAGATGATCCCTTTTTCTGGCAGTGTTGACCTGGGCCAACCAACAACCTGCCAGGCAGTGCCTGGCCCAGTGTGTGAGGCAGGATTGGACAGAGCAGGGACAGGACAAGGGCTGTTCACATAACGGACCAAGCCATATGAATCAAAGTCTCTCCATTTACCACAAGGGACACAGAAGAAGTGCAGGATGGTTTTTGTTTCAATTAATATTAAGAACAAACTTTAGGCGTAAATTAAGAAACAGGAGGACAAGATGTAAGATAGAGTGAAGAAATCACTCTGGGAAATAACTGTTAACCTATTTTTATGAACTTTGGTGAAGAAGGAAAATCTGAAGTGAATTATCTGTTTTCATGACCTCTTGTCTTTAAATGTACTTGAAGTTGTCAGATGCTTCAGGGTTAGAAAGAACTGCCAGGAGAACTTATTTATGTTCCTTACTCTGCTACCACTCTAAAATAAAAACATTAGGAACTTTCTTTCTTTTCTGAGTAATATAGTACACCTTTTTCTCCTATTCTTTTTTCTGTCTTTTGTTTTCCACATTGATTGTCATTTTGAAGTATAGACACAGTTTGCTGTCAGTGAGTCCTCCCAGCTATTGCAATGCCAGTTATGATTTCATGAAATCATGATTTGAAAAGAATCCTGTTATTTAAAATAACTTTGAAGTGCCTAGTATCTCCAAAGATGAGTGGGAGCAAAACCATGGTCAAAGCACGTGTAAAGGGCTGTTGTTGGTTGAAGATTTGCTTTCTTGGCTTTCTGTGGTATAACCAGTTTCCACGACTGCCAAGTAAAAAATGTTTTAGATATATAAGAAAGCTCTAAGGTGCTATAAACTCATTCTTCTGGTTCAGAGCAAACCAAAATGTTCTGTCTGCACCAGATTTAATGTTTTGATGGGAGAGGTGGCATCTGTCTAATGCAACAGGCATAAAATCATAAAACCAGTACAAATTCTGCAGTTTTGCCTGCAGTTCAACAATCATGAGCTCACTTCAATCAAGATCAGAATTAATGTTTCAGGTATAAGGAACAGATGCCTTATTGTCTGTTGTAACAAGTTCAGTTCAGATCAGTCCAAGTTCTGTAAACACACAGACCTTGCTCAATTGATGCATTACCAATGAGCTAAAAAAAAAAGTGCAAATGGAATTTGAATGAATTCTTGCAATTTATGGTAGCTAGAAAACAGAAAGTATTGATATAGTTAAATCTTAGAAAGTATTGGTGAATGAGTGGCAGGATAACTTTTTCAAAAAGGTGATTCAATGTTTCAGTAGGAAAAGATTTTGATTATAGCAACTGATACAGCCAGAAAGAGCAGAAGGTTGTGGGTAAATCCTTTGTCCCATTTTTTGGACTGCTCACTCTGACGAGTATGCACATATCTGGCAGCTTTCAAATGATCTAGAGCTCAACAGAAGTCTCCTAACACGTCTCAGTGAGGTGAAGGAGATGAGCTGGCTGCAATGAATCTCAATGCACTTTCAATGCAGTGCCAGACTTTTAAATGAAAAATTGAGGGAACTGTGTCTGAGATGGCAGTGGGAAATTCCCACGGAAAACTTGGATTCAGTTTTTGTTGCTGCTTGTCATTTTCTGGTTGCATTGAAACCCCATTTATTGTTATCCTGCCTGGGTGTCCATGAAAATTATTTGAGTCAGGGCCAGCATAACCCTCTTCTTCTTTCCTGTGTCATCTTTCTTGCTGGAGTGTTAAACTCTGAAGGGGTCCATTGCAGAAATAAGATTGTCAACTCTAAGCACTCAGAAGTTTTTAATCAAGGATCCTGATACAGGCTTAAAAACAAAAGATTATATTAATAAATTATGACCTGTAATACTAAATAATTATCTATTTTGTCTTCTGTTTTGTGAGACTGAAGAAGAAACTTGGATGGTATTTTAACATTTTCACTATAACCATGCAGAGATGTTTTAAAGAGTTTCTAGTACCGCAGAAATTAAAGAGGTTTTTTAGCTCCTCTATACGGCGAATCAGTTCTTAAAATTTAAAAATTAATTAATTTTGTTGAATGCAAATGTCCTGAAAAATGTTACTTTTAAGAAGTAATATGGAGACTAACAATTCCATATGAGTGAGAAAGGATAAGACAGTGAGCTGGATAGTAATGTTGCTGCTGAAATAATTTGAAGAAAATATATAAATTAGTCACTAATAGCTAGACATTTAGAAATAATTTCAGGGAATCGAGAATATGCTGAGTTGGAAGGGACTCACAAGGATCATCGAGTCCAACTCCTGGCCCTGCACAGAACCATCCCCAAGAGTCACATGTGCCGAGAGCAGTGTCCAAACGCCTCTTGAACTCTGTCAGGCTTGGTGCTGAGACCACTTTTCTGGGCAGTCTGCTCCAGTGCCCAACCACCCTCTGGAGGTAGAACCTTTTTCTAATATTGAACCTAAACCTCCCCCTGAAACAACTTCAGGCCATTCCCTTGGGTCCTGTCACTGGTCACCACAGAGAAGAGATCAGTGCCTGCCCCTCCTCCCCTCACAAGGAAGTTGTAACTGCAATGGGGTCTCCCCTCAGTCTCCTCTTCTACAGCTGAACAGACCAAGTGCCCTCAGCTGCTCCTCACACAGCTTCCCCCCAAGGCCCTTCACCATCTTTGTTGCCCTCCTTTGGGCACTCTAATGGTTTAATATCTTTCCTATATTGCAGTGCCCAAAACTGCGCACAGTATTCAAGGTGAGGCTGCAACAGCGCAGAGCGGAGCAGGACAATCGCCACCATCAACCACTCTCTATGAGCAGACTGTTTTCCTATAACCATTTAGAGATTTATTTCACCAGTTTGGGCAAGAGAGAGAATTTTTCTTGGATGCCAGAACACACTGTAGCAATTCTAAATTTATTTATTTATTTATTTATTTATTTATTTATTTATTTATTTATTTATTTATTTAATTATTTGTTTGTTTATTTATTTATTTATCAGACAGACACAGGCTGAAATAATTTGCAGATTAAGGAAAAAGTTATATGCATTTGCTTTGCTTCCAGCTGGCTGCAACCTCTATTATCAAGAAACCAAATGCAACCAGTAACAAGCCTGAAGAAATTCAATATGTGAGCTTGACTTTCACTCTAAGGCTCAGGGTCATTTTGCTTTGACATATTTCAAACAACTGAATCATTCTCATCAAAGACACTATCACCCTTGGTTGACTTACAGGAGAATACGATTCAAGAACACTCTAGTGAGTCAAGCTTCCACTTTTCCAAAAGCTCAGAACTGGTGAAATGGCCCATACTACATGCAGTTGTTTGGGTTTTTTTTTTCCTACACCTCTGTTTCTGTTGCAAAATGCATTTCATAGAAAGAAATGGTATTTATAGTTTCCTGTACAAAGAGAACCTGACTCATACCTAAAGTAATGTCTCCCTCCCCAGTGTAGCGTGTTATTGTGGTTACTGGTGTAGCCTCAGGAAGGCACACTGAGAAAACACCACCAAATATGAAGACAAACGAACTGACTAATGAATCCAGTCTTATGATCAGTTTTCTGGTCTACAAAACACTTTCTGACCTCTTGTTCTTGTTAGAGCTGGTTGTTTAAAAGATATCAAAGTATGCCCAGAGAGCTCTTAGAACAAATACCCCTGCCTCTTTTGTAAAAGTGTATCTTTTACTGCCCTAAACCCAGCACTGAACTCAAGAGCACATCTGTGATTTGTGGATGCGAGTTACCTAAGAAGAAGCAAAACACCGCAAAAGGCCCTGATCCTCTGTCCAGTATGAGGAACTTATTTTTATGAGCTCACGTGTTCAGACTGAAAGTGATTAACTTATCTGCAGAGATTGAAAGCTTGATGATCTGTGTTTGATGGGAAGAAGGGAGTCATTCTTAAAGTACTGCCAGTGGGTTGTGGGTTGAATGTGTCAACTGCACGTGCAGGTATCTGTGTGGCAGCTGCTCCCTCTGCTGCAGATCATCACGTCTTCCCAGCAGCTCACCACCAGTGACCTTTTTACACCAACCACAATTTGCTCATTGTGCTTCTGAAGCTGGAGAAATTACTTTTCCCCTGCCAGTGAGATACTCAGAGAGTCACCATGCTTTGCTCTGAGCCATCCATGAAACTTCTAGCAGGCTATAACTGTCTTGCAGTGGTCTAGAGCACTGTTTCTGCTCTGGCATCTGATGAGTGTGCAGATCTGAGCCTCAGCAGTCCTCACCATAGTAGTGGGAAGAGACTTTGAATCTCTATATAAATCCTGGTAGCTGAAATAATAGTAAATGCTGTAGCAATGTCTATAGAAAGTGAGCATAACCTAAATTTTAAGTTTAAGACATTGCTCACTTTCTTTCCCCAGGCCAAGAAGAATTTTCTATAGGCACCACTGGGGAGGTTGTGTTGGCCCCTGGGCTCAGTTTTTTCCAGACCATGGACTTGGTCTTATGTCAGTTACTTCCCCTCACATCAGGGAACAAGAAGACATGGACATAATCTCCTCTGAGAGAGGGGGAGAAGGAATATCCTGCTTCTCTGTCCAGCAGTACAAGAGCAATGGCTTTCACCTTTGAAAAACCTGAAGGGCTCAATATTTATACGTCTGACAAGGATTCTGGGGAGATGAAGTGTGATGAGAAATCTGCAAGTTAAAAACAACACAAAATATGTGTGTTTGGCAGTATATCAGAACAGAAAGCGTAGATTAGACTGTGCAGAGAACTGTAGGGGATTTCAACATGTGAAAAGATTTTTTAACCTGAACATTTTTTGGTTCAGATTTAGAGTCTCTGCCTACTGATAATGCACTATTGAAGATGGCTTAAGTACACGCAAATTTTGGCTTAGGCTTAGAATTCTCCAGGCACTGTCCAGGCTTCAGGCCAGAATAACACCTTACCTTCTGCTCCCTGCTGCTCATTCACACATCTGCAAGAAACTACAGCCCTTGCAGGACTGCCAGCCAATTTGTTCCTCTGAATGCACCCCAACCTAATTCAGCTGCAAAAGAGTTCAGCTAGCTAAAGCTGTTTCAAACAGATTTTGCTAGCCTGGTCACTCTGATTCAGATAACTTAAATAAGCAAATTTTTTGTAAGCAGCAAGCTGGAGCTGTCAAAAGGGCAGTGAAAAATATCAGGATGAAGACTGTCTGATCACAAAGTTCAATCAAGAAAGGAGATATATCCAAGACCCAAGGACTGTTATGATTAAAGAAGCTCCTAATATATTGTTTCCTTAAAGATTTAATTTTGCATATGTATTTGTGAAAGTGTGCATATGCGGTAAGAATATGTGCACAAGCCATGTGCCTGGACAAAGGAGGGATAATGAAAAATGAATAATAAGAAATGAAATTGCTCACAACTAGACCTTGTAAAACCTTCCAAATTCAAATGCTTTTTGTCTTAGAAAATTGTTATTTAAAACCTTCCAAATAGAATTCTCATATATTTATTTTGCATGTGCTTTTACTCCTTCCACTTGCTCGCCTTTCAAATTATTTATAACTGCAACATCTGGAATTGTGAATTGATTTGAGCTGTCTTAATGTGATCTGCTGATATGAAAAAGAAATAATGGTGCAATGCCACACTTTCTTGTGCATTTTCCAGTATGTGGTTAATGCAGTCTGGGACAGTCAAATACAGAAAAAAACATGAAAGTGTCATGGCTATGTGAGCATATTGAATTACTGATGACACAGGCAACAGAAAACTCTACTTAAATGCCAGGGTTAACCAAAACCTTGCAAGTGATTGGTCATTTGTTTTAAAAACCCAAACTTTTTTGGCTAATAGTATATCTTCCATTTCAAATTCACCAATTGTCCTCCTTATGATTCATATCTCCCCATAAGATTGTTCCAATCTTATCACTGGTTTTATTATATCCAAGAGAGTAGCCAGTCCTGGCTACAGCCTCTAAAGGCACATTCAGGACCTACCCTAATCATCTAAGAAAAAATGAACACATGCTTTTCATGGTTGAAAGCCTGGTCTGGAAAGACCACTGTATATTACGATTGCTAAACATGTGACTGAAGGGAGTGGATTTTGGTTGCACAGAGTCTTCTCTGCCCAGCACTTCAAAACTCTCTACACCTCTTTCTTACTCATCTGACCTCAGAGAAAGCTTATCTACAAATTGTGGGGTTTTGCTGCTGTTCCACTGTTTGTCACGGACAGTCATGTTACACTTGCTCAGTGACCAGGGGGAAGACGTTCGTGCATTAGCTCTGCAAGCAGAAAGCAGCTGCTTTGTGCCTGTATGAGTTTAAGGCACATATAAAATATGAAGGAAGCTTGTCAACTCAGATTAACTTTGCAGGCACCTTTTCTTCATCCCATGCTGCAAAGGAAGGAAGGCAGTTTACAAAAAAAGAGCATTTTGGTGAATACATGGCCTTGACTGTGTGTGATCAGCATTAAACTACTCTTGTTTGTTGGCTATCAAAAAATGTAAAAACAGAGAAAGGACAGTTGCTTCATTACAGCTCAAGTCACTAAGTGAAGTTCAAGGGTAGGTAGGTCTTTACAGATACTCACTTCAAACGTACAGGTGCAAAAAAATAGACTCTAAAAGTGACAAACTTAGATTATATAAACAATTTCAACATGCAGCACTATTAAAAAAATATGTTCTCGATGGCAGCAGCTCAAGTAAATCACTCCCAATGAGCTTGTGGCAGTAAAGAGCCTGAATCTCTGTTCTAAGAGAAACTATTCAAGTGGGCTTTTTTCAAATAATAGTGGACTTGTTGATAATGTAAGGGGGTTTAAGTTTCTATGAGAAGTAAATTGTGAGGATAAACATTATTTCTTTTTGAAAATTTTCCCTGCAGACTGGAACTCTAATATGGAGTTAATAAAACCTTTATAAAAAAAAACAGGAGGGATGATACTGGGGTTGCTGTGATATTATTGTTAAAGTCTGCGTGGTGCTCTATGAAATACTTCATATAAGTGAGTTCTTGTTCATTTTTAGAGCAGTTATGGGATTTATTTTGTGGGATGTATTAAGTACATTGGCACTTTGTAATAATGGATATATTTAAGTGTACTTTTTTAATTCTGGTGAGATATACAAAAATTTGGTTTTTATTTTCTCTTCAGTGGCCTTTGGCATCTTACCTGTGCCTTTAGGAACTCTTTCCCCTTTGTGTCACTGAGTCTCTGATTTATCCCAAACACTGGTGTATCATTACTTTGTGGGAAAATTGTGTCTGATGGAAAGTCAAGTGCTGGTTACTGCATTCTTTTCCAGCACAGAAAAGGAATTTCATAAATAATTCTGGCAAAATGATTTTATTACACCAACATGTTCTATTGGCTTTAAAAAAAAATATTTATTAGTCTATGTTTTTACATATTGACTTTTTTTGTTCTTTTAGAATGTACGTATACATCAGAGGAATCCTTCAGTGATGGTCATAAAGGTCACTTCTCGTATTATTGCTTATGTATCTTTGAAGCTACCATATTTCTACTGTATATCATACCCTTTCCGAGTAAAGTAAACCTCTTTGAATTTTGCCCTGCTTCTCATTTGATATTTTGGGGTTTTCAACGATATTGAATTTCATTCAGCATTGCACATCACATAACTATTTACCTTTGTGGAAATAAAAATAAAGTTAGCATAAAATGTTACCATGCCAGTTCTGTAGCATTACAAGACTGCATCAAAATAGTTCTAAGTGACCACACACAGTGCAGTGAAGAGGGAGAGGTAGCCAAATATTTGTAGTCATTCAGTATTTCCTAGCAATATGTTGGGAACACTAGCTTCCATTGTCCAAGAAAGAATTCTGTCACCTATTAAATAAAATGATGGTTTGCATTCATTTATTGTTTGTCATGTAGAACGAGGGAGTGTATTAATCTGCCTGTTGATGTCATCTGGGTGTTCTTTTGCGTACCACTGAAATTCAGCCACCTCTGGGGAGATGAGTGGCAGCTGTGAGTAGCTCAGGGCATCGCAACAGTGTGGGAACCAAGGGAAGAACTGTGATTTAGTGGCAACCTGGACTTTTTAACAGTTACTGCTCAATAAGTTCTTTGAAATGGTGACTTTACTGTCAGCTGTGGCAGCTGCTGGACTCTTGCACTCCCATAAGGAGAAAATTAGAAACACTTAATTCCCTCTTGATGTTTTGTTGTTGTTGATGCTTCAATAAAACAGCTGGCTATTTTTTGTTTGTTTGTTCTGTTTATTGAATTAAAGACATAATAAAAATAAAATATTTAAAAAAATAAACTATTCTTAGCTACTAAGCAGACCCGCACTTCACAGGTATTGGTTGCTACCTGCAAGCACTCTTACGCAGTTAGTCTGCTGCTTCTCTTTACCTGCAGGTTTCATTTCTCACTGTTTCCACAAAGCCTCAGTCTATTAATCAGCCTAAGCAGATGGGAATTAGTTTACTGTGATAAAACTCATGGAACAACATTATTTTAAAATAATAAAAAAAAAAAAGCTTGAAGCAAACCATGAAGCAAACCCATCATAATCTGTCCCCTTGTAGTAAAAACAGTCTTCAACAAACACTGTCATGTTATTTACTATAATACCAGTTAAATGCAGCCCTTTGTTCTATGTATTGTAACAGATGTAGCTGAAGAAGTCTCAAGGATTAGATATGGGATATTCTGCCATGAGGTTGAGTCCAGAGAATTGTTCCTGTTCTCACCTATTCAACAATCAGAAAAGCTGGTGACAAGGAAAGAGATTAGGAAAAGTTAGGATGTCAAGAGGAGAGACACATGGATGAATATTTGACTTTTTTTTAAATAACCAATGACTTTTTGAATATTCAGGGAATAGCTGGAAAGGTGCAGCCATTTCAACAAGTGAGACTGACAGTGCCCTGTTCCAGAGGACTCTGCCGTCCATCGATCTGGATTTCCTCCAGAGAGCACCAGAGCTTGCAAGCTGTAAGTCCATCTTCTCACATCCAGATGAGTGAGTTAATCAAGGTGTAACGCTTCACCAGAATACCTTGGAGTCCAATTTCAATCTCTTCAGAGTCCTGTTATTATTAGAGAAAAATACAAATGTCTATATTAAGAAAATCACAGAAAATAGGAGTCCAAGACTTCAATCTGTATGCAGAAATAATTAATAAAACGCTGTACATTAAAATATTCAGAAAAATAAATTCCTTCAACATGTATAAGGAAAGAAACCATAATTATCCAAGATTTATGAATGAGGAAAGCAAGACATATTAGTTTGTATGTCTCAGCAAAAATTTTAAGTGCCATAAACAGCAGTAAATCCTAGAAATACTTCCTAAATCTCAATTCTGCTGCTTTGTGATAGTGGCCTGTGTTAATAACTTTGTAATAATTTGGTTTGAAGAAACATTTTCTGTGCATTTATTTATTTTCAACATAATAGTATTGAAAAGAAATTTTCTGCATTTAAAACAAAGTTAAAAAGTAAGGATTTCTTCTCAACTTTTAAATAAATTGTAATATTAAGTATGAAACTAAAATAAGATGAGACTAAGCTGATGCCTTTCACTTTGCATTGGTTCTATAACCAATCAGAACTGTTCAATTTAAACTCCACACAATTAGATTTGAAGTCAGTTCCTCCTCCTGTAAGGGAAGAAATCACAGTTGGCCAATTTGGAAGCTGTAATGTTGCCACAAGTAATCATTGTCTGATGCAAATAAATAATAGTTATGCTTAAATGTGCTGCATAAAATCTGTGTAGAGGATGCACTTCATAAGCAGCACTGTTTTCCACAAATGTGGGAGTTTCCACCTATATGATGCAGAAGCATCAGAAAATCAGAAATAACAAGGCTTTGGAGAAAACTATGTAGCAGTAGATTATTTTCACTGAAGGGTCTGATCAGTTTTATGGCCTCATTACTCTAAGAAATTCCTAGCATAGTCACAGTTTTTAGAAAAATTAAGGAAAAAAAAGGGGAGGAGAGTTTTTGGATATGTTAGTTCAGCATGGCTGTAAAATGCACAGAACGTTTGCAGTCAGTGACAGTGTCAGAAGGCTGTCCCAGGACTCCTGCCCTTCTAGTGACATAATCTTCTGCAGCAATGAAGCCTAACAAGGGAACTCGTTCCCTTCTTTGCAGCTTCATAGTCCCTTCAACTACTGTGGGGTAGAAAGTAGAAAATTATGTTTTGGGGCAAAACAGAGCATCTAAAATTAAGTGTTCAGAGGAAATTAGTTATCTAACGCATTTCACTGTGCCTTTCTTCTCAGTGTAGGAAAAAGTATTTCCCAGGAGTAGTTAAATCAGAGGATGGGAGAAGAGAACCGCAAATGGCTACTCAACTTTTTTATTCTGTTTAATGGAGGAGGTAACTTTGACAATTCTGTTTGTGTATTTTAAAGCAAAAGCAATCAAAAATAAACTTTTTAATTTCCTGTGCCTTCATTTTATTCTCCACAAAGCTGCTGTTACACTTCTGAAATATTCAGAGAATTCTATTAAAGATTTCCATGGTTATTTTTCTGATTAATTAGTGTATGATTTTTCATGGATAGTTGATATCTTCCAGAGATTACATTTTGGGACAATAAGTTGTTAGTGGAGTAACAAAAGGGAGATGCCAGATTTATGAGAGGAAGAATCCAAGCAGGCTGCCTATGCAGACTTTTAAATTCCTCCACAGACTCTGGCATACAATATATATCCATTGGAAGAAATCCTATTTCCATTTAATTCAGAGGGAATTTACCAAAAATTTCCAAGTGACTGACATTTTATTCAAGGAATTTTGAATTGGATGTAAGCCATCACTCTGCAGGACACTGAGGAACCTCTAACGAGTAGAGTTGGGTAACAAATTTTCCCTGTGGGCAGGTCATTTATGGTGTGGTAGAACACCAGGCTCTGTGCCCTATTGTGGAGTCACAATGAGAGACTGACTCTGACTCTACCAGCATAACAGCTTCTTTCAACAGTACTCCAACTTGACAGTCTCACTGGGACTTCCCAGATCTTCCAAGTCCTTGAAATTTTTTATTTAAGGCTCTTTCTGGCATTTCCGGGCATGCCATGCCTTCATCCCTTCAGAAACTGTATGCTCCAGAATTCCTTATACCTTATTTTCATTTATCTAGGATTAGTCCCTTCTGAAGACAGGATGTTAGACTACATGGACCACTAGTTTGGGTTCATAAGATCATTCTCAAAAATGTTTCATCAGTGTCATGGAGATGCAGGAAGCATTTCTTAGTCTCTGACAAAAGACGTGACTATGGTCACCAAGAGCCACTGTCAGTGCTGGGATTCCATATTTCACCGATCTATATCATATTTGCACATTTTATATCTAACCAACTGTCATTTCCACTCATTCTCCAGATCTCCAGCATTTAGCATTTTCCTTCTCTGAAACAGAGACTGGAGGGTTTTTCTTTTTTGACTTGCTTCATGCTCAGGATGGATTTCAGCTACATATTCTCAGCCCATACATCTGACAAGTCTAGGTCCTTCTCTGTTACTTTCCCATCCTCCCTGATGCTTGCAGCACCTCCTAATTTAGTAATATCTTCAGATTTAACAAATGTCATATGTGGTCCTTCTTTGAGATCATTAATAAAAGTGTTGAATAATACTGGGTCAAACTGCTATTGCCACAGCACTTCCTACAACATGATGCATTGCTTTTTAAATTAAACTACAGTGAGTGCTCCTCCTTTACACATCCAGTGCTGAGGATGTGCTGTGGTGAAAAATCACAGATTACAGCAAAATAGAATATTCTGATACCTTGGGCTTAATTAAGTTATATTTCAGAAGTTTCCTTGTACCTTTGAAACTTGAAATGCAGGTGTAAAATATCTTAGTAGACAGGGGAGTTGTATTAATGTGTTTGGCAGAGCTTGGAAAGTACAGATTGAGCCAATTGTTTGACTTTGGGAGAATGCCTAATGTTTTATTAGCACTTCTGCTTCTTCTCAAGAGAAGTCAGTCGTCTTTTGGGAGGTCTGATAAGAAAAGCCTCATTAATGGAGTACTAGGGTTTCCAAAGAGGAAAATTAAAATAATTCTGTACCCCAAAAACTGATTTGTTTGTAAGAGTATCCCAAGTTATCTAACTTGTGCCTCCAGTCATAAAAGACACGAGGTTTGGGGAGACTGTCAGGGTAATGACATCCTTTTCCTCCCTAGGCACTTTGATAACGTGTAAAGCTAAATAGCTGTTCCAAATAGTTGACTTTACCTGGGATTTCTCAATAAGGTCAACCTCTTATCAGACAGCTATTTTCTGAATGCAGCCTAACAGAGAAGCCTAATGACCTCTATTTACTTCAAGTAGAAATCCATCAAAGGGACAATTAGCTAATTTTAAGCATAAATTGGCTCCCTGGTGAGAAGCAAGCTTATAAATAAACCATTTCATTTGTTCACTGAACTAGACTGTCATGCAAGTGAAATTGCTGACTCCAAAGCAGACAAGCAATTCGAAATGTTTACGTGAATGACTTCAAATTGGTAAACTTTTCTTGCCTTAAGTGCCCTGAGAGAAGGACTTAGGGGAAGAAACCACAGGAAGCAACTTCCTTTGCCATTGCTGATGTGCAGACAGGTTGGATCTATACTCATTCCTCCTGTTTCTACACCATTCTCCCAAGTAAGGCAGTCCAAGCCCACTCTAGTGACTCTGTTAGCAGGAGGTAAATGGTGCAGATAGACACGGCTCCTCAGCTTTGCAGCTTGCACGCAAGCAACGCGGACAGTAGCACAGCACATGGAGAGAAGGGCAGGTTCATGCCCACAGTTAGACTGTGTAGAATCAAAAAGTTTTGCAAGAAAGCTGCACTGATTGCCTCTTGGTTTTTCCTCTCTTGAGTGTTCCCATCACCATGGTACATGAGCACCTTTATTCTTCACTGCAATTATTTTACCAGTACAAAACAGTTTCCTGATGGGACGGAGGGGCTGGTTTCTGATAGGCGCTGTGCCTCAGTTTCCCACACGAGGTGCTTGGTTTGCAGAAGAGAAAGGCAAGGAAAGAAGGTCCATATCTCAGGAGGTTGCCCTATGATGCACACTGGGGGCTTTCATCTTTTCTCCAAACAGCCATTCCTGGGAAGCAGCATGTGCATATTGCCAGTACTCATCACCACCGTGTTTCCACAATACCAGCTTTGTTTAAGGGGTGAATACATGACAATAGCCTAAAGGTATTTAAAAGATGACAAATAGAGCAATAGAGAAAAGGAGAGGTTTCAGGCTGGTTTCCAATCCCATGAGATACGGGGACTGTGGAAATGCCTGATGAGACCCCAGTGCATTCTCAAGCAGAGAAGAGGACGGAGCCTTCCCAGGTCAAATGGGGGGCTCAGAAGGGAAACTTTATAGCTCTTTTCACTCAGTGTGAATAGTTTGCTTCAGTCTGCTGTGCACAATGCTATCAGACCAGAGATTAACTGCTACTAAAGGCAGCCAAGTAACTGCTAGAGGCAATAAAAAGGGGAAGAAAGAAAAGATCCTTTAAGTAGAATTTAATGACCTTCTTTTCCACATTGTTTTACTTTGCCAAATTAATATATAGTCACTTGTATAAAAGCAAATGTGACTGTGTGCTTGTGTGTGATGCTGCATGTGTGGTGAGATTATACTTGCATACACAGTTTGTTCTGTTCTTTAATGCTGATTATCTTTGCTCAGAGGAACATGTCATGATTAAATCAATAAATCTCATCCAAACCAATCTGAAAACAAGAGATACAACTGTTTCCACAGCGAGCAAACAGGAAGTCTCTATCCTCAGGTAGATTACCCATGTTCAGTGGATTTTTGGGACCTTCATCATTCTTTGAAACTGTTGGCACAAAAGTTCAAAATGTGGCACTTTGCTTTGGTCTTCCGTGCCTGATAAGTAACAGGAAAGTCTGTTCATGCTGAAGATTTCTCCCAGAAATATTACCTTGATGGGGTTTTATGGAGCTACACGTGATGCATCAATGCATTTAGTCATGATTTAGTAAACTTGTGACTCAATCTATTGAGCCAATAATCATATAGTAACTCAATATTCAATTTTTGCCCCAAAGAGGTCAAGCATAAGATCTTACCTTCACCACAGCTTAGTTGTCTACTGTCTCATTAACTACCAATAGATGTTCTTTATTTTATAAGTATACATATATAAATTCACAAAAGTGCATGTTGGAGAGAAGGAAGATTGAGGAACATCTGTACTAATATCACTGAGATATTTCTAGTGAAGAAGGGTTAGTTTTTCTTTCCTTAAATCTTTGTATAATCTGAGTTGATAAATGCCATAACTGAAATTGATAGCCATGCTTCAGAAGTTGCAGATGTGGCAGAAGAAATCAATAAGTACAATTAGTTCAGTCCTTAACAGACTCACCCCACCATATACCAGACCTGCAGGTAATGGAGCTACCTCCCTTTAGAAACCATTTAAAGACACAGTTAAACACAAGAAACATTGTCATGGATTTTTTTTTTTTTTCCTCTTCCACTTAGTGTCAAGGAAAGAACAAGCCTGCTACAAAAAAAAAAAAAAAAAAAAAAAAAAAAAAAAAAAAGGTGTAAGAATAGGCCCTAAAGCATGTTTGGTAGAAGAGGACTCATGCTTCCAGCATTTTGCGGAGAACCACAGCTGTGGGTCAGCACACATTCCCATAAAATGGTTATCAGATGCAAGCATGCACTTTCCCAGCAGTACTCCGTGGTTCAGTTAGAGCTAGCAATTCTCACCATGCAGCTGAAGTCATTTCCCTGGGTTTGCCTTAGTTTTTTTAAACAAAATGAAACACACCACAAATTCTGGAAAGCTGAGAAGATAAATCTTGAAGCCAATGCCCAATTTGGGAAAACTAAAGGAGGGAGAAGAGATTTAAGCTACGAGTGTAAGGCGTATAGCCACATTCTGTCTTTTAGTGTATCTTCATTGTGACAAAAAGAAAAGTGGTTTTCAGTTATTTTTTCTAAGTCAGACCACACACCACCTTCTTCCCAGCATGCAAATTTTATCTCTTACTCCCTGCAGGAAGGGATAGCTGAGATATTCATATCAAAGCTGCAGGCTAGGGTCAAATCAAACATCATTGATTAGGTGTTCCCTGTGTTTAGAGTTGTCCCTAATTTCAGTGGAAAGAAAACTTCTCTGTCTTCTGTTTCCCTTTACTGGTTGACTTGATCATACCTTTGAAGCATAACACTGCAAGAGTGCTGCGTTAAGATGAGTGCCAGCTATACCATGAGGTTGTCTTGGACCCTTCCCAAGAGGTTGAATCTGAACTGAAATCAAGTCTTTTCAAACTTGCTTTGACAAAGTGATGTGTCCTCCAGATAGGAAAACAATGAGCTGAACCAGCTTATAATGATGGAAAAAAAGAATGATAAATGTCTTTAAAGATTCTGGGTGCAATATGAATGAAGATGCACATTGCTTTCTTGCAAAGAGGTCACACTACTTTGGCCATTCACTGGCATAGCCATTCCCAGTAAGGGAATGCAGGGAATGCTAAAATTGGTGTTTCTGCTATGTTACCTTCTGTAGAAGTTGCTTAGTCTATTATTAGGATGGGCTTGCATGGGAATAATAGTGTCAGCACTGTGAACTAACTGTGAGTTACAGAGGCAAGAAAAGTGGGAAAAGAAAGGAAGCTTGTTGAATTTTCGCATCAGCGATGGTTTATTCCTCCACTTAGACTTCCCTGACTGTGTCTCTGCTCAGCAAAGACAAAACAGCATCCCAGACATCTTCTTAGGATCACCTTCTGGAAGAGTCTCTGCTTTTATCCATTAACTACAGAGGGAGAAAAGGCAGCTCCATCTGGTGATGCCAGTAACTCCTGACTAGCAGTGTTACCTGAGGCAAAGTCTCATGAAAAGGTGAGAAGATAAGATCACTCCCAGCTCCTTCTGTTCCTCTTTGCTCATCTCTGCGCCACTTATTGCTGTACACAGATTTCACTTACAGCAGAACTGTGAGGTTCCTGATGTTTACAGTGCAAGGGCAATTGGATTGATTTGCCAGATTTAACGTCCAGACCACTGCAGAATATGGATGCTCTAGATTGCATTATTGTTCTTCTTGGTGGGTGTATTGTTATTAACCTCATATCAGATCAAGATATGAAGAAATGACAATCTTTGAACTTGAAGATAATACAGGAAGGTTTTGAGACTTGATAAGAAAAAAGTAATTATTTTTATGATCTGAGAAAGCATTTACATATGCTAGAATATTTAAATATGATATAAAGTTTTCTTTGAAAGTGAGAGAAAATGAGAAACAAGGTCTTAGGAAGCACAAATCTTACACACTAATCCCAAATCCTACCCGCACTCATGTATTTCCCTCATTTTCTAAAGAGATTCAACAATAAACAATCGTTATAATTATTTAGCTCCTAGGTAACATTTTTATCCATCAATCTCAAACTACAGTACTAATGAGGTCACATTGTTTTTGTTTTCCACATTTGGGGCAGGGGCTGTGCAGAGATAAGCAAAAGGACTTGTCCAGCCCTCCTAGCAGAAGGGTTGGAACAGGACACCATTCTCCTACATCTCAGGTTACTCTTATACCTGCTGACTCCTACTTTGCAAATTGCTTTCTAATCCACAGTGGGGTCTAAACTAAAGCAATCAAAGTATGAGGAACCTACTCATCCTGAGTTGAAAGAAATGATGTACACTAAGTGCATGGTAAATATTTTATGCATTGTCTCCATACGACACCAAGGATTACTATCTCATTGCTCAAAATACAAGTAAGAATTTGCTCAATAGGAAAGAGAAAATGTTGTTTTCGTGACTATTTTGTATAGCTGGTCAGCAAATGGATTTTCCAACCAAGGGGAAAATAGAAACAAAACAGAATCTTGCAAAATTCTTTTACAAAATAATATGCAAAAAAAGTATTCACTTCAGATCAATGAAAATGCCTTCTTCTGATAAAAATATTATCTCATAGGCAGACCTCTAATATGTCCTTTAAAATAAGAAAATCTACTTATAAGTAGGCATCAAATATTGATTTAAAAGAAATTTTATAAAAATCAGTGAGATTTTCAAATTATTTTTTCATTATAGACAGAAAAATTGCTCAAAAGAGAGTTTCCCAACTCTTTTCTTCTCCACACTTCCCAACTTAAATTGTTCTTTCTGTCCACCTAGCAGATGAAATAAACATACTGTGTATTCCTGTCACTTGGTTCGCTTGCGAATGAGACCTTCACTCAATTGTGAAGGGGACAGGGAGAGGAAACAAATTGAAAGCAAAGCTAAGAAAAGTGTGTGAGAGAAGAGCAGCTCATGGGGAAGATGTCTGAAGTGCTTGCATTCTGCTCTGTCCTTCCCACAGAAGCCAATGGTTCAGATCTCTGCAATAATCATGTTTTCTCAAGTATGTTGCTCATTTTCACCAGGAAATTTTGTCCCAGTAGAATTTTATAGTTTAAAAAAATTAATCAGAGATTTATGGACAAACAGCTACCTGTTTAAAGGACTGTGATCCATCTGACTCAGCTGCTGTATGTGTGTATAAAGACCTATATCTCCAACATGCAGATCAGCCATCTCATGGGTAAGCATGACAGCAGCACCTTCCCTGAGCTCCAGACTTGGTGTTCCACCATGCAAAACCTTGCCAGAAGTTTGTCAATACTCTTCCCTTCACAAACAATTTCATGTGTGACATGAAAGACATTCATTCCTTGAGAACTTTAGTGCATCTGAAACACCAAGCTCAGACACACAGCCCTGTCCAGCAGCTCTCAGAGACCCAGGCAGAAACAGAACAGCATTTCTGATTTACAGCATTTAGGCTTGCCAGTGAGAATACCTCAAAGCTCTCTGGAGAATTTCACTTAAATGTAGTTTTTCTAATATTTCTGAAAGCCCTGCAACACATTATAGTAGTGGAAGAAAATGTAACTAAAATATCCAGTAATTAAACTTTTTCTACTGGTTCTGTTTCAAAAAGCATGAGACAAGTAATTTAGACAATTAACTACTATCATAAATATAGATTTTTTTTTTATGAAGTATGATCTTTTAACCACTCTAAATACTTCAGATCTGCCCTTTTACAACAACTCCTATATTATTATTTCTATCTCTCCCATATTTTTCCAACTAGTACCCTAACCTTTCCTTATCAATGCGTTGTAATGATTTACTTAGTTCTAGTTAATAAGATACTTTTGTTCATATTTGTATTTCAGGAATTTTTGCTAATTTAGTTGCTGTTTAACAGTAATAGTTATAAGTGGATCCAAGTATGTTAATGTAGTTTATTTGGGCTTGATGTCAACATCATTGTAGTACTGATTCAAAAGTTGTCAGAAGTAAGATAAACAGAGGTTTTAAGGAGCAAACTAAACTACTCAGCGGAGTGGCCTTCTTCTGATACCAGTAATGGATTTCCTTCCAGATCTGCTGGAGCAAAACTGCTACAATAGGAACCTTCAGGGTTTTTAGATGAAATTTCAGAAATTTTAACAAAAAACATAATGGCTAAATCCCACCTGCCTAATCGTTCAGCTGGTATTCCTGTATATATATAGCTAATCTGTTTATCGAGTTTGTGTGGTATATATTCTCACAGGCATAAGAAGGCAAAATGCAACATAGCTTTATTTAGACATATCTCATATTTTCCTCTGGTCTGACTTTTGACATTTGAATATTTTCATTTGACAACTCTGCCGTGGCTTTCCATTGGCATTTCCTAGTTTTTGTCTCCTTCAACAGGGTATAAGAATGCTGAATCAGAAGAGAGCTGTCCACATTGTAAGGAACATAGGCCAGAATTTCCCATTTGCCACAAACTGAAGATCTGTAGTCCTGAGCTGCTGAGACTGAGCTGTTTTACCACAGGGTGCTCTGGCTGTCTGTAGTATGCTACCACTCCTACATGCAATGTCTGCAAAAAAGCCTATGGGCAAAAGTCAAGTGGAAAAAGAAAACTGAATTAAAAGCAGTCATTCAAGGTGGAAAAGAGCTAATATAGCCTGGCTTTCAACAGCCCTTTCTGATAGCTAGTAAAACATATTTGCCTTTCCCTTGATGGAGACACAAACATCCCTTTTTTTATGCAACTGCTTACTTTTCTGATGATTTTTAGTACTTAACATTGCTTGGGATTTCTATTTTTTCATCTGATTTTCCTGAAATTAGACAAAGAACTCAAACACTATTAGGAAAGGTCAGATGGATAGATAGACACATGCACGCACACAGAGTATGATCAAACAAGTCTCATTTCCTTACAAGCCTGAGGTAAAAATAACATTTTGGAATTTCCACTGCCAGAGTTTTGAGCATTTCTCATTACAGGATCAGGAATGAACCTTGGCACTGCTGACTAGAGTCATTTATTGTAGACAGTGAAATTATTGTTTACCCTCCAACAAAATGTTTCCTCCTTCTTCTGGGCCTCACATAAGAAGTGGGCAAATTGTTTAAGAGGAGAAATCTAAATCCCACTATGGCTACTAGAATCTCTCAAACTTCTGAGAAGCACCAAGGAGTTGTAGGTGAGGAATAATTGATTTGACATGCTTAATCTCTTCCTTGTGCATGGATATGTGTGAGCACACAGTGGTTTCCCCACATCAACCATCGATCGAGGAGAGCTCAGTTACCACATGTCCAGAGAGAAAAAGCTTGCCTGGGCATGATAGCAGCACAGAAACCTACAGCAAGATGTTCTACAAAGAACTGACTGGTGGAGAAGGTGAGTGCAGAGCAATTAGTCTCTCTCACAGTAATGGAACCAAAGGTTCACAGTGCAATGCATTGATAGCAACACTGCTGCTAAAATAAACAAAGGGAGAACCTTTTTCACACATAAGGTCACAAAATTAAAACACGTATAATCATATAAAAATAAAAGCCAATCGTGGCTTTTCCTTAGAACAGGGGGATAGCACAAAAGGAAGTTAAGCACAGCAATTAGATGCTTCTTCTTACTCCGTGTAACTTTCTTCTCCCACTCCTGAGATCCACCGTTACATTTTTCTCCTTCCCTGTAGCAGAGAGCCTCGGAGACAAAATGACTTGGAAGGTGCCCTGGGAAGGAGGGATTTACTCAATGACAGGATCACCTTTCTCCAGCCTGAGCCCTTCCTCACACTGTATTCCTGCCTCTTACTGATGAAAAACAGTTCTCTGTCCCACTCCTGCTACCTACACAATATTATCTGAGCCAGGGAAAGTGGCAGCTATAGAGAGACACAAAAGTTATTAATAAATAGCATCCAGCTATTTGACAGCAGGATGCAGTGGTTTCAATGACGTCAGAAAAAACATGTTAAATTTTTACAGCCAAATTCAAGCTAGAAGTTGTAGCCTGTGCCTTGCAAAAAGAGAACATGACTTTAACATAAGCAAAGTGTGTTCTCCCTGCAGAGAGTGGAGAGAAAAAATTCCTTTGCATACGTCATTCCAGGGAAATGTTTCTGCCAGAAAAGTACTTTTGAGACATTTTCAACTTTCAGAGAAAAGGTGTGTAGGTACAGTTCAGCTGAACAATACTTGAATTGTAATGGCAGCTGTTCAGATGGCTGCCTAAAAAAATACAAATCAGCAACTTTAAAGATGGTCCAAATTAGTGCATATGCTGATGAAACTGAAGTCATCCAAGAATACCTGTAAAACCTCAGGCAAGGAGATGCCTGATGACTCCTTAGAAAAATGATGAGCTTTTCCTCATGTATCACTGACCTAAAAATGAACTCAGATCTTGCAGAAAGCAGTTTGTACCTCATTGATGAATTCTCCTGAGTTTGACAACCCTGTAAAAAAAGCAGCTGATGAAGCAGATGCAAGAAGCATGATTATTTCTACCACCATTCATCAGAAAACTAACTTTATGCTTGTTTTAAGTAGTTCTAGTAAAAAAAAAAAAGTAAACTCTCTAAAAGCATGAAGATATGCCTCTTGAAACTTTGCCAAAGGGATTTTGTCACAGTTAAGAAAAAAAAAATGTGATAGTGGAGACTTTTATTCACAAAACTGTCTCACCTTGGCTAGTGGAAAAGACGACAGAAAGTCTTCTCTGAGTTGGAATTAGACTCATCATTTCTAGAGGCCAGATAAAATTACTACATCCGTGTCACAACCAGTAATTATAGCTTTCAAGCATTTTTGATGAAAAAATGAGAGGAATCACCACCAAAAAAAAAAGTTTGCAACAAAAAGAATTCAGAGAATTTGCAGAAAACTTGTGTTGTCAATGATTGAAGGTCTATCTAATTAAAAGAAAAAAAAGGTATTCAAAAGAGAAGATCATGACAACACTTCAGAAAATTAAACTGATGAAATTTTGCTCTATCTCCAAACGCCAACTGTGAGTATGAAGCAGCTGCCAAAGGCACTGCTCTTCTCAATGACAAAATCCAGCATATGCTTTGAAGCCAGAGAATTGACTCTATTTTGATAAGTATGGTTGAAATTTTGGGTTGTTTTGTAATTTGCTAAAATTATATTAAACTGTGGAACTATTTATTCATCAAGCAATTATTTTAAATATGCTAATACTATCTCATACTACCATTATTTCTGTAATGAATTTTTGTGGTTAATTACTTGATGATGTAAATTATCCACAGATGTACGTGAGTGGTTACATTTAAGAAATTTTCTTTTTAGAGAAGTGTAGATTGCTTGAGATGTAGATTATTTGTGTCAATAATATGTAGTATAGCTACAAATTTCACTCACCACATTTTGGAAGCCAAAAACCTAATATTTTCTCTAGCAAAGACCTGTAATAGGTCACCTTGCAGTCATTTATGGTTAAGATGTAAATTCCAGGTAAGAAAGTGCCTGAAGGTCCACTGTTGGGATTGGGAAGGATAATAACTGCTCCACTATATTTGTCTTCTTCATTATATCCTGATAACTCTACCCTTCCTAGGATTATATCTCAAAATGGAGATTTGTGTCTCTATCTCTCATATCCTTTCTTTCATGACTTGAAAGCAGTGTGTCATGATACACTTGCATTCACATCCCGGCCCAGTTCCATCATCTCCCTGGCTACTCTTTCCACTGGAATTCCATTGTTTTCAGACATAAATAGACCCTTTTAAACAACTGATCTTCTGGATCATAGGCTTATATCAGCCTCACATCTAAATTATTCTTTTCTTGATATACATTGTGTATATACTAATATCCCATTATTTTAATCATATTTAGTTTAGCCATGAGTTTGTTTACTCCGTTCTTTTGGCCCACTCTGAAGATTCTCTGGTTAACACCACTATTGCAGTGTCTTAGTTATAGTCTAATATATCTTCACTTTGTTTTAACTCTCATTGTTTTTGTGGTTCCCTGTTCAGCTGATGACAAAATTTGTAGGTCAGCATCACTTCCCTTTGGGACAATAACTCTAGAAAATTAAGGTATTACAAATTGCTGTTAAAAATGACATAAACATCTGGCCACTGTAAAGAAGTGTCTTGAATTGGACTGGTAGGGATAAGAGTTGATCTGTAAGCAATAAAATGAATTGTCTTTTGAGGCCTCTTCCTTGGATAACAAACTATTATGTTGCATTATGATTTCTTGTGGGGGCACTTAGTATTTGCCAGCTACAGACAACATACAGACTCCTCTGCTTCTGACTACTCTGTTTTCTTATGGCCTGTCTGTCTTAATTATTGAGGGAAAATAGTTCATCAGTCACTGCTGTAAAATATTTTCTGTATAATATGGAGCACTCAGAGGAAAGAAACAGAGCTACTAAACAAAAATAGTGACAAGATTGAAGGTCTTGTATTCCTTGAGTAAGGAGTGAACTTAATGTACAGTAGGACACAAAATAATGATCTGAGCTCTATATCAGCTTCTGTTCAAGAGTTCAGATGGTGGGTTAGGTGTTTGAAGTTAAAAGGAATGAAATGCCTCAGAGGGACTACTTCAGACAATGTATTTTTAGCCTACTGAGCAAGAAAAAATATGAATAAGGCAAACATTTCCAAAAGTCCTTGGTTCTTGTATGATCTTTCTGACACAACCAATTTAAAATTCTTAGGAAACGGTTCTGTATCTGTTCACATGCACTAAAATCAATGGAGTTTTATACACAGCCTCTTGGTATAATTACTTAGGGTTTTGAGATTACCTACAGACACTTGTGCTGACAGGGTATTTCATTCCACATGAATTCCTGGGGATGTCTTTCCTTTTCCAGTCTTTAATAAACCTATATTCAGAGAAAATTCCTACTTGAACTGAGCAAAGGTTTTTGAGCTTAAAAATCAGTCAGAATCAAAATAGTCCATACCTGGAGGTGAGCTACAAGAAATCCCATAATCCTCTCTCTGAGAACACAGCATGAGAACACACGAAAAGCTGAACCAGCTCCATGGCTGAGATGGATAGTCACGTCTTTGTATTTAATAAAAAATTCTCTATTTCTTTTTCCTCTCCTGATTTTTTCCAATCACTTTTTTGAAACCATGAAAGCTTCCAACAGCCACAACAAGGAGTTCTTCATGTCTGGTTGAAGAGAAATCACCGTTTGCTCTATGAATCTACTGCCTGGTTAGTTGATGTACTAGCTCTTGTACTGGAAGAGACAGTGAACAATAATTTCCTATTCACCTTCTGCATGTCATTCATGCTTTTGCATATCTCCTTTCACTCATCTTCTTTTTCCAGGCTGAAAAGTCTTGGTCTATTTATTTGTTCCTTGTATGGAAAATATTTCATGCCTCTGATTACCCTTGTCCTTCTTAAAAACATT
>JAWWLV010000088.1:142741052-142761444 GCA_035041135.1 Platyrinchus mystaceus
GAGGGAGGGAGGGAGGGAGGGAGGGAGGGAGGGAAGGAAAGCATCCTAAGTTGAGCCCAATAACTAAATTGCAGGTGTACCTGTATTTTACAGGAGCAGTGGTTTGCTCCCTCTTCCTTTCCTCATACATTCTAATACTCATTTTGCCTTTCTGAGCGTTACTAAGGTAGAAACCAACAACTTATTATAAACACAAGATTTTGTTTCTTGGAGGTGGTAGGCAGTTCAAACCCTATTACGCTGTTTACATATGTTTTTAATTGCTCAGCTCTCCTGTGGTTTTTCTTAAAGTCACAAAAAAACTGCGAAAAAGTAATCTTTAGCTGCATTATCGCAGAGAAATGAGCCAGTCAGCATGCTCTGTCATATTGCATCATCTCCTTCTGTTGTGCTGGTCTAGCTCACAGTGTGTTCAGAGTGAATCTCTGGGACTCTCTTGACAATTTGCCTGGGATTGAGGTCCGTTGGCAGTGGGAATGAAGGACACCATTTCACTCTGCATTCCACCAAAGCTGGGGAAAGAGGTAACCAGCTGTTCCTTCCCACCAGGCAACAACAGCTTTTAAGAGGGAAAAAAAAATATAAATGATCTCTGGATCTTATTACTGCTAGACATTTTATGTTCAATAGTGAAAAAAAGAGGGAGTTGACTAACCAGGACTGTTTGAAGTCCAGCTGGTGTTGTTTGGAAAAGGATGTGTCACCTGTAGTTGTGAGGTACCAAGGTGAGGTGGCGATTTAGAATGTGTTTTCGTAATAAGTTAGTTTTTTATAACCTGAGTAGTTTATCTTCTATCACCTGTTGTCCCTTATCAAACACACCTCTGATGTTTTTGATTCACTTAGTTCATTCATTTTTACCATACAGAACAGCATTGGTGGGCCTGGTCTCATAAAAGCAGATCCCTAAGGCCCTTGGGGCACAGGAAACCAGCAAATGCATGTTTAAAAAAAAAAAAAAAAAAAAAAGAAAGGAAAAAAAGCCATATGACCCAGCACAGGAAACAAATCTAATGAAGGAATGTCCTCAGCTTTCACAGGAAATTATTTTCATTTTATGCCATTTTCTGCCTCCATAAAAAGTAACAGAGTTGACCTCCTGTGCTCCTACCTAACCTTTCGGCATCAAGGACTGGAAAGGAGAAGTGTTGCCTCAACCACCAAGATACTAATCCGTTAAGAGTGTAACAGAGAACAGACCCTTTTCATCATGGGCAGCTTGACTGTGACACCACAACCAATATTTTCTGAAACAGAGTTTAGTAGAGAATTGGGGATATTTTCTGTTTTGCAACCAAACTGAGATATTTTAAAGGTGTTACATTTTTATAAAAAGCATGGAGCACTTGCTTTCTGGCAAGCAGATCTTGACTGGGATATTCAGAATCACTGACTGTTGCTTAAATCCTGATTCTTTTTACTAAACTTTGTAAAACAAGGCTGTAATAAATTACAGGCAGTTGTTACTGGGGAAGGTGGTTTAACCTGATGTGTTTTGTCATATACACATGCTGATTCTCTTTGGTTTTGATTTAGGGCAGGAGCTGAAATAATGTTCTTATTTTCATCTCCTGTAGTCTACACACACCTTAGTTTGCTTTAGCCTTGTGAAGGAGCTCAATATTCTCTTGCATGACAGACCCTGCACTCACATCTTTTATTGCTGACAGGATATCTCAGGAAGAAATTGTATTGGGTATGGCCTAACTCAGAGAAAGATAATCTCACAATATCCTTGTTGCACTGTTAACACTGGAACAGTTGATGATTCAAACTCTCATGTTTGTTTTCCCATGGTAGAAATAACAGCAATAAAACTACTAGATGTCAAAATGTTATTTCTTAAAGCAACGGCTTCTGGAGACAATTTTACAAAATGCTTTGGGTCAGGAGGTGAGTACCCGTGTCTGTCCCCCTTCATTAGTCAGACATGTTAAAACTACAGAAAACAAGCCTCCAAAATGCTTTTCAAAGAAGGCTTTACAGGGAATAGATGATCATCCTTTAAGAAATAACTTTATCTGTACCGTATTCAATTTCTTTCTGCAACTTCCTGCAACTCTCAAATTAACACCAGCGCAATGAATCTTTGTAAATTAATGAGTTTAATGAGTGAACAAGAATCAATCAATCTCCCTTGTTTCAAAAGCACTAATAAGAACTTAAACCAAGTATAAACCTGAGAGTCACAGCCTCTTGCTAATAAAATGCTTTTTGCTTTGAAGAGGATAATTAAATCATCACCACATTCCTTCTTCTCTGTATAACTTCCTGTATGATATGAATTTAGATCAAAACATACCCTTTTTCCCCTAAGGGTTATTTGTTATGTTACTTGGAAAATGATTTCAGGAATTACTTTTGTCCTTGAAGGCATACAAATCAGGATGGGAAGTTAGCAGTGCTGATTACCTGAACCTCAAAAGGACTTGATAAGCCAAACACACCCCAATATTTTACAACTCTGTTAGATGGCACACAGATCTGTGTTAACCTTCATATAAAGGAGAAGCTGTGAAAGCCTGGGAGCACTACAGGAACACAGGGAGCACAACAGGCAGGTTAGCTTAACAGTGAATGGATATTTCAGCAAAACAGGCCTAACCGAAAAAAAACCAAAGAACATCCAAAATATATTTAGTAATGTAATATCAGACTCTAAAAATACATATGAAATTTAATCTGGATCAAAGATGTAAGGGAATAATATTTTGTCAGAAAATTGGTATAAAACTCTAAAAAGGACAAGAATCTAACTGAAAAGATGAAATACTCAAAAGATGTACATATACGAAAAATGTACCTGCAATCTGTTTCATGGGAAATTGCAACTTTGCACTCACATACAGATACTTCAAGTACTAAATTAACAGCTACAAGCCTAAGAGGAAACAAACACATTTTAAAGTAGGGGCATAAAGTGATCAGTGAATGAAGATGGAAAAACAAGCTGAGATGTAGAGATACAGGTCATGTTTTTTAAACGTTACATGAAGAGGATTCCTTTATAACCCTGGGTCATAAAGGAAAAAATGTATTTTGCCTGGTTAATATTACCATTTGCTGGATCAGGTAAAGGCTATTGAATGCAGAATGTGGAGAAAGATCAGAGACAATCCAAGTCTCATAAAACGGTGATAATGGGTGACCTTTTTAACCTGCATATAAACTGGTCAAATGTCACAATGGGAAAAGGTTAACAGAAGCAATTTCTTGGTACCTTAAATGATTGCTTCTTGGAATAGCTATTAACCTACTGTATTTTCATCTGCTGGTGTGTTTTTAGTTCAAACAGGTAGTGTATTATTACTAACAGCTGCATATCCCATATAGTTATGACGAGGTTCACAGAGCACAGTGAGGTCAGAGCATGAGGGGAGTGAATAAAATGCAGAACCACGTGTAAGGTGACCTGGTTTCTATTCCCCATCCAGACAAAGATTTGCTCCATGATCTTGAATTCAGGTTCCTTGACTTCTTTGGAGTTTCATCTTGTCATTTGTAAAGCAGGAGTTTTGTCCACTGGTTGAAATCTCTGGTAAGTTAAACACATTGGTGTGTAGAGAGCTTTGAGATTCCTGATGGAAATGGTGGGTAGACAAGTAAAACATCCCTATCCATGTTGAGTGGTTATTGTTTATGGTCTGCGAGTGCCTCAAAAGAATGTCATCTTTCAACAGATGGTCTAAATCAGCAACATTGTCTCCAATTAGGGTAAAAATACCATGACTGAGACCAAATACATAAAGTCCACTCAGTCATTGACATCATGGCAGATTAATCTTCTTTAACAAGGGAGAAGTATACTCTTATTTCAAGTGGTGACGGCAAGAGTCTGAGAAGGCTCAGCATAGTGGCAGGAGCTTCAGAGAGCTATTTTCATGCATGTCACGGTGCACAGATGGAGAGAGAGTTGGACATCCTAGCTCCCTGTGGGAAGGAATCTGCAAGCAATGAGCATTCAGCTCCTCGTAATGCATGACTCCAGCTATCAGCTGGTCAACAGGTTTTCTTCTCCCACAGAGAAGAGTGACTCCATTGTTCAACATTATTACTTTCTTCTGGTTGTTAAGCAATGAACTTAAGCCCACAGCCATACTTGTCTTTATGTTGAACATAAACTCCCTAAAAAGGTTGCTTTCACACACTCTCCCTCTGCTTTCAGCAACTAACTCCCAGCTTGGAATCCTTTTCATGTGACGTTTAAAAAACGTGACCTGTATCTCTACATCTCAGCTTGTTTTTCCATCTTCATTCACTGATCACTTTATGCCCCTACTTTAAAATGTGTTTGTTTCCTCTTAGGCTTGTAGCTGTTAATTTAGTACTTGAAGTATCTGTATGTGAGTGCAAAGTTGCAATTTCCCATGAAACAGATTGCAGGTACATTTTTCATGTGTGCATCATTTGAGCATTTCATCCCATGTAATTAATGCCACTTTCAGCTATGCATTTTGCAAAACCTTTATTTTTTAAATGTATACACTAAAATTACATATAGTAAATTTGTTTGCCTGTATCTTGAGCCAAATTACCAAAAGAGTGTCCTGATTCATCTGTGACCACAGACAATTAATTCTCTTGCTGGATTCAGTTTAGTGCAACCAGAACCTATTTTGGGGAGAAGAAACATTGTCTCTTTCTGGGCTACTGCCCTGGGAAAGGGGGAATTTTGAAGACGGGTATGCACTTCTCTGATGAGTGGCTTCTCTTTTTAATTGTGTTTAAAAATGGAAGGAAGTACAAACAAAGCTTTCATATATGGTATGTACAAATATGATTTCAAATCTATTCTGGGTCTGGTCCTACAAAGAATGAATGGCTGCATAGTTTTGTGGAGACTCATGCCTTATACTGAGCTTCTGCACACTCTAAATTCAAGCACTATGAGACCTTCCACTTTGAAATAGACATGTTCTCATGTTGAAGAAGACCGAAGCTCATTGTCTCTCTACCTAGTGCTTCAATTTTTTAATAGGAGGCTAAAAATAATTGCCTCAGCTGGAAAATGTTAGCATGTAAGTGAGAAAGACAAAGATTAATGAAGGGAAGAAGTAAGTATGTGTGCAACAGCATACATGTTTCTGTATATGCACGTACAACTACAAATTAATTTAGAAACTGGACTCTTAATTGTGTAAATGTGATTTACATAAAATTGTAAAATTCAGCTTACTGTTTCAGCCCCCATGCTTATCTCAGAAACATTCTTGTCCAAGAGCTGCTACAGGCTTAAATGACAATGGATGGATCATATATTCAGAAAATACCTGACTGGATGCAAAAATGCTGCATGTCCATTTCTTTGTACATGTGATCCATGCATGTGCACAGTGCCTGTGCCTGCTCCAGGACAGGCAAAAAATTGCTTATTTCCACCAATGTGCCTGGCAAATGTAGCAGTGGGTCCACATTCACCGGGGTGAGGTACAAAAATCTCTGCCCAAGCTCCTCAAAGATTAGTATCTCCCCAGGACATGGTCCAATGCTCTTCTGGGCCATGATTTCAAGCCCAGAAAGTAGGACACCCTTCAGGCTGATTAGCTTGGGCAACATGCCCTGCTACTTATACTGAGTCCCTTGAGTGTCTCTCTGCTGCACTGGGGTGTATCCTCCCACCCTCAGGCTTATAGAGCTGAGATCCAGGAGTTTCCATCACCCTTCTTTCTTCTGCAGAGCTCTCAGATGTGGAAGAAAAATCATGTCTCACATCTCTCTTTTCAGCTATGTGAGTGGGCTGTGGAGAAGCTGGAGAAGTGTGCAGCTTCTAGAGTGAGTCTATACAATATAGTGCACCTTGAGACAGAATAAGCAAATTTATTGGAGAATATAAACACAGTACCTACAAAGCTATTTCATAGTAACTCTTCAGAGTATGACTGCTCTTTAAAATATTTAGAGATTTTTTTAATATTTTATTGTATATTCTGGTTTATAAGTAAGGCCGTAACAACTCCACTACGTAATGTTTTACATTTTCTTGCCAATATCCCCTCTTCTAGTGTTTCAAACTGTGTCTCATCAATCTTAGTTTGTATCCTCTGGAAATAATGTGAAGAGACAAGAAAAAAAAAGCCCTTTTTGAGGAAGGAAAAAAATCAGTCATGCATTGGAATGGAAAGTCAAAGGTACGAAATTTTGCCTAGAAACTGGCTCAATTACCTTTGTAGATACTTTGCATTATTAATTATTTTCAGGGGAAACATCTGAAATTTAAGGATTGAAGTTCTTATACAGAGAATGGTCATCTGAGAAGGTATGCATTTTTTTTTTCTTCATCTCTGTCTCAAAGTCTCAGGACTGTAAAAAAAAAAGAAAACATCTAAAAAAAAAGAAAACAACTGCTTTGTTTTATAATGTGTGATAGCCAGTGGGGAAGAAAATTCACCTGGAAAACTGAAGGAAGTGAGGTCACATTAGCATCTTTGTGAAAGTTGCTACTTCTCAGCAGCTTGTTTCTGCTGAGAGCTACAGCCTCAGAAACTGCTTGTGTGTTTTGCTGTTTCTGTGGTACAGAGAAGATGAAAATAGATTTTTGGAACGGAAACTCTGAGGATTTGTATAAATTGCAGCATCTCAGAAGAATGGCTGAACCTAGTTAAAATGGGCTAATGAGGTTGCAAGCAATCCTAACCGGTAGCTCAAATCCCTGGCCTGCATCAGAAAGACAGTTACCCTGAAACTGGTTACTCTCTCAAGAGAAGCCTAGCCTTGCCTTCTCATCTTTCATGAGAAATTCCTGTCCTGTTGGAGAGAGAGGTGTTCCACTACTTCACAACACTAAGACAGGTGGTGTGACAGAAGTGATTCTTCACCTAGGGTAGCATGTTGGGTTCAAGTCACATTTTAGCATTGGGCTCCAGATTTTCAGAGCAGCAGCCAAATGTGAGAACTTCAGTTCGAGCAACATTGTCAGATCACTGAATGGTCCTTTTTAAAGCCCTGTTTTAGTCTCCCTTTTTAAGTCCACATGGTTTATATCAGGGTTAGTCAAGATATTTATTTCTGTAAACTCATCAAAGAGTAGACTGAGATAAGCCACATGGAAAGGTGAAAGAGACAGTCAAAGATAATGAGTGGATGAACATCAACTAGATAGTCTAGAGACCTACACGTTAAAAAAAATTGTTGGGGAAGATATACACTTTCTAATAATCAACAACCTTTCTTTAAGTGGCTTATGAATGTTTTTCAAGTGCATTAAATGAAAAAAAGTATTTGAATCCATGATGCCCTTCAACACACATACTTTAAAGATGTGTTTGGGGTCCTAAATGGGTTCTGACTGTGACTACACCTTCTCATCGTACTCTTTCCTAAAACCATGAAATCCTGAAGTGCATTATAAAGGAACACAGATAAAAAATACCACTATTTTCTCTTGAAAGGGAAAGAAAAACCAGAGATGTTTGTTTATACTCACCTATCCTTATACCCTCAACTTAACGACAGTTTCACATTCAATAATGGATGTTAAGTCTGTTGACATTAAGAGAAGTTTCCTAAGTGGATGTGGGAGGAGAAGAAACCAATCAGTTGCACTGCAAACATTCTGTACGTGCTCTCCTCCGAGTATACCCACAAGATCAACACAGGCCATACTAAACTCTGTGTTTTTAAAAATGCAAAATCAGACGAGTTGAGCCTGAAGCTAAACTTTGGATCTGGAAACCTCTGTAATTTGGGGAAGACTGAATCAGTATCTGAACACTGCGGCTCAGACCTCTTCCTAAAATATCACAGTTGACCTCCATCTGCCCTCAGTGTGTCCTCTTCTCAGATAACTGCAGCTTCTCTGCTTGCTGTGGCTGACTGCTCCAGAACAAGACTGCACCAGAGGGCAGTGAGATGATGAAAAGTAGGAGTAAAGTCTTTTCTAATGTGATATTCCGCAGTACGTTTTTTTATTAGAGCCTGAAGGTGTTTTAAGTGACTCAGTGTTATTGTGTCATTATGTCTTATCTCTTGAATAAAACCACAACAATAATAACCACAAGTTTCAGTGATGTTTATTAGCATTTGCAGAAAAATTGTCACGTTAAAAATTAACAGCTTTGCCTCTATGATGTATCATCAAGATCTGACGCTAGTCACTGCCTGCTGTAGTGATGAAATAAACAGATACTCCACCATAATTTGCACCTTTTCTAAATGACTGAGGTGATTTTTGGTTTTGTCTACCCTGCAACATTACATGCTCTGTTAGAAGCCATTGGATATTCTCTTACTATGGGTAGAAAGCCCCAGAATAAAATGGTTGCCATAAGCTAAAAATGATTACACTTCAAAGACCAAGACAGTGGTCTTTTATTGTACTTATTTGGCCTTTAATTTGCCTTAGAGAGTTGAGAAGTGCCTTGCATTATATTTTTGTTAGAAGTGTTTTGTGACTGGTTCTTTAAGCATGTTCACAGAGCCAGTGTTCTGCAGATCCTTCCAAGGAGATTCCTGGCTTTGTTGGCTGTGATGTTTGGATTCTGGGTTTAGAGATCCAGTGGCTGATTTCAGCCCTGCATTCTGGCTGAAAGGGTCATTTGTTACTCCAGCAAAAGTAATCTGCAATTGCTTTTGGTACGTTCAGCTGAAGAATCCCAAAAGTCATCAGAGAGTACTACAGCATGGAGCTTCAACCTCAATTATTTTACAACAGCAATCTTCTTGGACCTAGCAACTGCAGCTGCATGTGCATTTATAGAAATATGCCTTATGAGGAAGTGGAAAACATCTGCACCTTGAGATCTGCAGCTACTGGATACTGTGAAACCAGAAAGGAGAAGGCATATGGCAGCTTTGTTGAGCTGCAGTTAAGACCTAAGAAACTTATCTCAGCTACGAGGCCTCAAAAGCAGCAAGGATTTCTGCTTAAACTTGCAGAATTGCAATTGCAGACTTGCAACTCTCAAAGGGAAAAAAAGTGACCTCTTCCAGAGAAGTATGCCTCTCACAGCAAGATCTTTTAGATTCAAACAGATTGAGTTGCCAAAAACATTTGGCAACTATGCAGAAATAAAACTCTTCAAAAAAAGGAAACAGCTGGCACCATTAAAAAAAAAAGTAAGAAAAAAATAAAGAAATCAAAGATTCAGTTTTGCAAATAGGACAAATGTAAGGAACAATATCTTACCTAATCACTTTGCTCTTGGCATAGCTCTCATCTGAAAGAATGGAGTGACCCACATTACTGACCATAGATGGTATCTTTGTGAGTAATCTCTCCGACTGAAATAATTTGTGACTGGGTTTAATTGTTTTCACTGAAAAAGGAGCATTTAAAAAAATCAAAAGGTAAAATTCCAATTTTTTAAATTTGCCTGGCAAACTAAAAAAAACCCTGATTATTTCTTATAGCTCACTGTTAACCTTTTCAAGATATTTGGAAGTAGAGAGATATTATTAAGCTCACTGTTAACCTTTTCAACATCTTTGGGATGTAGAGATGTATTATTAACCCTTATTGTACAAACAGGAAACAAGAACATGGAAAGAAAGCTTCAGATTTTCAATGAAACTTAGGTTTCTCTAACATTTCTAAATGCCTTAACCAAAGTCCAAAAGATTTTGTAACAGAATAGGGACCTGAACTAAGTTAGTCCCATACTTAGTAAAACATCTTTCATTTTAACTACCACAGTGGTAAAAAATCCAATAGTATTTTGAAAAATAAATTAAAAAATATATTAATATGTAGCTATGTTACTACAAACTTCTCAAATTAGGAATGTAAAACACACATGAACACTCTTTTTTTTCTCAGTGTTGTATAAAATAACAGAATCTTTGAGATATGTCATTTTCAGCCACAACTGAAAATAACAGGTACATTTTAAAATGCAGCCATGTGGGACATCCTGGTTTTAGTGGTTGCATAGTGCGTCTGCCTTATGAAGGATCCTAATTTGGGCCCAGACTCTGTGAGCTAAGAAAGAGTTTGACGATGCAGTAGGAGAATGGAGGAAAAATACAACAGCAAAAAACATTGGCAGATTCTGCTGGAGACAAAATAGTCTAAGCATCTAGACACAGAATTTCACATGGTCAGCAATGTGTCAAATAGCTCTATTGTTTTAAATGGTAATTTAGTGTGCAGGCATGATTATAGTTTGATGTTCTTTTTCCCTTGTATTCAGTTCCTAATTTGTCTGAATCATACACACTTAATGAAATCCCACATTATAGTTCAGGCAATGCAGCTCTGAGCTCAGTGGGGTTGTTTTCCTTTGTGCTCCAGGCATATCTACAGTATCTGGCTTGATTAATCTGTTGCCTTTGTGTGGTTTATTTTAAATGTCAAATGAATTGTTAATGTGGGAAAACATTCTGGACCAAATTCATCTTCCAGCTACACCTGTGCTGCCTAAGCAAAATCTATGGCACCATATAGCTGTAAAGAGAGAACAGAATTTGTAGCTCATTCAGAACAAAGAAAATTCTCAAGTCTTGGGTTAAATTTGTCACTGCTTGTAAGAGCTGAATACCTATAATTAAGCCTCTCACCAATGTTAAATGTAGTCCGCTGAAATCAATGTTGTCTAAAATTTACAGGATCAAGATTTTTTTTTTTTTTACAATGATCTCATGACCACACACCCCAAGATTTTTCCTTTTCCTTTTCTGTAAGAACCGCTCATTCATCTTTTGTTTTATGTGTATCTGTGTTTGCATCTTTCTTTGTCTGAAACGTTTGTACAATTATCACCCTTTCCACCTAAAGTATTGGTGAAATTGGATGAAGACATTTGGTCTGTCTAACCAAAGGTCAGTAGAATATCCATAAAGTTAGAGATTTATTTCAAATTGCTAACTGATATTTCAATGTCACTTGAAAGAACCTTTAACTCTTCACCTTAGACTTCTTCCATCTTTCCATGGCACTTTAGCTTGAGCAAACTAGTTCTTAAACCAGTTTAACCCTGTCTTTTTTTCTGGTTTGGGTGGGTTTTCTGTTTGGAGGCTTTTATTTTGCCACAGATACATAGTGATATCTGTATAACCATAGCTGAGGTCACAGCGTTAGGTATCTCAGCACATCACAACTTTTGCAATATTTGTTCACAGTCTTCTGGGAGGTATTTACAGATGAAGAAGACAGAAAATCTGTTATCCTTGAGATAACCTGAAGAAACTAATCAGGTAATGGAAATGATCAATTCACACAGGTAGAAAACTCTGGCAAGTTTAGAAATAACTCCCACAGCAAGTTTAGGAATAACTCCCACAGACCTCCATGTTCCAATGGCTGTACAAAACCTAAGTGTAGAACTGTGAGACGCTCCAAGGAAAACTGATGGAAATCTCCAAAACCATGATTCATCCCATCTTAGTAGATTAAATGAATCACTCTATGGGTTCATTTCTCACCTCACTGAGTCTGGAGAGAGCCTGAGTGACCGGCTAAATCTGAATGTCTAACGCAGCAACCTGAAACACCTCCCATCCTAGTTTTACATGCTGTAATCATCATTCACTGATTTTGAAAAGAGTAATACAAACCCACTCCCCCAAATCTCAAGATATTCTTTCTCAAATTTCAGGGAATAAAGAAACATACTGAAAGTTAGCACTAAGTATATTCAGAAGGCAGACAAATCAGACTGAACACTGCCAAGGCTATCACCAGAAATCAGTGTTGAACTAGGTGGTGTGGGTCATTTACATACTACAAAGATATCCGTTTTTTCTGACTCAAGAGGGGAGTTTTAGAGTGTTTTTTCTATATGGATATCTGCTTTGGAGGTCAGCAATATTCTCAGAGATTATGCTGGCAAATTGTATCTACTGGTATCTCTTTTAGAATCATCCTAAGCAGACTCCCAGTATCTTTTTCTAAAACGCTGTTAGCCCCTTGTCTGCTTCAAAGGAAGGCATTCCTGCTGACCTATCCAGTTGGAGATGCAAGCTTTACATGGTAATAAAGCACATGATACACACCTACAAAAGCTGATCAGCGGTGATAGTGTTTCTTATATTTGAGAGCTGAAAATGTGATGGCCTTGCTTCACCTCCAGACAAACGCTCTGGTGGGTGTACAGCTGCACCAAGAGGTGATGATGTAGGCCCTGCTGTCTCATCTGCTTCTTCAGTAAAGAAAACAGACTCAGCACTCACTACACCATTATGAGCCCAAATCACTCCCAGCTTCAGATCCACACCTGAAATACAGTCTGTGTACAGTGCAAGCTACATTGGAATAACAACATACATAAAAATCATAGAGAGGAATATTGAAAGAGTAATTCTGAAGGACAGCCCTTTGTTAGCCCTTTCAACTAGAAAAATTCTTTCCCTTTTCCTTGTAGGCTGTCTTGTATCAAAGAACGTTTTTTAGGCCAGTGACAAGCCCAATGCAGTTGTTTTAATACTGATCTTTGCTTTGTATTGGTCATGCTCTCCATTGTCAACCCACTCCTCATGCCATACAGTTAACACAGCAGTTCACTGGTGTTTTTATTTGGTGGCTTAATTTTCTCTTTATTTTTGCTCTCAGAAAAAAATAAACTGAATTTTGCCTTGTAAAGCCCATATATACTCTTTCTGCACAGACTCCATGATCTTTTAAACAGAAAATATGGCAGCATACCCTGAAACATAATTGCCAACTGCCAATAAGGAAGAGTTTAATGATTTTAGTGACTTAAATAGGTAATAAGTTTTCTTTCCATCCAAATCCCTGAATATCCACTTCTGGTTTAATTTTTGGCTTTTGGTCAGTGAGGTGTCTAAACTGCAAGTCCACAGAGCCTTGCATGGAGAGGAGAGCTCCACAAGAAGAGAAACTGAGGCTCCTGGAATTGCCCTACAGGGCAGCCTGTGCAGAAAGATGACCCTCTTCAACTAGATTAGTTTGAGAATAGAGAAATCAGTTTAACTATGGAGACTGAGCAGTTCAAAAGCAGCTTGAGCAACAGTGTCAATAAGCTCTGTTTTCTGCATGGGCCCCAAGTCTGGTGAGGAGTCACAGGGAGGAGCTAAGATTCATTTGCCTGTTCAGTCCTTGGGCTGCCATCCAAGGCCAACAGCAAGAATGCCAATGGTGATGGAGGTTTGTGTGATGTGGTGTACCCTCTTTGCTGCTCCAAAACTGTCTATGCTTTCCTTATTCTCTTGTATTCTTGGAAATTCCAAATTGGTTTTTTTTTTGTTTTGTTTTGTTGGTTTTTTATTAAAGACAGTAACCAGAACCATTCTAAACCCAACAGCATTCTTCCAGAAGTGCATTTTGCTGCCTGGTGGCTACCCACATCGCTTCAGTGCCTAACGGCAGTTGACTTTTGAGGTTCTGTTTCTCAGTGTGCCTAAAGGTGCTCAGTTTTGTGGTTTCCTGACCACTGTGGTCCCAAGGGACTGATGAACAGAATCAGCTCAATACAGGATTAAGCGCTGACAGGAACACAATCACCCTAGTTTGGCACTACAAGTAAGTAAATGCTCAAATCACACAGAATTTAGTGATATTTAAGCACAGGCTTCTTGTCAGCTGCCTTTAGCTTCACTAGTCATCCCAGCCACTTTCAGTTAGTACGGTACAGGTTTGACTGCAATTGGAAGACCCCAAAAATGTGCCCTGTTTTATGATCCTCGGGGTGCAGAAAGGTTCTTACCAGTAGGCAATGCAGGAAAGGCTACAGTGATTGATAGGAGACCTGAAAATTATTAGCTTACCACTGGACAAGCAGAGACAGTTTGGAGAGTAGGCACAGGATCACCAAAAGCAGATAGGGAGCTGCTAAATCAATTTTTATCTATACCTCTTCCAGCCCAGTTTTTTCTAGGCATCCAAGGTGGATTACTGCTGTCTAACTCACTTCTGCAGCAAATGCAGTTAAATACAGAATCTTTCTTTTTGTTCCCGCTTCAATTACACTGTACTGTAATTTATTAGTTCAGACTCCTTAATGATTTTTCTCTTAGAGCATATTAAGCAATCACTGGCTCAGAAATATAACTGACTGCAATGATCAGTTCCACCACCCAATATACTGGCAAGGAAAGGTATTTGTTGTAGTCATTCAATAGAATTGTCCTTTGAGAATGGCGTTCTCAAAGTGTTCACCTAAATTACAGTTGTGCCATAAATATGACAAGTTTATACTATGGCAGCTGAGAAATTATATATATGAAAAATTACAGGGTTATGATCTTTTTGCACTGGCGCATAAAGTTTTAATCTCCTGGGTTAAGTACCCAGAACGCAGCAGTTGTGTCAAGATAATAGTTACAATGACGCTCAGAGAAATGTTTCTCATGGTTATTTCTCAGACCTTTGAAGTTTTCTTTGAAAAAAATGCCTTTTGTGGAGTACAGGTGCAAAGCTCATGTGGTAGCCCCTGGGTGAGCATTTGTTTTGGGGAAGCATTGCAGAAAGACAAAGGAGGCAAGTGACCACTGAAGGGTTGATTTGAGTGCAAGTTCATCCCTCAGCCTCTCAAATTCTAGGAATGCCCCACAGATTTCTGGTTAAACAGCACAAATTGGAAACCAGGAAAATGGTAGTATTCCAGGAGAATATGGCAGAGATTAGGTCAAGAAGATGATACAAATAATTCCTTGAAACTGTGTAACAGTCCCAGAACAACCCGAACAACTTTCTCAGAGGTCTAGGTACTTTGGAACATATAACCTGTAGAAAATCTATTAGACTAGTGAGGCTGTAATAATAAATACTGCTTTTCCCCTCCAATTTTTCCTGCAATAGAAATGATAAACTCTACCTATCATACCTCTCTGGGTAACCACTGCCATTATTTGACTTAGAAGGGAGTGGATCAAGTTAAACACGTAGCTGTGCAACTGTACCTTTTGGTGTGATAATAGATCTACCCTTGTTCAACACAACAGCTAAGCTCCTAAGCATCAGGGGTCATCAGAGAACCTGGGAGACATTGGATGCAAATACAACATATATTCTCTGACAAAGTAGATTAATGTCATCTTTAGTGTGCAAGTGAAGAGTACTGAGCCAACAGAGAGGAGACTGTGCCCTGTGTGCAGCACAGTCTACTGCTACACTCTGTAGAAGTACAATGCATACATCGCTGGCACTCTACAGCTTTTAATTGTTGTGCAATAGCTCGACAGTGTTCAGTAGGAAGCTTAAAATGTAAAACATTTTGAGGATGATGAATTTTTTGCCTGTGGAGACTCTTAAGAGGTCTCAATCTGTTTATCTGATCAGAAGTAGAATGGGAGAGTTTACACGTATGAATCCTTTTCTCAGGAAGAAAACAGGTACTAAGAAGTGCTTTGATCTGGGAGTCAAAGGCATCCTGTAATACAAGAAATAACAGCCAAATGTTTAACAGGGAGGATTGTTACCAAGTACAACAAACCACTGGCAGCACTGATAGATTGTCTTTCTGGAATAAATCTTTAAGATGAAGTAGAAGCAGAAATAGTTTTCATATAAAAATAAGTAGGTAATATTTAAAGAACTGCAATATACCAAAGGCCTAGGTAAATGGTCTTATGGTACTTCTTGGCCTAAAACTCTGTTAATTCATTTTTGTAAGTGACACAATTAATATATTTATTTCCTTCACATTAAACAGGTTGCTGTTAATAAGGCACATCAATAAGTAAAAAAAAATCCATCAGATTAATAAAGTCAGATCCCAATGAAAAGTAATTACACAATGCAGATTCACAGGAAATCTTCCACTCATATCCAGACACTACAACTGTAAATAACTACTTCTGTTGCAGATTGAAAAGAAAAAAAAAAGAAAAAAAAAAAGTTGAAACAATTGCCTTTAAGTGTTATTTTATATTTCTCATAAAATGTTTTCTTCATTGAAAGCTGTTGAAAAAATTCTAGTGAACACAAAATCAGATAAAAGCTGTGAGTCTGAGCCCTCTTCACTTTATGGATTCTCCACAGTCTAGTGGGATGTGGGCATGTGCCCTACCTGTGCATTCTTTTCAGAGAAAATGTCGTTATTTTCTTGTAGGGAAAACCAACATTTGTGGGATAAATCTCTCAAAGAGACTTTGAATAGAACATAGTATTGAACTGGATCTCTGTTATGCATTGTGTAGATATCTAATAAATAACTTTATCTATATGCCTGGTAAAGACAACTCTTAAAATTGCATGTTGTAAAGTGCTAAAACATGAATGTCCATTCTGCACTAAAAAAAGCCAAATTATATAGTGGTATTGCTTAGTAGTTCTTTAAGTATCTTCTAGGGGAAATCGACTAATGTTCCCTTTTTACATGCAAGAACATCATCTCAGAAAACTGCAATGATTCAATCACAGTCACTAAATACACTAATGGCAGAACTGGGAGAAGACTTAGATATCTTGACTGTCTACTTGGTGATCTACCCTTCAAGCAACTTGACAAAACTTCCCTTTCCTGCAAATGTAGAAACCCTTCACAAATCATTAAATCCTTCGTGCTTAAATTGTGTTCAGGTCTGTGAGACTTTCTATACAGTTTCTTTTCTGTATGTATTTGTTCTATACATGCTGTTGGCAAAGAGAGGAGGAAAGCTGGCCAAAACTCAGGTATTTTACTGTACATCTGGAAGCTGGTTTTCAAGACCTGGGGCGAAATTCTGGCCCAACTGAAATTAATGGCAAAACTTCAATGGGGCAGGATTTCACCCCTGGGAACTAAGCAAAAGTATCTCCACCCTTACAAGCTGAGAACGGAAACTTGCTTTCAACAAGACATTATTTGCTACTACCTATTCCACAGTAGTTCTAGAGAGAGTTTTGTAATCAGTCCAATTAGCTATTTAAAGGAAATAAGGATAAAAATCATGGTAAATTCCATTTAAATGACTTATGAATACAGAGACCAATTAATTAATGTACACAGAAAAGTAATGACAAAACATTTCACTTATGTTGCAGAGTGCAGAGACCCTTTTTTTTCTCAGATGATACGTTTATATTTATCTGGATTGAATTTGGAAAAGTTGACTGTAGGGTTTAGGTAACAAATTAAAAGAAGCAATGGTGCCCTCTCACAAAATCATAAACAGTCAGAATCTGATATCCTAAGTGCAAAAAAAGAACATGTCTTCTAAACTCAGAAGAAAAAAAATACCCAGGGTTAGGGGAAAAATAAAGCTCCTTTTTATTTCAAACAAATGTTAATTCAAAACTAAGTGGAAAGAAACACCACAATTGCTTCTAAGACTTATATGTCTGATCCTCATTTGTACGGAATTTTCCAAAATCTTTCAGTTCTGAGGACCTAAAATCACTCTGTGCCTTGTGACTGGATGGTAAAAGGCATTGTTGAAACACAAACTTTGCACTGAGTCATCACAACAAAAAGATGCCAAGATATTTGTCCAGATGTTCCCTATTCCTCTATTTTAAAATGAAGACCAAGAGGTTGAGCAAACTGGGATGGAATCCCTCTTTTTCTTTTTGCAAATGGTAAAAGCTGTGAAATCTTTGGGGCTGACCACTATGACTTCAGAATACCTGAGGTTAGACCATCACTAAAATGTGCTGCTGAAATAAAATACCCCTTGAATTAAGGCCCAACAAGGTGGCCTGAAACAAAATTGACCACTGCCCAGGTCCAAGCAATTCTCAACATCAGTTTTATAGGAGGAATTGATTTACATAATTATTGGTTAACTATGCATTTTCACAATGAAAGGTCAAAGACCTGTCCTAATCCAGGCTATTTAAAAACATTATTTCTTTCCATTTGCAAGTTTTTTTGTTGTTTCCTCTGTCATTCATTTCATTTTATGTGTTCTCTGGTCAGGTCTCAAGACACTCACCTCCCAGCTTCAGACAAAGCATTTTCTCAGGTGTTGCTATCCTAGTAAGCTCAGTCAGTAATTGATTCACATATATCACTTTCAAAATGGCAGTGCTAAGGTTACTGTGAGGAGATACAGACAAGGAGGGCTATAAATTAGAGCAGCACATTTAGTGGGCACAGAGGAGCACAGTGAAGCAGCAAGTCAGCTGTCTCTGCTTATATTCTCCTGGTACTTCGAAAAGAGATATAAACACTCATCATGTTCTGAGCATGACTCAAGCATACTAAAAATCATGCTTTGAAATGCATTAGATACCTACTGAAAGAGCTAAAATGGTATATAAGCTTCTTGGATCAGTTTGCTTCAGTCAACACTGGGATTTTGTGCAGATGATGCTAAAATGTGACTTTGCCATTGTTCTAAAGCTCGTGGGGAAATAAGGAGAGTGGCATGAACCTGGACAAAGGGAACAGTCATAAATATTCCAATAAATGGTTTTGCATTTTTTTTCTGTGAAGTACTCTATAGTATTATGAAGGTGTTTCACTTCAGACAAGTGGGGTCAAACTGTTGAGAGAGCTCAGAGCTAAATTTACAAGCATCTGGAGCAGGGGGCAGACTTTGAAAAGAGCCCAGCTCAGCTCAGTTGTAACATTTATTCCTTAGCCTGACTTTGCCTTATTTTACGCATACAGTTTTACGATTCACCTTATTACTTACCTTTTTTTTTTCATTCTGTTTGCTCATCTTTCTGTGTCCTTTCTTTTCTTTGCTGTTTCTTCCAAGTCTTTCCCATCTGTGCTCTTCTCTTTGCTCTTAATCCTACTGCTTTTCCTCTCCCCCTGTATCTCATTCAGATTCACTCAGTCACTAGTGATTTTATTTCCAATGCATTCTACCATTAACCATGTATGTGAAGGTCATTCAGTGTCACTTACTTTGTTCTTCTCCAAACATCTTTTCTTCTTTTTCTAATACAAAAATACATGCAGGATAGCCAAAGCTGGGAGATGGGATACAAAAGGGAGGGTTAGATTTAATGATTTGAGGGTCTGGATTTCATGAAGTCTGGAGCTACAGGCTGGGGAAGTAAGTTTCAAATGACTGAAAAAGATGTGTAAGTTCTATTTGCACCATCTCAAGAGGTAAGTGCCTAGCATCAGACAGTCAATAGGAAACACTTGAAGAAGGTTTGTGTGAAAAAAACTGTCTCTCCCTCGAACAACAACGATGAGCTCAGGCAGGCAGAGAAACGCCTTTGCAAAACTGGAATTCACTGTGCCAAATGGCTTCCTGTCTTCTTCATACATTTGGGCAGGGACAAGTACGTTGATGTTCTGGTGCCAAGGCAGGTGGTCCAACTCTTACACCTAATCCTTTCCCAGAACACCCTTTGGAACAGCCTGAGGACTTGGAAGACACTGAGGAGACTTCAAAGCATGTCTTTTTGCTTACTGAAGATGTATGTCACTTTAGGTGTGCATCCTAGGATTTGAGTTTTCTTAAGCCAAAATGAAGAGGAGGCAAATTGTTTCAGCAACTGTTCAAGATTTTTACTCAGCCTTTGACATTAGTGGGAACTTTTTGTCTGGCTTATATGACTCATAATTATTGTTCATATTCACTGAGAGTCTGCAGGGATCAACACAATTATCTTGTCCACAGTCCACGTACCTTCAGAGTTGGATCCTGGCAGGCATCATTCCCTCCTCTCATGGGAATATGACAATGAACAGAGTATTCATCACCCAGAGGATCAGGGCCTTGAGCTCCTTACATATTCTGGTTCTGTTAAAATAAAGTCAAGAAAAGCCTGTGGTTGAATATAGCTATGACATACATGTCCCCCATAATTACCCAATTTAGCTGTAAAAAACAACCACACTTAGACCTGGAAAAGGGTAGCATTTTTGGGAACTGTTTCGAAATAGACCAAATTTGAGTCAATGTCCATCTGATATCACTTAGTTGTTGTGGTATCATTGTTTGAAGTGGTTTCTTTCAGTGTTGGCTTGGGCCCATAAACCAGTCAGCTGTGGTACATGCTGCCACCCACATTTAACAGAGAGGCAAGCAAGACACAGCTGGAAATAGTCACTGCTCTAGAAAGAGCAATAGGAGCAAAGTGAATGAAAAAAATGATGACTCATGTCTTTGGCTAGGCTAGCTTGGTTTTCAGGAATTTGATGGTCTCTGAAGGGATGAAATCTAGAATTGTTTAATTGCATAAGGGGAGATGTCAGGATCCTGTAAAAAAGAAGATACTAGCTCTTTCTGCCTTCAAAGAGAAAAATTTGAGTTTCCTTGTTGCAAAGCTTTGTGGAATTCTATTGTAACTTAGCAAAAATAAATAAATAAACATATGCTAATTGTCAGTGAGGACAGCAGAGAGAGGTAAAGAAAAGTAGTGGTGATAGATCTGAATAGCTTTTAATGAAAAAAATAAGCAGGGCAAATTTACTGAAGTGCAAGAAGTGAAATTTTGCCTGAAGTCTAGTAACAAAACATTAGAGCAAGGGTCGTCAAACTACGGCCCGCGGGCCGGATCCGGCCCGCCAGCCCCTTCAATCCGGCCCGTGAGGCCCCTCCCGGCGCCGCCGAATTTGGCTCCGCCGCCGCCGAAACCGCTGCCGCCGCCGCCGAATCCGCCGCCGGCGCC
>JAWWLV010000088.1:142761544-142786283 GCA_035041135.1 Platyrinchus mystaceus
CCCCCCCCCCCCCCCCCCCCGCCGCTGTGAGTCGCCGCGCCTGCCGCCGAATTAGCGCGCGGCCCCGGCCCCGCTCCGTTCCGTTCCCGCCCCCCCCCCCCCGCCGCCGCTAGTGCCCGTGTCTGCCGCCGAATTCCGTGCGGCCCCGACCCCGCTCCGTCCCGTGTCCCCCCCCCTCCCCCCGCCGCCGCGAGTGCCCGGGTCTGCCGCCGAATTTGTTGTGACGCCCCTCCGGCCCCTGACAGCGTCTGTGGAGAGGAATTTGGCCCGCGGCTTTAAAAGTTTGGGGACCCCTGCATTAGAGCAACAAGTAGAACAGTGCAGAAATTAACCAAAAATAAATAGATCATAAACTTGCAAGGCACTAAGAAAAGTGACAATTTCTGTAACAAAAAAACAGTGGATGAATGAGAAATTCCTTTTATGTTACTTCCTTCTACAGGACATGAAAAAATGGTGTGGAGATATGGTAAAAAATATCTAGTAATTTGTTTTTTATTTAGTTCTTGCTTGTGCTCCCCTGCAGTTTTGTAATAATGTTTTATGCATCTTGTTAATTATTTGCATTACAATAATAGAATGAGAAGTGTTAAAGATCAGACTCTCACTTAAATGTATTGCACAATGCTAATAAGTGTCAAAAATGTAAAAAAAGCAAAGAAAGAAAACAATAACAGGACTAATAAAATGAGAAGAAGGGAAGGGGCACTCTTCCTAGTTTACAGACGGAGCACTAAGGTCTTTTAGCCCTTTAGAGTTCAGAAGTCACAACCAAAGATGTAGAAATGACAGAGTGCCTTGGAAGCAGGACAAGGATATTCAAAGCATGGAGGAGCAGAAAACAACACTTCTGTTTCAGAAAACATATCCAAGCTTCAAATGTGTTTTCAATGCCATAAAGAATGAAAGCAAAACTTTACAGAATGTCTAGGAGGAAAGAAAAAAATGGGAAGTACCAGGAAGACTTGGTAATAGGTACATTCCTGTGATTTGAGAGAGCAGGCTCACAAATATTCTGGAAAACAAGAGGGGGCTTGAACTACAATGACTGTCATTACCAATGAGGGCCTGAATCAGCTCACCTATGTTTGCAGAGTCATCCTAGACCTGGGCAAAACAGTCCACAGAACTTATGGGATATTTTAGCTTTCAAGAAGTGTCATTTTTCATCAGGTAACTGTTCTGTAAAAAAAAAAAAAGTGTTTTACCTGCTCCAGGTCCTTCTTTATCAGGATGCAGTGCACATTGTCATCAATTTTTTCCCTTATTTTCCTATATTTTTCCCTTATTTTGTCAATAAAATCCCCTATTTTATTGACAAAAATTTTGTGCAACATGGGCATATAAATTTCATGTATTTGGACTTCAAAAACACACTGGAACCATGCCACAAAATAAATTAAAAATACTTTTGATACTAACATCTCCCACTCACTCCTGGCAACACAGACTGTCATTTTTTATTGATTAAGTTAACTTTAAACATATTTCATTCAAATGACTTATGGTAGGTTGAAGACCTGCAGTCACTTTTCTGGTCTCAACTAGCCTTTGTTTTCCACACCATTCACTCCAAAACTGACAACAGGAAAGGTCAGGTAGGTCATGCCTAGCTAGTCCCAAATGCCACAGTATATTATCCAAGACAGAGAATATAATTATCTTTTCACAAGTGGCAATTAGTAAGAATAGCCCCCATCAATTCTATTTAACATTCAACATTTGTAATGTGGCAGAATCCAAGGCATTACAACAGCAAGGCCAAGTTACCTTAATAAGGTTAAAGCTAACATCAAAACCAGAAGATTTTTTTTTTGTAAACAGAAATATTCCAAAATTTTAAATTTGAATAAAACATTTATTCCAAATCTGTCAAAGTATTTTTGTAAAAATTTATACTTTAAAGGTATGTATATTTGGTTAGGCTGTTCCTTCTGCATATCAGCATCCCTTACAGTTGCAATGAATAACAAATAAGCAGCAAATGATTTAGTATTATTATGGGGTAGTATGCTGAGAGTATTATCATCCCCGTTCCATAGGTAAGCAACTTTTTAAAAAGGAAGAAAATTATCCTCCTCACTACTAAACTGATTTACAGTGGACAGGGAAAAATGGGGGTAAAAAAGAAGTAGGCAGTTAGAAAAGTGATAGTTAATTTGGGATACTTCTGTTTCTGGATGCCTGATGTAAGTACTCGGAATCATTTACTGAAGTTTTCAATTGTGGTCTGGCTTCAGCCCAGATCTCCTCTGTTCCAGGTCTGTGCTTTAACCACAGGATTATTCCTCAATCCCTCTACAGTGAGTAAAATGGAATTATACAGATATTGAAAGTCTTCATTTGGGTATCTGTGGACTAACACTGAAAGTATCCTGGATCCCCAACAAAGAGTTCATACCCTACGAACATTTATTTCCTATCATGCCATATCCACAGGATCTTTTTTTTGCCAAGTTAACTTTCCTATGTGTAATGGTCTCCAGTTCCAGCACTGAGTGAAATGGCCTTATACTCGATCATCTGGTACTGTGCTAGGCACCAATAGCCTGAACATCTCTCTGGTTTCTTCCAAGTGATGTCTATTTTTCTATTATTTGTCTCAAAACTACAAAATCCTTTTCTGATGGATTCTCAGTTGAAAAGTTCTTTCCCTGTGTTGTCGAGGGGAGCATATACATTCAGTTTGGCACCAGACACACAGAGAATTCCAGTAATTTCCACAACAATTTAGCTATAAGCCATTTGGGATGACCACAGAAATGCCCTGTGGGAGGGATTGAATTAAATTTCCCCCACTTCTTTTAAACAGCTGAACAACACACTGCATCCTTCCTTCCTTTCTCAAAGAGCAGAGCCAATCCCTGACAGTCAACCCAGCATCCACTTGCAGAAGACTCTATTTTGCATGCAGGAAAATCAGCTTTCTGGCAGTTATTTAGTGGTATAAAAGTCATAGGTTATATGAAGGGTGACTTTCCTTTTTATTTTTTTCCTTTCTAAAAAGAACTGGCAACACTGAAGACAATTGACTGAAATGGAAAAAAGTTATTAACAAAACATTTATGTACAGAAGTGTCAGGGTTACAGGATGCCTGATAAAAAGGAAACACTTATTGTCAAATGGCAATTACCCTTGAACTAACAGTACAGGGTGATGACGCAGAAGCAAATGGATTATGCATTCAAGTTTCTCCTGAGCATTTGTGGGTAGCTCTGGACGACTCTCTCACACAAAATTCTCCTGTAGATGCATGGAAGGACTTTGCCAAGCTCTGACTACAGCCTAGCTGATTGAAAACTTTAAACCTTTTCAATATTATCCACACAAATTCGCCTGATTTCAGTGGTACTCAGTATTTAGCAGAAAATAATACATAGTGCCTTTTTACTGTGACTGGACCAGTGACCAGTACTGGTCACAGACTCTATTTCCATCTTTTACCATAAAGACAAGCATACTAACTCAGTATCAGGTAGTTGACAACTATGGCTCTCTTAAGACCTTTTACATCTCTCATCCGTGCAGAAAATGCTTTCCCTCTTCTCCATCTGTCAAAAAGATGTAGCTTTCTTGACAAATGGTTTTTTACAGTTCACAGAAATCACATTGGCCCTCAAGACTGAGAGAAAGCCAAATAGTCCCCTGGCTTCTTATAGATAGAAGAATTTGTTTAACTGCCTCAAAGTTTATGAGTTCCTGTCTTTCTGTTTGTTATTTGATTCCAATGGTGCACAAGATGCTAAAACTAACTTCAAGGCCTGTATCTGAGACCTGAGAAGCTCATGATATAAATAGTTACACAAAATATAAAAGGAAAGAATCAAAAACTGATGAATTTTTGTGTATCTGAGACAGTGGGATATTTGCCTCAGGCCACAGTTCGAGTCAGTATCAATGTCAGGATCTGAGCCTCAGGCCCCCAGGTATGTTGATCTAAGCCTTCCACTTGCGGTTGCCTCCTCCACGCTCAAAGGAAAGGGCTATTCAAAGCTCACCACTGTGAACCCACCGCAAGTTTGAAGAAAACCCAATTATTTACCAGCAATGACCGCACCCTGACCCTCATTTCAAATGCTTGTAACATTAATTATTAACCAGCCAAAGAACTAAAACCTTGCAAGGGGCCGGTCGGAAGCACGGATCAAGAATAGCATGCAGTGTGATAGGGACAGACAAGCAGATGTCAAAGATGCTCTTGTGTGATCTATTTTTTGGCATTTGGCTACCACTTGAAACCCTTTAAACAGACACAATCTACTTCTCAATTCCTTCCTTGAACTGCTAGAGAAAGCAAGAGGAACTGCCAAACAAAAAAATAAAGGAAAACAATGAATTACAGCAGAACAGTTTTCACTGTGAGTATCACTGACAGCATCACATTAAAGCACAACGGTGAAAGGACGTTTTTATAGCTGCCGGAAATCCTGGTAACACACTCTCTTTGTTTCCAAGCTACTGAGGCCAGAAAAACCTTGCCTGAGTTCCTTATGTAGAAACTTCTAATATCCTTGTTCCTGGCTCACGGGAAGCACCTTCTAAGGCCTGCTGTCAACTCATTCGTGGCATGTAACCGTAGTCAAAAAGTGGTTGAATTGCCAGTTTTGTAATGCACACACACATTGTTCAAGATTATCTAAGAACATTAGCCTCTGGGAAAAGGATGCCTTCAGGGGTCTAATTAAAGGAAATCATAGACAGTCAAATCAAGTGCTTCCTATTTGTATTTTATTTAATAAAGAAGGAAAGACAGAGATAGAATTTCCCCCAGACTTGACTTTTCAGTAAAGGACAGGGGGAGCAATGGGGCTTTCAAAGCTCTGCAACAGCCGTAAACTAGTCCCAAATCGATTGCCACCCCCAAACCCCTTCTCTGAAGGCTTAATGGTATTTTCACATGGGATCCAAAGCAGGCGGTCTTCAAGGAAAGTTGTTGCATCTGGTGAAAAAAATAAAGTTGACATTTTTTGACAAGACCCTTAAGTATGACTCTCCCAAGAGGGTTGTAACATAGAAGAGGCTGAGCAGGTGGTAATAATCAGCATTACATACATTTGAGCATTTTCTATAACATGGATTACCATGGAATTCCTTCCTCCCCCTCCTCTCCTGGGGGAGACTTGTACAAATTGCAAGCATTTTCAAGTCCCTTTGATAAGCATTTCTATCACCAGTTTCACAGCTGTAGCTAGATTGTTTAAAACATATGAAACGCAGTCCCACCCTCCAGTGGAGATAAGGACTAAGGAAACAGAGGACTCTGTCCCCTTTCTTTCTCAGCTCTTATTAGGCCAGTTTTATAAATGCTACCTAAAAATATTCTAGTTGTGCTTAAGCACAACATAGAAATGCTTATGCAGCAATAAGTCACAGGTTTGGAGTGAAGGGTGGATGCACAGACAAATCTCAGACAAAGTTGGTGGGGAAAATCAGAGGTAACCAAGCAAAGATTAGTGTGTGCTTAGAAAAGACCAAGACTTAATTCAAATCTTTTATTCCAATTCTCCTGCTTACACTAGAAAGAGGTAAACAGGGAGAAGGTCTAATCACAACTACAGTGCCTTTCAAGACTTCAGTCCTTCTCCCATGTGTGTGGCCATATCCAAGGTCCCCAAGATGGGAGCCCTGCTCTTGGAGACTTAGCTCTCTCTGTTGAGAAATGGTCTCTGCTACAAAGACCTTACAATTTAAAATGATGTAATGAAACAATGAAGTTGACGTTAATAAATATTTTTATAATTAGTTTGGTGAGATATTTTCACTGAATAGTAAATGCACAAAAATTGCAGTTTTTGGAGGTCACTGAAGCAATTAGAAAATGGTAAGTGGTTTCAGCCACAAAAAAAAAAAAAAGGAAGAAATGAACTGTGGAAATAGGGGATAGAGGAAGGCCTTCAAATTAATCGGTTATTACTGTTCAGAAATTTTAATCACATTTTAATTTTTCATTTCAGAACTTTGTTTTATATATTGCTTTTGTTGGTTTTGAATTTTTTGTTGTTTTTTGGGTTTTTTTCTGAGAGGGGAATATTTTGCTATGGAAAGAAAGCACTGGCCAAAGTGCTTCGATCAAATAATCCTTGATGAATCAACATAAAGCAATTATTGTTGTTTCTAAAAATCCACATCTATATCTTCTTGGGTTCCTCTGTATATTTTTAACTGTAGGATATTTTACTTAAAAATCTATTATTAAAATAGCTGTGACAGCAATACACCACATTTACGTCCTCCTCAATCTTATAATATTTCTACATTTTTGTAATTACTTTATGAATTACTGTAGCACTAGTTTTTAATACATCAGCAGTGACACTAATATAGGCTTTTGATTCCATCTCAGCTAATATTTACCTCACTCTGATAAAATCAGACTTTAATATGTATTTGTTTTTAAAAGGTTTTGAAAGATTCTCAGTGGTTGGTTTTTTTTTCCCCCAGAATAGCTCTAATTGTCTGTTCAGGTAGTTATTGGAGACTAGATTTTGGGTTTTTTTCAACAACCCATATAATTTAGGTTCTTCATAGCTGAAAATCATAGATGATAATTTTTCTTTCATCACAAGTACGCTTACCCTCCAAAGAGCAGCTCTGTCAGCTCTCCCCAGGTTTCAGTCACAGTCATGTTATTTTCACTTTTTATTATTTTATTTCTTTTGCCAGAATACTGCAATATGCTTTTATAGTACTTAAATTCTGGAAGGGCTTCAACAGAGGGAAGCCACAATTAAACCTTAGCATGTTCTCCCATGGTATCCTCTGACTAAGTAATGTTCAAGTTTCAGCACACTGAGGCTTTTATTTCCAAAGCATACAAGCAATTTCCCCTGAAGCCAGAGAAATAAATGGTAATTTTACTGGTTCATTTCTATCATTTGTGTTGCAACTGTGTCTAACAGCATGATTAAGACCCATTTATTAGGACAATATATTCTTACATGAAACAAGTTAATACCCATTTTTGCTTTAAAAGATCATTTTGCTAATGATATTTGAACAGCTTCATAGAAATATTAGGGATGTGTCCAGAGAAGCATTAGGGATGTGTCCACAGAAACATTAGGGATGTGTCCACAGAAACATCTCTATGTCTAAGAGAAAGAGGCTGTAGAGACTGTTGTAGTCTTGGATATGTACAGGACTTTCTGGCTGTGTTTCAACAATTTCTGTAAATTCATAGTACATTTGTGAGCTAGCATATAGAGGAGAAAACTGGAGTGACTTCAATGAAATGAAGCCCTTTCAGTGAACTTCGCAAGATCTAACCATCATAAATCAGATTAAAATTTGAATAATTTTTGTTTCAGAGTATGCCTTTATTCTAGAAAAATACCCTGCCATGAACTTACATTTCTTTGTCCTCATTTTCTCTTGAGTGAGCTCTATCAGATGTGTGTAAGCTACGAAACAGGTGCCCTCTGAGACACTTTCTGCCATGTCATGACTTTTGAGGATGCTCTTAATGGGACAAGCATATCCTCCAGCCCTACAGGTCCTGTTTTAAGGATTGGACTCCTAGACAAATCAATGGACTCACGTCTTGACTCCCTTTGGACACAGCCCTGTAACCTTGATGGTTTTCACTCCAACCTAAAATCTGAACTCAGTATCTACAAGTTCATAAATAAGGTATTTGAAGCTTATTTCAGATGCTTGAGTGTTGACACAGTAATAGAGCCATCCAGAATGAATTATCACCCTCTCATGTGACAAGGGATGTCATCTTTCTATTGATAAAGTAAAATATTGAAACCAATGACTTTCATCTGATACCTGCAGTCATGTAGGGTTGAAAGCAGTCATGCATATGGGAGAGCAGACTGTAAAATGAGAGCTAGCACTGGAAGTGGCTGAGGTTTGATTTTCATACAGACAAGTCAAACAGGCTAAATGAAACATGGATGCAAAAGCAGTATTTGCAAACTAAGGGAAATATGAAAGACTGGTTTAGCAGACATGTCTGTTGGGGAGGGTAAAACTTATTACTAACAATTAAGCCTGCTGTATCACTATGACACTTGCTGATTCTGAACTCAATACAAAGAACACAGTCTTGTTTGTGGATCAGTGCCCTGTTTTGTGGATGTTTTGCAAGTTCCCATTAAGGGAAACAATGTTACTATCCCCACAGAAGCTCGTCATTGTGGTAAAACATGGAAAAGGAACTCCAATAGCTCCAGAAGCTGCATATGGTGGTCTTAGGGAGTTTCTAGCTTTTAGGTTCAGTAGTGCCTCCAGTTAATGGGACTATACTTAAGCAAATTACTTAAAGAGGTCTTCAGACTCTCTTTCTTCTACTTCCTTTTTCCTTGCTTTGCAAGTAGCCTCCTTTTAGGCATCTTGTTGCTGCCTGCTTTCAGCTGAAGCATCTGCATGGACACAGCGGGACACAAGTCTCCAATTTCCATTCACACACACAGTTCCTGTTTCAAACAGGGGGGGTGTGAGATCTTGAACTTCGAAAGGGGAACAGAGGGCAATTCCACAACTGGGGAAAGGGCAGCAGAAAATGTGGTATGAATTACCATGTCATTCCAAAATGCTGGCTTTGGTTGCTGTCAGTTCATCAATGCAGCAGTGCCCAGCAGTAAAATGGTTCATCTATACTTAGACGAACACATCCATGATTCATACTGCCCAGCTGACATCTGTCATTGTTTCTGACTGCCACTGCATACACCGCCAGGCTCCGGTGTTTCACTGATGTTTGATCAACAAAACTATTGATTTTATATCGCATGTTGACTCTGGAGGCTTACAACTAAAAATGTTCCTCTCCTATAAGAAACTTCCCAGAGTCTACCTAAAGTCAGTGCAGGTATGGAATTGTCAGATGTGCTGCTCCACTTCCACCTGCATCTACTGCATCCAAACCACCATATTACATTGCAAAATTAGGTCTCTACAATTTGTTGAAATGGGTTTAGGCCAGAAATATTTAAACAGTTTGAGGTGTTTAACAACAAAGTTCTCACAGTCCTCATAGGGTAGGTAAATCCTGCATGGATTTCATATTTATATGAAGAATTATAGTTTATGATGTATGAGACATCTGATACCATCTTTACCATTACTGCACTTCTAAAAGGCACTGGGTTTACGCCTGTTTCTCCTAAAGTTCGAATGTGGGCTCTTTACATCAATAAAATACTTTTTAAGAGACGTGTAGAAGCTCATACAAGACCTGTTAGTATTATTTCCTGGACTGCCTGCCATTAAATGTCTTTTGGACTTGACTTCTCATTTTACATTTGAGAAACCAGATTTGATACTCTTTGTTAATGTTATCAATTAATCTTCACAGTGCTCGAGAGCCTATACTGTACAAATATGGAAGAAAATTCAGGAAAAATTGAGTCTTTCTTGGAAAATAACCCAGCTAATCACGTGCTGGCTGCAGCCTCCTCTTATTTTATCCTGTGGGATACATCAATTGAGCAAAGCTGAAAAGATATACTGATACACCATTCATGCAAGGGAAATACTTATGCTCTCAGTTGGCAAATATTTTTCTTTTCTTTCTAGCAAAAATAGCTGTTGCCCACATAAATGCTGACTTGTAATTGTAAAACACATGGTCTAAATGCCATTTGTAAGCCTGGGGTTACTCATAAATTCTAGAGACTTTCAGACCATTGCCTTGAGCCAGATGCGAGGCCCAGATTTTTTAATGTTAAGAGTGATTGAAGGAGAGCATCTACCCTGTTACTGGAGCTGCTAAAACCAATTGCACAAGATGCGGTATTAGGCATGTTTCAAACATTTCAGGAAGAGATTAGTTAAATGGTATGCTGGGCTTTTTCCTCCAGCTGGGCCCACAAGCAGCGATAGCAAATCCAGACTTTTCACTGAGGTTAGTAATTAGGTCTGCCTCACTCTCAGGAGATAATTCTCTGCAGAACAGATATTACAGTCCAGCTTCTGTATCCATCTGTGGATTCAGTCAGCAGGCTGATTTCAATTAGAGAAGTTAAGTGCTATTGACTTCTCCCATGTACAAGAAGAGGTGGGCAAGGGAGGTAGGAGCCAGATAAGAAAACAGATTACTGAGTTAATCTTACAGTTACAAATACTGGAAAGAACCTTAATCTCTTATCTCTTAAACAAATAGGTGAAGACACATTTCTTTATTTCATTGCAATCAGCTGAATCCTTATAAATTATGATTTTCAAAGAAAGAAGACATGGTGTGGTTTTGTTCTAGTTTTCTATCATAGGAGAGGAGAGAACACAAATGTTTTGTCTTAGCAATTAAAGTCCTGTCTTGTCTACCTTAAAAGTCTCTGTGGTGATGGAGGACTAATCAAGTTATAACCTCACAAGAGGGACAGGGCTGAGGTCATGGTTTAACAGTACAGGAGATCAGGCAGCACCAATGCTTTTCCATGGATTTGTTTCCCAGCTCCTGGTGACATATTCCCATGCTGTTAGTACAAAACACTGCACCATAGATGTGACAGAAGATAGTCCTCTTTCTGAAGTACTTGGCCATAGAGATGCAGCAGCCTCCTCACTGTGTCTCGCAGCTGGCCAAAATATCACTGTATTTCACATCTACATCACATGTAGATGGCTATCCATCTGTTTCTTTGGTCACCACCTTCTTAACACTGATAGATTAAAATGAACTCACAACTTAATAACTCCAAGCAAAGCAGCAGTGATATGAGTGGTATGAGTGATCACTTAATATGTAAAATGCTTGCCGGAGATTTGCTTTCTACTGTGTCTGAATCCTGTTGAAAATGAGTAGAGATTCATTTTGCTTTCACAATGAAAATCAAAACATTGATGATGCTGCCCCCTTTGCGTATATCAAGAAGACTCACAGATTCCCACGAGGTGAAGTATTCCACAGCCTTTCTTACACTATCTTTTCAGGAGGTAAGAAAAATGTTCTCAGAGGGGTTCACACAGTCTATTTATCAGAGGACAGATGTAGAGGAGTGGTTGAGAATATTCAGTGTACACTGTTTCCCTTTGTTGCACTGGCAGAAAAGCCAAACGTTTTCTGTTCAGTGACAGCAGGGGCTGCTGAGCAGGTGGAGAGAGATGTGCAGGTGGGGAGATCATACAGGTTTTAAGAGCAATTTCACATCTGTGCTCAAGGCATTTCTTTCATCGCAACATTTATCTTTTCTTTTGAGCAACCTGACTGCAGAGGGGTTTGAGGGTTTTTTTGTGGCTCAAGAGTGATGATCAAATAATAATGCTTATCATTTACCTTTTCAAAGTCTCATCCAAGCAACAATTACTTCAGTCTCACAACAGTTCACTAGAGTGGGTGATCTTTTTCTGTATTGTTATTTGCAAAAGATAAAGAAGTAGATACGGAGAGGTTCAGTTTCCTCAAGACAGGCAGATACATATTGTCAGAGTCTGGGCTACAGCTTGGAAAACATGGTAAACATCTATACAGAGTACTACAGTGTGGTAGAGGTCAGAAAGCTGAGCAGTGGGTGGATCTGCAGGAATTTTTGTGGATTGAAGAGCATAGGCAGGTTATAAACTATGCTGAGAAGACCTCCTGGTGGCTCAGCTCCAAAGACAGGTTTGGATGCAGCTCTCCCACTTGAAGGACAAGAGAGTGGAGACAGATATGGGTGTTCACAGGAAGGACTGTGCTTTGAAGTTCTAGTGCACAGCCTGGCTCACGGCTGGACACTGGTGCAGCACAGCTGCAGAGGCTGTAGTGGGTTGGCATATTTGGAGGTGGATTTTCTGAAGTTAGTAGCTACAACCTGCCTAGATTGTACTTTTGTTACCTAAGTCACAATACACGTTTTTCCTTTATAGTTTTATTTCACTATCTGTCAGTACTGACATTTATTTTCATTCGCAATTTTGCAATTCCCTTATTTCATTGTGGTAATACCAGGTGGTGCTCAGACACAATGCTAATTCTGCTCAGATGATCCAAAGTTTCTGGTGAATGAAGAGTCTGAAATTTTCTAGAACCTGTTAGTGGCAGACTTAGTGTGATTGCAATTTAAAGTGATGAAAATTTAGATTAGCTCTAGTTTTTACAAATTTATCCACAAAGCTGCAAAATTCTCATGTCTTCTCCTCAACATGTGTGTGAGTTTCTTGCTACTGCTGGAGATTTCCATGTGCTCAGCTTCTGTACACAATAGGGCTTCAGTCACTGCAAAAATTGGAAGATTTCAAATTACTGAAAGTTAAAAGAAAAAGTAAGTTTGACAGAGTGATATTTTCAAAATTAATCATTTTACATTTAGATAAAAAATAAAGAAAATTATGAAACTAGGAAAGCTGTGCTGACAGCTGAAATAATTCAAGCTGTTTAAGTTCAATAACTGAGTTATTAGAAGTCCCTGGTGTATACATGCACATCATGAAAGCCCTGCTAACCATTCCTTTTGTAGGTAAAAACATCTGCCATTTCCATGTAAATATATTACTGTCATAATATTGCTATTTCCATATATATATGGAAGTGTATAGGAATATAAATTTTAGAAAAGGTAGAGCAGATTTGTATCCTGCCAGTTCCCCAATGGTATACAAAGTAAAATAATTTGACCAAGGGCAAAGGTGAAAAATTATTATAAATTATGCAGCCTGGTGTATTCCAAATGAGAGATTAACTATGCCTGATTTTCTCATGATATTTATCTCCTGTATTCTTTAAAACTTCCTTGTGGCGCAAACATCATAATTTCCCTAAGCAAGCTACTCTGAACTTCACTTCCCTTACTGTTATAAGACTTTTTCTATTGCCAAACCTAAATTACCCTGTCTCTGATTTAAGACATTTACTTTTTGCAGCATCTCCACTGGGCAACCTCAATAATTCATTTCTTTCCTGATATAAGAGAAAAGTTGGTGGTTCTAAAATATTATTAATTCTTCACAAAACAATATGAAATAGTTTTGAACTTTCTGAGATCTCCTTGGAAATCTCTTTGGCCAGTCACCTGAGTACTCTAGGAAGAATTTTTTAAAGACATGGGTAACAGGTACCCAACTCACATATAAGTCAGACCAAAAAGTTCGTCCAATGTTGAAATGAGAATTTAGGAAAAAAGGGCATAAGTCCTCCCAGCTCCATCTACCAACCATTCTCCCTCTCTATCAAGTATCATGCCAACATTACTCCATCCTCTCACAAAAATGCACTATGTAATATTATGCTGCATTCATTTACCATTGGATCTAATTTTTGTCCTTGTGCTTCTGATTTTGTTCTGACTTTTCTTCCATCAAGTTTATACTTGGTCTCAGAAACTTTACTTTTCTCTGTTTGATTGTGGGGCTCAAGTTCTTTAAAGGAAACATGTCTTCACCAAGTTTGAATCTCTCCAGATTTCCTTTTTTTTTTTTTTTTTTATTGCCAGCTTATTCTTGTATATATAATTCATTAGAAAAGTGCAAATTATTTCAAACACATATCATTAATTCTGTTTCACAGGCTGTGTTCAGTGTCTATGAACAACAATTAAGACTAGTTTCAGCAAAAGAATGACATTACTGCAGTTTTCTTCCTTACACCATAAGCAGACCACATTTGTGCACCAACTTCTGTGTCACAAACCCAGGTCTGATTCCAGCCTCACAAATGTAGGTAACATCATCACAAAGTCATATGTGCTTTGCTTTCTGCAAGTCTCTTTAAAATGCCTCGTGCTTAACAGGCAATAAAGATGACATAGTTACTGATACTGACTTACAGGAGATACAAGAACTACAGCAGGTAATTAAAAGTGTCAGGTATTGTATCTTCTGAACATTTACCCAATTCATAAATTCATATTTGATCTATCCATTCCACTCTCTTCTAGTGATCAGTATGACTGCACTCACTGTCTGCTAAGCATATCTTCTATAAATTAATAGTTCCTGTTTCAAACTGTTTCCCAGTATGCCTTGACAAAAGCAGAAATGTCTATTCTGCAGTAAATTACAGAATTCACCTTTTTTTTTCCTAAATTAAAGCTGAAATCTAAAATACAGCTGCAAATAGATCCCAAGAAATTAATTCAGGAAATCTCTTTTTCTTTGTTATTACTCATCTAGTAAAATCCAAATACTGAATATAAGAAAATAGCTATCTAGTTATTGTAATTGGAATCCCAATGTCAGAATAAAATCGAAATTATTTAAAACAAATAAAGCATACTCTGTACATGAATCAAGAAGAAACAGTCACCATATTAAAATGAAAAAGCCAATTATCTTAAATATTTTTTCTCCTTCAAATTGTCAAAAATTATATTATCCAATTAAATGCTGTGATTTCTATTGAAGTGGGTTTTTTCCTTTAGAGCCTAGTCAAACAATTCATTGTGCTTCTTTACATTCTAATATAACTGAAAAAACTAAGTGAAATAAACAGGCAGAACTGACTCATCAAAAAATAATCAGTTGGATGCAATCAGCCAATTAAAAGTGACTATTACTGTATTTCTCCTTTGGGAACTTTAGTTCCTCCTGCTATCTGTACACTTATGCACTGATGTTCTTCATTCATGGCTGAGGACCTCACTTTTTGAGTTCACATTTCCTCCCACACTAATCCCCTCCTGATGCTGACTGAAGATGGTGATTTTATATGAATGTAAACAGATACTAGAATAACTAAAGATAGCAGAAAATGGATTTGGCTGGTTGAGCAGAGTGCCTTGCTCTATCACAGTTCTTTGGTATTCAGGGGTCTGTGATTTTTTTGTTGTATTTTAAGAACAAACATTTGGCCCCATGTAAATGCACTGACCTTCTAATTTTGTAATAAGTTTCTGTCAGCTCTCTGAGATTCTCACTTTTTTTTCTCACGCCTTTCTCTTCTGTTTTTCAGAAGAGCTTGGGACTGTGGTCCATGTGCATTCCATAATGCGCTACTGGGGTCATTATTTCCTCAAAGGTGCCCATTTGAAAAAAGGAAAATTAGGAGACTTCAAACCCAACTAATAGACTTAAGGCTCTAGTTCATGATCTTTGTATCAAAGACTGACAATCTTGATAGACTTGTATATGACCTGAACATTTTAAGGCCCATCCATTTTCCTGAAATCAGGGTGGGCACTTGCTGTTTCTGTTCAGTTCAGGGGAGCATTGAGATTTGCTTGGATTTATGGTCAAGTCTCACCTCCAGAAAAAAAACAAGTTGTAGTACGGGAGGGCAAAGGGCTCCCTTCCCCTTCCTGCATAACATCAGCTTTTCTCGGGCTGTTGGTTTTAACCAGTTTATGCATCTGGGCACTGGAACTTTGGGGGTTGAAGGGAGCAGTTGAGAGAGGCTGGGAGGGACTCACCACAGCCCCATGCCTACCCCTGCACCCCTCAGGGGAGGAGAGTCAGTGAAGGGTGGAAGCTGGGAATAGGAATAAAATGTGCAGAGAAGATGTGGATTGTTTTGTTTGTTTTCTTGTTTGTCATTATCCAAACCTATTTTAATTGGCAATGATTAAATTAATTTTCCCCAAGTTGAGACTGTTTTGTTTGTGATGGTAATTGGTAAGTGATCTCCCTGTCTTTGTCTTGACAAAGGAGCTTTTCCATCCTTTTTCTCCCCAGTCTTATTGAGAGAGCAGCTGGTTGGGTGTCTGGAAGCTGTCCAAGGTCAACCTGCCTTGTTGGTTTATTATAATATTATTTATCCATATTCAGGAACATCCCTAGTTTCAATCTCATTGTTTTGCTGAAGAGTTCAATTGCAGCATGTTTTTTAGATCCCAAAGTTCCTGGCTGAGAGTTGGATCCTGCTCCTTCTTTATATTCAATGTAGAGGAGAAGGATTTGGTAATTCAGCACGACCTAGCTCCGATACTCTGAAGTTACTTCCAGAGGAGAGGAAGTGACAGAGGATGTATTTTGCTGAACTACATGCAGAAGGAAGCATTCATTCCTGACTTTAAACTGCAAAGAAATTGTTTAATGCCAGATGCTTTAAAAAAATGCCTCTTAGGCTATGACTGTATTGGTAAATTCACCATTCCCATCACTTTCTTTGGCACAGATATTCAGCAATATGAAAGATTATAGGGTTATTTTCTTAAAATCCCTTATCTTTTAAAACAGTTGAGGGTTGTATTCTTTTTGTTTAATGTGAATGGCCTTTGGCCCCACTGTTCCCTGAATAATACACAGCTCTGTTTAAAGGAGCCTGGGTCGACTTGGGCCAAAGCAATGCCAAGGGCCATTCTAACAGTACAGCAATATAAGGACTCAAGTCCCAGAGCACAGGAGTGTTCCCTGCTACGGTTTAATTTACTAGTGCAGGCTTAACTTTAGAGTCAAATTTAATCCCTGAATCAAATTTGAATAAATGTCTAGAGTCAAAGAGGTTTTGCAGGAGGCCAGAAGGGTGGGAATCCCACACATGAGCCACTACACACATTGCCCTACAGGCTCACATCTCCTATTCTGGGGCTGGGCTGCTCAGTTCATTTCTTGCAGTGGGTGAGTTCCCTCTGCTACCAACATCTTCTCTTCAGGGAAGGCAAGTGATGCCAACAATTTTGTTGTGCCACGTCATTTCCCTCACAAACTGCTCCTGATTTGCCCCTCATGTCTTCAACCTGTCATTGACATCAAAGCAGTTTGTATAATACTGGGCAAACCTTGCCATTCCAAAATGTTCTCTACTGATTTCAAACACCTTCAAGTTTCACCAAGAAACTAATCAATGTCTCCCGCAAAAGCTTGAAAAATCAATTTGGTCTCTGTAATTGAGAACTTACTTTATTCAGTGTGGGAAGAAGCATGAAGATGATTTACTGATTTAGGAACTGGGTGGAGTAGACCACAAAGATATAAAATGAAAACATATGGTGTGAATTATTTGCAAAGAAGGAGAGAAAGAGAGAAAGAAATGCCTATAGATCTCTATAGATAGATCTGGATACATAAATATGTAATGTGGAGTACCACTGAAACAAAGCACAGATGATTAGGCCAAACCAAACATTCACATTAAACATTGCACTTGGCCTCCTTTCAAAACAGGCAGCAGTAACAGCAAGGAGAGATGGCTTGCCAAAATTGCATCAGACACACATTAGGGAAGGAGGAAATGAGTTTACTTGAGCCAGCTGTGACATCAAAGGGGTTGGTCTTGAAATGGATTGTGGGAAAGGGTTCCCCCTTCGGTAAAGTTTGCTAAGTTCAGCCAAACTTTTATAAAGAGACCCAACTCTATAGAGAACTTGACTCTTTTTACTTTTTCCCTTTCCTAAAGAAAAACAGCATTCTCAGTCAGAGGTGTGAGACTGGGGACTAATATAAGAGAAAAAAGTCTGGACACAAGGTGCAAAGGTTTGTTCTGGAAGAACAACTAGGATTGTATCCTAGCTAGAATGCTTCTCTCTCTCACAAATGTGCTTTAGTAATAAGTATTGCTCTGCACTGAAGTGACTGCAATAGTTTTTCATTAAGAAGAGTCTTACTGAGATGAATTAAGAAGGCAAAAATATGAGAAACCATCCACTGGTTCAATAATTTTCCTGAACTGCAGCCAGCCTAATGGAAACTGTAGATAGAAATTAGAAAACAAATTAAGATGAGACAACTCCTGGCATCACTGAGATCAATGGCAAAACTCCCACTGACATCAGGGAGACAAGAACATAGACCAGTTCACCAACTGCTCACTTAAGCCACTCTCCCACCTACCTGCTTTAAGCCCTGTTTCAAGTTTTCACAACTGTAATTACTACGCAAGGATGTCCAGCTAAGGGAAGGCCCTGACTCAGTGCAACTTCATGATGACAAGAAATGCTTCAAACAATGCACTGGTCACACTGCTTCTCTTTGGGACCCTTCATATTCAAAGTCACCATTTTACTTTGAATCTGCCTATCTGTGCTGTCCCTGTGGAGAATGTATCAGTGTATCATAACAAGTCCATGCACAACACATAGTATAGTGAACTCACCAAGTTAATTCAGAAGAGAGCTGTAATTTAGATTTCCTCATTATTGGGGATTTCATGTGTACTGGTAAAATATCAAGTGTCAGGGAACAGTCTCCAGCACTGAATCCCCATCACCTGAACTGCCAAGTGATTTCAACCCAGATCAGCAGGCTTTCCCCAAGGGGCTCTGGGTGCAGGTGAGCGTTAGCTCTGGCGAGAACCACTCCCAGTATGAAATTTGGTATTGCCTTCCCAGTGATGGACAAGATACACAAACACTTAGCATATAGCAGTCTTAAATTCCGTTTTGGGATATTTTGAAGGATCTTTTCAGAGGTCAGCAGGAAACTGAACTGTCCCAAAACTGAGACCTCTGAAATTACTATGCTTCAAAAAACTTCCCCCGCAGTCTATGCTTTGTGAAGCATTTTAATGCAACAGTCTCAGACTTTCTTTGTGAAGAAGGAAGACACACACATGGTATTTCAACTTCTATCAGTCTTTCTTTCCTGGTAGCTGAGGTAGAGGTTGAAGGAGGTCTTCCTCAAGTCCTATGATTCATGACCATCTTCTGTCATTGTGTGGTGCTGTAAAGAATTGGCAGGTTATGATTGTCTTGTACTGGAAATACTGTAACAATACCTTTGTGACTTTATATAAAAAATATATATCTTCTTCCTAGTTTCTCCACAGTGGTCACAGTCAAACTACCATCTTACAAAAGTCACTTGAATTTTATCGTGACCTAAGATCTTAAACATCTCTAACCACAAATCCATATCAGTCTTACAGCAGATCTCAGGGTCCATCTGCTTCCACCTTTTATCTGAGATCCCTATACTAGCTAGGATCAAATGCTGTTTGTTAATCTTTCAGTTTAAAGTAGTGCCTGAGACAAATTTTACTACCTCACAGAGGACCCAATTATAGAGATTATTCAACATTTATAAAGTGCTTTGATATTTTCAGAGGGCAACAGTTATGACACTATGCACAAATACTTATTATTACTAATACTGTAAACCTCTCCTGCCAATGTTTTATCAGTCAGATATAAAATTATTTCAGGTGTCAACCCAAGGACAGTAGCCATCACTGGTAATTGAAAGTATTGAAACTATTATAATAAATATGGAGGATGAGACTACATAAATCAAACATGCAATGTGGGGAGGTTGGAATAACCAATTGATTTTCACTCAAGGGATATAGTCTTGTGTAATTGGCACTGATGGTTTCTCTGCACTTCACCACTTGTGAATTTTGTGGTCAGCCCTCAATCACAAAGATAAACTGGTCTACCACCATGTATAAGTGAAGTTTAAAATGATTGCTAAACATTTTGTTTCCATTATTATAGCTGGACTTCAAGTCTTGCTGTAAGAACTTTAAAAGAAAAGAAATGATGATGTATGCATGGAAAATGGGGAAATTTTGAGACTGGACAAAGATTCCCCTCTTCCTTAGGTGACTGCATAGTTCTAAATAATTGTCACATTTATCTTGCTCAGTTTTTTCTGTTAGACTTTAGTAGGTCTGTAGAGGGTCTTCCCTGTGAGAAACAAAGGTCTCATGCCTTTTGGAGCATGAAATAAATAAACAACAAAATACACTGGTACTATACTATCTCATGTCTCATTCTCCAGCTTTGAATTCAACAGCAGGCCCTGTGTGATTCTCATATGTTAGGAGTTAATTACTCCATCCCTATTTCCTAAGAGGTCTTCTTTCCATTACTACTTTAGGGTAGAGCTTCTGGCAACAACATAGTTGTGCAGAGACAGACACCATAGTTGTTTCTTTGAGAATGACCTCACCTTCTCAATATAATAAGTTGGAGAAACAGTCATGAAATTCTATGCCTTTCAGCTTTTTTTGGTATTTATTTGAACAGAGACTTTTGTTCTTGGTTCCACTTTCTTCTTGGGAAGCGGGACACTAAATTTCCCAAATAGGCTATTCACAGGAAATATTACATTCAAATGGGAAGGAAGGGCGAATCTTACCTTCTAATATTAAGACAACCAGAACACTTAATAATGTGCTTTCTTAAGAAACAGAAAGACATTTTAAAATACTCTAACACTAAAGTTTGAAGCTTATATCTTGAGTCCTTCTCAAATTTTAAATATTGCTTCTTCTCTGTGGTTAAAATTAGGTAAGTAAATTTGTATTTGCCCTCAGTTGAATAATTAGGTTATTTCTTCCACTCCATTTAGCAAGCCTGGAAGCCTGGTGTATTTCTGAAGCAATTTAAGTACATTGATGTCTATAAAATGTATTGCTTCAGTGCACTCCTCATCAGGTTTTTGAGTTAGAACTTCAAACTGCTGCTGCACAAGTTGTGTCCCAGTAAAACTAAACCAAACTGAATTTAATCTTCACACAATACTGTATGTGATTCAGAGCTGAACTGGTCTAATAGTGTAATGCTTCGGATAAAAAATATAGACATTGAATTGAAGCTGCTGTTCAAGTGAATGTTAGTCATCTTTCTTGTTTCTTAAATCAGTTGGCTCATGACTACTCTCTATTATGTGTAGATCTCAATGCCATTAACACCACCATTGTCCTGTGGCCACACTATCAGTGCCAGCCTGGTGAGATGGACATCAATAGTCGGATTTACAACTACTCATTTCACCCAACTATTAAGGCATTACTCTGCAAATCCAGAATACATGGCAGGACCCTTCTAAAGTAAATATAAACAGTGCCAGACAAAAGAGTTAACAAGCTTAAACTCCACATCAGTTTTCATTAATCTAAATTAATTCCTTACAATCTGAAAGATATGTTAATTTTCATTTATTAATTAGGCTTTGAGGAATATGAAGGTGTACTGCCAGTATTCTGGGAAAAACTCTAACTTCATTATAAGACTTCACTGGGAATAGTATAATAATGCCTTTGTATTTTTATATGAAAAACATATATCTTCTCATTTCTAGTTTCTCAACAGTTGTTTCAATACAGAAAAAAAAAGACCAAAATGTGGTCAGTCTGAATTCATCAACTATTTTTTGTCCTTCTTCAATCAGATCAAAAAAATATACATAATGAAGATGCTGTCTTTTTATTGTCTATTAGATGAATGGTTAGGATATTTTCTCGGGATGTAGGAGAACCTGCTTCATTTCCTTCTACAGCTTGAAGTGATTTCAGCTTGTTATAGGCAGAAGATGGATATGGATTGTAATTTGCATTTTCCCATTTCAAACATCATTCTAATGAGGGTGTAGAAGGAGGAGAGCTGATGCTCATTATTGTTAATGTTGTCCCTTTTACTTTTTGTGAATCATTAACCCTTAATTAGGGCTGGACATGGAGCACAGGTGCTCTATTACCTAGCTGAAGATCTTAAGGATCAAATCTGAGCTACTGCTTGACTGTCAGTGTATATGGCTTAAGCTCAGGGGCAAAGATGTTTTAGTGCCTGTCCTGAGAAAATCAATCTACTCATCTTCACACAGACTCCTACATTTCCATCTAAGCCAATAAACAAAACTTGCCTCTCTGAAGAACTACAAAGCAAGACCAAACTGGAAGCATCATTGAGACTTTCCCAGAATATCCTAAAATCTTTATATGGAATGACAGACCATGGTTCAGACCTCATCTTATCTTGGACGTTTATCTACCCCAGTGAGTGGCAAAACAACTGCATAAAGGCTTGTTCTGAAACAGATTTTCCACTGTCTCTGCAATTAAAGCTGTTTTCCAATCTATCAGATATTTAGTAGTTAAGCAGATGTTTCCAATAAAAGGCTAATAATCTAAGTAGTGGTCATTATAATATGTTTTACTGTTTGCCCCTCCGAAGCAAATGCTCAAAATTGCAATTCAGTGTCTGAGCCTGGTTGGATTCCAGATGAGTTTTCAGGCACAGAAAATAGATTTTACACTGTAAAAGATACTCTTCTTTTAGGAATGAAACCCAAGAGCTATAATTTCCTCAGAGTCTTTTTCCTTGGTATTGATTAACACAGTCCACAGGAAAAAAAAATAATCCTGCAAATTAGTGAGTTAATTGTGCAAAGGAAGTAAAAAAAAATTATTTTTAAATGTTTTCATTAATTTTTTAAATCTGGAAGTACACAAATGAAACTAAATTCACTGTCTATTTTACCATGTGTTCACTAGAGCCCAGTCAGAGAGTGAATTGTCACGGTGAGGCAGTATCTCTGTAGGAGAGAAATTTGCAGTGCTGCACTAGTGGTCCTTGGACTGATTCCTTATGGAAAAGCCTGCTAGCATTTCCTGATCAAGCTGACTTTCAAAAGATACTTAAGGCTAAACAATGAGCTCATTGTCACTGTGCCTACTTACACCATGATTTCTAAAATTATTTTAAAGTATCTTGCCCAGGGTTAGTATTAATATTTATTCCATCTCATACATAATGAAAATAACTCTGTAAAGTAATGCTATACATGTGTTGATTAAGATTTGGTTTCTGGACTTATGTCTTTGTTTCTGACTAAAAGGTAGTTCAGCCAAGGACCCCGCACAAGATCTACCCACAAATAGATTTTCTTTTTGTTCATACAATAAACAAACCCTCCCTTTTTCCTTAAAATAAATTGAAGAGTGGGGAATTCTTTTTTCCTCTTTTCTAGCTTCTCAAGGGCAAAATAACAGAAAAACGTATTCAGATCAGATGTGAAAATCTTATTAGGAACATCTGTGCTAATCTATGTTTATAAAAAATGTAAATAAATTATACAAGAAGGGAATATTAGAAAAGACAGTTCTTCTTTTTCTCACTCTTCAAGCTATTACATAAATAAGACCTGATCCTCCAAATCTGGAGTCATGTGAGTGTTGTCTTTGAAGCTGATGTGTTCACTGAATTAACATGAATAAATTGCTACTCACATGACTCAGAACTTGGATGACTGAAACTCTGACATAAATATTTTTCTCTCTTGCACATCAAGTTGAATAAATCAGAAAAGGACATTTTTTTCAGCTTTTTGAAGAATAAGAAATCAATTTTACAACTATTCACTATTCCTGGCCTTGACATCAGCTCTAAGACTCCTCCTACATCAAAGGCCACTAGCAGTTCACAGAGGTCATCTGCCTCATTGGAATCAGGAAACAGAGCATTTTGACTATATCTTTACTTGACACCAACCATCCCATGTAATAAATGACATGCAAAAGCCAGCACACTGAAATCAGGTCCACCCTAATTATAAATCCTTTTGTGACAAAGTTTTTATTTAGCCCTTACCTGGATGGCCATTTTGCAAGGGTAATTAATATCTCCTAGCTGAAAGTTAGCTGTGGCTAAAGTCAACTGTTTCACTACAGTCTTCAGAAGAACTGGAAAAATCTCTCTCCTAATGGGATGTTTTGTCTCTCTCCACCAAATGTGCAATCATTATTTTGCACTGACCTTCACTAGCCAAAAACAATTTGATGACAAAATATATAACATGGTAAGAAATGTTCCTACCCTCAATTGTTCTTTGGACAATTTTACTGGCCTTGACTCAAGCAGAGAAAACTTTATCATATAACCTGTAAGAACTCACAAAATAACATGATGTAACCTGACAATGCAGGTGGACTGACAAAACACAGAGATGTATGTACCGTCATTCCACAAATACAAGACATAAGATTAGAGTAATGCTATGGTCAAACTTCTGTCAATGCCTTCTACCTGGATTGTTTCTGGGATAGATAGCCATAGGGCATTTATAAACTTCTTTGTGGACCAGCTGGTGATGAAAGGCACCGAAATGGTGTTTTCAACATTTTCCTGGGAACAAAAGTTCACTAAAGAAAGATTTTCCCATCAGAGGAAAAACATTCATTATTTGTAAATGCCAAAGATCAACAGTTAACAACCTTAAATTGCATCCCATGGTATATTCCCCTAATATTTTGAAGCTTTTCTCTCTTCTAGCAATTTTTAGACATAATAAGACAAGACCTATGTTAAAATTGAGTGAAATTCATACAAGGAAAGGATTTTTTTTCCCATTTACCCTCCTTTAGATTATACTATTTGACCTCTGTTGATTTTTATTTTAAGGATATTCATCCATATGATCCTAGATTAATGTTTCATTTTGCACACTCAAGAAAGGAGATGCCATACTGGAACAGAACAATGATTATAGGTCTCTTTCCCCCCAGGAACAACCTATACCTGGTGCTTCAAGGGCTTTTGAAAATTTATCACTATAAACAGATCTGGTAATGTAATACCCTGTTAATAATTTAATTTGCCATCACTTAAAAAATGTAGAATAATCCCTATGTAATTCAAACTTTTTCTACACTTCAGCAGCTGTGAAGTTATAAAAAGTCATGAGAAGTACATACTTATTTTCACTCAAGCACTGTCCTTTAACGTTATTCTTGTCGACTTAGGTTTGTTCACAAAGGTACACATTCAGGTGACTGGCATGAGCTGGTCTCATCTGCTTGTCAACATCCATTTTCCCAGAGTAGTGCTGGACATAATCTGCTTTTAATGGAGTTGCCGATACAGACTTCTAGTACCCCGGAGATGTACAAACAATGTGTGCCTCTAATATATGCATAAATTCAGCATTTAATTAAAGGATCTGAGTTAATTATTGAGGTTTATACTGACTGAAACTTTTCCCTTCTCTGTGTCATCATCATCATCATGGCTAAGCTTCGCAAATGAAGATTTGAAAAGGGTTCTACCCACGCTTGCTACAAGCGCACTGATGGCTAAAAAGGCCAATGCAAGACAGACAAGTCTGGTTGCAAAAGGCACAGCAGAAAGACTCCCCAGGTAATATCAACAAGACGCGATTCTTTCTGCGTTGTCTTTTCTCCTCGAGAGTGATCCTGCGTGTGTTCTCAAAAGAAGCAGC
>JAWWLV010000088.1:142786383-142801012 GCA_035041135.1 Platyrinchus mystaceus
GCATTGCTGAGTCTTGAACTACATGGCTGGTACTGAAGAGAGTCTGAAAGTGTTCAGACCATCAATTCAAAATGGAAACTTTATCTGTGAGAAGCATTTGACCATCTGCACTGAGTAAAGGGCTTTGAACCTTCTCTGTGTACAGACAAAGGAAATGGGGAAAGTTTTATTGATCTTATCCAAGGATAAGAATCTAGTATGCTGAAATGAATTACCCAGGTGTAATATCTTTCCTGAACAGATTGAATCTCTCATGGTGACAGTTTTGTGGAAAAGTCCCCCTTTATACTACACGAAGGAGCATGCATTTAGGTGAGATTGGAGATAAAGGTAGTGGACATCTTCCATACTCTAGGACAGATTGTTACCAGCTGTGCTGTAATTTCATTGGATACTTATCCAGGTTTGGGTTGTTTATCTTGTGTTTGATTTTCCAGCTGGCATTTACTATTTCCCTTCCCCAAATCAGGCTGTCAAATATTCCCAAAGTAGACATCCAAAGCTAGTTGTGACTTTTAAAAGTCTGGCCACCAACCATCAAATCTTGTGTTTTCTGCTGTGGATATTACTGGTGTCTATTTCTGAGATAAAAACTTGAATCTGAACTTCCTTGCCTCTTGGCTTTTGTTGTATATCATGACCAGCTCTTACTTTTTGAGCTCAACTACACAACCACTATCAAGAAATTTTTATCTTATTCTTACATCATCACTGTTGTTTCCACCTCTACTTGTGTAGTGCAGAAGCAAACAATTGAACGGTGCTTAACTCAGAAGAGCACTTAGCCTTGAGGGGTATGGCACTCTGCAATCACAGTTCATTCACATTTTTGATACTTACTCTATGCATATCCTTTGCAGTGAAGCACATAGCCAGTATTGTGTTCATAAATAAGCTACGGTCACTAGAATCTTGGTAGTCACAACTTTAAAATCAATTTTATTTACTGGCAAGTAACGATCAGCTCTTATTTATGAAGCTCAATTAAGGATTGTTGAGACTTCTCAGAATATAAAAGGAATTATAATCAGTTACAGTCCCACTCTGGACTTTCCAGCCAAGAAAGCTCCAAGCCATGCGATTTGCACGTGCTATTTGTCGAACGTTTCCATGTCTCCTAGAAACAAATAATCCTGACACAGTGGAAAATTAAGGGATACTCCATGTACAAAAAGGAGAAAGCCTGACTTTTCAGCTTCATCCCAGCAGTAAACCTTTTCAGTAGGTTGGCTCTGTGGTATGCAGAGAACATAGGGCCTGCTCTGTACATAGGGCCAAGACTCACTGTTCTTAATCCTCCTGCTGCTAGTGTGGAGGGACTCAGTCTTGTTCACTCCATGGATTGAGGCCAGGGGCTTGTACCCCAGGGAGCTGTGAGGTGTCTTGGCCCCATGTTTTCACTTCTTTCTTTAAATAATTAAAACATTTTTAAAAAAGTAAAAATAGAGATTTGCACTTAGAAGCTTTAAACCTCCAAATAACCTAAGGAAAAAAAGAAGTCATTTTTTAACAAGTCTTGCATTTTGTCAAGTGAGCTAGCAAGAGGTAGAAAAAGCTACATGAAGGCATATTTGGCTTTCCTGGGGAGCACTCAAGGGACCAGATGACTTCAGGGCCCTTGCTTGGACACCCATGAACATGACAAGGACTGCTCTTGGCTCCTGGGTCTGAAGGAAAAAATCATCTTCGACTGCACGATCAAGTCTCCCCTAGATGCCCTGTTAAAAGTCTGACATAAATCAAGTGTGTTACCATGGCAGGGAGCCCAAGACTTCTGGGAAATGCACTCAAACAGCTGTTGTGCCAGAGAACTCAGCAACACTTGGTGAGTAGGCTATAATTAGGATGCTGAACTACCCGTGGTTGTTTGCTCAGGAGTACTTTGGAAACCTCAGACAATAAGAAGAGACTCACAGTGTATTTTCTGTTCAGGGGAAGAGCACTGCCACAGATCTCCCTCAGGTGTGAGCTAATGATTACTTCATCATCTGGCCCTTTGTTTTAGTTGTCTTGCCCCACTTTGCCCTTTCCATCATGTCCCATCTTTTGCTATTTACACAGATTTTAGGTAATTCTCCTACGAGATAGAGATAATCAGGAGCAAACTTCCTACTTTCTCTGATGCACTCCAAACAGAGCCAGCATTCCTGCAGCAGGACGTCAAAGTCTTCTGACATGTTTCCTGCATGTGCTCTGTTTTATCGTTTTATCTCTTATAGTCTCTTTTTCCTTTCTTTTCTGTTATAGGATGGCTGCAGTTGCTATTAATCAAATCTCAGAGGAAAGACTTAATGAGCAAAAAATTTCATCATGAGCCTTTAGTCAGATGGTTCCTTTTCTCTCAGTAATACCCTCTTGTCAAAAAATAGAAAAATCTGCAAAGGAATGGGCACTCATCATTAGTCAGGTTATTTAAGCCGTAGGTGTAGTAATCCCTTGGAACATTTCTTCCATTGTCTTTGGATGGACTTCTCTAAAGCAGAAGGGCAGAGCCCTGCTTCACAGATTTTCAGGTAAAGCATTCTGTCAAACAGGACTGGCGAGGTTGAGCAGCACGATCCCCCTGTCCCATCACGCAAGTCAGGAGATGGAGACACCAGTCTGAGAGTGTCTGAAGTCACAGTATCTACACAACGCTTGAAATTTGGGATGGCACCTCTCAGTTTCAGTCCCCTCTGACAGCCATGTTCCTGTAGGGGCAACAGGAAGAGCAAGCCGGGCTCTCCTGGCCTGGTCTGAACCATCAGCTCTACAGCAGCAAAATGCAGCTTTGCCTTCAAAGGAAAGCTTTATGCCGGGTCTGGAGAGAAGTTTGCACCAGAGAGGCAGGGTGTGGATTTACAAAGCTCTGGCTGCACTTTGGTGTGGATGGGCACAAGTACAATGCCTTTCCAGGACACTGTATGACATATTCATGACTCACCACTATCTTCTGCAGCAGGAATGGCTCCTCAGAGGCACGTTCAAAGAATCAAAGGAAAGTTCTTGCTTTGAATACTTTTCTGTGGGAACTTGGCTCTTTCCTTTGAGTACAGTGGAATCCTAGAGACAAAGATGCAGTAAAGCTTTAGGGAAGTCCTTATAGAATAGTATCATACTCTTGCAATATCTGCCATTCATTTCATCAGTGTTACTTGCAATCTATTCCTGTCCATATTCTAACGATTATATTTTACACAGTTTTGATGGTTCACTAAGATTTGTGTAGTCATTACAAACATCTTTAAGCCAGCAATAGCCATGTCTGGTTGTGTGTACTTGCAGCAATTTCAGCCTGTGACCTTTACCTGCTGCTCCCAAGGATATGGTGAGTTTGTATCCATTTCAAAGATCAGATAATTATTAGATGGTTCTCTAGGAGTAATTCTGCAATAAAGCCTTTGGTTTTACAGTCTAGGGGCATGACTGAGGAGATTAGAAAGTAGTAATTCACACTCTTGATACCTGAGATTGATCTTGAAAGGGGCAGCTGTTCTCCCTCCCCTCAATTAGACGCTTTGCATATATATCATACCATTAGTTACCCTTAACAGTTCTATCTTCACATGTACTCTAAAGAAATCATCATCTATGTTTCAGCTAGAACTGTAGTGAAAAATAAATACACACAAACAAGGCATTTATCAAGTCCATCTTTCATAACACCAAATCAAAACCCACAATGCGCAATTCATAAAATCTCAGCATTAGAAAAGAGTGATGAAATTTACTAATCCATCACTTTGACTATGTGAGATTGTTTCTGGCAGTGTGCTTGGTAGTGCTCTGATACTGTCTAGACTTACAGAATTAAATGATTGACTGCCTGTGCAGAACCAAGACCATTTTGTTAGTGAATTTGTCTATATGTGTCAAAAACATGGTGATTTCTGATGTTTACCCCACGTGTTTTTTACAGTGAAGACAATTTCTTTGAATGACAAGAACATGATAAGGTGACAGTTTTGGATAAGCAAAAAGATTTAGATATTCAGGTTTCTTATTTTGTGTTTCACTGCAAATAGTTTGCATGTTTCTTGACTTGTGTCCTGAAGTCGAGGAGTTAGAACGTGAGTTTACTGCATCCATCTGCCATGAAGGAACAGCATCTGCTTACATTTAAAAGCCTATACTACCAACTGCTAAGGGAGGTTCATCACCAGCATCTACAGCCTTACAGTAAGATAATGAGGCCCCTTGGTTTTGAGAAGTTGCTATGAAATGGCTTAAAATTCATTTTGAACACTGTAAGAAGAGGTAAGTCCCAAGTCATCCTTATTCAAATTATTAGCGTGTTAAAAACATTTATTAGATGTTAATTTTACAAACTCTTTTCCACTTCTGAGCCTTTCAATTTCTTTTTTGTGTACAAGATTTGTACTTGTCTATCATAGTGGCAAGACTATTAAGGGAAAATAGGAAAAGTCAATGTTTCTGTGACAATAGAGATGATTCATAGTTTTACTAGGATGAAAAACATCTTTCAAATGTTATTTGACTATTAAATACTGTTCCAGCCTAAGACTATCGTCACAACTGAACATGATTTACTAATTATGTATGATGAATCTACTTACATTTGGTTCCAAAAGATCTCATTTTAGCACTCTTGGACACTGGATAAGACATAATTCAGTGCTGAAACTGGATATGGCAATTCTTGCATCCCTTATACGCCATGCCAAACGCCTGAGACTGACCAAACTAGCAAACTGAGATACCCCACTCTGCTAACTGTGGTTTTAATGGCAGACCTTGAAGAACAAAAACCCAGTGAAAGAAAACAGCAGAGTAATGTCAGTGTATTTCCAAGGACTGGTCAGAAATAAGTAATCTGAAACGTTATTTTATTCATGTTGTCATAAAGTATAAGAACAAATCAAAAAGGGCTAAGGCAGCAGATTCCATTAATACTAACTAGTTAGCAGAAATAAAAATAGAGACCACAGGGACTGCTTAACACGTGAATCACTTTTGCATGTAACTGCAAGAAAGAACTCAGGCTTTGTATACTCTGAAAAACTTTTTCTCTGAGTTAAGAAAAATCGATTTTCTTCTATGATTTCTGTTGTCATCCTAGCTTTCTTCTTTTCTTCTGAACAGTTTTTCAGTTTAATCTCTAAATATTTTAGCTTTTTGCTTGACTGAAAAACACTGATCAGCTTCTGCACTCTTAAAATGCCTGAGGGTGAATCAAATGAAAGAAACTACATTTGTGTATTCACATATTTAGTAATTCCAGTACCAGACCTGAGTGGGCTTTGTGATCTGTGATTCAAAGCTGCAGGTCTCTGGTGAGAGAGAGGTCTTCTATTATTGTTATTGTAGAAGCATGTCCTGTAAGAAGATGTTCTGTTCACTGACTAAAAGCTTAGAGAGCAAAGATACAAGAGCTGGAGCTTCCTTGCTGAACTCACTGGTAGGAGGACAGAGGCCAAAGAGGAGTAGAAAATACCTGGCAGCCTCCACTTGACTGAGAATGGAGGTTGCCTACTAAGGTTAACAAATACTCAGGATCCAGCCACCAGTTTTACTACCCTGCAATGAAGCACCTCAGACATAACCTCAAGTCAACTTTTCTGCACTCGAGCAGATGATGAGTTTTGCTGGTCTCCACAGGAGTTTACATTTCAGTCTACGAGTCAGTGTGTGAAAAGAAGAAGAAGAGGAAATCCCTGTGGAAGATACTCACACACATTACCTTTCTGGTGTTTCACCCACCAGTGTTTGCATCCTGCTCAGAGTAGCCATTTGTTTGCTTTTAAATGGAGACATCACACTGTGAAAGGTCAGATCCTGATAAGAGACCATGAAGTGGGGAGGAAAATTACTTCCTCAGTGGTTCTGGCTTATAGTTATTGGCATATGAATGAGAAAGAAACTGCCTTTCAGTGTCCAAAACCCAGAGATGCAGTTGTCTCTCCTAACCTCCAGGAAGCCAGGCATGGCCATCAGTGCCTTACACTTATTTAAATAGCATTAGACTGTAAGTGTGGGAGGGCTGCCACCCCCAGAACCCCACAGGCTTCAGCATTGTTGCACAGGGCAGATCCTGGTGGTTGGCATGAGCAAGGACAAGTTCAGAGGCGTGCTCTGAAGTTAACAAATACATCTCCGGGTTGCAAATCTTTATTACTTTTTAAGTGAGCCAATATACTGTATTGCAAAATGGCATTATCACTAATGAAATAAGATAATTACACTAATGGCATGACCAGTGATGGTAAGTTCATGTTGTACAAGTTGTAATGAGGCTTCTGGATCAATAAGCAGCTTTTTGGCTGGTCACATCAGATGCACAGGGTATAACATTTGTGAGAAAAGCCTTTAGGAAATGCAGATGGTTAACTCTAAAGATGCTGGAACAGTTCTCCTTAAAAATCCGGGTTTTAACCTGGTTGCACTGATCTGTTTAATTACTTGTTTCACTAAATGAAGTGTTACAATTGCACGTTAGAAAACTCAGTGAGCTAAATGGTGCCAGTTTTCTCATTTTTGTAAATTATAGGTTGTTATTATTCTTTGGAAGAGTTAAATGCTATTCTTTTAGCTAGGATGAAAAATTCACTAATTTTATTGATAAAGTCTTCTTGATAGGACCTTTCCCAAATGGTGAAATATTTTTTTCCAGTGATCCTCTATTTTCTTTCTGGAAAAAAAAATTCCTGTGCAAAACTATTCTGAAAAAAAAAAATTCTCTGGAACATCCAGTTGAGTAAACAAAGCATTTCTCTGTGCCTCTGTCACTGCTGCTGGGAAGGAATATAAGGAAAAAGATAGTGAAAACTTTTGTCTATTTCCCTTGGTGGTAATATTTTATTTTTTTCTGCCAGTGGATTAATTCTGTACAGTCCATAAAACTTTGCTCTCTTTCCTCAGAAGCCAGATGAGAAAAGAAACAGATATCAAAAGCAACTGGTTGGAAAGTAGCTTTGCAGCTGTGCCCTCTCCTACAGCAGAATACCACAGCGTGCATACTATGCCCAGCCCTACACTGAACTCTGGCAGCAACACAAAGGGGATATAAAGCCAACAGACTTGTCTGCCTGGAAATTCCCCTGGCTCTTCTTGGTGATGGGGTGAATCCCTAAGGAATCAGAATTAGAGGGAGGAAATAGATGTGGCTGAAGGCAAAACCATCTGAGCACAGGAATTGTCCCTACAGATCAAGATGACCCAACTTTAATCAGCCAAAGAAGTCCCCAGGCTGCTTTAACTGCAGTCCTGGATGATCTTGGGATATTGCTATTGATGGAAGCAATGTGAATTCCCCTGGCAAATTGCTCATGGGACTTGAGGGCATTCACAGGACTTAGACTCCATTTTTATCATCAAGCAGCAGGAACAACAAAAGGAAGTGCAGGGAATTACTTGAAATATCCCAGTCAGGATTTTTTTTTCTCTCAAGTTCTTCACAATGTACTTCCCACAATGCAAAAAAATTTACAGCCTTCTGCCTGAGGAGGGTATTAATAAAAATGATGTTCCAGACATTGTGTTGGGGCTTCATGGAATTCCTGAGAGGCAGGAACATATTATAAATGACAACTTTATTTAATAATAAAAAACACTAAAATATGTTCAAGTAGTGTTTTGGTTGATTTTCAAGCCTTTATTTGCCATTATTGAACTGGGTTGGAAGATGATTGCTTAATTGCTGTCCCACTGGGTGCATCTCGGAAATGAGATGTGTATCTCATAAGCTTATCCCTCAGAGTTATGTTTTAAATAAGTTCCATGTCAACTAGGAGATTTAGATGTGTAACTGATGCTGGGTAAGAGCTTACAAAATGAAACTGCTGATAAATGGGAATTTCCAGTTTTGTGAAGAAATTCTGTCATAATTATATGTGTTTTCATCCAGTTTCAAAATATTTTAGTGACATATTTTAATAACATAGTATTTTAAATCTAGAATTTTATTCAAGTTTAATATTATTAATATTCCTTTATTATAACATCACTACAGGAAATTTCTATTTAATGATGATTGCTCAAGGTGGAAAAAAAAATTTGTTCCCATGTCCCTTTTGTTTACACTCTGTGTGATGAGTTTCCTACAATTTAATAAAAAGGGGTAGTTTGGTCTAGAAGGACAAGTATTAAAACATAAGTAGCAATTCTCTAGTGATTTGGAAATAAAATTAAAATAATATAATCTGTCATTACAATAAGAGGTTGTAATTAAGTGACATAAAATGGAATGAAGAAATTTCCAAGTTGAAACTAAGAATGTCAAAGAAAACCTTTAAGACTTTTCCCAAACATAAACAAACCCTGAAGTTGTTTTGGGTTTGAGTTTAATTTACAAGTTTTTCCAGAGGACTTTTCACTGAGATTGAAATGATTTGGAAGAGTGTCTGTTTCAACAAAAACTGCTCTTCAATGAAAAAGATTTCAGTCCCACTACTATTAGGAGACACAAACTAGCAAACCATGGCAATGCCTGTGGTGTAAGATGTACAGCATAGCTCGAACACCTGAATGTTTTCTGCCCTTCTTTGGACCAGGGACATCATTCAGAGTTATGAGATAGATGTTAAAAAACTGCTAAATCTCACGCCTAAATTCATTCTTGGTCATCAACAGGCTATTTGACTCCAAAATTAGGCCCTTCGTGGTTTCCTCAAGTCCTGCAATCTTTGCTGTCACAACCCAGCAGAAGGGTTGAGTTTAACATTTGAAGTAAGTTATAACCTGGGCCACAGCCCCTACCTAGAACTTGTTTTAATACCACTAAACAAACAAACAAAAAAAACAAAACAACCCAGCAGCTAAAATTTACAGTAACCAGATATCAAAACACACTTCCTTAAGAAGTGAGCGTAAGCTGTCAACACTTTTTTGCTCCTCACAAAAGACATAAGGTAGTTTATCTAAGGCATAGGACCTAAAGACAGACAAAGTGTAGTTCAGGTAAGAAATGTTTAGCAGTCAGTGAAATCCTCTGCTATGAAGAGAAGGTTTGGACTCTTCTCCCTGAGGTCTGCACAACAAGGCTGGCTGACACTGGAGATGAAAGCGTCGTACGCAAAGATGTGTCTGAGGGTACGCTGGTGAAATGCTCAAGTGTTGCATGGGAGGATGGAGGAGATGATTGATCAGTCCATTGTGATTGACTAATATCAGCCATAAAATCAAAACAATGGTGCTTGTTTACACTACAGAGAGGATCTGAAAGCAAATGCTTACCTTCTTAGTTAAGCATTTTGCTAAGGTAATAGCAAATTGTATATCAAATTATAACCAGTGTGATACTTCTCATAGGAACTTCTGAAGTTCATGTCTTGAAAGTTTCCCAAATCAGAGACTATACCTTTGCATTTCACAGCTTTTGGCTCCTTTTTCTTCTACGAAATTCTGGTTGAATTTTTAAGCAACTAATAAGTTTGACATCCAGAATCCAGTTTGTCATCCAGGCTTGCTATCCAGATTTTCATTAAGAATATCATTACAAAGGTATTCAGCAATTGACCTATATACTTTGTATAAAATAATAGAAAGGAAACTGTCTCAAATGGACAACTCAAAATTTAATTTGTTTAGGTCCCCAGACTTTTAAAATGCCCTTGTTAATAGCCATTGCATAGACGACCTGATGTCAATAGTAATTCCATTAAAGACAATCCAAATCTATGAATCTGGAGTGGTTTTATTTTTTTTTCTCCTCAAAATTGAGTTTATAGAACTTTAAACACATCTACCGTTGCAATTATAACCTGTTTCCATAGTGGAAGCTTAATTCAGAAAATAGGAATGTGAAGTTCTCTGATTTTAGGTGATTTCTGATCTGAGAAAAGTCTGCTCAGTTGTCAAGTGGGGAAAGCAGAGTAAGCCTTGATTGAAGGGAACTAAGCTAATCACATTCTACAGTTATTGAGGACAGTTAAAGGATCATTTATAAAATAATGATTGTTTAAATTATCTTATTGAATCCATTTGCCAATCCCTAATAATTTTTTTATTGCTGATCAGGGGAAATAGCTTTGCTATTGGCATCAGCATGTCTATGCAATAGATTGCAGCAGAAAGTGGTTAAAAATCTATATCAGTCAACCAGCCTTGCTTTGTTTTGTTTCCTAAAAAAAAAAAAAAAAAAAAAAGGCTTTTCTGGTTTATACTCTGCAAAATAATTGTTCAAATCCTGATGTCAAATAATTTTTCTGTGTGATTTTTTTGTTGAATATTGCCAAGTAAACAGATTAATGTTTATGACAATTCAGATCATGAATCTGAGAAAATATCTTTTTGTGAAATACACATAAATTAACCCAATCTGACTGGTGGTTGTGCTGCTAAATCAGTAGTTTTTATTCCCATGGTAACAAAAGGAGTTACCCCAGGCAGCATTTCTCACTGCAATTCCTGCAATGTAGACAGATTCCTGCAATGTAGCAGTTGAACCTGCTTGGATTTTAAATTTCCCGTATTTCCAGCATTCACTGCCAAGATTATTTTTTTCTGTCCTAGCAGATTCAACTGCCTTTCCTGTGTGATGGCAGATCACTGTGGAGAGAGGACAGTGGGAAGTCTTCAGTTCTTCTAGTTTTAACCCAGATTTTTTCTAGAACATTTTTATCATCATCAGCAGATAAATTCTACCCCTCCCATAAGTTTTGTTGCCCTTCTTGATCAACTCTGACTCTCTCCCGCCACTGGCCTGGCCATTCATCCCTCCAAAGGAAAGAGTGTCTGTAGAGGTCTTGCTCTCAAATCCTCTCCCAGCTCTGCAGGAACTACTTTAATTTCACTGACAAAGGCTATTGTTGCTAACTTAATTATGGCTCCTTGATAGTTAGTATCAATAACAAACAACAGCAGAAACTGAAGTATGAACTGAAGAAATCCTGGGCAGCTACATATGTATTAAAGTCTCTGTTCTACATAGACTACAGTTATGCATTTTCACATAGTGGTTATCTAATTTTGCCTGAATGCGGAAAACCATGTTACAAGTAATCTGTGTATTAATGATGTATACAGGTCTCTTTCATCATTTGTTTTCACATCCCTCTTTCACATCAGCAAGCATCATCAGCTGACTCATGGCAAAAAAGACCCCTTAAATACATTTGTAAATAGGTGAGAAATGTGACTCACAGCTCCAGGAAACCAGGGAGAAAATGCAGAAGGGAACAAAGGCCAAATAAAAGATGTCAAAGTTATCTTGAGTGATAGAGTTGAAAAATTACAAAGAATTCCAGCACTCAAGAAGCAACTGCAGACTCAAACCTGTCAGCATGATGGAGACATTGGATGCTGGGGGTTTTCAAGCCACCTAAGAGAGTTAAAAGTATGGCAACATGAGATTATTCTGACTTTTGGCAAGAGTTACAGAGCTGCACTTTGAAAAGCAGCAGGGACTCATGAGAGTATATTACTTTACCATTCAGTCTCAATAGGCAGTTTGCAAGATCTTGCAAACTTTCCCGTGAGTGATCATCACATTTTAGTGAATGGTACTTAGTAAAATAGCCAGAGGTTAATTTTTAAATCCCTCTGTTTCATGGTGAATTGCACTGCTTGTAACTGGCAATAAGGTAATACACAGAGGAGACGTGGGACTAGCACATGTGGAATTAGTGAGACTTAGAGTGACTTTATGTGTATTGCATCATTCTAGTTTTGTTCAATATTAGTGGAGGCAGTGGTTCATTTTTAGTTTGTTTAGAACTGTTTGGATTTAGGGTGACCCTGTGTGGTAGCATTAGCTGAACACAGTGTAGGACAATTTTTTACGAGTTAGGAAGCCACACACATATCATATATTTTATTCTGTAATAATGGCAAAGAACAAAGAAATAGGTTTTTTCCTTCTTCCCCACCAAATGTCAACAGGGAAGAACAGAGGAAGTGGTGCATAGCTCTCAGGTCTGCTCTTCTTCCTTTTAACTATATTTGAAACCTTTTTTATGCTTTAGATATGCAGAAATAATAAGCAGCTCCTCTGAGGGGTAATATTTCTGGAAACATAGAGAAACAATCAGTAGCTGCTGGGTAATTTATGTGCCTTTGCTTCAAAATGGCCCAAGCGTGTTTTCTTCTAATGTCTAAGAAGCACAGTTATAATTAGAAGCTTTTGAAGCAGGCAACCTGGTCTTCTGGTGGTGTTTGCAGAGTTCCACCTCATGTGTGTGTCTGCTCCCCAAACTTGTCATCCCAGACTTATTTTTATTGCTGTTTTTATGTTTCCACCATGTAGCATTATTCTGATCTATTTTACAGGCCATAAAAACTGTAAAAAGGTTTTGCATGTGCAAACTCCTTTGAAATCATGGAAGCTGATCTCACAGGACAGTGCATACTGTGCCGTTCCTTGAGTCCCAAGCATATTCAACATTGCTCTGTGGTCCTGGATGGCTGCATTGCCTCAGCTCCCTCTGGAGATGCATTTTTAATTATTTCATTCCAGCAAAATGATACAATTTTCTCCTGTCCCCCAAAGTAATGGCACAGAACAGGCCGTGCAACAGATTTGATGTTAACACCAAAATTAAATTAATCACAGGCGCTGATTTCAAACAGACAATTCACACCCCAGCCATAAAGCTAGCCTTGCTTCACAAAGACTGTGTGAGGTTTTTAAAAATAAACTAAAAAAATAAAGTAAAATAACATTCTGTCCAAGCTGTTGATCCAGGCTTTTTGCATAGAAAGGAAAGACAGGTTTCTTATACTTTGATCTAACAGCTTTAATGTGAAAAAATGGAAAGACCTAATTTGTTGGTTTAGCAAAGTAATGCCACTCATTAATCAGAGTACTGAAGAGAGAAAACATAAAGTGACTTGAGTTGGCTTTTATCACACAGGCCTGATGATAAAATATCCACTTCTACTGGAAGCCCCACCATCCCAGTTTTATTGAATACACAGTAATTCAATCATGACTAGGAATAATTTATTTGTAACAAGGAAGGTTTCTGTTTCTCCATAATGAGTTGATTATATCTTGTCAGAGGAACCTTAAACCCATCAAATGTCAAATGAATTATATCAAACATATTATTTTCATAGCAGCTGGATATGAGTAACTGATGAGACAGAGCTCTCTATTTTAATTTTGTACTGTGAATGATAAAATGTAGTTAGTAAAATGGAGCCTGTGACACAAATTCATGCAGGTCCCTAATTTCCTACCTTTAAAAGGTCAGATTCAAAAATTTGATCTGGTCATTTACTTAAAATATTAATTTATAATTTGCTGAGGGTGTTGTACACCAGAATGTTCCATAAAATATTTGCACTTTTTTTTTTTTTTGCATTCAAATCAGAGCAACCCCTGTTCCCAGTGCATGGCCTGATAATGCACTTACTTACCAAAAAATTAAATTTGAGATAACATTTGATCCCATCTGCCTCTAAAAGGCACTTCCTGGAAACAGGAGTGTGGCTGGCAGACTGCTGCAGGGCGAGAGGGAGGGAGGCAGCCACAGGAGTAGCTGGCTATCCATCCCAAAGAAAACAGATGTGTGGGTGGCCCATGGGGATCAGCTTTACCTCACAGCCCTGGCCAGCCAGGGATTAGGGTTCCTGTCTGCTCCACCAGCACACATCATCTAGACCCCTTTGACCTGTCTTGCTGCTCCATCTCACTGAAGCAATCAGCACAGAGGAGAGGAAGAGGAAAATGAGCTCCTTGTGAGCATAACTGGAAGAAAAATCATGAAAAGATAGTGGACAGATTGAATACAACCTGCAGCAGCTTCTTGACCAGTTTCAGGAGCGTGCAGTCCTTGTTTACTGCTACATGAAGCACCACATTTTGCTAAATATTTTAACTTATCAGAGACAATCTTTGAAGTAGATCAGGTTCAGACATCATAATGAAAGAAGAAATGGAGAATGAGAGTTGGAGAAAGCAAGAGAGAATGGGCAGCTCACATCCATGGACCTGTCTGCACTCCTGGCTTTGTGTTGGCAGGCACCAGTGTCTTCTCTCCCTTCACTGCTACATCTCAGCAGGTAATGTTTGATCACTTCTTAAGTAAAAAGTCCAGCACTTGTTCAGTACAGAATTTAACATTTAGCTCTTCCATAGAAAATGTCTGCTGTGGACAGATAGAAATTGTGATCCCTCTGTATAATCCTGGCAATAGTAACTTTCAAATGGGATTTTTTTGTGCCTAACTACGTCCTTGAGATGCATAAAATGCTGAGCTTGCTACTGGCCTCTAAGGGAGAGAGGGAACAATAGACACCAGCTGCACATTGGAATGAGTTGTCAGTTCACATGGGAACACCAGAAACTGCAGTTAAAGAGATGAAATTTTCTTCTCTTTTACCTTGACTAATAACCTGAGGAGCCCCCAGAATGGACAGAAATTCAGAACTGGGAGGTAGCAAGACTGAGCAGAGTGGGGTGCACACTGGAGTAGTGAAGGGCTCTCTTCACTGGCTGCAGTGACTAACTTCAAAAGGGATGTGATAGCCAGCAGCTCATTTCTTACTATGTTGAACACACAAACCATGTTCACATATATACCAACATACCTTGGTACATTCCGGCAGTTACCCTGTCAAATTGAAAGCCAAGGGAGAACTTATGAGATCACATGTCCTTGGTACTGTGTAAAAAAAGGTAAATGGCCAGTCTTCGCGAACGAAGATCTGGGAAAGGTCTTTTGACCTTTCAAGCCTGCGCAATGGATTT
>JAWWLV010000088.1:142801112-142831088 GCA_035041135.1 Platyrinchus mystaceus
CGGGGGACCGGGATTAGAACCTGTGGCCTTGGTGCTGAGAGACCAGCATCTTAACTGCTAGGCCACCGGGGGTCCCCAGTACTGTGTAGCCCTTCCCTTTAACATGGTCTCATATGAGACCCGTGCAGTCTTGCCCCTTCTTATGCAGAAGGCATTATCACCATCTCTTTCACCAAAATTTTGATGAATTCTCATTCAGCTGCTGTGCTGAAACCTCTGGGCTGGCAGATTTTGTAGTTTGCTTGAAAGCTATATTTTATTCAGGGAAAACAACCAATATCTAATGAAATTATTTGTATGTGGGTAATTATCCCCAAGATATATTTCAAGATATATTTCCAAGGTATATCCCTGCCTTGTTGTATGAACCAGCTTTGTGACAAATTATGCTTTTGACACATTACCTCCTGAGAATTTAGTAATGGGATTTTCTAAAGATGCTTGGGCAGCAGGAGGCAGCTTCAAAGATGTTTCTGGTTCTCATTATATATGCCTGCAACAAAACTGAGTAAATTCAGGTAATAATTCACTAGTATCCAAGAAACACTTTTAGAGACTTAAGACAGGCCCTGTACACTTGAACCATGGTGAAAGCCACCTCCAAAGCCATGAGGTGAATATGATAAAGACAAAAAAGGAAGTGTTTTCCTTCTAGAAAACTCACACCCTTGGACAGGGAAATGAAATAATGTCTGAGTACCATGTTGTGTTTGGTTTCTTCGCCCCAAATCCTAAGATCCTTTTCATTTATAAAGTATTTGCTTGTTTTATATAGAATTCCTGTGCTTATGGCTACAGAAACATTACTTCTGAAGAGAACCTTCTGGGGAGGTATTTATCATGTGTTTCTGGGTGTGAGGCTCAAGCTAACAGTATTTCTCTGTTTTACAAAGAAATGTAAATGTTTTCAGTTCATCTATTCTTGCTTTCAATAACACATTGTCAGTAAAGCAAATATGTCTGGGTGTGGAGTTCATTAATAGGAACTATCTTGCTCATATTAGAACACAGAAATATTGGTATAAGCCTTGATTATCTTACTTGGATATAGAATCAAATATAGTGGGTAGTTTATAAGGCATCACAAGGTAAAGGAATCACATTTGTAAAGAAAGAACAAAATTTCTTTCAGACCACACTAATAGCACTGAAGAAAAATCAATTATAACCAAGAGGAAATATGTACATTTAGTAATTTCTATTCCTGCACAGGATGCCAGACCTGAAATCTAGTGGCCAGAACTCCTATGTTGCTATTTTTTTCCCATTAGAGTAAGGAGAGGAAAGAATTTTATTAAAACATTTCTGTTAACAAAATTTCCGTCTTATCAATGTGATCGTTCTCTTAGTGAATGGAAATATTCTGGAATCTCACAGAGGTTTAATATTTTAAGAGAAAGCTATAGAATAATGTTCTATTTGAAGAGTTGATAAGGATTTTATTATTGTTCTTCCTATCATGGTTGATATACCTTTTATGTTGCCATACTACTTTCTCAATAATGTATTGTAAAAATCTGTATTTTTTACTATTTCTCTAATATATTTTTCACTTGTATTGTTCTGTAAGATCAAACTACCTATCCCAAGAATCTGTAGCTCTGAATGTATCAACTATTTTTTATTACACTGGTAGACTTGCCGCTTCATTTAGACCAGTGAAAAGTCAAAATAAATGTGTAGATTTCAGTGAAAGCTGTTCTGTTTCCTACACCCTGAAAGTGAAGTGGGCCTCCCACTTCTAGAGTCAGCCCTTCAGGAAACCTAGACGCCACTACACTTTAACTGTCTAGATCTAACTGAGCTGTGGTTATAGTCAAGTATTTAACAGCATTTCACACTTCTCCTGTCATCTGGATTACATAACAATGTGCTGATTTTATAAACAGCAACTACTCATTTTTGTGGTCGAGTTTTACTGGATGCACAAGAGAAAGATCTAACTAAATAAAGCTGGAGACAGGAAAATTGAATGCAGAGGAAGGGCAGGCATTCCTAGGCACATGCAAAACCAAACGATGCCAGGATTTGCAGACTGCAGTGCCACCACACAAGGCCCCTGCATACACTTCCAGCCAAGAGATCATAAGAACTCACTTTCTTGTGGTTGTTGAAACTGCTTTTGCTTGGCACTTGCTCTTAAAAACTCTGTAATGCCACTTACACTGTTAAATGCGTGAGGAGGGTATTTAACTATTCAACTTCAGGAGGTTAGCAATGAGAAAAAGTGTTACAAATCAAAAGAATCCACATGTATAAACACAAATTTTGAAAGTGTAGTAAAACTAGTGAAGCAGACCCTCAAGCAGTGTAAATCCAATGCCTCTGCTGGCTCCAGCAAAGTTCTCTCAGCCTGGACTAATTTGGGCTGTGCTCCAGACCAGACACCTCTATCTGTGCCTGACTCGAGCTCTGTTGAAATAATTTTCTCTAATCTATTGTCTAAAGTGTGGGATATCTTACACTGTGTGATTGTTACTGCTACTGGAGCAGCATAGGTACTCAGGGACACCTTTTCTGCAATGCTTCATACTATCCCAAAGGACTTCTATTCCTAAGTCATTGTACTATGAAGGTGGTAGGAGAATACCTCTGTTGGATATAGGCCAGCTGAAAAGGTGCTCAAGAACATTTACAGATTCAGTTCCTACTAAGTGGTTCTGAACTGCCATTATCTTACAGATTTTTTGAGAACCATGAGAACATAATTGTCCAGGATTGAAAGCAATGTTTGTAGTCTATACTTAAGATATCTTTCATCCAAGTGGGCTACTCCTCTCAGTCTGGGAAAAGTTCAGCAAGGCTAAGTGTAAGGTCCTGCCCCTGGGTCAGGGTAACCCCCAGTATTAATACAGGCTGGGGGATGAAGGGATTCAGAGCAGCTCTGCCAAGAAGGGCTTAGCAATGAAAGAAACAACCAGTTCCTCATTGATTACCGTGTAAACTGTCACGTGGCGTGGCATGTCATGCGCAACAGGCAAGTCAAGAGGTCTGCAAGTAAGAAAGAACGAGTGACATTGTGGGATTCCCCTGAGTGAGGATGCCTACAACTTAGTTATTCACAGTTGAGAAAAATCATCTTGGATCCCTTCATAGTCAGTCAAAAGCCTGCCACTGAAATGTATGAAACTGTCTCAGTTGAAATAGGTGGTGCTGTGAAATCAAATGAGTGCCAATCAGCTTCCATTGGCTGATGTTGATTACATCTTAATGAGCTTTAACAGGAGTCAAGCAGGTGGCTCAGATGCAAAGACCAGTTCTGCTGTTTGTTACTTTTTTTTTCCCCCCAGAAGCACAGGAGTGTTCCAAAGATGGTGCCTCATTAAGGGTTTAAGAATGGGAGTTTCAGAGCTCACTCTGGTCAGAGTTGCTTAAAGTTGGACCCTGTCCTTCCATGTGGGAAAGACATCACAAGTCAGGCTACTCTTTTTGGACCAGTGACTTATAAATGCCTTAGGGACAGACTGGAGTCCAGGGACACAGTAAATCACACACAGATTTTTGGCACTTATTGGATGCTGTTTATCTTTAGAGTTAGGTTTAAGCTGTTGCATCCAGACCAAGTTTCTTAAACTTGATGCAGAGCTCACATCTGAGTCTTTCCCTCTCCATTTTTGTTTGTAACTCATTGCCAGACAACATGGAAATGTTAAGTAATCTCAGTAAATCTGGTTGCAAATGTGGTGCTAGGAGAACTTTCAACAGAGTAGAGGGGGAATATTTCAGCAGAATTTTTTTTTATTATTATTTTCCTTTTTTCTTTTTTTCTTCTCTTCTTTTTTCTTTTTGCTCTTTTTTCTTTTTTTTTTCTTTTTTTTTTCTTTTTTTTTCTTTTTTTTTTTGTTTTTGTTTTTTCTTTTTTTTTTAACAATACTTTGCTGAGTTTATGGAAAAAACTCCAGTCTATGATAAATATACACAAGATTCTTCCACTTGTTGTCAATAGATTTCCCTTTGTTCCAGTTGTCTGCAGCTTCTTATCCTTAAAACCCAGCTTCTTTTGTTGCCAAAATTTCTGGGTACAAGAGAAGGTTCCACCTTATTACAGTAACTTAAAAACACCTGTCATCATATATTTTCATATGGCAGTTACACTGGAACTAATCCACACATAATTTTCTTAATATGAGATCCTATGGGCTTACTCTACAGATAAGGGGTTTGCATTTCATGTCTCACTAGATTTAGAACTTAATTTTACCTCTGATGCTTCCAAAGTGTATCTATATGTGTCTTTACTTGGCATGTTTGACCTTTATCAATTTTAGGGAAGAAAAGCAAATACTACATGTGTTTTTTTTTCCTTTAAATAATAATAATTATTCCCACCAAGTGGTCTTCCCTTTTGCCCAGTTGAACAGCAGCTTTCGTAAGTAGCATGGTGTAACTCACTTGTTCTCCATGGCAAGATGAATAGCTGTGTGTTCACATTTACACTCTCTGGAGGATGAAGGGAAACACTTGAACACATGCTTGATTTTAAACATGTGTCCATATCCTGTTGATAACCAGACACCTTCTGTGTTACGTACAAGCAAGTAAACAATAGGATAACAAACTTTAATTTAGAAAACAATTTCCAATATGTCATCTGTTTTTTCCATGCTATTAATGTACCATTACCACATCAGTAATTAAACTTGTTTATTCAAAATCTTTTTTCCTTCCTTCCTGATTGAAAGCCATTTGAACTCATAGACGTCATTTTATTTTATCAGACACACTGTTGGTCTGATTTTTACCTCTGGTTCATAGTGTTTTGTGGGGTTTAACCACTATTTTAAAGTCTTTTTAAAATATTTAAACACATTTGATTGCCCACACTTTTTATTTAATTATAGGTCATGAGTAGTTCCTATCTGTACAGAGTCTGTATACAGAGAGCTAGCTGGTTTAGAGGTATGTGCATATTTTGGAGTGTATAGATACATTAAATCCAACCCCTTGGTTTTAAGAGCAATAAGGAGGTAAGATCAAGTAATCACTGGGTAGGAAGTGCCATTACTAAGGATGAATACACAACTTCAGTTATACCTTGTGTGCACATTTTATCAAATATCCTTTAATTACAGAATGACAGGTTTCTTTTTTTCATGTGCCCTCTTTACTCTGCAAAAACAACTATAGTCATTACATCTACATTTTGCATTTTCACCCTCTGACCTCGCTAATCAGTATCTGCTTTCAGGCCTCTTTAGCACAGTCTTCCAACTCTGCTCCAAATATAGCTGCTCTGGCTTTTATCTGATTTCTTCACAGACATTAGAAAACTATTATTTTTGTGATGCCTTTTAGAAGGAATATCCCAAGCTGTGGATTGAGATTCTTTGAACACATAGACTAAATACCTAATGAAACAATGCTGCAAACTTTGCTTCACTAAGCAGCTGTTTGGAGAAGAAGCTGCTACTCTCCTCCTACAGGTAGAAAAAGTGACAGTAGTTATCATGATTTATCAGCGTCCTGGTGCCTAGATAATTTTTTATGCACCATCTCTCCCAGTCTCTTAAAATAAGTTTCAATTTCAGATCATTTTCAGGAGTACTGGTTTCATTCAAACAACGCACCTGTGGTCCAGACATGTATCTTGTCCACACTCCATCTCCAAACATAAGAAGAACAGTACAAAACATAGGGAGAAGTAGCTGAAGTCTTGGCAAAGAAACCAAAACAATTCATTAGTCAGCCAAATCGAGTCACTGCCTGTGTTGTTTTGGTACATCCAGGGACATTTCTTGTACCAGTATGTTGCCATCTTTTCTCTGTTGGTCTGGCTTGTATTCCATCCAAAACTGAAGGAAGATACTCTCCCATCACAACACCAGGATTTGGGTATCAGACCAGAGGATACATGGCGGATACAAAAAGACAAAGGAGTCTGGAGTAGAAGTCATGGGGAAAGGTGTATTCAGCTCATGCTGTGCCAGCTTAGCATGAATTCCATAAGGAGAGAGGATTTGGAAGGTCACCTGCCCAAAATAAAATTCAGAGCAGCTGTAAACTAAGATTATTCATCTATTTATAGCTTAGCTACTTATGCTGGGATTTCCAACATGACCGCAGCAAAAGATCTATCACCAACAAAGCTCACAAACTGCCAAAATTGAAACACTTACTTCAAAATATGATTTCTGTAAAACATGGCTCAATAGGGACAAAACTGTATATTTTTCTCCGTAATCTTTTTCATGAAAATAACTGAACCACTTTTTGCTGGAACTGACAAGTAAATCCCTCTCAGGCATGTTCACAAAAGAATCTCCTGAAACAGAAAATTGTCCAGAAACTTAAATAAAATTGCTTGCCATAGGTGAAGACAAAGTACTGAAATCAGAGACCTACAGTATGAAATGTCAGACAAACGACATTATGTATTTTCTAACAGCTATTCCTCTACACCCCATAAAATGCTTATAACGTATGCTGTTTAACCCATATTTATACAAATGTGTTGAACACACATTTATACATTAACTTACAAGTTTAGATTTCGATTGATCATTTTTCTCCCATGTTTTCTGAGTTTCAAGGTGCAGAAAATAGAGGTTTCAGCGCTGTAGAGAATGCTGCAGATAGCTACTTCATGTCAAGGTGTGTGTGGCTTTCACTTATTTTACAGCGATGTTCTCCAGGAAGGGAATACTTACTGGCAGCATTTTTTGAAACCCACTGCTCCCCTGGAAGGGCAGTGCAGAGCCATGAATGTCTTTTCAACAAATTGCCACAAAAATTACCCTGGCTTCTACAAATGTATAAGTAGACACTATTGAACACATTTTACAGAATCTACAATGCTTTAAGTGTGTATTTTTCACTGAAAATTATAACCTCTGCAACATTTTGGAACATTTCTCTAAAAGAAGTACCACATACCACTCTTCTCAACTTCAGATATTGAATATAATGAGATTCAGAGCTGGGAATTACCCTAGCACTTTTAACGTAAAGCTCAACAAGCACTATATACAAGTTTAGTTCCACATTTGTGAGTGTGGACCAAGGGCAGATAGTACACACAGGGCTCTATATTCTTTATGTGTCAAAGTCCTGAGCACACCTTTTCAGAGCTAGGAGTGATATCCTGTTCCTCCTTTTCCTTGAGATTTGGATTTAAACTGAGGCTTTACCACTGCCCTTCACCTGTGTTATATTACAGTGTCATCACAGCTATGTCTCTGCCTAGTTTTGTTCTTTCTCTCTTCAGCTCTCTTCACAACAGGTCTTACTAACAAAGGTAGACACAGACAGATGAGATCCTTAACTCCAGAAAGGAGATGCACTCGGGGTCTTGAGACTTAGCAAGCATGTGCATTCATTCTGGTAAATTAAATAGAGTTTTACTCTGCCACCTTTAGAATGATCATTTTCTCAGGTTCCATTTTTATTCTACTCTTTTGATATCATGGTCTTTTAGTTCATTTCCATGCTCATGGAAGCCTTGGCTTTGCTTCAAGTCTCTTGCTCTTTATTTTATTGCTCAATGAACATTCAGAGATCTCCACTGATCTACCAGGTCTTCATGACTGTTTATAACCAGTACTTTTTCCTTCCTTCGAACTAACTTCTCTGCCTGCACAACTAGACAGACTTCAGCTCTCAGAACTAGCCAAACTACTAAATTTGTAGAACAGCAATTTCTTGGGGTTTTTCATGATTTGGTTTTGTTTCTCTGTAGCATATTTTAAAGGGAGCTATTTACTGGGGCTGTGAAGCCCAATCCATTGGTGATTTAGAGCTATAACAATATTGATGCAGATGAGCCTCTGTGGAGATATTTGATGACATTATGTAAATGTAATCAATGGGCTCAATAAAGCATAACAATAACAAAATACTGTTCACATTATATATAATGCACATGGACACATCTATGTGCTTCCTACATAATTACTGTAACTCTGCCCATTTATATTACGGATCTTTCAGCTCTCTATATGCCATTTCCATAATGTCTGTTTATACAGCCTTACTGAATCCATAACATTTAACTAACTGATTAGGATCTTGACTTATGCCAGAAGATCATGTATCTTCTGAGAGGAAGGAAAAAAATCTGAAATTACAGTGATTCAAAATTTTCAAATGTTGCTATTCAAAACTTTCAGGAATGTCTTTTTTTAAAGGGAAACAGTTCAGCAATTTTTTGGTGACATTCTTTCTACGTTTTGACTTCAGTAGAGGAAAATGCATTTATAATCTTCAAATAGAGAAAGTAAAAAAGAACAAAATCTCTGAGTTTTTTATTGCCAGATTATGACATTAACTCTCTAATCTAAAATTTCTACTATTATGGGTGGGAGCTGGATTATCAGGTAGTACAATATCTGGGTACATGAAGGAAAAAAAAAGAATGGAGGAAGCTATGATAGACCAACGCTTACTCAGCTTCAAGATAACTGTAATCTGCACAGAATTTTGGAGGAGTATATAGATGTTAAATTGTTTATATGTGAATCCTGATCTCACAGAACTGAATTAGATCTCTCAACAGAACCACAGCAAAAATTGGTTTTTTTATGTTCAGTATTTCAAATTACACAGGCCCCAATGTCATGTAGTGTGTTAGGTCATGTTACTGCTTGGATTTGTGTTGGAGGTGATTAATAAGTTGGGGTTCAATGTGATCATAACTAGAAGATTACAGAATGTGCACTATATTCTGAAAATACATGGTATTTCTGAAAACATATGGTATGATATGATTTCAGTCATGAAGGTCATATAAGGATGACAGCCACATTAAACTACTGCTGGGACAGCAATGGAAGAAATCTAGTCCAGTGATTAAGGCAAAAACAGGAGAACAAAGCTGGCTTAAAAACAAAAAGTGTATTTGGAAAACTATTGGTATTTTAGGATCTACTTTTCATAACATATTGTAGGAAAACCCAAGATCACTCCATCATCAACTAAGTTGAATGATGACTTTCATCAGGACACCCCCCCAATGCAAGAACTCACAAGGGTCTCCTTGTGAATGAATGAGCACACAGGGTCTCCAAGTGCAGGTAATCAGTGGGGCTGGGCAGTCTGTCTCACTGTGACCTAACTGAAATTTATTGCTCAAAATGGAACAGATCCTAAAAGAGGGGATGATGCCCTAACCCAACTGCTAGGATGCTCAAGTAGAAAGTGGGAACTCGAAGTTCATTTGTCTGTTCTGAAAAAGCCATAAAAGTTATCCAGGATGACTTATGTTTCACTTTGAACAAAAACCGCATCTTAACAAAACTTTTACTACAACAGTTGGCACGTGCCCAGATCTTTGTCTTTGGGATATCTGAGTTCAAATACAGTCTCTTCCTTTTCTGTAAGCATTTTATATAGATGTGAGAAGAGATAGTAGCTGACAACTTGGATTAAGATTTAACTGGACTGAGTAGTCCTCTGGAGATAATTATCTCTTTCTGATAGCTATTTAGTGGAGCAGTGTTGACTACATTCATAATTTAGTTGTCTCAGGTATTTAATCTTCTCATGTATGCATTTCATCTCTCCTTTTAAAACGTGTAATTTTGCCTCTCCACGACATGGAAGCTATAAACAATCAATGTAAAAGTGATCAAAAAACAGGTGATAGATGCAGTTGGTTCTTTATTGGCATCAGAACAGAGAAGCAAAGTATCTTTTACTGTGGGGAACACAGACAAAATGAACACTGGCAATTATTTTTACATAAGACATGGGGCAGAAAAAAGGAAAATGAGAGAGGGACTGAGAGCTACAAAATGGAAGAAAGTGCACTGAAAAGGAGAAAAGTGAACTGGAGGGAGGAAATGAGATGACAAGTGGACATGGGACACCACACTCAGTCTGACAAAAGACAAGAAGCAAACTCTGTTACTGTGTTTCAGTATCACTTGACTTCAAGTGCCACTAGGAATGTAAACAAAGGGAAGTGTTAACTAAATTTCTATCCATTACTTCCAACCTCTTCAAAAAGTATTTGGGTCAAAATTCAAGCAAAGAACCGGAGGCACTTTTCTTCTTTACACGAGTGAGTTCCTCGTTCATTGCACAAGTTAGAATTCATAAAGGTAGCTAGGCTATTCATTAATACATTCCTTCTCTTTTCTTTTTGAGCTTAATTATCATCTTATCAGCAACTTGGAACTTGACATAAATCTCCAGGTAGAAACTGCTTAAAAAGAAGTTCGGTCCAGTGATTATTCTTTCTTTAAAAAAAAACACATGAGAGAGAGAGAGAAAGAAAAGGGAGAGAGAAAAGAAAGCCATAGAAGACTCAGGAACAGCTGGGGTCAAAGGAACTCTGTTTTTTTCTAATTGTCCCAATAAATTTTAAAGATGTTATTACTCTGTAGTGATTAAGAAATGGTAGAAAGAGATGCAATGCTATAACATCAAGGCCATTAAGCTTAATAGTCCTTAACTGATTGTCATCCCACCCCAACAAAAATAGACATGCTGTTCTCTGCTTTCCCTTCCCTCCTCCATTACCCTTCCCCCCTCACTCGAAGGCTTCTAAAAGCACCTCCAGCCAAACCAAGGGGAATTTATACTTCCTGCAATAAAATCCAAAGAACAGAACAGCTGGCAGCTGAACTTAAGATTGCTAAAACAAACATTGTGACATTGATGTGGGGAGGGATTTAGTTATTATTACAACACAGCGTAGCTGGTTCTTCAGGGAAAAGATGCAAGCAGAGCTTTCTTTTTTTTTTTTTTTTTTTCCATCATGCAAATAAAAGGCTTTTAAAAACCCCAGTAAAACAACAAAAGCAGCATTATTTGTTCTAGAAATACCTAGGGGCAGGGGGAGGGGCAGGAAACATTGGGCAAAATTCACAATGTTGGCTGCCTAAAATTTTGATTTGAATGACTGAAATTACATGAGTAATGTTCCACGGAGATGTTGTTGCAAATAGGCCAGGCAGGATCATTATTAATTCATCTACTCTGGCAAGCACAAAATATGCAAATGAATATATTATTTCATAAAACTCCTATACAGATCGTGCTCAACTTCTTTGGTGTATTTAGTCCAGTTTCCTGTGATAACTGTTAGCAATCTCCCAGAAACTACCCAACTTTAACTTGAAGGCTTCATCAGACAGCCCATGTCTATACAAACTGGGTGAGTGATGGAGTAATAGTAACTAATCAAGGTTTGACTGATGACAATGGGTGGTAGATTTATAACAATAGCAAATGGATTGATACTCCAGTGTTACATGGATTTTGGTGATTATTTCACAGCAGAATATTCTATATTGTAGATTCCAATGTGAGTTGAAGAAAAATTCCTAAACTTGTTTAACTACCTCCTAAAATTTGGAATTCCCAATACAGATTGTTAAGAGAGATAAATTCTTAACTGCCACATCTCCCCACTGAGGTTAGGCACCTAAATTAGTGGCCTTTAAATTAGATAGATTATCAGATAACTACAGTCACATTTTCCAAACATCCTGCATTGAGAGCACTGGTTGACTGCTCTTGACTTTTCCCAAATCTGATACTTTCCGTCGATTTCTTCAAAATCCAATGTTGTTTTTTGTCTTCAGAATCCCATTATAATGAGCACTGTAGTCTTAAACACTGTGTAGGGTTAAATAAATAATCTAAGCTCTTGTTGTTCGCTCTTTCTATTCTTTTATCCTTTGTGAAAAACGACATTATCTGGCATAATTTGAACGGAGTTGAAGCTATTTTTCTGGATGGAATTAAAAGCTTCAGGTGGTATTGCAAGATTGCACATGCTGAAAAATGTTACAGTAATGACACAGAAAACTACCAGTCATCCAAAAAGGTATGGGAAAAAAAAGAAAGTGCTTCCTTGTTCCGTGCTTGAGAAAATGGGTTCAGGTTTAGGTTAATCAAAGATTTAATCAAAAGTGTCAACATCTCAATTGAAGAGAGATAAAAAGCCTATGAAATACAGGTTTCAATTGTTCAAAATGCATTAAATAAATAAATAAATAAGTAAAGTAATAATAAAAAAGTTCCTTTTGTTTTTTCTAAAGTGAATCTGTTTGTTCACCCTTGTCCTAAAGCTAATCAGCTCTGGCTTCAAGGGAAAGGAAATGTTCTGCTTCAGATTCCAGCTATAACAACCTGCTTGTTTGCCATCATCTTCAACTAACAATACAGCAACCAGGTCATTGCACATCTCACAGCCCTCTTCCTTGTAGATACAGTAGAGGGCAAAGATAGACTAATCTCCCAGCTATGCCAGTGGTGGTGGAACATGGGTTAGTACCCTAGGGAAAAAAATAATACCTCTGCTTCCTAGTTGGGAGGTGAATCAGCAGTTCCCACAACTCCAGATGCTGCTTCTGACACCAGATGGTTCCTTGGTGGTTTTTACCTTTTCCGAACAGGTGTGAAAAACCTGTTTGATGATAAATTGCTCTGGGTTTCATGGTTGAGTTTTCAGTTAAAGAAAAGAAACCCACTGGTGCTTTTTCACCTGAGAAGTTTAGTCAGGGACATTGTCATAACCCAACCATTAACCACATTATCTTCCAGGTTCATTGTTTAAAATAGCTTTCTAAATTTCAAAACAAATATGCTGGGCTGAAGCAAAGCCCTTTAAAGCACAATTCTAGATCATCTTTTAATTTATATGTAGCTGAATACAATATAGTCCTGGAAATGTCCACATGGAGAATTATACTTCCCATCACAGACTCTTCCTCTTCTTTCTTTGCATCTGAAGCTTATTTTCCGATTTCACTTAAGTCTGAGCTTTAAGTTTGGCATTAGTTTCAATGGGGCTAAAAGTATGTGGGATGCTGCCTTGCAGGCCTGACTTGATTTCTGAAGTAGTATACAGGAGTCAAATCCTGAAATGTACAGTTTTACAGTTGTCATACAAGGTGCATACTTTTTCCTCTAAGTCTAAAGTAGTTTTGTGATGTGACTACACAAGAGCAACTACACTATCTCATATCAAAGGTCAGTTTAGCCCTGTTGCAGATCCTCATGGAAGAGCTAGGGAAAGCATTCAGGGATACTTTCCCAGAATAGGATCCCAGCTGACAATAATTCATACTTCAGGGATGTTCTAAACCAGAATTAGAATTTTGGTACTTAATAGCCCTCAATGGATTTTTCCTTCATGAACTAGTCCAGTTCCCTCCTGAACCCAGATCCCCCACATCTTGTGGGGAACAATCCTGCAGTTTAACAACATGCGGTGTGAAGAGTTGTCTCTGGACTTGCTTCCCAATACTTTCGTATGACATCCCCTTGTTCTGCGAGAGGCAGCGAACAGTCACTAATTTTTCACTTACCCTTATTGTTTATGATTTTACAGCCTTCGGTCACTGTTGTCTATTTTCCAGGCTGAAGAATCATAATCACTTAAAATTTACTTAACAGGAGCTGTCCATACATTTTATTATCCATTCTCCCACTTAGTGCTCGTGTGGTTGACAATGTGATCTCACAGGTTATGTTTAACATGTATGGCCAGATCAGCCCTGTCAGAAAGAGTTTCAGCAGTCCAGATCTTTCTACAGAATTCACTCCAATTTTAATTTGTTTATGAAAGTAATAAAAGTGGTGATATTCTAAATTAATATCTCTCTACAGATCTTCATGATCTGTCTTCTGCTGGAAGAAGAAGCAGAAATACACAGATTTTCCAAACTAATACTGGCAGAAGGGAGAGGTGGAACCTCACTACCATACTGTGCATCAAAATAATAGTAATATTAAAAAGTAAATATATAAAATTAAAATTAAAAAGTAAATTAAAAATTAAAAAATTAAAATATATAAAATTAAAAAGTAAATATTACTTTTTAAAGAATATGCCACTGAAATGGCACAAAGTCACCTACCTATCTAGTTCTATAACTTTCACTGCCTCATGTTTCATTCTATATATATTCATGTGTTGTTTTCTATTGTACACATGATTTTTAAAAAACCTTTTAAATCTTTAAAAAAGTACTTTAAAAAATATACTACCCTTTGTTCACAAGCTACTGGAGACATGTACTTAGATGCACAAGGCCAGTGTAAGCTTCAATATAAATTGAAAAAAATAAGTGTTTAACCACTTGATTGTTTCTCTGTATTAAATGGAGATTCTGTAACCCAGGAACTTCAGCTACTCCTGAAAGCGTGACCATGGTCTTCCCCTTTCAATGAGAGTCTGATATTTTACACTGTCACTTCCCCACATCCTGAATCAGCCTAGATATGTAATTCCCTGGTTACTTATAGTTTGGAAAGAAATAATATAGGTAGTGTAAATTTTATCCAAATGGTACCAGGAAATTGCTTATGATTTTACCAAAAATTATGTTCCATAAAAATATTGTCAGTTCTGATCAATTCCATGTTTTATGGTTAATAACACCTAAAGTCTTTCCATTAGCAGATTGTGATCTTAAACCTATGCAGCTTTAACTTACTTAATAGGAATATATACTTAAGACTTGAAGGCTGATATATTACAGAGGCACCATGCTGTGCATAAGGGTAAACCATTTTGTGATGGCAAGGAAGCAATATCACGTGGAGGCCATCACATCCCAACGCTGTCTCACACCAGCCTGTGTACAAAAATAATTCTGTCCCATGTGGATATTGATCAATAATTATATAAATATATGAATATTTATATATTAATATATCCTTATAAGCTTTTACATTATGTCACTCTTAGTATTTTTGCCACAGGCATTTAGAGGGAATGGCTGACTGTTAGGCAACTTCTAATTGTATTTTAAAGAGTGTGTTTTGTGGTACTTTTTAATGGCCTGAATTTTCACTGGTTGCCATGAGGAATTCTTTAATAATCTCCTATTCTCTTTTAGGATATCTCAGGAATGTGGGCTAATTTCTCAGCTGTTTATAGTTAAATAATCATATGTGCCTAAGCATCCTGGACTTGGGCATGTCTATGCTGTGGGAGTAAATAAGTGGATGGTCCAGATCCCAAAGATGTAACAATGCAAATTAGAAGGCTGAAGGCAGATAGATGTAGGCAAGCAAAATACACCAGAACTACAAATTTGTTTCTGGTATACAGTCAAAACTTTATTAGGGAAAAATGGTTTGAAGAAATCAGTATGTGCTTTGCTGACAAGATAATTTTTGAAGGTACGTCATTGGCCACCATTAAAGTATCCGTAGTTCTTTTTTAGTCACCTAGTGTCTCCATGGAATAGTTGGAGGATGAATTAATCCATGGAAACAGCTTTAGAAATGCTCTATGGCAGAACTCAGCTGCATTGTTAAGGTGAATGTGTTGATCAAAGCTAAACTGTGTCCTCTAGTGCAGGCCTAGGTGGGTTGTTTGCCAGGGAAATACTGAAGTTTCTTGAAATGTTCTTAAAAAGGGTCAAGAAAAAAACAGTTGAAATAATGAATAAATATTTCAGCAGAGCTCCTTGAATTTAGTAAATTCTGTTGAATTGCTTTTCTAAAAATATAATATTTTGCATTAAAATCTAGTAACACTCAGCTGTGTGTTCTGGTCCACGTTTCTGCAAGTAGAAGACAATGACAGGTGCGAAATTTCACCTAGGCAGGAGGACCGCTGTTTGAAGAATGATTAGCCACTAAAGTTTCTTAATAGTTTGCCATGATTGTGTCTTACAGACACTTCCCATAAGAAAATGAAAATGTATCAGCCAGAAAACCCCTTCGTGGCTCTCGGAGAACAATCTCTTCTCCGTGGTGAGCAGTGACAGGACCCAAGGGAATGGCATGAAGCTGTGTCGAGGGGGTTTAGTTTGGATAGTAGGAAAGGTTCTTCACTCAGAGGGTGTTTGGCCACTGGAACAGGCTCACCAGGGCAGTGGTCACAGCATCAGGCCTGACAAAGTTCAAGAAGCGTTTGGATAATGTACTCAGGCACATGGTGTGACTCCTGTGCAGATCCTGTGCAGGGCCAGGAGTTGGACTCGATGACCCTTGTGGGTCCCTTCCAACTCACAATATTCTGTGATTCTATGAACACTGGCTGATTGGATTCTGAAGAGAATGCATCCTCATGAACATAGAAATAAGGAACACAGAAACTGTTCCTCAGTTTTTTAAATCATAGAATTTCAGCAAGGTTATCTTACTAGACTTCTCTAGTGGTTTTCTTACATTGCATACCATCTGAACTTAGTCTACATGTTTTTTTAAGTCAAGGGCAATCTCTAATTAAATACTACCCCTTCTGGGCTTGAACTACAGAATACTATTTTTAAGACAAATGATAAAATTAAAAACACAGAGAATGCTGATTTTTGGAAAAAATTATCTGTAGCCATTTTATTTGGGTTATATATGCATAAATTTGTTAGTAGGAAAGTTAACACTTTATCTTTTAGAATATCTTCCTTTTTCATTCACAGGAGCTCATTAATGGATGTTGTGTACCTCCAGAGGAGGCCCACAGTATCATTAATATTGCAGTCTCCAGAGAGGAACCAGAGACACCACACAGGTAGTCTGGTGTAACAGGAGAAATGTTAAATGTGAAGTTAAACCCTTGTGGACAGTCTAGTTACATGAATAAGTTTCTTTTCTACCCACTCTGTTAGGGACCTCACAAGACAGTTAATTAGGGTCTTAGAGTATGGCTGATTGTGTGAGAAAGGAAGGAAAACACCTTTGGGAACTGCAATCCTATGCATCCAGGAATCACTGTACTAACATCAAGCTAGGAACTCTTGTATCTCTGTCTGTTTACATTGATATGGTTTTCTTATTCTTTACCTTTGAGGAGAAATCCATGGCTGCATATTTTTTTTGGAACAATATTTTTCTTCATGAGTTTTAAACTAATGTCTGTGGAAGGCAATTAACATTGGTTTCAGTGAATTTGAGTCTGAGGTCAGCTGTCTGTCTATCCCAACAAGAGAAGAAGGGGCACATGCTCTTTTGCTGTTCCTGTGCTGAGGTGGAAATCTTGTTAATCTTATGTGTATGTGGGCAGGACAAAGCATGGCAGGAGGAGAGGCTGCCCTGAGGTTAGTAATGGCTGTAACCACTTAAGTTTTATCCTTTATACCCTAAGTATTAGACCCTATCCTTATTTTCCAATATGATCCACGTAACAACAGTCATTAAATTTTCGTTGTATTTAGACTGAAAAATAATTTAACCTGGAACATAACTTTGCCCATCATAGGAACCAAATACTATTTTAATTACACTCTTTTGAAGGCCTAATTAGAGACCTGGTCCACAGCTAACTGCCAGACTTATCTCATACTCAGGGTCCTTGTGTTCTCCCATGTCCACACAACAGCCATGGTCACTGGGCACATGTGTCTTCCAAGGGCTGGCATTGGAGTAGCTACAATTATGGCAGAATATTCACTGCCAAAACAGATGTCCTAGTATCCTCTGTGGGAAATTGGTCCCATGGCCAGAGCGAACCCCTAGGTTGCTGGCCTTTCAGATTGAGACCTTTGAAAAAGCTCCAGTTAAATAAGTTACTGTTATATAATGAATTAAAGGCTCTGACCTTACAGGTTTTGACACAAAGACCAGGAAAATTTGTGACAACTTTTAATGAAAGGGAAGATATAGAATGGTCCCTTCCTATCAGAAAGTAAAAGTGAAATTGGGAAACAAATATTTTTTTACCTTAAAGTCTCCAGTTTCTAACCTGCTGGGAAGGAGGAAATGTTCTAAATTCTTCCCTGGTTAAAGTGCCGGAGCAGAAGGGGAAGATCCTGACCAAAGGGACATGGAGGGTCCTGCATTTGAAATTTATGAGTGGGAGGCAGCATTACCAGATGTTCATAAAAATGCAGCTTCCAAACTGAGGTCTGTGAAGCCAAATATTTTATTTGGTTTTCTGTTTCCCCTATTGACTGAGCTACAGCAGGATAACCTTGTACTGCAGGGGGCTGGGGTTCAGCAACTAAAAGGCTTTTCCATCTCTGATTGCAGTTAATCCTCAAGCTTTTATGTGAAAAAGCACAGAAGACTGCAAGCTGTGGATCAGTGTATCTTCACACATGACCTGTGTACAATCTCATGTCAGCCCAGTGCAGAGTATGGTCAGACCTGACTTGAAGAAAATCAGCTCAGGTACCAGATTAGGTCAGTACAATGTTTTTCTTGCCTTTTTCCCTGTTATCCAGAGTGAGACATTTGGAGGGATTGGTCTGTCCCTGGTGTTTCCTTGATATCTGTAGCTACATATTGTTCCTGTCTGGTCAAGAGCTTGGAGACACCAGTTCTCCTCAGACTTCATATAAGGAGCAAAGGCACTTTCAATTTCTGGATTCTACTCCAGAGACCTGGCTCCTAAATGTCAAACATTACAGCACATTACTTCTAGACTCCTAACCTTCTTCTCAAATCTAACCTTAAAAGCCTCTCTGAGATTTAAACAGTGATCTTATTTAGCAGCAAGACAGATGGCTTCAGTCTTTTTTGCTCACTGATGTACATGGGATCTCTTAAAGCACTTGTCGTGGAAGCACGTGGAAGCAAGGAAACAATTTCACTAATACAACTCCACACCCTTAGAAGCTAGAGCAGCCAGCACACAGACCCTACCAATTCCCCCTGTTTTTGTCTCCCTCATGTGGAGGGATGATCCCACAGGATTCTTCTTATTGTGAGTTGAACAACACATACAGCCTTGCAATGAGTAGATGCACTGAGGCTGCCATCCCGCCACATTCATTTATTACAGCCCATTGCAACTGAGCATGGGTGCATATACATATGTATGAAACAGTGAGCTTGAAAATGCCTTCCTTTGTGTGATGTTAGTCCCTAGGTCATAGGATTTAAACTATCTCTTCTGCCTCTTTAAACAGACACTGTTCCCTGTCATTTTTTCTAACAGCTGTGGGCCACATCCTGCCAGCTGTTTGGTGGATGTCTGGATCAGCTGTTAGTGCTGCATGTTGGCTGGAGCTGGAATGGGGCCTCTTGGCTCAGCTCCAATGTCCTCACATATTGTATCTTGGTTAGAGCTACTCCTCAACAAGCCTTGCATTAGCTCTGAAGATGAAGGAATGAGTTTGGAAGTGAATTAATCATATCCATGGGAAAACAAGGAAAGGAAAAGAATCACTAAGACGATGGATTGCTCTGAAAATGCGTTTGGGTTGTGTGTGTATGTGTCACCACAGATGTATTTCTTAAATCTGTGCAACAAATGTTATGTATTTCAGGTAGAAACCTTTGTTTGTCCAAGCCCATCAAAACAAAGTTAGTAGAGATTTAGTGCTGAATTTTCAAATCCAGTGAAATAGAACTGGCAACAAAATCTCCAACTGCTTTAAATCACCTGAGTTTATTACATCTAGTCTTTGCAAACCAGGTTTTCAGGCTAGTCAGAGAAAAATGACTGCGTGGGAATGGGTAAGAAGGCCAGCTGAGGCAGAAGACAAAATAGGACGCTTCCAATTTTCACCTGTTGAAAAGCATTAAATCCAGAGTTGTTATAATAGAGTTGTTATTAGTGAGAGTGCAGATGAAGCTGCATGCTCCTCATAATATTGTGGGACTCCAACACTGTGGAAATAACTAGTTACCATGAAACAGCATGCCTTCACACAGGTAGCTTGGAAAACAAGAATGGAATTCAAAACAGGATGGTGATGGTTTTATGATGACAGTTTAAATCCCACCATTCTTATTAACTTTGTTACTTTGCCAATACATCCACTTAATGTGCTTATCCTAGAGCTTCAAACTGACTCCCAAGGCCTTCCCAGGTGTCTAAAGCATCAGCTGTCAACTCTCCAGCTGTCAAAATATGTAGCTTCACCTCTGACAGTTCCTTTGATGCAGTTCAAAATCTGTCAGTGCAAAATTCTGTGGCATGTTGGAAAATGGCAATGAAAGGACTGCAAAACCTTTATTGAGTGCAATATTAACATCTGTAACCAAGGACTGACTTCCTCAAATTCAAATTATTCCTGTTTCTGTGTCATCATATTATTCACATCCATTGCTAGGAGGAGGTCAAAGCAGTCACTGCCCCCAATCTAAGAGCTGGAAGTTTCCCTTCAGGTTGCAGGCCCTCCCATATACATAGGAGAACAGCTTCTGGTCAGACATGCCAGCATTCATTCATCCCTTGTCCGTGGATTTCATGACAGAGGGAACAGAACTGGGAGCTTCCAGTTCTGCCCTGCTGAGAGTTACTTCAGAGAAGAACAGAGCTGGGGATAAGTCAGCTTGTAGAGAGAAGGTTGGGGATTCCTCTTCAGTTTTTCCTTTTCTCTCTTCAAAAACTATATGCATTTACTATGCCTGTGCCAACATAATCCACCACTGAGCAGAGCTGAGAGCAGCAGCAGTGCAGCCTCATTTGGGTGCACACTTGCATCTGAGAGCTGCTGCCTGCTGGTCATATGTGCTGATGTTACCCACATCAATAGCAATGGTCAGTCAGCAGCACACCAGCTTGTTCTTTTCCCTCTGTCTTTCCTGCACAATATAGATGTGGCATGAGGCCCCTTTCTGCCAGGGGCAGCATTCTGCATGGACAAAGCAGGGTGGAGCACGTGTCCTCACCGCAGGACAGAGATGAGAGGAGTGGTTAGCAGAAGGCAAAAGAGGAGAAAAAAAACAATCTCTGTTCTCTGAATTTCTGATTGCTTAGTTGTTTTGGCAGTGATGGTGGTTGCTGATGTCTGTCTGCCTGTCTTCAAGTTCTTCTAAGCAGGGCCTATTTTACCCTCTCTGCTTGTGCAGTGCTTAAGACTGCAGCCACACTACAAAATCACAACAATAGTAACAGTAGTGGGATTAAATGTGAAGCCTTAATATGCTTCATATCAAGCAAACCTGTCCATGCAGAAATCACCAGCGAAGACATGTGCAGAAAGACACATATATGCTTGGTAAGTTTTGTCCAAGCAAGAAGGGACTTATAGAGAACTGACTAGGAGCAAAGCAGAATAGCAGCAAAGCCCACGCATGTGGTCAGCAGTAAAACAAAGAGGCTCTGGGAGTTGAATAAAGCCCATTGTTTTCCTTCCACCAAATTTTTTTATTATATGTTTGTTTCTAGTGGCAGACACACAAATGTGTGAGGCCCTTTGCAACCTCAGTCATGCCACAGACAAAGCAACTGGATAGAGATGAAGGGAAGGGTGATGCCTCACAAACAAGTCCAGGGGCAATTCTTCACTTCCCAGTAGGACAAGTTTTAAATCTAAAAGTTATATACCCATCCTTGTGTGGGTGCACATATGAAAAAGAGATATTTCAGGTGCTTTCCTTTATGTAACCATGAGCTCTACCCAAGCGTATGCTGGATCAGAGCCAGCTGAGTGAAAGAACATAATGAGGAAACTTGCAGAGGATGATGCTTTTAATCCTGGCAAACTTTTCGTTGTTCTGATTTTCTCAGCCCTGAACCCTCCCAGCTAGCACTTATTCACTTACCGTCTGCTCACAAAATGAGCTTTCCCCCAGTTCTTCAAAAGACAAAGCTCTCCTCCACCACCAGAGCCTGACTTTGATCTTGGGGCTCTGCAGGGCACTTACCCAGACAAAAGTGCATTCAGAGATGTCCACACCTGTTCATGCCTTAAAAATCCACATCTGGTTATTTCATACTGCATCAGCTGTATTTCTCCTTCTCTCAGAGCTGGCACACCCAGCTCCTCGGTGTGCAGAGCACAGCTGAACCAGCAATATGGTGACTTTCTGATTTTAATGCACAGACATTGCTGCTGTTTCTCTCCCTACTTATTAGCACTGCTTTTCTGTAAATTCAGAAGGGGTGGCTGCAGCATGCTTTCTCCCCCTCCCTTGCTTCCCATGCATATGATCATTCAGGGGTTTGAAATTTGAGTGTTAGATTGGTGCATGTCAGGAGCAGAGTTCCATAAGCTTATCAAACAGGGACTGGTGTTCCCACTCCTGTGGTTTTCAGAGATTTTATTTTGAGATTAGTGAACAGCCTCATAGCATTTCATTATCAAGTGTTTTTTCAATGTCTGCTGTTACCTTCAAGAACTGTAAAAAGAGAGATTTCTCTCTTTCTTCTTTTGTTTGCCCACAGCCTCCACTCACACATTTTATTATTTTATGTCCATTTGAGGCTGGCATTGGCACATTTTTGGTAGGTGATCATTTAAATGACTTCCCATATACATCAGTGGAGTTTTATAATTGCGTAATTAATCTGTCTCATGTCTCTGAAGTCACATTCTTTTTGTCATTGATTGTTCTTCTTTGAATTGTTGTTTTCTAGTACCTCCCTTAGTAAGGTGGTCATTGCCTGGCAAAATTTTCCAAATTATAAGAGGCGCAAACCCCAGAAAGTTTCAGAAATAGTCCCATTTATAGATCTTTGTTGCTTTGATGTGACTGTGGCCTTACATCCAAGTTTTTTGCCCACCCTTGTGTCTGCACTCCTGTTGGCACACTGGCTTCTGGTTGGAAGACCGGTCCTGAGTTTGTTTCTTTGCCAGTTCTGGGACAGTTTTCCACTATATTCTCCAAGACTTCAAGCGGTACAGTCATCTCAACAGCTGGTCCTCTGAATGCACTTTCATTCAGATGTGTTTTTCCAACTGTTTTGAATCAAAAAATGACGCCTTTTGCAGGAAGTCTTTGTACAATTTTCTGCAATGCAGTCCCAACTGGATGTCATGTAAAAGCAAATAAGGATCAGGATGGACACTGAAGACACTCATACTCCTCCCATTTTGTTTGCAGCTGTGGGAGTGAGGTGTTTGTTTCATTTTTTATTTTTTCATCCATTTAATGGATTGTGTTGATGAGACTTATGTGCCACCACTGGTGACGAGCCACTAACCAAGTAAAACAACCTAAATCAGATTTCTACACATTCTTCCTTGCAGATGCTTTGTTCTTCTAGAAAGAGCTATGCTTGAAGAATCCACAGAATCACCTTTCTCTCTTTCAGGTTTGTTTTATTTTACTTTTTTAAAGTGCTTCCAGAAACTTGACATTTTAAAATTACTGTTATCAGGAAGGGAGATAAAATGTCATAAATAAAATCTTTGTGACTCAGAAGTGTTAGGAAAAATAATATGGCTCTGAGAGCAGGTTAACAGTGTGAGGATATAAATAAAAGGAAATCTTTGCTAACTAGCTCAGCACAATCTACATATGTGAAACTCTTGGAGTTGAAAAAAGCGCTTTTGTCCCTCTGAAAAAAACACCAGAATACAACTGAGCTGAAGGTTTTTTGTGGATGCTGACTTACAAAATCTGTACCTTGGAGTCCCACACTTGAAACTTTTTGACAGAAAACACATGAGCAGTGTGTGGAGCTGGGTATATTCTCATATCTCTTAAGAAGGCAGGTCTTCAGCCTCTGTTCAGAGCACTTTTCTTTCCCAGTGTAGCTAAGGACACAGTTTGGTCTCTACACAGAGGGAATCCAGTCCTGCCCACAAATGACAGAGCAAAGAGCAGCAAACTCCTCTTGACCTGCTCTCACAGAAGTGTTGGCTGATGGGTTCCCACAGGTTTCTTGATGTAGCTTGGATGTATCACTGGGCTGTGTAGAACCTGGAAGAGCTCTCCCTGGCCAGTGCAGATGGATGGTGAGAGGAACTGGAAACTCTGGAAGAGAAAGTCTGAGCTAGAGTTTGTTACGCCCTTGCTAAAGGAGCTTAACTGCAAGTGGAGAGTGACAGTAAGCTGACACAGATGAGCAGCTTGTCTTCCGGAACAAAGTAGGGTTTCGGGTCTTATCCCCTTTGCAAATGCACACAAAGGACAAAGGTGGAGAAGCAGAATCTCTTCCAGGAGATCTCATTGCACTAAGAGAAGATATTTCAGTGACTGACCAACAAGAAGCTGCTTCTCTGGCTGCCACTATCATTTAGCACTCAAGAAAATCTTCCTTGTTTATATTTACCTTAACTGAATGCTTATCAGTATGCAAACAAGTCCAGAGGCCTCAGCCAGTCTCCTGTTAAAGGTTGTATATTGTGCTGTGGCTGGGGATGCAAATGCAGACTACAAGGCTGTCAAAAATGCCAAACCACTGTAGTTGGGGATCAAAGAGCTTGGGACTCTCCTGGGAGCACCCTACTCTACAGATCACACAGAAAGCAGCCTGAAATCAGGGAAAGGCCTCAGCAAGAGGAGGATGAGGATGAAGATTGCCATTCCCTCCTTGATAAACTGTTGTTACACTTCAGGGATCTTTAATGTCACTGCAAGAGATGGAAGGGAGGGAAGTACAGGGAGGACTCTTTGTTCCTCTTAATGCTATCTCAGTTCTTCATCTGAGATGCAGCAACAAGTTTAATTCAAAGACAAATTGTGTGAACTCCATGTGTGTTCCTAGTCCCAGAATCAAGGATATGCTCAGATAAGAATTAAATTACAAAGCACAATGGAAAAAGAGAGTGAAGTTACACTGCTGTTAGCAAAGTTAGAACCTGATACTCTTTATAGCCTCATATTGTAATTCCTCCCTAAAACAGTTGTCTTTGGTGCAGACAGAGGACAGACAGGATTACCTTTTTATTTAGCCAGTTTCCCCTGATGTGATGGGAGTGGCAGTGATGTCAGTGTAATGCTGCGAAGAATTATAAGGAAGGTTTAAAAAAGTACAGTAGCACTAAGAAATGCAATGTTTTGACCACAGATGGCCTTACCCACTGCAGAAACTTGGGCAGGGAAAGGGAGGGCAAGGGGTTTTTTACTTCATTTTACAGGGCCCATAATCAGGATCACGAGGCCAAAAAGCTACTCATTCAGTGGATGTAGGTAATGCTGAACAGCAAAGTTCCTGTTTCTGTTTCTATTTGTTCCTGTGTGAACTTTATAACCCAAACCAAGCTGACCAGATATTGAACATATCAACTGTACAAATCAGTTGCAATTACATATGTGAGTCTGTGTCCCTTCTTCCCATTCTTTTGCATCTAGGGCAAAATTTAATGGGGCATTCTATGGCCTTGTTCGTGTTCTGGGTCTGCTGTGCTGAGCTCTCCCTGTGAGCCAACTTTCAAACAGGTGTGGAAGGTACAGTAGAATTGGAGGAAGAAGATGGTGAAGGGTCTAGAGGGGAAGCTATAGGAGCTTGCTAAGCCTTCCAGAGTTCAAGGAATGTTTGGACAATATTCCCAGGCACATGGTGTCATTCTGGTGGTGGTCCTGTGCAAGGCCAGGAGTTGGACTCGCTGCTCCTTGTGAGTCCCTTCCAACTCAGGATAGTCTATGATTCTATTCTATGATTCTAGGAGGATGATGGCTGCTGAGCAAGAGACACTTAGGAGCATTTCATGTCTGAAAACTAGTGGCCATCTGACCTTACATTTCTTCTTCCCATGTGATTAAAAGATACTGGAATACATGATGTGCATGTATATGTTGTAAGGAGACCTGGAAAATCGATTTTTCTGTTGACAACCCTGGCTCACTTCAGAAGAGAAATGCTGGAGAAGGGCAGTCTGGGCATTTGCAGCTGTTTGCAGAAACTGGTAGGGAACCATGCTATAACAAGGTCTTGGTATTCCATGGTGCAGAAAATCCCACCTGAGCTTCTCAGATTCTTTCATTTTTATTGACTGGCGATAACACAGAGAACTCAAAACATGGCAAAAAGGGCTTGGTATGATGCAGGTCAGCAACTGATGTTCCCTAAAATTTATAATGGGTTGAATTCTCACCCAAAATCATAAAGGAACCCAGGTAAAGCCTTATTTCAGTTCTTTTATTAATAAGAGAAATTAGTTGCTTGTTTTAATAAATCAATACATCATTTTGGAGCTGTGATTTCAGACCTTTGCTTTAGAGAGATAAAGGAAGAGTATTCATATCATCAAATTTCAGACATCTAAGTAAGATCCTCAGAGAAACTTTTAAACTTCTATTGACCACAGCAGTAGCCTCAGCTCCTGAATTATAATTAACTAGTGTAAATCCCATTAGGTGTAAATAACCTTGAATCAAAGGAAATTTGCAACCCACAAGGAGCCTAAATTAAACAGTCCCGAGTTACAGACAGACTTATGCAGTGTGAATCTGAGTGCAAATCAATGTTTGGATCTTCATGAGAGGCAGCTGAGCTTATAATGACAGCTACCAATGTCACAAGTATGGGACCATGCTTATTCTTATAGAATGTCTTGTGTTGGAAGGAACATTAAATATCACGTAGTTCCAACCCCCCTGTTTTGGGAGGGACACTTTCCACTGGACCAAGTTGCTCAGAGCCTTATCCAGCTTGGCCTTGAACACTTCCAGGGATGGGTCAGCCACAACTTGTCTGGACAACCTATTTCAGTACCTTACCATCCCCACAGTAAATAATTTCTTCCTCATATCTAATCTAAACTGATTCTCTTTCAGTTTAAAGCCATTCCCTCTTGTCCTGTCAATAAATGCCCTTATATGTAATGATACAAGGGCAAGAGAAAGCAACTTATACTGTCAATACTACTCGAGGGCGGAGGGGAAAAGTGCGGCCCATATTAGGAGGCATCACACTTTTCCATGGAGAAAAATTAAGAAACCAGCTATCTCCCACTGATGTTCATAGGGAGTCATTTTGTCAGGGTGTGGTGGGATAACTCTCCCTGATCCCTAGCCACACCGCAGGTGCTGTAACTTGCTGGCATGTGGTGAGAATCACTGGAAGACCTATGGCCAACAGTTGGCACATTTAGAACTTATTATTCCCTTTTCTACTTCTGCTGAGCTAGAGTTTTCTGGAACAGTATGAATTAATTCCCAACAGTTGTGAATCCTGCATAATTCATTTATTCATGTGCCTGTAAAAGGCATTAAAATTTAAGAGTCTGAAATAAAAATGAGTGTAATTGCAACTGGTTTTAGATTCCTTCCTATTCTGCTCTACCATTTCATTTTTACTGCCATTTAAATGCCACAATGTTTAATTGAAAGCCCTGAGTTGCTGATTGCTGGTACAATGCAACTTCTCAGTGGGGAAAAATACATCCTTTGTAAATTATTTGGAAATGAAGTGGTATCTTTGCTATGCACAATCTCAGATACAGATGTGGAAAGTCAGAATTAGAGCTGTGATAGTGCCTATTATTTCTGGCTTAATGAAGATTCATAGGGCTGGTTTTAGTGAGCACACTGCGAGAGCTGTGAGAGCTCTGGCATGTATGGGGACACACAGCACACATTTCACCAGGACTCTTACCATGATGGGTCAATTAGCAATTAGTAGCCTTTAGAAATTGTTAATTTGTTTAATCATAACTTCATAAATTGCATATTGCAAATTTCTGGAAAAAAAAAGTCTATTAAACATAAATCAGACCTAAGATTACTTAGGAGAGCTGCACCCTATAGAATTTATGAATCCAACCAAAGGGCTGCTGGTCACACCATGCCAGGGATGCTCTACATGTGTAGTAGAACATTATATGGCACTACTGGGAAAGGTGCTATACCCAGAGGCAATAAGGTAGCTCTTCCCTAGCAAGAGTAGGAAAGAGGAGGGGAGACCACCCGAGGGGGCTCATGATGTCAGGGAAACACCCATGATCAGGAAGCTAAACGGTGAGTTTATACAGTGATCTCACTGATCCCCTGCACACTGCTGCTACTAATTTATGGTGGAATGGAGCTGTTTGCGTTGTTTTTTTAGTTCGTTCCCAATCCCAATCTTTGGCCAACATGTGCAAAAAGAACAGATATCTGAGCTGGGTTCAAAGCTGACTGTGATTAGTCTGTGGTTTTGATCACTCCTTTGCCCTTGCTAAATTTGTGCTTGGAAAAAAATTCAATGCATATCAGTTTTTATGCATTTTCTTTTTAAATTTAGAAATACTGGGTTTACCTAAATACAAAGCTGATGGAGGGCATGGGAGGTGATATTTTTTGATATCTCTGGGAAATAAAACCACTGATACTTTCACATAGCTCTAGTTTCCAGCCACTGTTACGTTTTAATGATATGATCAATAACCATATAGATAGAAGGGACATTTCCTACCACACAAAATACAATAGCTTGAAACATGAGAAGTGGTTTCTGCATCCCTTTAACTAGTGGTTAACCTCATTGAATTACTGCACCTGCCAAGGCTGTGAGAACTAAATACAGCTGGTGGCACCGTCTGGCCAACTGAACCCAACTCTATGTTAATTTGAGCAGATGAAAGCAACCACATGGCAGACTCTGGTGTGACGTGACGAGACTGTGCTTCATCACAGGCTGGAGTGGTTGGTCCCAAGGTGCAGAAACCAGGGCAAGATACAGCTAATTGTTTCTCTCTCCAGACTTAATCCATCCCTGACAAATCCACAAAATCAGGGAGTAATTCAGGCTGGAAGGCACCGTGTAAAGGAAGCTTCAGGAGGACCAGGAAGTTAATTTCACATCAAGCCCTCTCAGAGCAGTTGAATTGTCAGGGGAAGACAAGGAAAGAAGAAAGAGCCTGGGGGGATACCTTGTCTAGGCACCCCTCAACCAGAAGTTTTATTTCCTGCCATGTCTTGCCCCAAAATGTTTGCCTTCAGCAAGGACCATGTAAAATGCCTGTGAATGTTTCCCTTCTTACATGGAATTTCTCCAGAACCTTTTGCAAAGTCCAAAGAATATCTTGCTTGTCCTACACAGAGGACAAGATGGAGAGGAGAGGGATGCTGAGCTAGATAGACCTTTATTTTGACCCCTTATGCAATTCAACTCTCCTTGACTCCTCTAAGAGCTCATCATATATACATTTTGAAATCAGGAACAGAAGCCTCTTAATGAGTATAAGGAATGCAGCCAGCCTGACCCTCTTCCTCCAGTGCTGCATAATTTCATATATTATTTTCTTGTGCTTTATTCAGTTTTAAATCGCATGAATGTAAGCTTACTAGGTCCCTAATTTACCCTCAGTTCTATAGCAGGTGATATAATCAAATAATACACACTTTCACAGCAACCTGCGCTCACAAAACATATGGGCACATACATGAACATGTGATGTCCTCTACCAGATGTTTAGAATTACATGCTTACTCTGCCTGAGATGTATAAATTCATGTATATGCAGATTATGTAAAGATATTAGGCATAAATTATATAGACACAATAGGAAGCATCACTGAGAGAATTCAGATTAAGTCAAACAAAATTAGTCATATGTTTACAGTTCACATGCCTGTTTTTTTTAATGTCTCTGAATCAGAGTAGTCATCCATGCTTACCTTTCTTCTTCTGACATGTACAAATTAGGGAGAATGCATAACACGGATGTGAATCTTTATTGCCCTTCCCTGCTCTTCTCACACTGTTTAGAGTTAAAAGATTACTCAACACTATTTCAATGTCTAACTCTTTATGAATGCTGAGGCTGTATTTGTCTTGTCAGCGCAGGAAAATCCTCAGGATTATTTCTCAGGTTGGAGAAATGCAAATCACTGCAACGTACTTACAGTGAGACACTTAATAACAAGGATGTTATTTCACAGATTGCCACAGTCAGGTAAGGAGCATGTCTGAATGAGGTATAAAACACATATGATGGGAGCAGTCCCTTCTAGCCTGAATTATTCTATGATTTATTATTTTAGAGGACAAACAGCTAAGTTGGGTGACAGCAGCATGAAAACCAGAGGATGAAGCTTTTCCTTGTATATCTTTTGCCTCATGTGGGTCCCACTATTTTCTTCACTTTCTTTTTCTACCTCCCTGAAGAGTAACCTTGCAGGTTTTCTTACTGGGATTTCTCAGGTAGAGGAGAAACTCTATGAGAAATGGAAGTTTCATGAGAGGTTAGATGACATTCTGTTTCTCTTTGCTGCTCTGAAGCTACCAGAAGGCATTAAAGATTTCCCACCTTCAGCAGTCAGGAATCAATAGAAGGAGAGCCAGGTTCTCAGGTGCTCATTTCTGCTCCCCATGCCCACCTTTGGGGTAGCATTGGCATCACCAGTGCAGGAAACTGTACAGGTTCTGTGCACTGTGGATGGCTGTACCTCTGTCTCCGAACTGACACCTCAGCAGTCACACCTATGTTTTGGTAAGGTAAATGGCCATTCTTCGCGAACGAAGATCTGGGAAAGGTGTTCCCACCTTTCAAGCCTGCGCAATGGATTTTTTAGGTGAGACACAGC
>JAWWLV010000088.1:142831188-142855378 GCA_035041135.1 Platyrinchus mystaceus
CAGGCTTGGACAATGGCAGTGAGGTCCTCAGGACGTAGGTTTGTTTAGAGTGAGCTTCTCTTAGATGGATGGCCTTAAGGGCTAACGAGCTCCATCTGCCCAGGGGACTGGGATTCGAACCTGTGGCCTTGGTGCTGAGAGACCAGCATCTTAACCGCTAGGCCACCGGGGGTCCCCACACCTATGTTTTAGCTCAGTCTATAAATCTCAACCACGTAAGATTAGACCACAGTGAGACCACAGCAGAAGAGGTAGTTTCTTAAAGTACAGTCATGGGACAAAGTCATGTCCTGGAGTGTTTCCAGAGCGGCATGAACAAATATAGTGTTACAGTCCTTTTCATTTAAGGTGTTAACTAGAAATATGAGAAAGCAGGTTGATTAAACTGTTCAGGTTGATCTCAGGCCATTAAATGAAAAAGTACGTTTTAATGTCACAGAAATTTCAAACCTGTCACTCAGTTTCTGCCTACCCTGAAAGCACCTAAGTGTTTTTGCAGGGAAGCCCCTCCAGCAATGACATTTCTTTTTGTAGCAGTATGTAAAGTGACCTGGTGATCTGCAGAGCCTCATCTGCATTCACAATTTGTGTACCACTCTGTTCCCAAAGCCCCGAGGCCCAAGGTGGTGAGCAGTCTGACAGCAGGGCTGGTGCCACTTCTACCCTCTGTCACCCAGTTATTACAGCCTGTCTCCACTTCAGGAGAAACATGGCTTTTCAATCTCCAGACCAAAGCAGGAACTTGATATCATGATAGCTCTAGGAGAGTTCATGAGTCACCAGACCTTTGTTTTTTTTCTCTTCCTGTAGGTTGTACAACTTTGTATATCGTAAGGGAAAGACATCCTAACAGTCGTATTGAAGTAGTGGAGTCCAGATGTTGTCAGGGTGAAGTGTGATTCTAGATAAAGTGGAACTCTTGCAGAAGAAAGATTGTTATTTTCAGTAATTTTGGAGAAGAAAGAAATGATGCTTAAGCCCTGCTCCAAATCAGGCAGAGGCTGGACGAAGCTCCCCATATGCAAAAACCAACTTGGCCAAGGTGAAAAAACATTTCTCTTACTTCTTGCAACTATTTTGCAAAGACAAGTTCCAAGCCTAAGCTGCCTTTAAGTGCCTTTACCATCAGCCTAGCAGCTAGCTGAGCATTCAGCATAGCTTGCTGTCTATTCCCGTTCACAGAGAGCACATGTGTGAACTGGCCTTCAATTCTCACATGTAAAACAGAAATGCTAGAAATTTTCTGACTCTCATGGATGTTGAGAAAGAAGACAGTGATATGACTCAACACTATAATAATGAAGATCACAGAAGTATCTAGAAGACGGGGAAATTTTTTGGTTTTCATTGTATGAGGCCTAGGTGATTTTCCCTGGTTAGATACTCAGCTAGCACACATCCAGACTACTTTAAAGCAACAGAAACCTAATCATTATTATATGTATGGTATCCTGCACTTAAATACTGGTCTGTAAAGAAAAGGAAAGTAGCAAAAAGTACTTTTCAGATAACATCTATTAAATGTTGACACAATATTAGGCAAACATTAATTAATCTCAAAATGATCCAATATTAAAAATTTCAGCTCAAATTAACAAATGAGGATTTTATATTTAGTTGGTCCAATTGGTAACTAAAGCATAGCAAGGTCCCTTTGGCCAGAACTTGATTTTATCTAACACTGTTTTTCCACAAAAAATTCCTTGGAAGTTCTGATACAAACTAAGAAAACTAATCTCCTTCAGTAATGATGGCTCAGGTAGCTTAGTAGAACTCTCAGTAATATTATCCTCTTTGTAGATGTGTGTCTGGCATAAATCTGAGAAGCTTCTGGTCATTTTGGAAGAAATAAAACACAACAGAAATGCCATCCATAAATTAACTTGTCTATTACTAAATTATTTTTTTTTTTGGCTGTGTGTGTCACACTAAGAAAATAGTAGTAGTAGTAATAATAATATTAGTAATAGGAACTCTAAAGACTGCTAGAAGTTGCATTTTAGTGCTACCAGCAGCTGGTATAGGAAGCAAGATAGTCAGGAAGGGGAACATATCATCAAAATAACGTTAGCAGCTTTTGCTGGACTGCTTTTTTCCAGATGCCACAGAGCTAAATGACAGTTGCTAAATATGAGAAAGCAAGAGAAATTGAAGTTATTGAGTTTTCTAAGCAGTCAGCACACCATTTGCTTTACAGTAATTTTGGCATAGTAATTATCTAAACACAGGTAAAAAAACCCCACAGCCCTACTGTAATCAGAGCTTAGATTGTATTAAGTTCATGGCACTAGAAAAATATCTTATTCAGCGTTTTGTTCAGAACACAGAGAAGATCTGTCAGAACAGATGGTCGGGGATAGTAAAAGCTACACAAGGAGATTATAAAACAACAATGCTACTGACTCTTAATGGACTTGAAACTCCTGGCTTCTGCAGATGCCACCTTTCTTCCATACTGCAAAATCAGTAAATTTATAGTCCATTCTGTACAATGTAGGCAATTCCACAATGTCCAGTAACATTGCTCAAAATGGCAAAGCCTTTGAAAGAAACTTGTCAAGTAAGACTGCCCTGTTAGTTGGCTTTTAGTCATGCTAAAGTGGCACTTAGAGCTGCATCTGCAATTTGAAGTGTCTACAGATAATGTGATTACAGTCTGTGGAGAAAGAGGAGTGGCAAAAAAAAAATAAGAAAAAGAAAAAAAGATCCCATTCTAATCTCCTACTGAAGGTGCTAAACTGTGAGCTGAGACTCATTCTCTCTTGACTGATTAAGTAGCAAATGTCTGGCAGCTCTGGACAAGAGACAACCACAGTAACTCATTGTTGAGTGTAGATGTCAAACAAGTAGCCATGCCGTTGTCATGCTCTTATAGCAGAAAGTCTAGATGCAGCCTATGTAGCCTGAAGCTCAGCTATGAATCAGTCTCTTACAGATTTCAAAAGGAATCTTAAAAACATTTAAAGTTCTGAATCTGAGTGAGAGAAAGTCACAAAGGAAACCTCTGGCAGAATGGAAATTGGATGAATTCTGTCCTCATGCAACACCTTCCTCCATGATCACCTTGCTTCTTGAAAGACGGTTATTAATAACTTTAGTAATGATAATATGTTAACACAGAAAAGATATGGCATCAGCAAACCTCGTAGACGAAAAGTATATATGTAAGAAATTTTTCATTGTCTTTGCTCGAGAAAGATTACACTGGCCATCCAGTGGGAAAATATCCATACAGTACTCATGCCATTAATATGTAGCACATAATTCATATATTTTACAACATATATTTTGGAAAGATGCCCAGTCTTCATGTCAAGTATTCAGGAATCTATCACAGAGCACCAGAGATGTCCCAGTGATTGATACCACCTCAGTTCCACACAAATGTTTCTACTGTAAGTTTCTTGGTTATAAAGCCTAAGAGAACCAGAGAGCCACTTTGTCTTATCACGTGTAAGTAAATCTTTTCGAGACAGGTAAGTCAAGCTCTTTCTCTTTGGAAAACCTTTCTCCACACCCCATATACTCTTTAGACTTTTTCAGATTATAACCATGCTCAACAGGGCTCCTTTCAGCCAATGTATAGTTGTCTAAAAAGTAGCATCTTACTCATACTACCTCTATGTTCAGCTCAAGAAATTCCCCTCACCGCTGGATAACTGGTGTGAATCGCCCCGTTAAGGTACTGGTCTATCCAGTTACTGCAGAAGGATCCTGGACAACAGATTTTGAGTAGTCATCAAATGTTTTGATCAAGACAAAGCCTGTCCTTTAAGTGTAACAGTAATCCAGTGGCAGCTAAAAGATATCCTGGTAGCTCATCTCCCAGCCCTGCCCAGAGAAGCAGATATTATTTCCCACAGAGATCATGGCTGGCCCTCATTTCCTAATGGCTTGTTGTGGCAGGAACACTTGTACTCAGCCTTAGATAAAAGACTGAAGCTGACAGAGAAGAAAAAACTGCAAAAGCCAGACTGCTCACATTGCATTTGCGAGGCAGCAAAGTTAATTGCTGTGTAATTACCACCCAAGTAAATTGTTTAATGTGGTAAAATGTGACCAGGGTTGTTACTTCTGCTGCAAGCAGTGGCTCATGATGCCATCTGCAACCCATCAACAGATCACATAGTGAATTTGCCGCAGATGTAAAGCAAACCCTCAACATCTCCAAGCATGTTGTTAAAAACCCCCATCAAGTGAATACTAACATTTCTGTTGTTTCAGATGTCACTATGGCTATTTGCACAGGGCTCAGTGGTGCCGCACTTGCTCATGTTGATGAGGGAAGAATATGGTTAGTTAAGAGAAGAGCAGGTTGGCAATGGCTTCTGAGGTTAGAAAAAAAAAATAAAAGGGGCATAGAAGACAAATCAATGTTCAACCATAATTGGAAATCCAGCTATGTCATGTGGAGAGGGGGGTGATGAGGGGGAAAGGAATGTGGTCTGTCATGAAAGCAGCTTTCTGGCAATTTATTGTGGGATCATGAGCCATTCCTATAAACAGCAGGCAACTGCTGGATCAACTACTGACTCCTTCTGGGTACAATGTGCTCAGTGCTCAATGCCAGCGGGTGGGAGTGCCAGGTCAGTCATAACCACACCAGGCACCAATGCTCCAATCTGTAAAGCTGAGCTAATGCACTGAAAAAGGAGCCAAATCCGACTGCATGGGATGTGATGCAAACTGCTCACGGACCTGCAGCATCTTTTGCAGGGCATTGTCAGAGGAGCCAAGGCTCCCTGGGAATCAACGTTTGGACACAGGCTGCAGCTGTCAGCATTGTGGGACTTGCACTATACATGGGGAAAACCTTTTACCAGTAGTATTTCATTACCTGCAATCTCCAGTTCAAAAGGTCATTGGAAATAAATAAATTTTAAAAAGTGGCATTTTCAATCTGTACTTTAAAATACTTTCAATCTGTGCTTTAAAACACTGACCATTTCCTCTTGCTGCACTTCTTGTGCCCCCACCACGAATCACCTGCCTTGTTTAAGTGCTTGGATTTGTTTCTTGGGTTTTTTTAAGGTTTTCTATGTATATTTTTTATTTTTTTTTAATGAGAACATTTCAGAAACCGATAAAGGATCAAGGTACCACCAAACCTCTTTATATTTGAGTTTCTTGGTGCCTGAGGTACCTTTGAAAATGTCTCCCATGGTCCACAGTAACACAGACACTCAGCAAATCTCATTCAAAGCAGAAAATTGAGCCCTATAAAATGCTGTTCTTCCCACTGAAGGGTATCCAGGATTGTCAGTACACATTACTTCATGAGAGAGAAATGTTTCCCAACTTCAGTGATTGTCACACTTTGAGCCATCTCTCATGATGGCTGGAGCTTGGTTTTGCTTCCTTAGTTACTTTGCACAGAGTTGTAGGGAACATGAAGGAAAAAGAAAACAATTTGCAAGGCAGTTTTATTTTGTTTTGTTTTAAATTCAGGTAACAACACTGCCCTAATACCACTTCTGTGTGTCTGATGTGATTGCTGAGCTGCTTGAAGAATATATCTTTGTGCAAAATTTGGAAGCTGATCAAGTTTATATACCTGACTCTTTTGCATTAAAACCAAACAGATTCAAGTATATACACCATTACTTGACACACACACTTTTTGCAAAAGCAACATGTACAGATGAAGTTCAACAAGGGAAAGTGCCGTATTCTGCACCTGGGGTGGGGCAACCCTGGATGTACGGACAACCCGGGGAATGAAATGCTGGAAAGCAGTGCTGAGAAAAGGGTCCTAGAGGTCCTGGTCGATGACAAGTTGAATATGAGTCAGCAGTGCCCTGGCAGCCAGGAGAGCCAACAGTGTCCTGGGGGGCATCAGGCAAAGTATGGCCAGCCAGTCGAGGGAGGGGATTGTCCTGCTCTGCTCTGTGCTGGGGCAGCCTCACCTTGAATATTGTGGCAGTTTTGGGCACCGCAAAATAAGAAAAATATAAAGCTACTGGAGAGTGTCCAAAGAAGGGCAACAAAGGTGGTGAAGGGCCTTGAGGGGAAGCTGTATGAGGAGTGGCTGAGGGCACTTGTTCTGTTCAGCCTGGAGAAGAGGAGACTGAGGAGAGACCTCATTGCAGTTAAAACTTCCTGGTGAGGGGAAGAGGAGAGGCAGGGACTGATCTCTTCTCTGAGGTGACCAGTGACAGGACTGGAGGGAATGGCCTGAAGTTGTTTCAGGGGGAGGTTTAGATGTTAGATATTTATTAGATATTAGAAAAAAGTTCTTCCTCCAAGACAGTGGTTGGGCACTGGAAGAGGCTCCCCAGGTGGTCACAGCACCAGGCCTACCAGAGGTCAAGAAAAGTTTGGATGATACTCTCAGGCACATGGTGTGACTCTCAGGGATGTCCTGTGCAGGGCTAAGGGTTGGACTTTTTGATCCTTGTGGGTTCCTTCCAATTCAGCATATTATCTGATTCTGAGATATATTTCTAGAAAATGACCCACAGAAGCCTTTTGGTCTTATAAAAACTGAGACTCATTTTGACTTAATGGGACCTAAATTTTTCTTTCAGGTAAATATGCACATTTGAAGAGAAACACTTGTCTATATTTTGAGGAAGAAAAGCAGCTTCTAGATTTTGAAGCTGTTTGTTTCCTTTCATGGAACAGTTGATTTGGAAAAAGAACTTTTACACATAAAGTTACACCATTTTGTACCACGACAGAATTTATCTGAGAGACTGATCCATAGCTATCTTCAACCCATGGGGACTTAAAAATTTGAATTGGAGCAGAAATCTTGCAGTGGTAATTGCCACAGTTCAGCTGATTACAGTAGCTGAAGAGTTATTGTCACAGGTTTGAAGGATATCAGCAGACTGTGAGCAGTCTTCAGGTTTGTACAATTAATTTTCATGTACACCACAAAGTGGCAATGTTTAACATATGCTAATAATAACCAAGCCATGTATTTTCTTGCATTTTTTTTCCTGGTATTTCCAAGTGCAAAAATATTTTTATTGGAAGAGTGGTTTGTGAGGTACAACAATCCACAGCAGTTTTTGCTGGCATTATCGTGGAAGCAAAGTAGTGTCATAATAGTGTTTACTATTATTATACAGAAGAAACTGTCGTAGAAATGGAGCCATTGCTACTTGATGATATCTTGCATTACAGAAGATTTCAGGAACCAGATCTTTAGAATTTTATGTACCAGGTAAGGGCTAACACTGAATCATGACATAACTTAAATCATGACAGATGCACTGCAAAGGCCCAAAAAAATTGTTGCTTTTGTGACTGGTTTTATCGGTAGCAGGATATAGTATTTTGTCATCAGTTTTATAATGCCAGCTAATCAAACTCTTTTGTTTGTTTGGGTTTTTTTTTTGTTGTTCTTTTTGTTGTTTTTGGTTTTGGTTTTTGTGGTGTTTTTTTTTTCTTTTTTCTTTTTTTGGTTTTATGTTTTTATGATCCTCTCCTAATAGGTTGAAAAAGATGCTGCTGCAATCCAGTGCACAAAACACCTTCACTGGCCCCACACAAGTGTTCCTGTCCTTTGGCAGTATAGAGCTGAAGCATATATAGTGATTGCACCATGAGCTGTAATTAAAGTTGGTTGAGACCCAGCACATGACAACTCAAAGATTGCAGAGGAATGTCACAGACTGGGAATGGGAAGGTTCTGGGATGTGCGTGAAGAGGGATCATGTGCATCTTAGCAGACCCTTTCCTGGATTTCTTACAAGAGCTGTAGGAAATCAGCTTGAAAAAAAAACCAGTTTTTACTACCCCTAATTATTTAATAAGATTTAATAAGATTATTAATGAGCATCATTTGACAGTTAAGTATTTTGATGGAAGCTGTTTCAATAAAATCATTTTCAGTGGAAAAATGTGTTACACAGCAAATCTTCCTTCAGTTTAAAGTTGCACAAGAGAAGACACACTTAGCAAGGAGGTGGGCAGATGGCTATTTCACAGTAGAAAATTGTATTCAGCTTTAATGTCAAAATAAAGAATGCTTAGGTATTTCTAAATCAAACTATTCTGCAGCATTTTATTCCATCAGTGATAGTCTGCCTTTTATACACGAAGACCTAAATGAAATACAGATATTCCACAATTCCATGTAGATTGTAAATCCTGTTTTCTGACTAGTTCTAAACACAGCTACTGAAATAAACAAATTCAAAAGTGGATTTTTTTTTTAAATTTTTTATATTGAAAATATATTGTCTTTGTCTAGAAAATAAATTAATGCATGGTGTAAATAAACCTAGCAATAATTATTTGGAGGAAAAACAGAGGACCACAAGAATAAATAAAGAAAGATTGTTTATGGCATCCTCATTTTCTTTTTATGAAATGAAGAAAAATAAATCCTTCATAGCTGAAGGCCAGTTTTGCATTCTGGTTCCTCACAGATATTTTTTCAGCATTTTTTTTAAAGTTCACAAATCAAGACAAGGGCATGTTCTCTTGTTCTTGGTAGGCAAAGCATATAGTTTTACTGCAAGGGGAAAAGGGCAGCAAAGTTGATCTGCAAATCTCTTACTTGAGCCTTAGTAATTTTAGACAGGTGCCCTTTGCTTAGCAATATTTTTTTCTTGGAAGAATGTATCTTGGCACAAAGGGGAAAAAAATAATTGTAGACATGTGGCCTTTAGAAAGCCAATAGCTTACAAATTAATTTTACTGGAGGCTGTAACAATTACAAGACTTTATAGTGCCATCTGGATATTCACCTGAACCTCACTGCAGAGTCCACTCCTCTGCCCAGGTTTCTGTAGCAATTTGCTGAGAAAATACTGTAGATCTTGACATGTCCTAAAAGCAGAATATTGTGGTCCTCTCACTGCTAAAGAGAATCAGGCTGTGTGTCGCTGTGTTGATATTCAAAGCCTTTCAGAGTCAGGTGTTCTGTGCATGGAAGTTCACCTTTCGCTCTGCAGCTGCCATTTCTTTCTGTTAGCAGTCGTCTCCACTGAGATTAAGGATGCTGCCAGCTTGAAATGAGCACTGTTGCTCTCCAAGGGGCTCAAAATATCTTTAATTAAACTTTTTTTAGCAGATTGAGGAGAGAAAGAATGCTGTCCAAATGACAGCACCTGTCTGGGAAGTGAAATCTTTTCTACAGGGAGCTTCTGATCTCTCAGGGAAAGATCTATCCACAAAGATCAGGAAAAGGGTCCTAATTCTGAGCAAAGAGTGGGAGACTGGAAGTAGTTTGAGAATAATCAGCAAATGGAAAAAGCCAGCTCAAATCTGTCATCCGCCCAGGAATCAAAACAGCACCGAACTCCTGCATCCTGAGTGCCTTAATCCACAGAACATGGGCACAACAGCTATTACCCCTGTTTACACACAAAATATCAAGGGATTAAGGGTCATTTTCTATATTAAATGTGGCTTTGTTTTCAAAAACATTAATAATTTTGTGTGGTGGAAGGAAATATTTTCAGCCCAATTCCAATATTAACACAAATTATAAAAAAAAAAAATAAAATAAAGTGAAATAATTAATTGAGACAGGACAAGACAAGACACTCTTTTTCTAGGTAAAAAGAGAAATACAGTGAGCAATAATACAGTGGAAAATACCCCGGTGTCATCAACAAAATTAGAGTCTAGCTTATAGCATCAATAATTCAGTGTCTCCCAAGTTTGAAGGCTCCCTGTTGTGTAATCTTATGTGTGGATCCAGGACCCATGGACAGCACTGTACCCCACACACAACTCGTTTTCTGTCTTCAGCAGCGTGTGGGACTGCATGAGATCAAGGCAGAGCAGTCACCAGCTTGTGGTACCTTTGAGACAGCTACATGATGCTCTCCAAGCTATGACCCTTCAAATATTGCCTGGGTATCACAAGACTCAAGTCTGATGTGGTTTCCTGGGAACCTCACACACTTTATTACTGAAACTGCCTGTATGAAACATTTTAAACCCATTTTAAAGCTAATGGCATATGTTTTAAGCGGTAGCAACATCATGATTTCTTCTCATTAAAACCTCTTCAGAGTATTTTTCCCAGTTGTGTCACTCTTAACTTTCTGTGCCTTTTAAATGTTTGGGTTCCTGTCATGTCTGTGCTGCTTTAGCTTCTTAAACTATATTCTTTTGAAATGCCTTTTTTTCTAGTAAATCAACCCAAAATTTAAATAATGACTAAACAATAATTCACTAAAGAATACCTGTGGCGTTTTAACTCAAATGTGAGTTTATTTTTGATAATAAAATATGTCAATATTGATCCTTATTTAAAGCACAATTTTCTTGTATAATGGAGCCGATATTAAGGGAACTATCTATCTTAGAGATATATAAGATGCCATTTTTAATTGTCTGGAGACTGCAAAGCTAAGAAATATTGTTACTGCTGCTATACTAGCATATCTCTTGAGTCATCTTTGATAGGGAGACATGAGATTTTTTCCATTAATCATTCTTTCACTGCTACTCAGTTTCAATCATTAACTTGTAATGCCCTAAAGGCTTATAGTACAGAGAATTTGACTGCTGCCAATGTAAAATCACCAATAAGAAGCTGGGCTTTTCAAAAGATCTGTAGCAATTTGTAGATGTTTTTAACAGCAGAATCCAGAAGGTAAATAACTCCTAAAGGTTTTGAAACTTTTGAAACTAGTTATAAATTGTAAGTATGAATATTGATAAAATTATTACAATACCTTGTAAAAAGATGCTTACAGTCAAAGCCTAACTGCTTTTCAATAGAAATGAAGGCAGCAGTGGCCTTGAATCAAAAATCTACATCTATGAGGCTTGAAATAATGAGATATTAAAAATGCATCTCTCAGTCTTGATCTTTGCTCTGTTCTAAACTTCAGTTTGACTCTGCCCCACAGATTGAAGCCTTACATTTACAGCTTGGTCATCCAGGGAAGGAAAAGGACATAGCCCTCCAAATGTCATTGCTTCATACTTCTCAGCACACCAGGGCAGAGATATAATTTTATACAACTCTGTCTCTGAATATTTAACTGGCCTTTTTTCAAAGGAAAAGAGAATCCTTGAATTCAAAACCTGTATTTTTCTTCATATATTTAATCTCATCAAATTGTTTTGTGCATAACTATCAATGAATTTGTACAAATCTAAATACTTAAATAACTATTATCACCTGCATCAGAGAAATTCATCATCTTTTTCATTTGCTGCCTGGCTACCATGCAGCTGATAATGGCAGTGCCCTTATCTGGGGTGAAATACAGCTCTAAGGAGTAGTGGACAATATTTAGGTGATATAAAACCAGAATTAAATCTTTTGACAGCACCTTTACATTTGAAGACTTTTGCAGGAAAGCATAGTGGTTGAAATTTATTCCTGTGAATGGGATTGGTCCTCATTCTCCATGGGGTACAAAATAGCTTACATAGAACACATACTTAAGCCTGAAATTCAGTGGTTGTGAATTCTGAAACACAACCCCAATAAAAGGACAAATAGCTTCAGATGTCTTGAAATAAATCTAGATTCTCCTGCTCAAATGGACCAGCTTGTTGACAGGACCAAAAGTGTATGATGAATTTGACTTTAAGGTGAATGTTCTCCTTTTTTAACCTAGTTAATCTGTCTGGAGACCTTTCTGATGATGACTATCTAGGGCAGAGATTATATTTCAGTCTGGTTTGAAGGGGAGACTTCAAATGGCTTTCCCAGGGAATATGGAGCAAGAAAACTTTTGCAGACAGAGAGACAACAAGAGGCAGCTTAACTTTTACTACATCAGGTATCTGTTTGTTTTGCCGGTGTACATTGTAGTTTTAGAGACATTAGTGAATTCATTTGTTGCAATTATATGTGATCATTCTGGAATCCTAAGGCTTTTTCCAGGCAGAACCAGTGTGAATCTCTGGAACTGGGTAAAAGTCCCCTAACAAATGGAGACACCAGCTTCCGCCAGGTTCCAATTTGGCTTTCCTTCAACATGCTCCTATTGCAGCATGATACAACTCTCAGCTTCGTAATTTAATGGGGAAACCTCTAGTTGCCACACAGTTTTCCTGAGATGTGACTATTAAGGCTTATTGCTCATCTTCCTTTGAGTCTGGACTCCATACAGAGCAAAAATGATGCTTCCAAAACTGCATAAAAGAGTGCAATTTTTAAAGGTGCATGAATTTATACGAGTCCTATAGGAGCTCTCACAGATGAAAGAAATGTCTCTGCTACCTTGCTGCACAAGCAGCACGTACAGTTACTTCACTTTCCTTCATTGTGTCAGAAAGCTTCTCAGCTTATAACACTTATGACCAGTCACACACATATGTAAGTGTCCCATACTTCAGCCTAACAGCCAGATGTGGCACATCTGCAGTACCTGAGGGATCTTTGATCACAGTGCAAGCTTTAAATTCTCCCTTGTAGACTCCAAACTAGATGCACACAGCTCCTGAAGAGCAGATTTGCTGAGGCTTTATAAAGAGAATCTCCTTTCAGCCTCATCTGGCACAGTATATGCCGTATGTCATGTGCAGGAGGAGAGGTTATGATGGCTGTTTGGTACTGCCCTTCAGAGCCAGGTAAAGGGGACCCCACGCCCAGCAGTGTGACAGCTCTGCTTCTCATAGTCTGAACTCAACATTAGGGAGCAGCACAACAGAGAAACACACGCCAGGTGAAGCCACATCATCACTGAAATCAGCTTGGCCCTCACATTTTTGTGTTCTTGCTCTAGTGATGATGGTGAGAGGACGAGGGGATCAGAAGGGTTGCACAGATTTCATCTCAAGCCCAAGATGTGGAATGTGGACAGCATACACCATGCACACATGTCCATTGTAGATCTGTGGCTATGCAGGTCTCACTGAAGAATGTGTCCTCTTCCGGGTTATGTGGTTCCCTTTTTCATGCAAATCTGTCAACACCTTCCTTTCTCACTTCTTCACCAATTGCTTCAGGGGTGGAGCTTCCTTAATGAACTAATCTTGCTTCTGAAGCTCTAAATTTTGACCATCCTGGGGAAAAGCACAGGCAGTGCCGTGATCACCAGTGGTAAATTGTAGTTGTAAATGTATTATTAGCAGCATGTAAAGTGTATAAACAGTGCAAAATTAGTATTTGAATGCACAAAAAGTTACACCAGAGCAAAGCATGGTAGGATCCATCCAGGGCCATTGGAAGAGGAGTGTGACATCCCAGTTAGGAAGGCAGACTGCCACAAGTGGGAAATGGGATCTAGGATGAACATGCAGTTCTTAGTTTGGCAGCACTGTCTGGAGGACCTGACAGCTCTGACCTTGTTCACCATATCCTCTTCCCTTGGGTAAAAAAATAAAAAACACCACTGCTTTGGGTCCACATAGACCTTAAGAAGCGTGGAAGAAGAATTTGTGTTGCCTGGGAATATCAAGCAGAAAATTTTTTGTACACTTTAAAAAAAAGAAAAAAATTAAGTGAGATCAGTTTGAGGACACAGGCAGTATAAAGATTTAAGTGAGGTAAAGAAAGCAAAGGCTTAAGAAAGGTGTAAAAGCATGAACCCTTTCTGACCTTTTTTATTTTCCCATGCAGATGGTAATGCTTCACTTTTGTTGTTCTGTTATTAGCAGGATAGTTCGGCTCAAATGAAGAGTTGTCAAGTCTGGAATGGAAATCAGGTGTATGGCTAGAAAAGACATTGTCATTGTTCTGGAAAAATGTCTCAGAGAGCCATTACCTCAGTGGCTAAGCTGTAGAAAGCATTAGACAAGGGAAATGGGACCATTTAGGGCTTTAAAGAAAATCAGTGTTCTACAATTTCTGTTTTGAAATGACCTACTAATTTAATTCCAGAGGAATTTGGCATAATGAGCTGGTCAGGGAAACGTCACCTTTGAAAGCAGGTAATTTTGGCATTGGATAGAGAAGGTAGGTTTTTTTCTTCCTCCTCTTTTCAGATGAAAACCCTATTATTCAGAGTTTGGGTTGAAGATAATTCATTTTAATAGAACTGGGTGGACAAAAGAAGGGTAAAAGACCTTAGATTAGGCAGTTTGATGCCCTGTACAGATTCTGGCATTAGAGATGGACCTAAAACATGAAAATGTTGGGGACAATCTGAGTTCATAAGACAGAGGTGTTGGCACTTACACATTTTATTTGGATGGAGACCTGTGAGAGTCATCAATCACTTTCCCTTCAGTTCAACAATTCTGATACTTACCATTTCTGTTCTCCTTAACTGTAGATCACCAGACCCTTTGACTAGTAAGGCACCAAAGCTTATTGTAAGGCCCTACAGCTATGGGATACCACTGGGCACACTTTCTTGGTTAGGAGTGTGGAAGCTGCCACAGCACTTTGGGTGGGTCCGTGCAGAAGCTCAACCCATTGGTTTGTGGGTGATGTTGAGACACCAGAGTATGCACAGATCTGCTTCCAATGGGGTACCATGAATTTAAATACAGTGGGTTGTATGGTAACCTCCATCATGACTAACTTTTCCTTCCAGTAGTGGTTACACAGGTATCCACATAAACTGAGGGAAAAAACTAGACACAGAACACAGTGATGCCTGATGAGCTGCAGGCTAACTCATATTTGTTCTGCTAGAGGGATCTGGTTGTCTTTGTGCCAAGACAGCCGAGGCCAGCTGAGTGTCCCAGTTAGCCATCCAGCAAGACACAAAGATCATAAATGGAGCAGGAAGGGGAGTCCCTCCCTGCCTTAAACAGAGCAAACACAACATTGAGTAGGTGGTATCCTGCCCCAAAGTGAGGCAAGGGTTTTCTGATCCCACCTTTTAGGCAGTCAGGGGAACAGAGGCTGTGACTGCTCACAGAAGCAAGACACCTACCTATATTGAACTCTAACATCTCTGCATGAGGCAGTGCTGCACAGTGTGCTCATAGCCACCCATCCAGAGAGAGCCCAGGGCTCTCTCCCACAGCCCTGCCCTGCACCAACACTGCGCTGGCTGCCTGCCCTCCCACCATTAATCCAAGCAAGACCTGGGTAAACATCTTTTGGCACACAGCTTTGCAGGCAAGCAAATCTGAGCACATTTGTAAAGTAATTAACTTCCTCACAAATTGCTTAGATTTGCTTCTCTAATCATAAAAACCCACACAATACAAATAGCACTGGCTTTCTCATTACAGAAATGACCCTGTTGCTATCCACAGTGTTGTCATTCTGCTAGGCTAAGCTATTACAATTAGAATTTAGAGTCATAATCATCATTCTTCATCCACCTCTCTCAAAAGTAAATCTTGGGACAAATCCCTGGGTGCAGGGAAACTATTGTAAAACTGAAGCAATGTCATTGTGTTCAAAGAGGGAGTGAGACCAGAAATCTCTCTGCTGGCTTCAAAAACAGTTGACCCTTCTTTAGTAATAGCTGACACAGACCAATAGTTTATTATCAGACTTGACTTTCAGTTACTGAAGAAATTCAGCAAAGGGAATCTCCAGCTTGGAGGCATCCATAAAAAAATATCCAGGTAAAGCAATAGCTTACCAAAAGCAAAATATAGCATGTATCCACTGGATTGACTGAATCCAAACACAAATAACTATCTGGCTAAAAGGAAATTACGAAAAATAGAAACTAAATTTTCAGACTTTCTTTTGATTGCCCTTCATAAAAGTTTTTATTATAAGAGTTCTTTAGGAGTCTTATCTTTCTAGTTAATGGCTGAAGTAAAGACTCACTTAAGGTTTTGCATTTATGTGCCAGTTGCCTAGTAAAGAGCAGAATTAATAAAATGTGATCTCCATGTGGGTCAATTTTTGCCATGCTTTTTTCAGAGGAATAGAGCTTATCTGCTTTCACTGAGCGTTGAGTTACATTAACCTGATAATGTAACAGAGTCTTAAAAGAAAGGATCCTGCTTGTGTTCTGCTCCTTGTTCTTTTCTTCAGCTTCAAACCCATGCCCTGTCAGTTAAAAAAATTATCTTTAGTATGAAAAGGCAGTGCAACATGTATGATTTTAATTGCATGACCATGGCAGAATAGTGTTCTTCAATTGAATTTTACACTCTGGGCTGTACTCAAGCACAGAGTCATTTTCAGTTTACATCATGTCAGAAGTATACTGCTGAAACTGTTGTATTACTGACCATAGATATATTTTCAAAACATTGCTTCTCTTGCTTTTAGTTTGGGGAATGGTGCTACGGAGTCCAGCTTCTTGTGTCCTACAGCTGGAATCAGAATTCTCTCCCCTCTGCATTTCTATCAAGTTTTATTTAAATTACACCTAAGAAACTGAAGTCTGAAAAGCAATGAGTTCTGGAGAATTTCATAGGGATCAGAGGGATAGAGGAGTGTTATTGAACAGCTAAACAAAAAAGTGAATAATCCACATATTGTTTCCCCTATACTGTGGAGACTTGTACCACTGGGTTTTGGCCAGTACAGGCAAAGTTCAAGAGCACAACTTAATATTTCAAAGACTGTGAAACAGTTGTAAAAGTAGAAAGGCTACTAAACATTACTACTGGATATAGGATACCCATAAATGTATGGATTAAATCAATAAAAACCTTTAAAAATCAGCTAGGACATTGTCACCAATCACAGCAGACCAGATGTTCAGGCATAAAAACAGCAGCACAAACATTTTCAAAATGTTAGCAAGAGTGTATTGTATCAAAGTTTTGATGTATACAAGTACATGTACTTACTAAAACAGTGATAAATGAAAGGTGAGTCACCATGTATACACCAAGATTTAAGGAAATACCTCCTGTATTTACTGATGCAGTTCTAGAGCAAATGGTTCCAATGAGAAAGCAGCATTTCAGGTCTATATTCAGTCTTGAGTCCAATCTCTTTGCTCTTCCATCTCAAAGATAGAGTGACATAAAAATAGTAGGTGGGAAACAGCTTTGGTTTATGTACAGTGTCACATTATTTCATGTGACTTAGTTCTGATCTGGTAACGAATGGTACCAAAGGATCTGAAGAAAAATAGGTGGCCAAACCTCCCACCACATCTCTGAAGGTGTTCAGGTTGCAGTGTTAACTGGATTTCATCTGAACTTTGAAAAAAAATAATTATAGATAATGAAGAGAATAGAACTGTTATCCCTTGCAATCATTCCTTTCAAATTTACCACTGTTGCACACATGTACTCAACTGTGATGAGTCCTTTTGAAATGTGCTGATTGCAGCCTCTGAGAGCTAAATCTCAGTGCCCAGCACTGTAATTAACTCAAGATTTATTAATTTGTCAAGACTCCTGAAACAAGCATGTCTAATTGCCTTTCTTTATTAATACTTTCAAGAACGTTTAACATTTTACTGTTATTTAAACAAGAGTTCTAATAAGATGCTGTATCAATTAATGGTCCTATTAAAAGTCAACTGGTATTTTTACAATAGCAGCAGAACTCCTTGTTACACATTAAACACCATGAAGCAATCATAATGTTCATGGCTTTGTTTGGAAAGGTGCATTGCAAAGATACACTGCCAAGATTTTAACAAGCATCTCCCACAAGACATTCCTTCCTTAAGAGGATAGTAAAAGACTCTTAGTTTTGGACTTGCCCACAAACAGAGAATGAAGGAACAGGAATTCCACTAGCATGTTTGTCCTTTAAAAGTAATATGCTTTTCCAAAGCCGTAAGGATGCAAATTCACAATACTGTACTGCTTTTGTTTGATTCTTGAAAAGTGTTGTTCTTACAGTCTGCATTTAGTTTTTGGCTTTGTTTTTTTTCTGAGGAGGGTCATCAGTTTGAATCAAGCTGACGTTAGTATACATCCCCAGCCCTATGCTCCTCACTCAGGGTGTTCCTGACCTCTGGGAGTGTGATGCAGTCCATACCTGGGTGAAGGCTGGTGCTGAATAGCCTTTGTGAGAAGTGGCAGTTCCTTCCTTGCTGAAGAGAGCAAAAATTGATAGTTCACTTGCACTAAAGCAGTCTTGTTTTGTAACCACAAATAACAGCCCAAAGGCACAAACAGAGCTGACCAGAATGGCTTTTTGAAAAGGCACATTGTTATTTCGAAACCAAAGTTTTCTAGAGGTAGACTGATCCTCATCCAACTCTTATTAGGATGCTTGCTTTCACAGCCTGAAGCTTGGTGATGATATGTTTATAATTAAATAGTTGACTACAGTGTCTGTTAAAATGCTGGCCCGTGATGTGAGCAACACACCACAAATGTTCTGCACTATTTTACGGTGGCAATTATCAGGACACCTTCAAAGTAACCAGATTGAATGATGTATGATGATTTAGCAATCAAACTCAATTTCTTACTTCAATATTGTCCAATAAACTCATACTTTTACTTACTGAAAGAATTGCTATAAACTTTATATGTTAGATTCATTAAGCCAATTGAAGTATTTTTATTTCCTTTGTGAATCATAGAATCATAAATTTCCATAAGCCAATGAACACTAAAGAGCTGAACACAATAAACTGGGAAATTACTTGCTAACTCAGGCATAGTGGGTAGTGTATTCAAACACCACCAGACAGCAGGAGCTATCATTCTGGCAGCCACAAACCTCTGCAGTTTTATTTACTGAAACAGTAATCTATAACCATGGAAGATCCAGACCTTCTCTTTTCCTTTGTCTTTCTAGTTGCCAAGCAGCCTCAATTCACAGGGCAGTAACATAGACAAGTTAACACGTAGCAAAGAGGTGTCTTAAGAAGTTCTTACTGTCTAAAAAAAATTTTCAAAAATCACACCAAGTCTGATTTTTACCCAGAAATTTTTAATTTTCATCCCTGAAGTGCATATCAAACTCAGGATCTTTGCTGTTGGAGTTCTTATGCTCTTTCTGATGTGTCCTAGGTTCTTCCAAATTGGACATGTGCCTCAATTATTTAAAAAGAAATATTAAAGGCAATAAAATCAAACTTTCAATTATAGATAGCTAGCTATCCCTTCCTCAATGAGACATTTAGGAAGCCTCCTATGTTTGAACATGCATGCAGCTTTTATTCATGGGAATAACTTTTCCCAGTGAAAATAGAAAAATTTTCCAATGAACCTTTCTGAAGTTCAGCTCTAAGATACTTTGCACCAAGGCCTTGAGCCAAGTGATTTCACCATCATAAACTTTTTGTCCTGGTATTGTGCAACATAGAGCACACCTCGTCCTTCAGGCGGGAGGGTCATACACTGTGATTTAGATGGGCTAAAAAGAAGGCAACATGCACAGGTAAGTATCCACTAGGGAAAATGCTCTTCTTTGCACAGTGTACACTTTGTCACCCTACCCATACACTTACCTGTTCCTACATACCAAATCCCTACACAGTAGTGCAGGAAGACCTAGGGTGACTCCAAGACCAAAAGTGTCCCTGTATATGACTTGATGAAGAAGCAGTTTGATCCTGTAGAGACTTTTAGGGTTCACTTACCCACAGTGTAGCTGGGCTTTCTTTGAAAGGTTAATTTACTTCAGTGGATTTTATGGTAAACTAATGATTCCACAACATGGACCAGCTCATGTAGAGTCAATACTGCACCGGGCCATACAAATAGACTCAAGAGAAGCAAAATACGTCTGTTTGCTTTGTGCCCGGGGAATGTAAAACCAAAGAGTTTCAATTTTCACACCAATGATCCTGTAGAACCCCAAAGTGCTCCTTGTCACAGTGCCAGGTTTTGTATTCAGGGAGTCATTTGCAGGGGGATTCTGTTACCCTTTCAAAACAAAGGCTACATAATTGCTGGAAACAAACTGCTTAGCTAGGAAGGAATGACTTGTAATGTTTTAAAAGCCAATAAAGAATACTTAGCAATCCCATTATCATCTAATTATGACATGATGACCAGTGGAAGGGATTGACTGCCTAAAATACATCAGCTTTTTCTATCTCTCTCAGCTGGTCTAAGAAAAGATTTTACCCCTTGTTATTAACTCTGCTGCTCACATTCCTCATCCCCATCCATAACAGTCAGCTCCTCAGTTCCATAAATGAGGCAACAGCAGTTCCCGGGGGTTTTCTCTGAGGAATAAACCAAAGTGTTCAATGCAATATCACCACATTTCCCTAATGTGTTCTATCACTGGTTTTGGACAGTTGTACAGTGCTTATTCTTGCTTTTTTTGTTTGTTTGTTTTCAGACTGTTAAGGCAAAAGGAATAAAATTAGTAGCCAATAGCACAGAACAGGGTTTTAAATGATTTGGGTTTAGTTCCTTCAAGGTCATACCTGGCACTCTGGAACCCAGGTTTAATCCCTCAAATCTCCATTGATAAGTAAGGGATAATAATTTCTCTGTCTGTCTGGTCTGCTTGGATTAACACCCTGCAGGATGTTAATTCTGAATTCTTCCCTGGCAAAGGCAGCTTCTTCATAAAGCCTGAAGGTACCATTAGAATACACATGATTACCAGCACAAGCACCTCTTTCACCCCCCCGAAAAAGCCTTTTAATTGAAAATCATCATCGCAGTTTCACCTTCTTCAAACATCTTTTATTGACAACTAAAACAATTGAAAAGTAAACTTCAGAAAAACTGGTTTTGGCAGGGACATTTAAATGTAACCCTCAGCGAGCAGAGGAACAGGTGAAATGAGGCTTTGAATCCTGTCTCTGCTACTTTTTCAGTGTCCTTTGGCTTCACTACCTTTAAAATTAAGGTAGCAACATTTACCTTCCCCATTTACCACTTTGGACCACAGACATTTCAGTGCATTCCTCTGATGAGCATCTCCCTGCCAGCCAGTGGAGGTTTCAGAGCTAAGGTAATCACCCAAGCTGTCAACAAGGTGAAAGGGAAGAATCTGTCATGTAAGAAACCAAGGCTGAGTGGCAGCTGCTGAGTCAGCCAGCAGTGAGCAGCAGAAGGAAGAGGTTTACATTCTGTCTACATGGCATCATCAACCTACTACAACTCTAAATGCTGTCAAAATTAAAGGGTTTTTTAAGTGTTTGGATTTAGGGTAGGGATTTATCTGCTTTCGGCTTCTGTTAATACACAAATTTTCCCTGCAAACTCTGAAATTGGAATTTTTAATATAGGTATAAATACAGTTTCAGTTTGTCACAGAACATCTGAAATTTCTAAAACCACCGTAACATTATGAGATTTCAACATTAAAAAATGCTGAATCAAAAAATGTTTTCTACTTCTCTGTGAATCCCTAAGCATCCTCTCTGCCTATGGCTCACTTGTAGACTCAAGTCCACAAGACTTCAGCGAGCACAGTATTTTCTTTTTGACACAACCAACTGCACTCTTGCCACTTAAAGAGCAAAATATGAGAGAACTATATGATGTCTCTCAGGCAGAGGCATTTAGCTTGAGCCCATGGAAGGCAATGGATTTTGTTTGCCCTTTCCAGAGTCCCTGTGATATGAAATCACTTTGTCTTATGATACCACAGTCTGAACAGCCTCAGACAGGAGCAAACCTCAGAATCACAGGAAGTACCTCCAACCCTGCCCACTTGTTCTTTACATAGCCATTTCTGAACCATCAATATCAGAACATCTGGTTCAGAATATCAAGATCAGGACAAACTGTACTCAGTTTATGATTGCCCAGCTCAAACATGGAATTTTGTGGTCAGGAGAGCACTTGGTGGTGGTTCACAGAGACCTTAGTCACATGTATGATGACGGCTCCTCCTCTGGGTGTCTGATGGAAGAAGGGGAAGATCTCATGCCAATGACACAGTTACTGTCTCATAGGGGTTGGGATGGTCCTTAGTCCAAAATGACTGAAAATATTCCACAAGCTTCCTGATATCAGTCTTCTGAGTGTAAGCCTTTATGTCCATTCCAAGAGTATTCCAATAGTAAGAAGCAGTTACACTAATACTGGGGCATGGGTTAATAACCACATGAATGCATTACTATTGAAAGAAAGACCAAGATGATCAAATTTTGGGGAGTCACTGGAACCTATTGGAATTTGTAGAAAAGGATCATTGAGTCAGTAAACACTTCAGAATAAGTTCAATGTCATAAAAAATGGTTAAATATCACTAAGTTCCCAAAGTTATTGCTTTGTAAGGTTTATCACAGTATCACAGAATGTTTTGGGTTGGAAGAGACCTTAAAGATCATCTAATTCCAACCCCTTCCATCACACCAGCTTGCTCAGAGCCCCATCCAACCTGTTCTTGAACACTTGCAGGGATCGAGCATCCTCTTCATCCAAATTTTTGCCTCAGAAGTGTTTAGAAACACAAATAAGTGAATAATGACTCCTGATGGATCCACCACAGCAAATAGGGCACGAATCAGAGTACTGTGAGGAGTCCAAAGGCATCCAGGATGTTAACAGGGGGCTGACAGGTATGATGCAGAACCTTCAGCAGACCACGATCTGCAGTACACCCAGTGATGTGCGAAATGGTGCTAAGTCTCCACTTGAGAGACAACTAAATGACAGCAGACTTTCTTGAGTGGGGTGTTCTACACAATGAGAAAGCACATCTTCCTAGACAGACTTATAATTAAAAGAGCCACATGAGGGTTAAGGGGAAAGCAATTGTCATCCTGTTCCTACGTAAATAGGCAGAAAGAGACAGAGATTTACTTAAGAGTCGCCGAGAAAATCTACGGTTCATAGGCCAGTCTCGTTCTGGTGCATCATTCAACAGACTACACTCCCATATCCCCCCTTCTGTGTGCACAGACACCCCATAGGAGTGTGTACCATCTCAAAAAAGGGTGCAGCCTTATCCAGCTATTTCCCAAAAACTGTATTAGGACTACAGGATTACAAGGGTGTGCACAAGACAGAGCCCCTCTTGGGTCATCCAAATTTTGCCAGAAAGAAGCTGTATCAGGAAAGTAACCAAGCTGAAGGAAATGAAAATGTTGCTTGAAGTCCTCCTGGATTCCCTCCAGGATCTGTGTTAAGTATTGCTGGCTGAACATGAGAATTTTATTCTCCTCCTCCCTATTCTCCTCCTCAAAAAGTGATCCTTCCATGCTGCTTTTAGGACACTGCACATATCTGTATGTTGTGCCAGGAGTCAGAACGTTCTGACTCTGGCTGTAACACAGGCTCCCATCGGACAGCAGCATTTCTGTGTGGTTAGCATGGACATAGAAATGCTCTGCTCCCAGAGCCAAAGAGACACAACTAGATTATTAATTATTTCCATACCTTCAAAACCTTCACAAAGAAGTATAGTCATGGAAGCTCATGCGAGGACTTGGACCTCACATAACAGAAAATTCTTGGTTTCTTGGTAGCCCATCCCCTCAGGGGTTTCAAGTTCCTTTCATGAACATGACAATTTATGCCCTGCAGACAGGACGGACACTGATGGATTGTGTGTCCTCGGTGACTGATTGTGAGGTCTTTCTTTCCCCCCTCCTCTCATATTTTAAGATCTTCCCTCTTTGATTTTACATTTCCTCTCCTGCTACATGTATTTTTTCCATCTTCACTTACATGGGTGTTTATCCCGAAGCAGCCTCTCCTCCCCCAGCTTCCTCTTCCCCCTCCTTACTCATTGTGAATAAGACCTCTCTGTCTAAAGCAGCAATTGATGAAGAGCCTCAAGAGTACTCATTTCTCGTCCACCCCCTTTTTTTGATGCACTGATTATGCTTTTGTTGGATCAATAGCCCATCTGCTTTTAGAAGTTTTCTAGAATTCTGATGCTAAATTAAAACAGAGAGAATCAATCCTCAGTTAATTTACCCAACCAAACAATTTATTTCTCTCTTCTGATCTACCATCATGTGAATTATAAAATACTGACACACTGTGAGGCCTTCCTAGACAAAGTAAGCGCTTTTATAATGCTAAATTATCTTCTTTATTAGTAATTCTCAAATGTAACAAACCAGGAGATTTATTCTATAATATTGCATAGTCCTTCATTGAACTTGTTAAAACTCCCAGCTATTGTAATGAAGTAATTTGTTAATTAACAGTGGGTTTTGTTTTGTTTTTAATGGACTTTGGGGATACATTTCAGGCTTAGATTAAGATTAGTGCAAAAAAGAGTTCCTCTTAATTATTTCAAATTGAGTGTTATGCTAATAGTAAACAATTAGTTCTTTCTTGACTGAAAATTAATGTTCTATAAATAATTACAAAACCAAGCTGTTATGTGAGTCCCACAAGGAGCTGCCAGACTTGGTGGTTAACCCACAAGAAAGAGTTTTGAATTTTTTCCATGGTCTCACACTTTGTGAAAATTAGGCATGAGCCTTGGTGGTTTTCTAGGGTTTTTCTACCCTGAATGAAAAAAATGTAAAAAGATAGATAGATAGATAGATAGATAGATAGATAGATAGATAGATAGATAGATAGATAGATAGATAGATAGATA
>JAWWLV010000088.1:142855478-142895797 GCA_035041135.1 Platyrinchus mystaceus
TAGATAGATAGATAGATAGATAGATAGATAGATAGATAGATAGATAGATAGATAGATAGATAGATAGATAGATACTGTTAGATAACCTGCAGAGGGAATTTTTGATGGCAAAGTTGTATGGTCTTATGGTTTGCCAATTCCCGGGACACTTCTCAAATCAAAGCTTAATTAAAATATTAGCATCTGTCCCAGTAGAGATTTCTGCCTTTTGCATAGGGAAAACTGGGAACACAGAAAGTTGAGTTTTATCTGTTGATGCCTGTTTAAGTTTAGTTGATAAGGCGTGAGACCAATGTACATCCTATTATAGAACACCTAATTCCCTCACTGAACTCCTAGGAGTTAAGATTTTTTTTCTTATATAGCTACAAAATTTAGTTATTCGTTTTGATTGATATTAGCTTTTTCTCACAACCCTGAGCTCTTCAGCATTTTTCCATGCCTTTAGAGTTGTCCTCTTCAGTCAGTGGAAAGGGAAAAACACCTCTCGTGCCTAAATCAGTAAAAAGTAGAATCTCTAAATTCACAGGGCAAAGGATTTCTCATCAGCAAAGGCAAAATTCACGTTGGCAGAGGAAGCAGAACAACTCATGTGAGCATCAACATCACCTAAATAACTCATGAGGACAAAAACTAGTGCCCTGCCATTGCAGAAGTCTGTCTTGGCTCTGCATGACTTGTCCCCAACCCATTCCTCTGCCAGAACTCATGGTGTGCTATGCCATGGGGTGGAGAAGTGACGCATGCAGGCAAGAGCCAGGTCTCCTAGACTTTGTCTTCCCATAGGATGCAACCCTACAACACGTACAGACTTTTGGTCAGTGGTGGAAGAGGAAAACCTGCCAGGAGGGTGGCAGTCCTGGGGAACAAATACATTGGGACTTGATAAGATTTCTGGGGGTTTCCCTCTGTCCTGCTGCATCTCACTGTACTTGCTTCTCACAGAGACACCAATGCTGCTCTGACACCAGGGGAATATCTTTCTCATGTGTCTCCAAACTGAAATTTTGCCATTTTCACTTTTGTACTTTGGTTAGCTACCTACTTGGCCTCTGTTTGAAGCCTTCCCAGCCATGTGTTGTGTTTTGCACTGCATAGTAGAGCCACAGAAATCAATAAAATTTGTAATAGACTCTTGCCTCAGTTTCCTTCTCATTCCTAAGTATTGGCTTGAAATCTGCCAAAGCCTGTGATAATCCTCTCCTTCCGCTTCGCTACTGCCTTATTCTGGCATGAGGGAAGAAACCAGAGATTCCTCAGAAGAGATGTGACATTTTGTTCCTTGTCACCTCCACTCTCCATGCAGCCTCCATGCCTCACTCAGAGACAGCAGAGTAGTCATCTCTTGCCTATGTTTTAGCCAGCTAAAAAACAACCCCCCAACTCCTACAGACCAGCACTTCAAGTGCCCAGAAGCCTCTGTTAAAACGCTGATAGGTCTTGATGTCCAAGAAACACCCAAGCCACAGCAAAGTCATAGGAGAGAAAACTTAACAGCACTAACTTAGAGCTTGATGAGTATGTGCTTTGCTAATGTTCTTCCTGGATTTGCGTCAGTCCTGAGGTCTTCCTTTAAGTTCAAGTTCTCAGGTGAGAGATGAGTTCTGTCTGCTCTGTAAGTAAAATAAGATTTCAATTTGCTGTCAGAGCTTTAATTAAAACACTTATAGATCAACTTTACCATGGCAAATTGTCTGCACCACTATTACTATAGGAAGATGAATGTTAGCTGTGAAAACAGGCAAAGTACACTCCCCTAGACTAATGTGTAATTTCATAGCCATTGATTTTTGACTTTGAAATTCTCCCACATGCTTCTGGGAATTGGAACTTGTTACAGGTGACCTCACAGCAGCTTTTGCAATTTTTTAAATCTTTTGTGAATGTGGAGGAAGAGCCGTTTTGCCCATTCACATTTTTCCATGGCAGGCATTACATACCAGCACCTCCCTGAAACCCAGATTAATTGTTAGATGACTGTATTTAACAGATAATACATAATCTACAGCTGTAATTCCCATGGGATATTGATAAACAACCACTATCTCCTGCTGTAAGAGTAAGGATATAATTCTGCAGTTAGTCTGAGTATCAGCTTTTTTTTTGGTAATTATGAAAAGCCAAATTGTATACTAGGATAAATTTAGTTATTGGGATGAATCTGTTTATGCCAGTGAGTTACATTAAGAGAGCACAAAATGTAAGTAACTATTACTGACTTGAAAGCAGGTGTGTGATTTAGTCTATAACAGGCTATTTGAAATGGTTACATAACTAAATGGGCAATTTTACTGTAAAAAATAACCACTTAACCCACATAAACATTGTGATTCTTTTGGTAAATGCTGAATGTTTAAAATCAGCCAGTGCAGCACCTGAGCACCTCAGAGTCCCTGAGACATCATCTTCGGATCACTTGCCTGGAGCAGCCACTTTAATCATGACTGTCACTTCTCTGCTCTTTGTTCAGCCCAATGCAGCAGGATGTCAACAACTCTCTCAACACTCCCTTAAACATGGAGGCACGAGTAGGAGTGAAGAGTAGGCTGTGCACAGGGGGATCTGAGCCACAGAGAGACACCCAAATTTCTTGTTGTTTCTGGATGTCTAAGTGGACTGTCCACTGCCACATAAGACATCGATGGCAGAGCAGCAGGTTTAACCGAGACTCTCCATCACTCTTCACCCGGCAGCTGAGCAATGGGTTTCTGTAAGGACATGCTCCATCGCAGAAGCACCCCTTGGGGTCACTCAGGCAGGAAAGATATAAGGAATGAAGAAAGAAAGAATCACCAGAGAAACGGGGAAAGGAACCTTTTCTAACCAGAAGGTAATGAACTTGGGGTTGTCTATTGCTTCAGATTTGCACCACACCATCTGCACCATAATGATGGGACCACTTGAAAGTGCTGGCAATCAGAATGCACCTCCTAGCAGTCTCTGTGTTTGTCCAGTTGTAGCATGTTAAGCAGAACAGAAATAGACTGCTAGTGTCAGCGTGTTCACATTGTCAGTGGTGGCAGAGGATGAGAGACACCAATTCGACCAGATAACACACAAAGTTCAGGACAGAGGTCAGGGTGGGGTCCACAGCTGCTCAGGCTCAGCTGGGCCTTGGTACAAAGCCTGCAAATCCAACGCTCCAGCCACTTATACCACAAGACCTCATGCCACAATAATTGTGCCCTGACCACAGTTACTCAAGGACCTGCCCTAGCAAATCTGGGCCTGGTTGTAACCACATTTATCTATGGTCTGAGTTAAACACATTAAGAGAGAACGACTATACCAGCATAGCTGTGATCAAGAGTCCAGCCCAGCTGGCTACAGAAAGATGAGAAGACAGCCTAGTGGTTATGCAGTTTTCCAGCAATATCCAGCATTATCTAGGACCTACATTCAATTAAAGTATTTATGTATATGCACTAGACATGCAACTGCATTAATCTCATTCATTGGCTTTTTTTACATACTTAATACTAGTGGCATTTTTTTTCTTCTGCCATGGGGTTGTCAAAGACATCTTGTCCATCAATGCAAATGTGAGGACTTAATTCCAGCTACTATATGTGTGGCCTCAGGGCACTGATGAGCAGAACAGTGTAGTTTGATTAACCAAGTTCCTGTCTATGTTGTCAGCTGAGTCCCCCTGAACAAACATAGTCCAGCTGCTTCTTGTGCTGTTATGCGCTTAGATTTGCCTTTATTATACAATAAATGAGAAATCAGGGGTAAACAAGAAAGTGAGGGTTTTATTGAGCTCCTTTACTGTGACTACTGCTTCTACCGGCATTTCCTTTGACTTTTGACCTTTCTTGATGCAAAGGCTCTGGTCTCCTTGCAGCTAAGTTGCGGCTTTCTCTGAAGCACATGTGCTGTAATGTGATACCTGCGGATATGGTACCAAGTGTAATTAAGATGTTTGTTGACTTTGGTTCTGCCCCTACCAGTGTGTAGTTACGTCTATAGGAAACCAGTGTTTGCTTGCTGATGAGGTGCCAAACACTGGTGCATAAAATCACCAAAGTTCCTAGTTTTCAATGTTCTATGCTTCTTAGTTACTAATTGAATAAAATTAAAGTCAGTGTGTTTGGCAAAGAACACATGAAGGTTCCATTTACAATGCAGGAAAAAAACATTTACAAATTGGTTATAGAGTGAGGACAGTACTTGGCTTGATCTCTGATGATAAACGCCCAAGGCATCATGGAATTATTCGGTCTTGCAAGAGTAAGGCCAGATGAAATACACTTGGCCAAGTATCAATGTCTTCTAGAAAAGACTATAATGCACCTTAAACTCTGCTAATGCTAGTGATCAGTTCTCCACTGACCTGAGCTAGCCACACCTGATGACTGACTTTTCACTTACAGTTCAGTGAGATTAATCCTCCTTTTATATCCTGAGCAATTTTCACTACCATGGTTTCTTTTCATTGTTGATAAGTGATTTCATACCTTCACACATCTAGAGATCTTTCATGAAGCAGATGACTTCAGCAATTTCCTCTTCTCCTAGTTCTCTATCTTGTGGTACAAATATCCTCAAGCCTCTCCCTTTTTTAGTTCTGTTGCTGATCTTTTCTGCTCATTTTCTTGTTTTTCTCCTCTGTCTCACTTTCTATATCATGATAGTTCAGTGGCTTTATTTTTTTTTTCCTAGAGGGCTTTGATAAACAAGAGATCATTGGGAAGTTATCATTAATGTAGCCTGTCAGGAAAGGGGCAAACTGGGTGTTCCATGGACCTTCCTTGCATCTGATTTCAAGGTCTGAACTGAGTCATCAACATGACGCTTTCAGTCTGATATTTCTAACATTTAGTGACACACAGGGATTTCTATCCTTTTTGAACAGGATGCTGTGGAGCTCAAAAATGAAGTAACAACAGGTATCAGGCATAATAGAAGCAGTGAACTTCTATAACTCTGACAGAGTGATCCAAGAAGTTCAGGTACTTCCTTTGAGGCACAGAACTAGAAGAAATTACTGTAGTTTTCCTAATTTTACCTGGAAGCAAGCATTACTGCAGAAAAGTTAGATTGAAATCTCCCCCAGTATTGGATTTGGCTGCTCCAAAATCACTGGAAGCTGGCAGTGTTCTTTGGAAGAAGGAGGAGGACTACTGGAAGCTGGTTAAACAAGACTGTTGAGAATGAACAGTTTAGGAAATGGATTAGTCAGCAGATTATTTGTAATGTAATTGATAACAAGGTCAGAGCAAGATAATTGCAGCACTGCATTTGACTTTGCAAAAAGACTTGATACTTCCAGGTCAAGTCAAAACTCTGCTTTTCAAATGAAAAGTTCACTAAGACCAAGGGAAATACAATTAAAAACAAATAGAGAAGTGCAAAGATGGGCTGCAAAGGTCAGCAAATGGCCCAGACAAAATTTACTTGCAGAAAATGTATCCATCACAACAAAATGGAAAGGGGTCCAGTGCTAGAAGAATGTGGCTGCACAGAGAACATACAGAGCTTGAAGCCATCAGATTCTGTGTACTCTGACAGGCAGCACTCCAATAAGTTCCTTGTAGTTGTCTACTTCTGAGCTAACCACCTAGATTTCCTTTATCACCAGTGGTGAAAAACAGGCTCTTCTCAAGCATAATTCCTCTCATGGTCAGATAGACATCTAAAACACGTCACAGGAATAATGTTTCGAAAAGTGTTATTTCTCTCCATCGACTATGAAAAAGCCATGGGTGACTGGCTGATATGCTTGTGCTTCTACACCACGGACATCTAAGCCAAAGCAAGTTTAATCCAGGAAGAGATCACTTATCAGTTACCATCATGGGCAAACCAGGCTCGACTTGAATTTACTAATCAAATCAGAGTAGGATAGTGAAAAATTAAATCAAATCTTAAAGTGTCTCCCCTCCAACCCTCCTTTCTTCCCAGGCTCAGCCTCACTCCCCATTTTGCCTCTTTCCTCCCCCTCAGTGGCAAAGGGGGACAGGGAATGAGGGCTGAGGACAGTTCATCACATTTTCTCTACCACTCCTTCCTCCTCTGCAGGAGTCCTCACACTCCTCCCCACCTCCCATGCTAGGTCCCTCCCATGGGAGACAGTCCTTCATGAACTCCTCTGATGTGAGTCCTTCCCATGGGTTGCAGTTCTTCACAAACAGCTCCCGCAAGGGTCCCCCACAGGGTCACAAGTCCTGCCAGCAAACCTGCTCCAGCCTGGTCTCCTCTCTCCACTGAGCTACAGGCCCTGCCAAGAGTCTGCCACTCACAGGCTTCCCACAGGGTCACAGCCATCTTCAGGCTCTGGTGTGGGTTCCTTCATGGGCTGCAGGAGGATCTCTGCTCCACCATGGACCTCCATGGGCTGCAGGGGCACAGCTGCCTCACCATGGGCTGCACCATGGGCTGCAGGGCAATCTCTGCTCTGGCTCCTGGAGCACCTCCTGCCTCTCCTTCCTCACTGACCTGGGTGTCTCCAGGGCTGTTTCTCCCACATATTCTCACTCCTCTCTCCAGCTGCTGTTGAGCAACAACTTTTTCCTCTTCTTAAATATGTTATCCCAGAGGCACTACCACTGTCACTGATGGGCTCGGCCCGGATCCGGACGGCGTTGGCTCTGTTGGACATGGGGGAAGCTTCTGGCAGCTGCTCACAGAAGCCACCCCTGCAGCCCCATGCTGCCAAAACCTGTCCATGCAAACCCAATACACTGCTAAACATGCTCCTCCTTTAACAGTAAAGAGATATGTATGCACTGATGGAAAACACTACTGTAGAGCAATTCCCATAGCCTTGGTAATCTGCTGGAGCCTGTTAGTGAGACAGCGGTTAACTAAATAATTCTGGACTGAATTTTCACACACCAATGAAAACTACTTGGGCAACCATGAAATTAACAAGTTTAGTAAAAAATAAATTATTTTTTTCTAGCTAAACAGCAAATTTTTTTTTTTTTTCTAAATTTTGCATTCAGAATGTCAAACATTTAGTTTAATGCTAGACTGCAACCAAGGGGTCTAAAAGTGTGCCTGAGAAAATGAGCTTATTGGGGTGAGGAAAGAATGATATGATACACACAGATGTGCAAATATAAAATACACTAATACACACCATTACCTGACCTTACCAACAGAAAACACTGCCAACAGATTCAACACAGTTAATGAGGGTGTGAAGGGCAGGCTAAAATGATGTCTGATAAAAGGAGAATCTAGTTCCTGTTGTTTCAACAGCATTTAAAAGTGACTGTTGCCCAGCTATATTTGCTGGGGAAAACACTGCTCAAGAGGAATAGTTTGTGCTGCTTTGGGCCAAGCCTCCCCCAAAAGACACACAACTTCAACCTCCACCACCGTATTGGTACATGACCTGTACCCAACATATATTGAAAGCATGTGTGGACTAGGAAGCTTCCAGTGATAAATGTGTTCTGCAAGAAAGGTTGGCATAAAATATAGTAAAAACTACCAGATCCCATCCAGAGAAGACTAAGAAGAGAAGTTTGCAAAGAAAGAGCAAGTCCTGGAGCAGAAAGAAGTTGTCAAGGGAGATACTGTATGCAACAGACGTTATTCAAATCATTGATTTTAGGCATCTATGCTAGGAAATCTGACTCCTCCCATGGAAAGTTAACCATTGCCTGTGCAGATGTGTCTCCATCCAGGCATGCTTTCAGCTGGGCAGAGGCTGCAAAAACGGATACCTGAAGTTCAGAACATCCTCAGCATCTATTATTGATCCCATCAACCAGGATCTCATACCCCCTTGGTATAAGAAGACCTCATACATCCCTGTTTTTTCCTGTTAACTGAAATGAGCAGTAAGACAACTTTGGGTCAATCCTACAGTCAAAGGTATGCTACTACACCATTAAAAGCAATGACACACTGGCAAGAGGGACAATCCCTTGCAAAAAGGATCTTGGTAAGAAAAGAAGTAGAATAGGAGAAAGAAGGAAAACAAAATAAAGGAATATATTTTTTTTCTCATCTAAGTAGGAGGATGTTGTTTCAATTTCGATCATTCTAATTTTAAGTGATGCAACTGAAACAAAGTCACCCTACAGGACTATGTTTAAAAATACACGTTTGTCCCTTTATCTTTTTCTGATCAGTCTTTGAGATGTAATTCAAACCGCACAAAACTGAATCTGTCAGCAGACACCTTTCCTGACCACTGCATAATGAGCCCCAGAGATCAGTCAGTCACTCAACATTATGTCAGAGGTATCTCCTCCACAGTACGCTGCAGACATGGAGGATGGACACAAAAAATTTACCTGTCCAAAAGAATGTGAATACCAGGGTCTCTCCTTCAATCTGATGGATTCTTTAGCCTTTTGATAAGGGACTATTATGTAATAACTCTTGAGCAGATTTGGTTTACTTAAACCTAAGTATCTGATGCTGTTTGAGATGCCTTTGTGTATCTGAAATAGATAGATGTGGTCACACTGCGAGATGTGACACATAACCTACATGAAACTTGTGCCCTTCACCAGCAGCTGAAGGTCATGTGGGACAAGGCAGGGCATCTAAAATGTCACCACACCCCATATTTAGGCTAATGATTGATGTGGAATACAGGTAAATCAAAACCTGTCCTAAGCAAGATTCTTCTCTATCAGCAAAGTTGGCTCCCCTCATCCTTCAGGGGAAGCTTAACCTGGGACTTCATTTGGAAACATGCCAATGCAGGTTTCCTGAAATTTCTATTCTAACCTTTCTTAGGCCGTTCCTACCTATTTTGGCCCATGATTCTTTTCTCTAAGCTGAAGATTCATGAGCAGAAAGATACAGGTACCGCCCTTGGTTTTATTGTCAGTGAGCTAAAGAACACTCTGGAGAAGACCATCTCTCTATAGATATACTATAACAGCTCCTGTGGTAAAATCTTTCAGTTTGGCTTCTGAATTGAGTAAATAAAACTGTGTGGATGAGTCTAAATGTTAGAGCTTATTAATCTAAGTTGGGAGTGCCAAGTGCATGAAAAATTTTCTCCTTTTTTTAGTCTAGAATTAAGCTCAGAGTATTTGCAAGGTACACGTCTCTAGAAAAAAAATATTATCTAAGATTGAATTTCTGCTCATCTTGACAGGGACTTCTCTGAGTACATCCACCTATGAGGAATCAATAGCTGCCAGCTGGCTAACATGACTGAGTGAAGGTCGCACTGTCTGTGTTGATAGGCGTGATTAATTGTGGAGCATCAGCTCAAGCATATCCTGCAACTGGGTAAAGGTGGCACTAATGCAAATTGGTCAGCTGGGAATAAATATCATTAATTCCATATGACATGACAGATAAACAGCCTGTGGAGAGGCATGCAATTACAAAGCACTGAAAGACTAACTGGTGTAGGGTTTATCCTGAGATAGCAATAAAGGTAATCAATTTGGACTTAAAGATATTCCCAGAGATATGATGAACCAATTGAGATGAATGGTTAAAATATGTACCTGCTAGCTTGCATTGTAACACAGTCAGTCAGCAGTAACTGGCACTGTAAAGAGCAAGGTTTGTACTGTACACTTGGCCATCAGTGAAATTTTTGTCTCACAGAAAGCAGTGGGGGTTCAGAAAAATGTTAGTGTCACATGGGTTCAACAGTAAAAAAACTCACAAAATAATTCATAGGGCTGAATACCTCCATCCACCCATTCCCAGAGCTCATTGTATGTGGGGGTACTGGGCCATTACAGTTTCTAGGAAAGCTGATTTATCTGGAACTATCCTGTTCACCCCTTCTTCTGCCCCTGAGCCTCCAGTTCAGATATAAGACAGGCTGCTTCCTTGTCAAGGATCACTGAAAGCAACTGAACATGTCACTGGACTCCCACATCAGTAGGTACTCACTATATTTTCAAGTTCCCAAAAGAGAACTCAACATTTTCATTCAAAACCTATGTTTTCCCTAATGCAAATTTTAGTTTTGCAAAACTAGCATATCCTAGGAGTAAAATTTCACCTCTATATACAAAGATAAATTCTGGGAAAGACATTCTTAGCTCCTCTCCCTCTGACTTTTGTCTTTCCTCTCTTCACCTATACAATCCCTGAGACACAGGCACTGAGTCATGGCTGGAATTATTAAGTACATATCAATTAACAAAAAATAATAGTTTCCCATGAGTAATAAGAGCTCTATTGCAGTGTGCTCATAATAATGTAATTACTGGTGGGGGTCTCTTCGCTTGGAACAAGTAATAAATTGACATCAATCACTGGCACTTTCCACACAGCTACATTTCTTTCATTAATAAATCTTGCTTTATGTACAGAGTAAGCCTGTTTTTTTGGGTCCTAACAAATATTTAAAATACAAATCTTCTATAACTAGAAGACTAAGTAACTATTGTCTGATAATTAAGCCTAATCTGTAACTAAAAACTCACAGCTGATCAAGAGTTTCATGCAACCAAAGCCCAGATGCCATAAGCTGATGTGACTTTATATACGTTTTGCAAAGCAGATGCTCACTACTTTTTGTAATGCTTCAACAGGAGCACCCTAATACATCACTTCAAGCTCCAGACCCCCACATCCACCAGTCCTTTGCTTTCCATCATAACTCTGTGTTTAGATCTCCATAGATCTGAATGTGGTTACTCTGTAGGTTGAATATACTGAGAAGGTACCACTTATTAGCACAAGTAATTTTAGTTTTGATTCTTTTTCTTATATTGACTATTTTCAAAATAGATTATATGAAGCATAAGAAATCAGGCTCTGTAATAAAAGATCATTGGCTCAGCTGCTTGAAAATGGGGAGGATTTCACTAACTGTGCCATGAGCAGAGAAGTCACTGGCTGTGTGCAGCTCTGAAATGCCTGTTATCCTGACAACAGGTTCCCATCCAAGAACATGTCCAGCACCTTCCACTGGTCCCAAAGAAAACTAGCAAATACTTTGCTGGGAAGGGGAACAATTTGTCAAGCTGACTCTGTATAGACTGGAAATTACTTGTTCTTTCTCTATCCTAAGAACTGATGATTGAGACAAGACAAATGGTGTTTCATTTGCCCTGAGAAAATATTGCAGCGCTAGATAAGAAAGCGAACACAGATACTTGACTGGATCTCCTCATGCCCTTCATCATACCAAAAATGAAAGAAGGAGTTCCTTTCTGAAACTTTATATTCCTACCCATGCTTATAACCAAAAGTATACATAAAAAATTATGTCTACCCAATTCTAATTTGGAAAATACTACATTTACCCTCTTTTATTATTTTCCAGAGGGCTGTTCTCACATATTTTTTTAATTTACTTCCACTGCAGTGGCTGAGAATTGATTTCTAAAAGCTTTCAAGGAGAAAATAAGGAGGAAGTTTTACTAGTCATGTCAAAGACTGTTCTGTTCCCTACACAAAGAGGAAGTCTGAAATATTCTGAATTCCAAGAAATGGTTAAAATAAAAATGTCTCCTCAGCTGACTAGAGGCACAAAAATGAGATTCCTCTTCCCTAACTTTGCCTGTGATATGAGTTTCCATCTAAGCAGTGTCCAAGCTCTCTTTATAGACAGTTTAGGGAGTGCAACACTTTTAAATAATGTGGGTGACCACTTTAGGAAATGGCCTCAATTCCCTGAACTCTGCTGACAACTCACCACTGATTGCAAAGGCAGCCCAGGTGACTAGCTGAGATATAGATTACTGCACTGTAGACAATCACTTTAAGGAGATAAATCCCTCCTTGGAAGCCCACAACTCCCTCATGGCCCTGTGCTTCTGGGAAGAGGCGATGGTTAAGACCTGAGGCACCAAACTCTCTTCATTTTGCAGGACTTCCAATACCTGTATCTTTTGAGGTATAAGATATTGAGAGGCAACTGAGAGATGGTTATTTGCAACTTTGCCACAGAGCTCTGCACAAGTGCTAACCACATTTTGAATCTGAATATTTAGGAGAGATGGGAATTGGGCAGAGAGGGGAGATGAGGTTTGGGAATAGGGTGCATAGAAGCAGGGGTTAAAGAGTCATAGAATCATAGAATATCCTGAGTTGGAAGGGGCCTACGAGGTTCAAAGTTCAACTCCTGGAGCTCCAGGGCTGGATTATGGTTGAAAAAGGAGAGAAGAAAACATTTGGCAGGAGACAGGAGCTGAAAAAAAGGAATGGAATTTGAAAGAGGATGATAGGTAAACCTTTGGAGATGGGCTGTCAGGGGAAGAACAGGAGAACTTGCTATCTACAGAGGAATTGGGAGCCATAACTCCTTGCTTGAGGCTCCTCTCATCGGCAAAATAATTAAATAAATAAACAAGCAAACAAAAGTTTGGTTTTATTCTTGCTTCAATCATAAATAAAACACCTAAGCAGACTATAATTCTCTTCTGGAGGAGTAACTCCTGGAGATCCACAGCATTCAGCTGTGGGGGTAGACTGCACTTCCCAAATTTATACAGTAAATCAATGCCTGTTAATTCACATTCCAACTCACAAGGATCTCTCTAGGAAACTCGTGTGTGTCCCCACAGATCCCCCTTTCCCCTCCTCTTCAGTTGCCACTGCTGGGATTTGTCTTCTTGGGTCTGATTGATTCAAAACTAAAAGCCGAAATTGTGCTGCAAATTAACGACTGCAAAACCCAGCAGCAACCGCTATGGCTGTTCCCCTTCCAAAATTAAGGAGAGTTTGCCATCTAGAGGGCAAGCAAGAATTCTGATCTGTGGTTGGGAGCAGCTTTCGATTTGAGTACAGACAGTTCAGTATTACAGACTGGGCAGCACGACAACGACAGACTCACACCACATAAGGAAGAGAGTTAGCTGTTTCTCCCCGAGTCTGGGACGAATAGTCATTTTCTTATCTAAATTGTGCAAGCTGAAACAGCCAGACAGTTTAATTAAGCTCAGCAGATAGATAGCATTCACATTCAGCAGAGGAAAAACCTTGCCAGAGACTGTATTTTTTGGGCCAGTTTGCTCCACTAGGCATGTAGCACAGCTGGGATGATAAGCAGCAAAGGGTAATTTTTTTTTTTTCCAATGCAACTGGGTGTTGGCTGAAAATTTCTCCTGAACTCCAAAGCTTCATCCCATGAGAGTGGAAATTTTCCCTTTTAACACCCAGATTACACAGAAAATTAATTACTTCTCTCCAGTTTGAATCCTTCACCAGTATATTTCCTTCATGATAGATTATTAAAATGTGCTATCAGGATTTCTTTTTTTTTCTCCTGGCAAAACTATGGAGGTTTTCTCCTTTGCTTTATTTTCTTTTCCCTTCTGGTGTTTCTTGACTGCATTAAGATACCCTGTTCTTGCAAGCCTTGAGCTTCCATCCATACTGCGGCTCTGCATTTCACTTGACTTGAAAATATTCCTGTTTCCTGAGGGAGGAAGGACTAGATGTCCTCCAAGGCTCCCTTTTATCTGCCATTTCTGTGATCCTGTGGAGCACAGACAGAACTAGGAGCAGCCCCTGCTCCACACAACACACCTTTAAACATCATGGACCCCATGCTGAATGGGGCTCGTGGGGCTGTGACTTGGTGACAGTGGTTCAGTCAGTCTGCAAAGCAGCTGAGAGACACTGAACTGTTGAATAAATATCCCTTTTGTAAACTACCTGCAAGGGGTTAGGAACGATGGTAAAGGCAAAAACAAGGCAGAGACCCCCAAGCATTTCATGATTTTGAAGGCTCGTTGGAGTTCACATCAGGAACTTGGACACCAGTGGATTGGAGAGGCAGGTGTGCACATCAGCAGAAAACCTGGTCTGCCTACACATTTCAGCTACTTTCCTACTCATTCATCTAAAGTTTTCTTCTGCCAACATTGTCAACTTGTCTTTGCTTTCCCTATGTCTCCTGGCACTCAGTTTTCAATATGCTCGTGGACTACTGCAGGCATTGCTGTCATGACCTGTGCAGTACTAATGAAACCATCTGTTGGGTCAGCCTGTCACTTTACATGCCATTCCAGGCTGTGATTCCATGAGATCACACAGGCAAAGCAGTCATAGCCCTCACAGCAGTGCCCTCATGTGATTTTAGGAGGGGCTAAGCTACAGAAGAAGTCCTTTTGCTGGATGAGACACTAAGCTGCTGTTGTGAACGCTTGTGACCTTTGAAGACCACAGACTGCTTTCTCTAACAAAAAAGCCTGAGTTCCCATTTCTTGTTGGAGAAATGTAAATTTTGCCTCTATTTGCCCTTCACTTTTAAATAGCACAGCACACTGACTTCTGAAGTGCATCCAAGGCCTCCTCTAGCTTATAAAATGTGTCCAGGGACAATTAAATGAGATAGTAATATATATATTTAGATTTTTTCCACCCACTCCTTTTGGGCTGGGGTGCATGAGTGAATTCAGGCAGTTAATCAAGCTACTGATTGTCAGCTAAGCCACAGTAATGGTTGGTGCCTGACTGTGCATGTGTCCTTAGCATAATGCAGCTGCAAAGTAAATTGTGCTAGCTTAGCTCCTAATGAAAATGAAATCCACCGTAGAGGCAGTTTAAACTAACATACTTCTCAGTGGGTCAAGCTTGAGTCATGCACATGGTCAGTTAGCAAGTTTCATATGATGGCCATCTTCAGTAACTCAATTATTCCCTGTCATGTGCTCAGACCTCGGAAATTATCCATTTGGAATAGTGATGTAAGAGAGGACTGAACTGGCTGAAGCTGCTCTGCATAAAGGGCTCGCACAACTTGAGTTATATCTATGCATAACCTTAACTACAAATGTGGAAAATTCATTGGAAGCCTTTTAAATCAAGATTGATTTTGTCTCCCTAAAAAAACACAGTCTTTCAAATAGAAACTATGATCGTGGTATAGAAAGTTTGGGGTGATATTCTTTGACCCATGTGATACAATGAGTTAATGTAGATGGCCAAAGTGAACTCTTCTTGACTTAAAAACCTATAAAACTATAAATCCTTGTGGTTCAGTAAGGTATAATTCACTGCCTATGCCAACACTCCCTTCCCATCCCCCTGGCATCTGGCCCACTGAGGCTACATGTCTGTAGTAAAGCTGTGTGCCGTGGGTCTAAGACAAATGAATAGGAAAACCTAACTTCTTACCAGAACAAAGCTAAAACACATCAGCTTTCACTCCCCCATGCACTGGTATGTGGAGTATTAAAGGCATTTAAACCACAATCCCCACTCAAATCAGCTTGTGCATCCCCTCTGGACAACAGAGTAGCATTTCCATTTCTTGCTGTGCTAGTGATTTGTTTGACAGTAACATGTTGAAATTCCCTAAACCCAAACTCAGGTGATGCCATGTCCTGATATTACAACCATCCCGTTCATCCCAGCTCTGAAGAATTCCCTATGTTCAGTCCACAGTTTCTGCATTGGAACAGCTTATGTAAGAGGCAGATATTATTTGTAACAGAATTACATCACAGAAAAGAGCATTTTCAAAAATTTATGCTAAAAGATGAAAAAGTATGCTTATGTCTTGGATTTAAAGCATTTTTTTATTGTTAGTAACATTAAACTTTACTAGGACTATGAATTGAACTTGACTTCTGAGCCTCAGCTGGTATTTTGCAATTTTACTCTTCAGTCTACTTTTTTTTTTTAATTGAAACTACCAGAATATACACTTTCTGTTCAGCTTTTGCAACTTCCTGCATGAATGAAATATCCCCTAACCCTGACCAGAAAACCCTTCCACATCTCTTTCAGAAATTCACTTCAGCAAATGTAACATCCTCACCAGAAGGAAACACAAGCTATAAAACATGCTGCAGCCTTCCTTTCTGTCTGGCTTGCTTCAGACTTCATTCATAAAAAAAAAGAGAGAGAGAGAATGAGAAAAAGTGACAGTTGATTCAGAAAGTTGTACAATGTAAACACTCGTCCACAGATGATGCATTGAGGGTTGGCGTTACATATCTTTGGGGACAACATATGCCTGTCTTTCACACTTGTCAAATCCTAACGGCCGTGGTTATCAGCACACAAAAGCTTCCAAATTCCTACCTGTCTCTGAAATTCTTAGAAAATGAGAAACCATAAGAAACTGAGAAAAAATAACTGTGATCCTTCCTATCCTGCCACTGCCTGGGTCCCCAGCTTTTTCCCATAAGCACAATCCTTACTCAGCAGCACCATCCTATTGATACTCTCAAGACTTCTCAGTCCTTCCAAAGTCTGCAGACACCTTGGTGAGTTTTTAATTTATTTATAACCAACATTAAAACACTCATTATGTGAAAGAATTATTGATTCTTCTAATTATTATTATTGTCGTTTCCACTTTATAAACAGAGAAACAAGAAGGATAGCCTTCCTTTTCAGCCCTGCTCAGACCAGGGTTTATGTTAAGGTTTGCCAAGCACCAAGTCAGGACAAGGATTAAAAGTTTCTGCCCTTCTGGGATAGCAGAAATGTCACTTTCTCCTGCATTTTGAAGCTTTATTAGACCTTGCCCACAGCACACTTGAGACAGAAGCAGTAGTCTTCCCATCTTTCTAGGTTTCATTTGCGGGACAGAGGTACAGGCAGTCGTCATAGCTTCTCCTCTTCCCTGGACCTCTCTTCCCTTCCCAGCTCCACCTCCCTGTTCCTGTGAATGGAGATCCAGCCTCCCAAAAAATCCTTCCTGGCCCCTACCTCAGTTTCTCTCTAGTAAATGGTGGGATTTATACTGCACCAAAGCTCTGGAAGCATGTGAGCATCAGCCCATGGGTGCTACTGGTGACTCTCCAGATACTTTCTCCTGCTGCTCCCCCAGCTATATCTGTCCCCAACACGGGTGGCCCAGTAGCTCCAAATAGAAAGGCATGCCAGGCACAAGGGACACAGGGAGAGCAGTGGCCGCCCCCATAGCTGGTGCAAAGGTTTCCCACAGCCTCTGGAGCTGCCTTTGAACAGGCTTCGTGTCAGCAGGCGGCAGGAATGCAGGGAATGTTCAACTGCAGGGCAGTCCACTTTGGGGGATTAAGGCACATGACTCCCAGACAAGAGAGATAGCCATAGCCGCCCTGAAGGCCAAACCCCACAGAGAGCAGTTTCTTCCCCCCCAAGAAGTGGTCTGCAAGCTCCCACTATCCTGGCTCGCAGAAGGAAGCAGGACCTGTCTGTGTGGCACTTAGAGCTTCCTACTTTTCTTTGAGAAAAATGAGAGCACGGTCAGTATTTGACAGATTATCTCTCCCAGGGCAGAAAACTGGGTTAGGAGATGGGTTGGGATGGGGAGGTATTTCTTCAATGAATTCAGCTCCTACTGCCTGTAAGGGTTACTTCCCTCCAGGTTACTTCCCTCCACCACCTCTCTGGATCCTGTCACACACTTCCCACTGTGAATGAAAAGCAGAAACTGCCTTTCTGAATGAAACCACTTCTTTCTTTGCTGTGTTTGGGCAGCCAGGATCCCCACTCTTCTGTGTGTCCTGCTGCAGTTTGGTTCAGCCCTGAAATTGCTGTGTTTCTGTCAGCAGCCATTGTGACAGAAGACCTTGGAGCTCCTGGTACATTTTGATAACAAAAATGTTTGCCAGGCCTATGGGCTTTTCACTGGAAAACAGGTTAACTTGATGATGCCATGCTGTGTGTAGTTTCCAAGCTGCATGGTGGAAGGATACAGCCCTCTCTCTTTTTCTTTATAAATCCTGCAGGCCCTCAGGATGCCAGCTTGTCCTGAGGTTACTTGTCTGAAGCATACCCTGAGAGGTTTCCCTCTTTCCCCTAGGAGCTCAAGGAACCCCAGAGCTGACCATAATCACTTCCTTCCTCACACACCACTTGGCATTACTGCCAAGGGCTTCCCAGCAGGGAGGAATCCCTCTCTCACCTGATACAGCTCCATAATCATAAAGAGCAATAGTGTTTGTAAGTACATTGGGCCAGCAGTATGTAATGGCACAGGTTTGAGAAGTTCTTACATGGTCCAGAGATGACCATGAAGAAAGCAACACAATCAACCGTGCTGACCCTCTGAACTGCAAAGCATTTGGGGGTGGACAGATGATGGGGTTTTTGTCTTCTCCTCTTACTTAAAGAGACAGGTTTAAAGAGTGTTTGCAAAAAAAAAACCCACACTGATCCAAATGTTCCCTATTGCCATTCAAGGGCTACACCTGCACTGCCAGCAGGAAAAGCAGAGGACAGACAGGGGGAGGAGCCACGGTACCCTTGACATACTAAAGGCCTGATTCTGCTCATTGTAACACTGCCCCACATCCAACTACAAAGGAATCCTTCTCTGTTTATCTTTGTGCAAATAAAAGCAAGTTCAGCCTTCAAACAGTCTGCGCAGATTTTCAGATGCAAACACAGTTGCTTGTGGGATAAATAATTGATTATCATTAAAGCTATATACCAAAGACAGGGAGGGGTTTTTTACATTTTTTTAACATTTTTTTTTACATTCCTCCTTTCTCCCCAAGCGCTCAGCGTCCACAGCGGAATACTATCTGGAGTAAGGGCACCGGAAGTTTGACATAGTTGGCCTTATCTTTGCTGTGCATTACTAGAAAACCTCATGTTTGTAAGCTAACACCCTGATCTTACTCTTCCTTCAGAATATATGACCATGCAGTTTGCAGTCAGATAAGCTACCGCTTTTGCAGGTGATAATTTGTGCCTAAAGTGTGGCAACACACATGCAGGTCTTCAGTTCCACTCTCAGATTATTAAAAAATTGTTTATGAAGTGTAGGAATAGCTGTGCTAGATCAACCCAAAAGTTGAACATCTCAGTTTGCTGTCCTGAACCTTAGCCCCTGTCATATTAAGGAGGAGACTGAAGGGAGTACATTAAGATTTAAGGAACAGAGGAGAACAGGTAATGCACAGAATGATCCTATTCTAATCAATTATCTAATAATAGCCTTCCTGAGATCATCGTATGTAGTCATTGTCACTATAGCACTCCTCCATGAGTTACACAGGCTTTGAAAAAAAACACTTCCTTTATGCTTTTGTCATCTATATCCCTTGGCAGTGATTTGCCCTGGTCAGTTCTGAACCTTGTGCACCAATTTTCTTTTCTTTGCTTGAAATTTAAACCATGACTTGACAGCCCTAGGCAGCAAAAAGAGAAGCAGCAAAGACAACTCACTAGAGAAGATGCTGGCATTGATTGAACCAAACTACCCAAGACAGTGTGGAGGTACAAAGCTGGGCAGAGGTATAGCCAGGGGGCTGACAGAGCAGACCTCCATTTGAAGCCCCTTAACTTAGGGAGTTAATGACCCAGCACTGTGGAGCTGAGGCTGGTAGGAGCTTTTGTCTTAACCTGGAGCTTCATGATCTCTTTAACCCCCCATAAACCAACACTGTAACCAGAAGAAGTAGTCCTGTCACCTATCCACACAACTTATTTCTTCTGTGGTGCCACCATGACTTATCTGTGGGGACAGTATTTGTGGCTGTACAATAAACCAGATCAGTTAAAATGACTTTTGGTTGTTGTTTCTTGGATAGTTTTAAACCAGGTCACTTGCAAGATGCTGTTACCTGGAGAACACAGAGACATCTACGGTTAGTGATGGTTACAGAAAGGTCAGGGAAAGGCAGAGCTGCTTCTTTGAGTGGAAACAGTGGCTGCTGCTGGCTTACAACAAGCCTGGAAACACAGCACTTGACTCCTGGGCACCATCAGCTTGATGGTGAGCTCTTTGACCGCAGACCAGTTTAACAGTTTAACTTGGGTCACCCCACTGAGGCAACAAGGCCGGATCTGTCAGCATGTGTTGGACGCTGTCCTGATGGACACATGCTCCGAGCCCGACAGACACACACCCTGAGCAGAGCCACTTGCCGCTCGTTCCCACTTGCTTTCTGTTGACAGAGCTTTTCCTCAGATCTTCACAATGATGTTTTGAGCAGTTAATATACATATTAGGAAATAACTGCTCTTTATTGGCACTGAATGAACCTCTTTGCCTGGAGGAGATTCGGGAATGTAACATGTCATTTACAAAGCTGTCCTGAGAGAGCAGAGACAGATTATAAAAATATGCCTTGTATTCCGTCCATTTAAGTGAGTAAGATGACAGCACAAAGATTATGCATTGAATTTACATGCTGAATGGTCACACTTAAAAACCCAACAAATTGCTTTGGAAAATTAAATAGTATTACCTTAGAACAGGGACAGTGCCAAGTGCTCCTCACATGAAAAACAGAAGAGTAGAAGGAAAACTGCAAACACCAAGATAACCTTGTCTGCTTCAAGTGAGCCACATAGTTTTAAGAACAGTGGTTTACAGGTATACAGGGCGCAGTCCCTCTATGGCAAATGAGCCAACTCCCAGATTCAAGATATTCAAAGTAAACAGGCAATAAATTCCTATTTAAATTTTATCCACGGATCTGAATTTGGCTTAATAAGCAGGGGGATCTGGTTACACAATTGTTCCTGTGCATTAAAAAACAAACCTCATGTGATAGCTGACATTTTTAATTCAGCCCATGCACATTTAAAACAATACCCCATGTCTTGCTTCATGTGGCTGAAATACTTTCTTACACACTCACAGCACAATCCATGCTGAGCCTGCAGTAATTCAATCTGCACCCTCTCTTAGTATGAAATACTCTGTGTGATGTTATCGGCCTGGAATACCACTAGTGACATCGTGTCTCATAGTGACTTAGTGACATCTAATCTCCACACATTTCTCATCAGAAAACAAAACCTAAGAATATGTCCATCCCCTATTAGGAAAAAAAGCATGGAATGCATGGAGACAGAGCCACCATACTGATGTTTGTTTCAAGAAAAATGGCTACAAGTTAAAAGCAAAAGTAAAAGTCAGATTTTTAACTTTGCTAAGTTTTGGTCCTGGGCCTTTGTTCTTTTTCACAAAAAAAGACTAACTCTGATCTCATTCACACTGGTTTGCACTCATGTAACTTCCTGGCTTGGTCTGAATTACTCCAGTCATGATGGAAATGAGAACAGGATCAGGATAAGGAAAAAGACTGATAGTTCAAACAAAGAGCTGGTAAAATTATGATAGTTTAAAAAAAAGGCAGAAAATTATGTCAAGGATCTCCCCTGCTTTTTTAATGTAGGTTAACAGAAGGGCTAAAAGACTTCCCTGGCTCTCCCAGCCAGCACTGGAAAATCACAGCTCAGACGTCTTTCTTCTGTTGCATACAGAAAGCCAAACAAATGAAAGTGAAGGTCTTTATTTACGAAGCACCCTCAAGAGCTGACATGATTGACGGTGCTTACAGAAGGGTGCCAACCCATGAATCAATGGAATTTCCTTGCTGCACTGCAGCTCCGAGTAGATCTGATTAAGAGGGCAAAAGGAGATTGGGTCTTGCTGGGGCAACAGCTCCCTCTAATGATAGCTGGAAGTCAGTCTCAGGGAAAGGGAGACCCTTGCTTAACTGTTAGAAATATGTCAGGAAGATCCAAAGGAAGCAGCTCTCCTCCTAGTAATCTGGCATGCAGATGGAGCTGGCATCTCCATTTACTCGTCACTCTTTACAGACAAGCAGCAATAAACAGTATTTTGACAGGAAGAACAGATTAGGGGGTTGATCTGCTGTAGTCACACACATGCACTCTATTTACAATGGCCCTAGCAACTCAGGCTGAGCTGTTTTCCATTGTTGATGGAAGCAATCCCTTTACCTATACAGAGGAAACTAACTATATATAGGTACCTTCAGCAAGGCTTCCTGTGCAATGGAAGAAAAGCCAAATGCTCCTGTGGTTGCACTGAAGGGATGGCCAGTGCATAGGTCAGAGAGGGTAATTTCTGACCAGGCTGTGCTGGTTTTTGGCCCAGCTGCATAACATTATTTCCGCTTCTTTCTCTCCCGTTGATCTCTGCCTATTTGGGGCAACACTTTAAGATCTAATCTCATATCTAGAGAAATCAACGAGAGTTTTTCTGGTAGTCTCAGGGAGAGTGGGGCTGACAATACCTCTTGATTCACATAGCCATGGAGAAAGCCTTACAGAACTCTACCACATGCACAGAAATGTCAGTGATTTCTAGTCTTTGCCTCACTAATGTCTTTGGGTTGGTTTCAAGACTCCTTTTTCTAGAAGGCTTTTTAATTTCTTTCCTCTGGAGATATCAAAAAAAAACGTGGCCAGTATTCGTGAACAAAGATTTGGGAAAGGTCTTTTTACCTTTCAAGCCTGCACAATGGATTTTTTAGGTGAGACACAGCCTGCGCTGAACTGAGCCCACCCTATAATCCTAAGGTTCAGCTGCCGGGGCCAAGCAAGCTTGGACAATGGCAGTGAGGTCCTCAGGACGTTCTGGAGATATCAATATTCCCAATAACACAGCACTCATTAATTTTCTCCATGTTGGTAAATCCTGTATGGTGAGCAGCAATCACTTAGATATTCTGGGATCAGCTCACACACCTGTAGGAGTTCTGTTAGGATTATTAAGTCGAGAAACTTTTCTCCCTAAGTTTTGTCCTCAGTCAGCCAGGAAAGATAGTCACTTAAGAGCAGTCTACAGAAATGGCACTGTTTAGTTTGGTGCTGAAAGTAACCTGAGCTTAATTTGGAGTACAAAGCAAGGTCTGCACCGCTGTAGGGTGTGTAAGGTCCTTTACACAAGACCAAAGTGAAACTCAAATGCTGCAACTCTGATCTGGTGGAACATCACATCCACTTGCATCCTTTGGGCACCGGCAGTGCCCCTCCATGTATAGTGGAGACTGTCTTGTTTTAGGCAGTTTGCAGAATAAATCTAACTGGGAGCAGAGGATAGTCTTCTACCTGCTCTATTTCCTGAGCAACTGGTGCCTGATTTGAAGACCTAAGAAAACAAAAAGTGTTAAAAATAATCTCATGAAGTCCCCATGGACACTACCTTGGACCAAATCTAACTAATAGATTTGGTCAAGAGAATGGCATGACGCTGCTACAGGGCAGGTTTAGGCTGGACATAAGGAAAAAATTCTTCACACAGAGGATGGTTGCAAACTTCCAGGGAAGTGGTCACAGCACCAAGTCTGCCAGAGTTCAAGAAGCATTTGGATAACTCTTTCAGGCACACGGTGTGACTCTGTGAAGTGCCAGGAGTTGGGCTTTGATCATTCCTGTGGGTCCCTTCCAACTCAAGATATTCTATGAGTGTAACAGGATTTTTGCAAAAAGCCGGCATTTAATTAGAATGGGTAAATTGCCTACAGAAATATTAATGGGAGGAGGGGGGAATATTTGTTTGTAAGAAGTGCATGATTCTTCTGATTCTGTTGATGAACTTATGATTCCTATTTAAGAGCCCATTTTTAATTTGCTGTGTGATTTTTTTCCTATCTTTGCAAAAATGTGCTTAACAATAAAACATACAGATAATCTTTCTAATACACATATGAGCCTGAAACTGAGAATCTATAGAAAACCATTGGCCTGATTTTCTGAAGAATCTAGTGCCAAGAAACTGCAGTGCAAGAGGCCTAGTTTTTAAGGTGTGTAAACAGAATGTCCAAATATTCCAACTGGTTACCGAAATCAGCATTTAAGAGCTATAGCAGCTAAACACCAGCTTGATTCACCTGGTGTCGAACTTCACATGTCCTCTGGAAACCGGGTTGTGGGCATCAGCCTTACAGAAAGCGCTGCCTATTCCTACAGACCAAAAAGGAGGGAAAGGTCTTTTAATAAATTGCAACAAAACCTTGAAAATGCAAGGTCAGGCTACATGACAACAGTCCTTTTTGCTTTTAAAATCGATGGATCCTAGCAATGTGATCCCATCACTCGTGCAATACACCTAATTGATTGCACGTTTGCCTTGCACACAATTCAGGAAATTGGACACAGCTGCCAGCAGCATTACTGCACAGAAGCCTCCTGTGGGGAGTGGGCAGTCCCTAACAAATAGCACAACTCTAAGCAGTCACTTCTGTTCACATGGAGCAAAGAGGAAAGTGAGAACAAACAATGAGTGGAGAATATAAATATCAGGCAGTCAAAGTGTAAAAGGGAGCTGCTTCCCACAAGCCATGTTTTGACTGGAATCCTGGGAGAGAAGACAGAATGTACCTTGAAGAAATCACATTATCACAAAGAGCAACCAAGAAAACAATTCACACCTACTACAGCTATTTTGAATCATTCATCTAAGCAATTCACTTCTCCTCTTTACAGCAGAAAGTTTGTGTGGTGGTGACCGCCCTGCAAGGCTTACCTTTGCCATTACTGATAAGAGTTACTGTATTTCCTCAAACATACCTTGCAATGAACATTTCTTCCATCCTAAGTAAGACATGTGAAGCTTCAGTGCACTTTGTGTTCATCAATATCACCCTTGCCAGGTTGAAAGCACTGGGCTCTGCATGGTGCACAAGAGTCTTCCTCCTTCCCTCTCAAGAGAAGGGAACACCAAGTGAGTCTCTTAATACACATCTGACCACAAACCCAAAATATCAAGGTCCTGAACACTGCCTAGCACCAATATTTACTTTTCAGTTCAGAAACAGGAGACAGTATGTCATTATCTGCATACTTTAGAAAGAACTGTTTGGATTTTCTGTTTTGTGTTGGGTGGCTGTCTGTGGGAACATCACCTTCCCAAACTGTTCTTTGGACCAGCTCTGAGTTTAGTCCATCCAAGAGACTTCCTGGGACTCAGTCAGAAACAGTTCATGCACATCAGCAGCTTCACAGTGCTTTTCCCTATAAGCAGATTCATACACTGTGGCACCTGTGGTGTACCCAGAGCAATAAGCCACCACCTAGAAGGGAAAGCCACATCACCAGGGGCAAAGCATCAGAGCATCCCGGCCAAAGGTAGGAAAGCAGGGCAGCACAGTACTAGGAATAGCAAACAATCCCAAATGAGTGAACCATGGGATACCAAAATGCAAGGTGTCAGATGTCCAAAATAAAGGATATTAGGATAAGAAGCAGGAAGGATTGACTTATTCTTGGGACTCAGAAACCAGAGGGGTCAGCACTGTTGCCTGCCTGTCTTCACTGAATTGAGAGTGCTGTCCTCGTTGGGCTGCAGAGCTGGATCCTCTTCCGTAATGAAACTCCTCACATTTATGAATGCTTTTTACAGCATGGCCCATCAATGCCAAATCACTTGTCCAGCTTTACTGCAGACAAAATAAAATAGCTCTAGCAAGATAAGCATATCCTGGAAGGCTGGGATTTTCCAGCGAAGAGGGCCAAGTCTCTGTTGGTGGCTATTGGCACTCTCGAGCTCGACTCCACAGTCAGGTGCCAAATGACCATAGCAGAGATTTTGGCAGTGGAACAGCAGTTGTAATAAATGACTCTGTGAAGCCTTGTGTGCACTTCACCTAAAGTGTTACAGTTTGCCCTGCCCTTCCAAAGCACTCCAGAAGTGTGGGATTCTGCTTATCAGCATGATGAGCCAGCAAAAGCCCGTTGGGAAAGTTCACCACCACACTCAGTGGTATGAAAGCAGCAGCCACCTCGCCTGCAGCAAGGAGATACCCCAACTACCTTTCCAGAAGTCTCCCACTGCTCCAGTTCCTGAGCCATCAGCCCCAGGGGAAGCACCACAACATCTGGATGAGGCTCTGTGGGGGGAAGGTTGGCACAATAGCTGCAGCCACGACTGAGCACAACAGAATTAGGAGTGGCTTTTGTTCTTCCAATTGCAAACTACAAGGGTTCCCAGACAGCCACCTCATCCTCTTTCAGCTGCTTGGGAAATTGGTGTTTGCAGAGGGACAACAATCCTGGTGATTCACTGCCAGGCCCAGGCTTACCAAGGGACCTTAGGGAGGCTGCAACACTCACAGTGGTATTTGGCATGTGCTGGCCTGACGTGTTGAAGAAACAGTCACGCTGCTTTGCCCACTCATTGCTAGGTTGGTCTCCTGATCTGGCATCATTCAGATGTTTCCCATGCCAACATGGTGACTAAGCCAAATTGCTTCTTACGTTAAAATCCCCTGGATCTGCACTTTATAAGTCTTTAGATTCCCACAGATGTTTGGCTTGTGAGTCTTGGACTGGCCTGTCCAAAAGCCAAAAGAGATGTGCAGGTCCCAGCTGCGTTTTTCCCCAGACTTGTTGAAGTGGCCAACTGCTGCTAAATGTGCACAGCAGTTTGAGAAGTGGGGAAGGGAGTAGGAGTCAGGCTTGTCAGTATTTGACCATTTTTTACTCACCCTGACAGATCCAACCTAAATTGGGTCATGTTGAAGAGTAAAAACATAATGTGGATCTGCGCCCTTGTGTGGGTGAAGCTTGATGCCCCTTCACCACTTTGTCCCTGATGGCTACATCTAATAACTCATATTCAACATTCCAGGCACACTCAATAGCTCAGTATCTCTGAGAACCCACAGGTGTCTGGTGACATCTTCAGCTGCCTACCTGCTCTCAGCCAGCACCCAGTGAAGGCTGAGCCTCCACACAAGAACTCCCAGTGCGATTTTATTATATTTTCTTTAATTAATCTCTGCAGGAAGCCAAGGGCCATTCCTGTCCCTGGAAGCAGATCATTAGCTAGCAACACAAACTTCACAGAAAAAAGCAACATGACAATGGTAATGAAAACAAGACAAAACCAAAAAACTGTGAACATTTTTATTGCCACTGGAGCCATCAGCATCCACAGAGTATATTCAGAGCTGTCAGCAATGTCTCTCCTCATTTGGGACCCAGTCAAAACAAAGCTTCAAGTCAAATTTCTTGCCTGACCATTACATGAAGTTTTACTTTCATTCTCAGTCATGGCCTGACTCTGATTACATTATGAAATTCATTAGGGAAGAGAAAATTGCAGTTATTTCCTTGATGGAGTTGAGTGGTGCTATTGCAGAATAGCCAGAAGCAACCAGGAAAAACATGCCCATTAGAGGCTGGTGTAATCCCACAAGGATCACAGCCAAGCAGTCACAGGACAAAAGCAGCAATGGAAGAGGTGCAGTGACAGAGCACAGGGTAACTTTTTATAAAGGAAGATGTTTTGCAAGGCCTGATCTTTTGGGTCATACTGAGAAACAAATGTGTACAAAAGCCTCAAGGAAACGAAAAAAAAAGAGCAATTAACTATATTCCAAATATTTTCCTGCTGTAACTATGTGTTATAATAGAAGAACCTGGTGGCATATTTTATGGTCATTAGGAAACATCATTTCACATTGCCCAGTTCCCACCTCACTTCCATTAAATAGTTCGTTTCTTATCGTTCTCACAGCAAAGGTAATGCTGTGAGAGCATGACATAAATGAACACAGGCTGCTCAGAAAGTGTAAAAAGGAAGAAGACACCAAGATTTTCACCACAAACAATCTCACACTTTCACAGACACATAAATGAAAAATAAGTAAAAAAATCTCAAGGGAAACATTGTTTCATTCCCACAGAGTGGTTGTGATTGAGCACAGGTAATTTTCACAAGGCAATGACTTTCTTTGTGGGACTAATTTGAACAATTTCCCACAGAATGGAGCCACTGTGCCGGAAAGTTCGAAGCCAGAAGCTGAGGACCCCAAACTGGCAGCACAAAGGGATGCAAAGCCTGCACTGGCCCTGACTGCCTTGGATAAGAGCACAGTGTAATTCTCACAAACCACAACTGACAAGGTGCACTGGGAGATTGGAGGGAACTTGTTTCTTCTGTTAGTAACCACAGGAGTTTCTTGTGGTCGGTAGTTCTGAGAACGGGAAGCTGGACAAGCTGTAGGTGCGGGAGATTCTTGCTGCCTCTGGGGTTACCCACCCAGCCAGAGCTCAACTGATTAGGAGGGTATCAGAGTTACATAATGACATTTCTGGGCTGTTTTACGGTAAAAATGTGGGGGGCCTCTTCGAAGCGAGGCATGGGGGTTGCGGATAGCAAAACCACAAGAAATTGAATTTAAATGGGAGAACAATTCAACAAATTCTTGTAAAATGTAATGTACAACAAACACATATATTTGTAAAATTAAAATATATCGTCAGTATTTAAAACCTGTTGAATCTGTTAGTGTGTTTAGACTTGGAGTTCTGCTTTTAAAATGCCTATAACATTGTTTGTGGTCCACAGTGATCCAGCTGTCCTACCACACATCTGAAACACTGACATTTGTCTCTGAGCTAAGCTCTGAGAGTTCCAGAAAGGGAAATTAAAAGCCCATTAAAAGAAACAGGCACTTTTAGGATGTTCTTAGAACTACAGTTTTAGATGTTTTCTTCAGGGTGCATCAAATCTTCTCTGGTCTCCAGTGGCTACTGAGAGTGCTTGGTTACTAGCCCACATACAGATATGTGTCTACTAGATTACCCACAGGAATCCCACCACAAATGCCCTAACATGTTTAATAAGACAGCATAATAATGGTAACTTCCAACAATATTTTAATGGGAATTAATTCAGCTTCCTACAGAAAGTCTTTTCAGGGTTTTTGTCATTGCAGGAGGCATCATCCACCTCCAAATTTCTTGTCAAATGGATGTTTTGTGCAGGATGTGTTCGCCAAAGGCCACCAAATTCAGGTTTCATGAGTCCAACATGTGTTAGAAGGCATTGCTACCCTTCACCATACAGTTACTGCACATGGTTTTCACAGCAAGGCTATGATGCAGCTCAGGTGGTTTTGCAGACACAGTGGTTTTCTGTGTGGAAGAACTAGAAGAAGCTTACCACAAAAATGACCATAAAGGGTCAGACTACCTGAAAACAGACCAAAGAGTCAGCCTTCATATCCATTCCTGCCTCCTGACACCAAATGGGACAATAGTTTCAGCTATACACTTTTGTTTGTTTAATAAGGAATTATATCAAAAATACTCTTATTTCCAAGTGAGCACCAGCTCCATAAAGCAGGGCTGTAATTTCTCCAGTGTGTTTCTTTCCTTTTAGTTTTTATATCCATAAGGAAATCCAAGTCTCATTCTACATATTTCCTACAGAATTAAAATTGAATATGGATTTCAGAGGGCAATATTCATTAAACACTATCAACTCACAGCAGCATGGGGAAAAACCTTCCTTCATTACTCAATGGATGTGGAAAAAAATAACAGAAAAGCTGCTATTGTTTGGATGTTTTTTGTGATAATACTTTGAGAGACAAAACATTTCTCCTCCCAGATCTAAAGCTATTGAAAAGATTTTCCTGACGCACTCTAAAATGATTTATTGTAGGTCAGAGGGCAATTGGAAGAGAAAAAGATCAATCACACAGGAAGAGATAAGTTTTCCCCTTGATCTTTTCTTTTCTTTTTTTTTTTGAGTGAACGGCTTCACTAGGATTTTAAAACTATAGTCTCCAGTTTGCTTAGGGTTAAGCCATTTTTTATCAGAAGAGCTAAGTTCATGGTTCTGACCTTACAAAAAAAAATTCCAACCACTGCACTGTAGCAGATAGTCAGCTGAGATGTTGTTGTGAATAAGATACTTTTAGTGACTGGAGAAACTTCTCTGGTGAATAGAAAATTATAAACTAGTTGGTAGTACTGTGAAATACAACCCAATGGTGTTAAGATCCTGTAGATGCCCCACCTATTCACCATGATTAATGTTATCACAGCCCAGGTTGTCCCAAGGGGTGCAGTAATGATTGGCCACTTTTCATGATGAGCTGTGAAATAGTTTTTTTTTTGCTCTGCATGCAAGACACAGAAATAATTTAAGTGCAATAGACTGAGCAAAGCTGATTACATTCAGGTACAAAATCATCGCATTCATAATGCAACTGTTCATAATGCAAATGTTTTCTTTCTCTCTAATATGAGCAAAGGAAATTGTCCTTTCATTTCTGAGAGAATTAGTCATGTAGATCCTATTGCCTGTCAGGAGAATAGCATGGCTGATTCCTCAATAACTGTACTCAGAACAAATCCTTACCTGGTAATTCATATTTATCATTCTAGCACACTGTAAGTATGAACAAAGAGGGGATACAATGGTTTTGTGTTCACTGGAATAACCACAACAGTTGAGATTGCTTTTGTTAGCCAGGTATTATTTTCATAGCTGTAGTGTCTACATGTCCCAGCATGAGCAGAACTGTAGATTAACTCTGCAAGAGAGGGAACCTCCTCCAAAGTGCTTTGAAATCAATTCCACAGAAGACCTGTGGATATATTTGGATATGTTACAGCAGCTGGGATAGGCAGTGAACCAGCCAGCCAGTGACAAAGAGAACCAGCCACATCAGGTTGTGTGTCTGGTCCTAGCAGTCAGTCAGATCTGATCTAGTGGCGTTGCTTCTGGCTGGGGTTCTGTTTCCCACTGTCTCTCCACATTAGACAGCTGGTGCTACACTCTTCCTGACAAAGCCCAGGTCTCAGGAAACAAAGATGCAGGTGTGCAAAGCAAGGTCTGGATACTCTAATGCACAGGCACTTTTTTAGAGATGGGTGCCTGGGCAGCTTTATTGCATATGTAAATCAAATAGAATGAGCTTCAGCACAAGTCTGGAGACAACATCAAACTCACCCCCTAGATCCATAGAGAAGCCTCTTCACTTTTGGTCTATACAATCTCAGGCTAAGCAAGCCGGAAAAAACATCATCACTTTCATTCAAACAAGCGGATAGCAGATACATAAGCCTGGATTATTATGTGTATTTTATTCACAAAATCCCCTTTTTAGGTACAGTGTCATTAAAGCCTCCACTATTTTTGCCGCAGGTAATGTCTGGTACATGGTTGCCAGCTTGAGCAGCATAAGCCATGGAATAAAAACACACCCTCAATAAAAGTAGGAGCAAATCATAGAGAATTGTAATGTAAGCCAGAATTTTACTCAGAGGTTTCACTGACACTCATCTGGGAAGGGTATTCATGTCCACACTGGCAGACTAGGCAGCCTCCAAGGAGCCCAGGATCCAAAAGTGGCACTTGGAATGCCAGTGCTAGGAGCTGTGATGTTAATTGTAACTCCTTGTAATGCAGGCATATACACCTGAGCACATCTCTGCAAAATCAGTTGAGAGCTGATCAATAGCATGTATGCTCTTTATTGAGCAAGATAGGTAGACCTCAGTCTGGATAGACCCCTGTCTTGGTAGGTCAAATCTCACCCTGAACTCCACTGGCTGCACTGGGACATCTCCACAGACTATCACAGAGATCTACTGCCAGGCAGCTCAGATCCAGACACCTACACTGTGAACACAAAAAGTTAAAAGACCTGAAACCCATCCTTAAAAGTTTCTCTCATTTGAGCCTTGGTGAACAACAACACAGAGAATGGCAGAGTGAGAAAGGAAGACCCCATGAATTCTAGTTTCCAAAAAGTTCCTTGCCTCTTCTCCCCCCTCCAAAAATAAAGAATTTTCTGTTACCAAAGGTTAGGAAAGGTTGAGCCATCAACCATTACTGTTCTTTGTGTTTCTGTAACAGAATGGAAAAGGCATTAATTTTCATTGTATTGTATATCTACAAATCAGTTTATAGAATTTGCTCTCAGTGTCTAATTTTTTTCATGATAAATCATAATAACCTTCAAGGAATGTTTCTTAGTACTAGTACTGCCCACTGGAAAGTAGCTGAGCTAAGAGTTTAACTTCTCAGATTTTCAGCAATGAAATAAATTATTCAATATCAACCAGGTAAAGACTCACCTTTTCTGTCATCTTCAGGTCTCTTCTGAAAGCTGGTTCTGTCCTAAACCCCATCTGAGTTAATTACATGGTTTACCAACTGTCCAGGTTTGGCATTGCTCTGGCACTTGTACCTTCACCCTGTATCTTCTCCAGTCTCTCTAAATATCAGTAACATAGGTTTGTGTCTATTTACTCAACCTTATTGGTGGAATAGAGCTTTCTTTCCATTCTTGTTTTTCTGCAGCATGTGAAGGAAAGCACCTGAGTCATTTGGTCACCCTGGGGATGCAGATCACCCTATCACGTGAGTCACCTTGGCCACCACAGTCAGCTACATCTCCCCTGCCATCTGTATCAAAATCTTCAACTCCCAGGGAAGGTGAAGCCCAAACACTGAGTACAAATATCTTTGAACTGAGAGGGAGCTAAACTAAACATGTTGCAGACAAGCTAGAGCATTAAATTCAAGATAGGCTTATATTCAGCTCCATGTTTGTGAAGATGTAATACTTCATCAGAGAATATATTGGGGGGGGGGGTTCCCTATTATCCAGATATGAAATTCATTGTGCATTAATTACAAGTATAGCAAAATTATATCAATGTCTGTCCACATCTTCAGTTATCATAATCTCCTGAACATAGTGGTGCTGCTTCTCTTTCATTGTCTGGCTTTTGGAATACAGTCTTCTTTGACAACACATCTATAGTGATCCATTTATTACATTTTTTGATTATTTTTGAGGTAAAAAGCAAAAGAATTCTTGAACACAAAATTGCATTACTGTGCTTCTCCAGCGTTATAGAATCTGCACCAAATAGCCAGTGTGAAAACCCCATAAGCTGGTCAAGGACAAGGAAGAAGAGCAGAGAGAATAGTTAACCGCAGACCAAGAGGAGCCCCTGCTGATCCCTGGAGGGATTGCAGTGAGCACTGAGACAAAATATTCAATATTTTTCATCCATCAAGCAGAGAAACTGTTACTGTGAATTGAAACGTAACAGGAAAAAAATAAAAGAAGACTCAAAAGCAGTTGAAGAATGTAAAACTAAAATGGATCTCAGTAAGAGTAATCAGCCTATTTTTAGCTCAGTGTCACATTTTATATAGCAATTAATTTTCCACTTTGTCATCACATTTGAAATCAAAACAAATTTCAACCTTTCTTGAGGAATAGAAGTTCCAAGTTTCACCCACACAGATGACATTCAAGTGTGTCTGCCCAAACTTGTATCCTTCAGCTTCCTGGACCATCACTGTAGAAGAGCAGCAACCTAGTTCCCACTCAATACCAGCAAGTCATGACCTCCTCCATGAAAACTTTAGAATAATTTAGGTGGAAAAAGGCCTTTAAGATCATCAAGTCCAACTGTGAACCCAACACTGCCAACTCCACTACTAAACCATGTCCCTAAGCGCCACATCTACATGTTTTTTAAACACCCACAGGGACGGTGACTCAATCACTTCCCTGGGCAGCCTGTTCCAATGCTTGATAATGCTTTCAATGAAGACATTTTGCCTAATATCCAGTCTAACCCTTCTTGGTGCAACTTGAAGCCATTTCCTCTTGTTGTTTCACTTGTTACTTGCAAGAAGAGACTGATCCCAACCTCACTACAACCTCCTTTCAGGTAGTTCTAGGGAGTGATAAGGTCTCCCTTGAGCCTCCTTGTCTCCAGGCTGAAAACACTCAGCTCCATCAGCTCATCCTTGTAAGACTTGCGCTCCAAATCCTTCTCCAGCTCAATTGCCTTTCTCTGGACACTCTCCAGCACCTCAATGTCTTTCTTGTAGTCAGAGGCCCAAAAATGAACACAGGACTTGAGGCACAACCTCACCAGTGCCAAGTACAAGAGGGACAATCACTGCCCTGCTCCCGCTGGTCACACCATTTCTGATACAGGCCAGGATGTCATTGGGCTTCTTAGTCACCTGGGCACACTTTGGCTCATATTCAGCCACTGTTGATCAGCACCCCCAGGTCCTTTTCTGTCAGGCAGCTTTCCAGACACTCTGTCCCAAGCCTGGAACAGGGTTGTTGTGACCCAAGGGTGGGACCTGACACTTTGCCTTGTTGAATCTCATACCATTGGCCTTGGCCCATTGATTCCACCTGTCCAGATCCCTCTGCAGAGCCTTCCTATCCTCCAGTAGATCAACACTCTTGCCCAACTTAGTGTCATTTGCAACCTCACTGAGGGTACCCTCAATCCCCTCCTCCATTTTGGAATTATTACCCTGGATAATAACTCCCAAACTTGTGTCCTCCAGCCTCCTGGATCATCACTGGAGAGGAAGGGCATCACTGGAGAGGGAGTGGATGGTTCCCACTGGTTCACACTCTCTGTCAGTCAGCTGTAACCTCCTCTGTGATAACTGAGGTAGGAATCCCTTGTGTCAAAGTTACAGCTAAAGACATCTGCTAGAAAGTTCTTTCATGGCAAGCAGAGGTTAAGAATGAGATTAGCAGGAAAAAGGTAAGAAAGAGAGAACAGTAATAAATTTATATCAAAGTAAATTTCAGAGGGCATCTATCTCAGGCAAGAGCATGCTTCTATAAGCCACTGTAAGAACACAGAGTAAAGTCCTGAGGACAAGAGGAGGAGCTGCACAACCTCAGGGCTCACATCATTTGTCTGGAGTCTAGTGAGAAGCAAAAGTGCTATTTTCATCTAGAAGCTACTTTCCTCATCCCATTTTAATCTAGAAACTACTGCACCTTGCTCTTACTGAATTACAAAAACTCAACACTGAGCAGAAGAGCCACACAGTTGTGTTAAAAAAGTTTTATGTTGCTGGTGGTCCTGTAAAGATATATATATATATAGATATATATATAAAGAAAAAAGAAAAAAGTATATATATATATATGTATGCTGCAAATTGGAAAAGTTTGGATATGAAAAACAGAGCAAATTATCTCAGAAAGTTAATATGAGATGAACACATAGGCCTGGGAGGGGAGAGTCTCTAGAGATGTGTGCATACTCACATTGCAGCTAACAACAATAGTACAGCTGTTCTTTGTTCTTATTGAAGGATGAAGAAAGTATATTTATGGATAGATGTAATTAATGTAAAACTCCAGCTGTTTAAAAGGAAACTTGGAGTTTTCTTGCACATCCTCAATGTGTTACTCCTTATGAAACAGCTGAACCTGGATGTCCTTATGCACATGAGAGCCAGTGGTTAAAGCCAGAGTTAGTCAAACAAATGGGAATTAAGGTCACCTTAACTCTGAATAGGAGCTTCTGTCCTGGCTGTTAGTTACACTTGACAAATTCATTTCTATTTCATACCTTTCTTATGCTTAGATTCATCTCCTAATCTCCTGATAACCTGTTGTCAGTGTGAGGACAGGAAGAGGTCATTAGCTTCAGTGAGTGAAATGCCATTGAATCACAGTCTCCTTCATCTTATCTGTAAAATTTAAAAATGCCCACTGATCCACAATGAACCAGCTCTGGATTTAACCTAATGCATGCAAATAGTGACCCTTGCTCACTTCACTTGTATATGAACAACAACTTTGGTTTCCTGCCAGCTCTAAATGATTGAGGTTTTCTCTTGACCTGCTACCTATTTACAGTATTATAAATGCATTATGCATGCATTAGATCCCAAAATGAATCTGAACTCTTGCAACCTTTCACACTGAGGATGTGTCCTCCCTTAACCCTGCTGCACAGATATTTGCTTGAGATCATTTCCTTCTCTTCTGCTTCTGCCTGCACTGGGCAAAATAAAGAAGCAAAACAGCTTCACAAACACTAAAGTGCTGTGAGAGAACAAAAAATTTGTAACAGCCTTCAGATGATTTTGCCCTAGCAGAAGTAGGACCCTAGCTGGTCCCTCAGCATCCAGGGACTGCAGCCAGACCAGTAACAGGGTGGAATTAGGTCAATATCTCCTTATTTTCCCCATTCAGCTCAGCACGAGGTAGGGGAATGAGGTTCCTATTCCAACATTCAACTACTAGGCACATAAAGTCCAGTACACCTTTGTGCTGTAGTACAGATACTGTGATACAGAAAATAAGAGCATGTAACAGACAAAGGCAGGATGCAAGATCGAGAGTCCATAAGTAAAAAGCTGGAAAGGTGATATAGTATTTCAGGACAATATTGTCATTATTGACGTATCAACAAGCACACTACACCTTGCACAAGGTTTTTTTCTGTGAGAGAAGTTGCCCTTTCTGCTAGGCTGGAAGCAATATTTGCTGGTTTATATTTCCCACTCCAGAAACTATTTCAGGTGATCATATACTTTGCAAAACCTTAATATTATGAGAAAAGGTTATACTATTTTGGCTTTTTTTTTTTTTTACATGTAGTGATGAACCAGTGAAAATCTGAAAAAGTTGATCAATGTATGGCAGCTATTGAGTAAAAAAAGTATACCAAAAATAAACCAACCAACCAAACAAACAAAAAATCAGAAAACACACACACACACAAATTCTAAATCCTTCTTTTAAAACTAGCATATTTTTGTTGTTTCATTCAAAAATTATGAGGCCCAAATGGCAGTTTTGCTGAAATTGCAATGCTGCATGGCAGAAGAGATGGAGGCAGTTATAAATGAGTTTATCTATAAAGAGAATAGGAAATAAAAGAGCCAAGAACATGGAACATAGAAGGCCAAAACAGCTCTGACTCTATCAATCCACAGCAAGAAATGGGATCAAGTGTTCATGAAGGCAAGCAAAGATACTGAATGAGGTAACTAGTGAAGATCAAACTAGTGATGAGATTATGATCAAGACACTGAAAAAAAAAACCTTTGTTCTAGACAGAATGAAACTTTTGAGAGAGATCTTATGACGTGTGACAGGATATCATATGAGAACTCAAAAAGAAGGGGAAACAGGCTTTTGAGGTCTTGAGAACAGAGTTATGACTGTTGCATCAACTGTGTTGTTTGGAGGGTTTAGGGAGTCCTTAATTTGAGGCAAAAGTTGTAACAGAGAGACAAAACCAAGAAAAAGATTGCAGAAAAGATTCTGACTTCAGTTTGGAAAAGGCAATTAGACCATAAGTGGAGAACATAACATGCAGATTGAAAGCTCTGAAAGAAAACAGGTCTCATTCAGAGGATTGGGTTAGTCAAAGGAGCAACTTGAAGAAAATCAAAAGCTCAGAATGGAACAGGAAAACTGCACAAAAATTTGGAAGAAAGATAATGAAAAACTGCACAAAAAGAGGGAGAAAACATAAACTAAATTTATATCTAGCCTTTGTAAAAAAGCTACTATTTTTTTAACAAGCAAAATTATTTTGCAAAATCTTATTATAAAAACAGAATTTACACCAGTGTGTGTGAACTGTACAACCTCTACACAAGCAAGCCTAATTACTTCAGGGAAAGATTTAAATAATACCTAAATGGAGTAGATTTTTACCTTACACATTAGCAGGTCCCTTATTAATTTTAGATTGGGTGCACAGATCAAGGCAATATCTGATTTACAATACAGGATATAAAGACAGAACCAATACCACCAATGTTCAGCTGATACAAACCACTCCTGAAGAGGTGGTATGTAAGTATAATGGGACAGTCACCTGTCTGGAGAGGCGGAACTGCCCAGACCCTTCTGGTAAGTGTACTATCTAAAAAGATATCTTTGCTTTGAGCAAAAACTTAACTTTTTAAATTAAGAAAACCCAGCTTGGTAAACCAGGATGGAAGGAGCAGTATTTATAAACAACCAGCTCCTTTCCATGGCCCCTGCTCCTCCTGGGAGGTCCTTGCTTCCAGCCAGCATGATGTGATCACTGCTGCATGGCAGCAAAACTGCCCAGTGCCCTCTGCTCTATTGAGAGGTTTCCCCATTCATTTTTGAGGCCCAACCAAACTCATCACAGTCTCAGCACATGTTGCAAACTCCCAGAGTCCAGCTGCATCCTGAATAATGGCACAGCCTCTCTATCTGTTAATGCCCTGGATTGCTCCCAGCGGAAAGGAGAAGGAAAAAGTCCGGGGTTGGGAAGAATATCCAGCCAATCTTCTTACTGGATCATAAACATGTATGTGAAAACCTAAAGAAAACAAACACTTCTGTCATGAGAACATATAAAAGTTGAGTAAAACAAAATCTTTAAAAGATGAGGTTTACAATTTGGCTGAAGTTGCACCTGAGTCACAGCAGACCAGGTGAGTGCAGATCAGAAGAGGAATGCAGGGAAACAGGAAAACAGAAAGCAAAAAAAATAGAGAGATAAGGAGAAGGGAGAAGGGATAAAAATATGGAAATTACAAAAGAAAACTCAAAACATCTAGAATTTAGATAAATATCATACATAGAACAATATTGACTAATATGATCTGAGTAATATTGTAAAGAAAAGGCCATTTTAAAGGGCCAAAATAGAGAAACAGAAGCAACAGAGATTGATAATTCTAAAAGCTTTAAATATATGATCCAAAATTGATATTGATTAATTTGGATGTGCTGGGGGGAAAAAAACCCTATCTATATTATTATTTTTTTACCCATAAAGAGCATTATTAGAGAATATAACCCTAAACATACCATCTGATATGTAAAATCTTTCTTTGTGAACCCCAGCACACCATCTCCAGCAGTAATGGCTCACAGACCACAACTGCCATGATTCTGGTTTGCAAAAAATTTTGATTTAAAAATAACATTATTTCATCTCTAGGATAGCTACATTTTATTGCTGCTATAAAAAGACTTGTTTAAAGGGTGCTTAAAAGAGATGATGAATCAGACCTGGAGCAGAGCAGTACCCTCTGAACAGGGCTGCCACCTACAGAGAACACTTCTGTCCAGACCAGAAGGTTATTTTGGGTGCTGATGCTAAAAACTGCAGTATTTTCATCAAAAAAGTGAGCCAGAAAATCTATCATGCTTTTGGATAACATGAATTTAGTGGGTCCACAGGACTCTAGACAAGTATATTACATCAGAGGACAACAGTGTCTTGTGAAGTAACCTCCCTCTCACAAGGAATTACTAATGGAAGGTGGACCTACAGTTTCCATAACAAAAAGAAGATGGGAAAAAAAAAAAGTCTGAAACCTTGACATCAAAACGAGAATCAATAGAAATTGGGACTAACCCTAGAGAAGGCACAGGGCTGACAAAGGCAGGGCTAAAACTCATGAGATGCTTCAGACATCCAAAGGACAGAGATGGTCAGCTTGGAGACTGGTTGAGACCTGATGATGCCTCATTAGAAATCTCTAATTTGCCTCTGAGTGGGAAATGAGTTGTTAGAGTAATTACTTCTTCAGGAAGCTTGAGATAAAATATGACCCTGCCCTTCCAAGCTCTTTCCTAAAACTCCTGTTTTCTGATCTTATTGCATTAAAGAACTATCATAGTTCTATACTTCAGCCCCAAATTCTTAGTTCTGTCTTAAACCCACTTCTCCTCCATGGTCCAAGCCTCCCCTTTTTCAAATCTCCTCATTCTTCTGGTCTTCACAAATATCTGGGACACTTGCAGGCCACATGTTCAATTTAATTTGAGGGTATAGGAGAGACAGGGACCCACTGATTCTGTGGATTACCCTATAAACATACTTGGCAGGGCTTACTCACTAAATTTAAAGTGTTTGGTCCAGCCAATAGCAAGTTCAGATTCCTTTGTGATGTTAAGTGTTGTGTTTTCAAATTTTTGAAACTGTTGAAAACCTTAAAATGCACTGTGTACCCACTTGAAGATAGAGAGTGATATTTAGGTTACTAAGTTAGTAAATACATGCTGAAATAAAGGCCACATACCCAGCCTCTTTCTGCGGATTTTATAGATCCACTTTTAAATTCACAGTGCCATACTCAGCCTGCTTTACCCATGTTCGTTCAGTGCACAGGAAAAAACTCTTTTAGCCCTCAGCTGTAACTGGAGGTGAAGGGAGCCATACCCTGAGCATGCACAATACACCAAGGTCTCTGAGAGAACATGACTTTTATTAAAAGCTATTGAATCTTCCTCTGCCACCGAAAATACAAATAATAACTTAGCTACATCTTTGGCATTAGTGAGAAAATATTTCCTTTAGAGTTGGCCTAGCATTTGACTCCTGCCATGATAGAAAAACTCTTATAAAATAAGTGGTGCTGCATTCAGGGGATGGTTTGTGCAGGTCTGGTAAGTAAGATGAGCCTCACACTGACTATGATCAACTGTCCAACTAAATGACCACTGTCCATGGGAGTCCCAGGATGGGCAGAGGTCTGCAAGCACATCATTAAAGATGACTTGTTCATATGAGGAGATCAAGTTGGAGCTGCCTAGACAATTTTATCTTTTTTATCTCCTAATTTGGGAGCACTTAAATTTGCCACCACAATAGGTTTCTTTCAATAGTTATGAAAGGGACTTTTGCAAAGGCTTTGACAAATATTGCAAGGAATATTTTTGAACTACTGTGCCTGAGGCTTCAGGTTTCATTTGTCAAAGTTGTTGGCCAGTAGCTGCTTCTTTGTCCTAAGAGTGTCTCAGGGGTCAAGACATGGTTTGCAGTAGAGGAGCAGGCAAGAGCTCTGTGAGGTGCTGAGAAGCTGCTTCTGACTTCTGAGCTTTACAGTAACAGCTGCAGGAGGCTATGTGGGAACATCAGGTTAGTTGAAAGAGAGGACATTGCCCCTGCAAATAGAAGGAGAAAGAGGGCAATAGGTATAATGTCCTCAGCCTCTTCAGCTCCTGCCAGGAAGTAAAATCAAGGGTTAAGTCTAAATTCCATTTAAACTTATCACAGAGGGGAAAATTTGGCATTTTACGTGGTTATCTAAGGGTTATAATAAAACCATTTTAAGAGATATTTTAAATTTACTTATAAAAAACGTGGCCAGTCTTTGCGAACGAAGATCTGGGAAAGGTGTTTTTACCTTTCAAGCCTGCGCAATGGATTTTTAGGTGAGACACAGCCTGCGC
>JAWWLV010000088.1:142895897-142921767 GCA_035041135.1 Platyrinchus mystaceus
CAGGACCGGGAATTGAACCTGCGACCTTGGCGCTGAGAGCGCAGCGTCTTAACCGCTAGACCACCAGGGGTCCCCAAATTTACTTATATATAATTGAAAATTGATTAAGAAATACTATTCACCTATAACACTGACTATACTCCACTTGACCACATTAGTTAAGTGATTTCAGCTTTGGCTAGGCTTTGGATTGCCTAAAAACCCAAAAGCACCAAGAACAAGCCACACAATCACAAGGGACCACTAAACGTTAGTTTAGTAAACAGGGAAAGACTTTAAGTCTAAATGGAGATTAATCTAAGTAAGAAAGCTTTATGGACACAAAACGAGAGCAGACCTCTGATACATAGGCTCAAATATCAGCTGAAAGAGGGTTAAGAGCATTAAACATGAGATTATGATGGAGTGAAGCAAAATAAAGGTGTCTGATATAAGCTGAAGCAGCAGCCTCTCTGTGCATGTGTTTACCAAAGATCTGAATCTTCATTGCTTTGCAATTTATTTTCACCTGTGATAAGGAAGGTGCAACATACTGAGCTGGCAATAATTTACAGCCCATTTGGAAAAGCTTAAGAGATGAGTGTAAATGATTACCAGGAGCCAGAGTGTGGTGAGAGATGCATTGACTAGCTTCCAAAACGAGAACTCTTTTGTCTTCATATTTAATAACTTCCCAGAGGGACACACCACATTCATTTCTAGTCCTGGAGAAAAAAAATAAAGTTATGATATTATTATATATCAAAAAGCTATTTTGCATCATCTATTATTTATCTACTGAGGCTTTGAGAGCACTTGAGTTTCATTCATGCATGCAGAAAAGATAAAACCCAGTCCCAAGAAATTTATTAGCTAAAATATTTGCTATAACTAAACTTGCGTCAGATTTACTTAACAGATTTTCAAATTGAATTAAATGGTGCAAACCTTTCTGCAGACAATGTAAACGTAGCTTAGATGTTACAGAAATTTAATATCCATAATTACTGACTGGAATCAAGTAAACTGAAGTGAGGCTCTCATGTTTAAGGTGTTTATTTTGTGGGTTTTGTATTTGGAAAGTATAAGTGAATTGTAAACAAAAGTTTTCAAAGGCATCATTTCTCTAAAAAAAAATCAATTTTGAAAGAAGTGATCTCTTATGTCTAGAAAACTTCTCGTAAAACATAAACCAGCTTTTACCCATCATTTTGCTGCCCAATTTTATACTTGGCAACAGCTGTCTAGGTTTTTATAAGGTGTTAATAAATCTACCCATACTATTTTTAAATAATTTGTCAGAGAAATGCTTTCTCATTCCTGCCACGAAGACCGAATCTGTCTGGGAAGTACTTGGCTGCTATACAGATGGGCCCTGTAGAAAACCCCTTGATAAAGATAGCTTACTGTGTTGCAACCAAGAATAGTTTTTGCCTGTATTAAGGACACACACAGAATGGAAAATGTGACAGCAAAAAGGTGCTTAACACCTGTGCTTGGTACTAATCAGAGCCAAGCCAAAAGTATCTTGGAGCCTGACAGGCTCTCTGCCCCTTCTTCCTCTTCCTAATACACAAATTTAGGCACAGCTGAATTTCTGTGGGCAAGGGGAATGGACTAGACCCTTCAGGCCCTGATTTCTATTGCTTTGCAATGAGAAGATGAACTTTCTTAAGAGAGAAGAAACCATAGCAGAGAGTGGGGGGGAGAGGGGAGAAGCCAAGAAAACAGAGCACTAAGGAGGGCTGATTGCACAGGCGAGATGGGGGTACAACTTCATACAATGACAATCCCTGTGGCAGTGGGGACAAACTCTGGCCAATATGACGTAAAATTAGCTCTGTCCTCTTGAAAAGGCTAAATGAGATCTAGGAACCTTTCTAAAAACTCACTACTGCTCTCTGTGGTAGCCCAGAAAAGCTAACCATGAGTAGCTGAGCTTTCCCTTGGCATCCAAATGTCTTAGTAGGTCTTCTTTTGCATGAATTTTGCTGAGGAATTTGAGTCAAAGGACTTCATAACACATGCAATTCAAAGTGGGAGAATCTGGCATTGGGTGGGTAAAAAATATGTTAGCACAAAGACCTGCTAACCAGCATATCTGCATTTAGTCTAACCTTAGTCTGCATCTTGAGACAGAATTTTGTAGTCCTAGGTCAGAGACTGCAAGAGCAGTTTAATACACTCCTCTTTCATTAGAGGACTGACTAAGTGCTTAGGTGAAAATTACACCATTAAAAAAAAACACCATTATAAAATGGAGCATATGCAAGTTAGAATTAAAAATGCAAAAAGGGATAATAAATGTATGATTTGGAGACTCAGAGTTGAGAAAGGCCTTACAGAGAAACATTCTTGACCTGCTTTCTCTCAGTGTCTCTGTCAATGCTCCTTTCCATCTGCAACACCAGGCGGCCACAGCGTTAAGCTCAGACACTGCTGATGGACTGGGGTTTCCCCATGGCCCAGCCTTGGCTCCCTGCTCAAATCCACCACAGACAGTGGGCTGCACAGTCCCATTTACTCTTCCTGCTCTTCTCAGGGACCTGTGAACCTTCCATCTCTAGTGAAGTATTCAAAATGCAGCTTGTACTGATCCTGCTGCAGATGCCCTCTGGGCACACTTGGCAGGATGCTCCCCTCAGACATGAGGGCACTGGGTTCTGACACCTCAGGGTGCATGAGTGGCTGTGAGCCACAGCCTATTGATCTCATGTGAGTTACGGGGGAGAAAGGCAGCTCAATAGTCAACCTCTGTGCAAACCATGGAGTGACACAATCCTGCATGTGTTCACAGCATATTTTATCTACTTATCTCGAAAAGCTTTCTACACCTTGCTTACAGCAATGGAAACAGATATCGTTCTCACTCCTGGATTTGCCAAGGGGCCAGTGCAGGCTCCAGTGCATTTATGGACTGAACTGCAATTCACACAGGTGTAAAAAATGTCATCCTTGACATCAATGGTTTCCTACTGAAAAAGGAATATTGCAGCTAATGTAAGTATCCAACAGACATGCAGCAATGGCCAAACAAATGAGGGACTCCCCTTGGCTCACATTATCTGCCTCTGCATTTTCCATACTCAGGGCCTGATCTTGCTTCCATTAAGAAAGATGGAAACACTCCAAGTGCTTTTGGTGGGAGCAAACGCCTGCCTCCATACACTCCAGACTCCTGGGGTGTATATAATGTAAGAATATATTCAAGCTACGTGCCTGTATGTATTTCCTATACAGTTTCAGTTTTCATAAACCTCTGAAGTTTGCAGCTTTGTCAGCAGTGACGTTGACAAGTTTTGTTCCAAATGGTGTGTTCCCAGGGAAAGTTCTTACTCTAAAGAAATGTCACTTCCCAATGACAAAACTGTTCTGCTGAAAAATTCTTCACTGGTTCTGTCTTTTGAGCTAACTGAAACCCTCATCTTGCTTTCAGATGCCCTGCACACTTAGAAAATACTGAATCAAAACAGCTGATACTGTAGTGATTATGCACTTCTTCAGTCCATCTTCTGCAAGCATTAAAATGCACCTTTGTGGGTCCCCATTCCAGCTGGAAAGGGATGACACACTATGCCCGGCCATTTGTTCTTGCTCATCCTGCACAGACAGTAGTAGTAGTAGTAGTAGTAGTAGTAGTAGAGGCTTCCAGATCCTTTTCTGTCTGTTTTTTGGGACAGAAGTTAGCAAACTTTGGAAGGTCTTCTAACACTTTTGCACTTCAGCTCTGCTAATGTCGTCGGTACAAAAAACAAACACCCATAAGTAGCATTTGAAGTTTAATGGGAAATCCAAATGGCTTCTTCTATATTTGCATATATTCTTGATTTTGGCTTCTTCTACTCATGCCGTGCACTCCTCCGTGCATTTCCGATCTTTGGATACTAACATTGGGCATATGTTCCCCATTTAGCTCTTCCTTGATTCTTGTTGGGATCATGTTTGTGGCAAAGGAGAAGGAAAACAGCTGCTTCAAAAGAAAATATTTGTTTACAAAAACAAACTTTTCTTTGTGTTTGTATGTGAAAATGGTCAAAACCCTTTTTTTTTTTTTTGGATAGTCATATCTGCAGGAAGAATATTTTTCATGACCATTTAAGTTATGAAGCAATGATTATATTTTAATGGAATTTATGTAACAAAAATGAAGTAGAACAGATGTGTTAAAGTGTGTTTGTAGTCTTAAACTACCTGTATGTTTCATGTGTATAGAAACAATTGGTTTCTGCAACAGTGCTGGAATCTTTAAAATGAAAAAAAAAAATAATTCTTCAAATAAATTACCTTGTCCATAACTGAAAAATGTTATTTAGCTAACTTTTCCATTTCAGTCACTGGTTTGCCAAATACTGATATGCATCTGTAAGTCCCACAGGGAATAAGCCTATCTGGGCACATTCAAAGAGTGAGGACCAGGAACCTAGGGAGAGAGCAGCATGTGCTGAGTAACCACTTGTAAATCTCACCCAGTCGGAAGTCATTTTGGAGACACATGTATGCCAAGACCAAGTGAAATAGAAGTTAAAAGACCACACATCTGGGAACAAACAAAATATAAAAAAAAAGACCCCCCATCACCAAGTGTAAACAAACAGGAAGAATTCAGAGCAGCTTTGCTGTTCTTTTTCTCAGTGGCTGAAAGAATATATCATTGAAGTCAGCACTAATGATTGCAATGTTTTGCCATATCCTTTAATGGGAGCTGATATAGACCAGATCTAGGATATTCCAGATCTAGGATATTTTTAGAAGGGAATAATGTCCCAGGAGTTGTAGGTGTTCTATTACTTCTCACAATTTGGCCAAAAATTACAACACCCTGTTGCATCAATTTCAGAGGAGGGTCACGCTTTTTGCAATACGAAGGAAGCACTAAATGCACAGGCATATGAGCACCTTCTTTCCCAGGACTGGAAAACATCTTGGAATTGTCACAGCTTTAGCTCCTTCAGAAAGCCAATGGGATTGATACCAGAGCTCTTTATAGAAGACAAAGGCAAGGAGGAGTCCTATGAACCAGTACCACTTCAAACCTCCATGCCCTCTTGTCTTTACCCATATTTCTTGATACCAAGCCAAGGGTGGTGGTGGTGGTGAAGGGGTGGGAAGGGGGGTCTTTTCAGAGTAGTGAAGGGGACAGCAAGTTCTTAATTCAGTTAACGATTGCAGGAAGTGGTTTGTCAGTTTAGAGGTAGTCCCTGCTCAAAGCCAGTGCCCTTCTCAGAAATTAACTTGCACTTCTCTAAAGATAGATTGCGCAAAACACCAGGGGACCCTCAGGAACCTGCAGCCACAATTCCCCAGACAAGGAGCTCCAGAGAAGCAGTGAAATGCCCCCCTTCCTGCAGCTGCTCTGTGGACTAAACCAACACTCACTGGAGCGTGTCTCTTATGCAAGTTCTCAGGTTTCATATCCGCAGTGACCACGTTTTGTTAAAAATATGACAGCTGCTCCTGTCATTTTCTTTCCATGTAATTTTAACCGTTGCTTTAAACTGCACATGCATTTTCTGCCTTTCAGCGATGGCAAAGGAGGTTTGCATAAAGTGAAGGACTTACCAGAAGTTGCCAACTTTGGCACTGAAGGATCAGGTCCCCTTGGCACACCTGATAGACTGTATAAAAGTATTTGCAAACTACAGCAAGTAAGTGATATTCTAAGTGATGTTCAGAGCAGTTTATTCAAGCCATGTAACAAAGTAGGATTTGGTTGGGTATAATTGCAATAAAACAGGAAATTCTTTGATGGACTTCAAGGAATAACTCCCAGGTTGCCTTGAGCAATAGCAAGGATCTGATCAATGTTACTATAGAGTATCAGGATGTCTCATTCCACATTCCCAGAAACCATACAATAAGTCCTTTCATCAGAGCGTCTAACATGCCCTGTGAAAGCATTTTATTCACCCTTAAGGAATCACTTCAACTAATCCATCTGAATGATCCCATTTCCCACTGGTGTAAATCTAGATTATCTGCACTGATGTCAACAGATTGACTCAGAGCTTTCCATCTTTGCAGCTGGAGAACAGAATCTTTGCATTACTTTCAACCGAAAGGTTTCTCAGTTAATTTATACTCCTTTTTTTAACCAAAACTGCATAAACTGGCACAAGAGTGAAATGAGTGCTCCATATAACCCAGTCTCCCAGTCATGGCAGAAGTAACTACTTCATGAGAAGACATCTTAGAGTAGGTCCATGTTGGTCCATAACCTCAGGTCAGACACAGCCACACATATAACACAACAGTGTTATTGGGAGCATTGTGGTCCAGTTTCCATCCCAACTCTCACCTCAACAGGTATATGTCTGTCCTAATGCCAAGCAGCAAGAGGCTTGCTGACCCTTCCTCAGTGGTGGTGGTTGTATCTCAAGAGAGAAACATGTCAGTCTGTTATAATCCTGTCACTGTGTCTCTCCATACTGCTTGTTATTTTCTCCCACAGAATTTTTTCTCTATTGTAGGCCAAACACTTCATGCAAAACCAAAGCATCTTTGTGCTTTGATATCCTCTTTCTGTGTCTTTGGGAGTTTTGTTTTTATCAATAATGTGTTAAATGCTATATGGCAGAAAAAGACAGACTTATTTTCAGGTGTTTTAGACAGAAGATCAAAAAGCATGGCATTAGCCCTTCCTCACTGAGATCAAACCAGAGTTTGTTTGTGAGCAGTTGCTTGGTCTAATCTCCCATGGTAATAGCTCCGTGAGCATTCCCCCTTTTCCTCACACTTGCTAAGGCTGGTAGAGGAGCAGAGGCAGAACCTACATGGCCCATACTGCAAAGAAATGGAGAATGTGAAAAAAAAAGGTATCAAAAAAGTGGACAACAAAAATCAACTCACTTTGGGGTGGATTTTTCAGAGCAAATGATGATCATTAAGTGAAGGTTCAACTAGTTTATTAAAAAAGCTTTTCTCCATGGGAGACAGATATCACCACGCCCTCTCCTGGTCTGTGGAACCTCTGCAGCTCATCTGCAAACATTGCTCATTTCGTATCTCTCGCTGAAGCATTTAGTCTTAGCCTAAAGTGCCCTCCTTGTTTGAAGGTCCTTTCCTCTGCCTCTTTGCTTGTTTCCCTGTCATCCAGTCACACCAGCAAAGAAACCTTTAAGCGATCTACAGAAGACACTTCGCTATAGTGAAAACAGCTCAAAGAGAGGCTTAACATCTCAATTGTTTTCCAGCACCAGGTGCCTCCTATGTCATGACTGGTCTCCCCAGCTGCACCTCTGGGCACAGGAGCTTATTCAAGCCTTGGGAAAGAAGGTGATATGAAACAGTGCTGCCATATGCAGGACCCCAAGCACCACAGGCAGTTTGTTTGTGGTAACAGCACATCACATTGTCACTGTGATCCCTTCCTTGAGTATTGCTCAAAGACTCTACACATGTAAGTGCTCCACAAACTCACCCCATGCAGCACATGATGCAGCTGGCAGATGTGGCCTTGAATCATCTGCTACCAAAGCCTCCCCGTGTACCTCCTGCATCTTTTAATTGAAAACATTAGCTTTCAGGAGAACTCATAAGATGGTCATGTACTGTCCCACAGGGGACAGGAGTCCGCCTTGCTCCCCAGCGAATTAATCAGGCTCTCGAATGAGTAGGCTCTGTCTGTCTCTCCAGCTTCCACTTTCTCAGTCATGGCTCATTCTTGTGTTCCTCGTTTACGCTGAATTCCCACACTGGGCTCTCTTGTGTAATTTAGACTGAGATTTTTTCCCTTTTCTTTTCCCTCCCTCCTCTCCGCCCCCCGCATCCTCTGTACAACAGAGCTGGCCACACAACAACAGAGGAAATGAACAACATCTGGTGAGATTGATTCCTCGTTCTTGTAAGCAGTGTAAGCTAACAGCTGTGTCAGGCATTTCATCCAGCTCTGGAATAGAAAAGAAATCAATCACGCATTCCGCTTTACCACACCTCCTCGTTCTGGCGCCTGCACTGGTCCTGCAAGATAATTGCACGGTTCACTTTCCTGAAAATATACTGGAGTCCTACCCTTTGTATAGAGGACATTTCTTTGATGCAAATGTAATCATTCTCCTAAAATACACGAGACTTTAAAGACAAAAGGAAAAAGAAAAGAACAACAACAACAAAAAAGAGCAGTGCACTTGAGCACTTGCCCACCTTAAATAAAGGAGTTCATTGGATTCAAAAAAATTATGCATAAGGTTATGTGTGAGTTTTAAAAAACACAGTTTTCTTATTCTGTGCATTTAAACGCCTAATCACTGTTGTATCCTATGGGCTCTTGGTAGTACTCAGGCACTTAGAAAAGCTGCTTTTAGGCACAGACATGAGTGGTACAATTATGCTCAATGATGCCATAATGGTGGCCTCATATCTCATTGGATTGAAATTTTACTGCTGACTGCTCTGGAAATCAGAGCACGGGGACAGAAGAGAGCCAAGGCAGTAGCATCCCTGAGCCACAGATGTAGCAGGAGAAGAACAATTTTTTTATAACTTATGGGCCTCTGAGCCAGCTTTGGAGTTAAGGATTAATCTCTTCCTTTGAGTGTTTCTGCTGACACTGCCAAGAAGCTGCCAACTATCTTCAATTGCCTTGGCAGTTTCTGTGGTGCAGATGTTGGACCAGTAAGAATTCATCAAAGATCCACCAATAAGTCTTCAGTAATAATTACTGACTCACAAGCCCCACTGTGACCACAGTAAGCACAGCGTAGCTCAGGAAGGAGGATTCAAAGGTAGTTTCCAAGAGAGTGTGGAACAGTCAAGCACTGGGCCACTTGCCCTGTCTGTCTCACAGCTGCGTGGGCTGATGGTCTTGCAGATAAGCAGCTGCAAAGAGCCACAAGCAGGAGCACCTTCATCTGTCCCTTGGGGTCCTATTCACAGGCATACTGGCTTTGACTCCATTTCATTGAGATCCTGGCAAAAACTGTGACCACAGAAGTCTAGAAATGGCAGCTCATTTGTCATCAGTCTGGATAGTTATTTGGTCCACAATCATAGTCAAAACTTGGATCCCTCTGGTAGGTCGCCCAGGCTGCGTACTGGACTTTTCTGCAGAGATTTAAGCAGCCTGTGTTCTTGCTATCCAACTGCTTTCCTAGGAGCTCTTCAGATTAGTGATACCCACCTCCAGATCTCCAGACGTTTTCTTAAGGCCCTATAGGATTACTCACGATCGTGAGTAAAGGAAAAGCAAAGCTTGATGCCGAGAAGGATGGCAATGTATGATATTGCACAGTTTTGCTAACACTGGAAATGACTAACAAGAAAGTAAGAAGAATACTTTTGGAATTTTTTAGCTTCAAGTACAATCACAGGTGCCTTATGCCTGCAGTGAATTATTCCAGCATCTCTGTACTGACATTCACCCTGAAAATCTGAGCAGTACAGAGCCCAAAAGCCCCATGTCGTAAAAGGCAGAACAAACTGTATCTTCCTTTTGGTCAGCTATATGCACTTATAAACAAGTCCTCTTCTCAAAGCAGTGGAATTCACTACCGTAAAATGGAATGGAGAATTTGGAAACAGAGGGAGAAAAAAACCTAAGAAAAAGTGGGAAAGAGCCACCAAAAGACATAATCAAGGGAAGCAAGCTGTAGTGCTAGGGATTTGCTTGGGATTGAAGATTTTCCAATAAGCAGTGCAACAGAACAGATTTATGATTTCACCATAAAGTTGCATGATACCATTTAATGAATTAAACATTCGCATACAGGTTCAGAGAAAATATTACTGACTGGGAGAGCATAAAAGCATTGGGACATTTTTCACATTTATTACTCATGAAAAGCTAAAGAAAGAAAGCAATCACAATAGCAATGAAACATACTTTTCCACCCACATAGCTTCTGATCAAATATTCACAGATGGAATTTATATGGGGGTTGTGGTAGGGGTTTTTTTAAGCTGCAGTTGTAAGTTAGGTTCTGCTAAAATCCAAATATACATATATATCTTAGGTATTTATAGGAGTCCTATTACCATAATAATTGAGCACTTCACCCCTTTTAATGTATTTATTCTCACGCCATCCTTGCAAGGGAGGATGGGCCCAATGCTGAGATGGGAACTAAGGCATAAGAGAAGCTATGGACAATAAAGCACCTTAACTGCCTTCAGTTTGGATATTGTGATGCCTAGAAATTAGGCATTTGGCCACATCAGAGTGCTTAAAAAAGCCAGAGCTAGATGGCTTCCTAGCCAATCAATAGGAAAGACTGCATGCCCCCTTGGACAGAGAAAGAGAATAATCTAAAATAAAATTAAATTCACTGAAACGTTCACATTTTGGAACACTGACAAAATAGGAGAGTCCTTCCATCCAGCAGACTTCAAGTAAAATGCAGCTGGTGAACATACAGGTATAGAAACCAGCTGATTTTTTTTAAACTTTTTTAAGAGCACAGTCTTTACAGATCACAAAGATCCTTCAGGTCCTAAATTCTGCCTAAGTAGCCTCTGTGAAAGCTGTCTACCAGGACCAGCAACAACTCCACCTAAGAGAAGGGGAAAAGTTCTGAGATTACAATTATGCTCTGTTGGCTTCAGTCCCACACCATCCCACCAGTGCCTTCATCCCACCAGACTCAGCTGTGCAGGGAATGGCTGCCTCAGTCACTTACCCAATTGTTTTCCACTCTGACGCCCAACCTGAACAGGTCCCTGATGAAATATACTTATAGAAGTAGTAAGATTGATATTTCTGAGGTTACTGAGCAGAAAGAATAACTCCTTTTGAAGCTTCTAAACCCCTGTTCTTTCTTTGTGCACGTCACTGACATGAAAGTATCTCATGTAAGTATGACAGTGATACAGGGATGTCTTGCACACTGTGGGCTGATTTTCAGAAGTGTAATTCATTAAATAAATGAGGCTGAGTACATGTCTGAGATCCAGGAAAGGTCGTTCATTCGGGTTCACACAAAAATGGGTTTCAATTCAGATTCAATGTTGTGGCACATTGCCAAAGGCCTTGTGCCAACAAATTTTGCTCAGAACAGAAACTCATAATCTCACAGGGAAATACAGCCCAAAACAGCTAAAACCAGTAATTGGCTCATTGCAACATGTAAATAGGCCAGAACTGTATTTCCTTCAGATAGGATGGGAAATCATTCGAACTTTAGCAGCAGTGTTGTGGTCAGTTTGGAAACTGGGGTAAATTTGACACCACTGCAGAGTTGAAAACATTCCAAAGATTTTTCCCACTCTTCTCCCAACCCCATTTCTAAAGATGAGCTCAGAAATGCTCAGTCTCCAACATTTAAGAAAATGTGCTGGTTTTGGCTGAGGTAGAGTTAATTTTCTTCACAGTAAATGATAAGGGGCTGTGCTTTGGACTTGTGCACTGTTTATCAGCAGTGTTGACAACACAAGGATGTTTTCCTACTACTGAGCAGAGCTTACACAGGGTCAAGGCCTTTTCTTAACCCCCCCTCACCAGTGAGGAGGCTGGGAGTGCACAAGGAGTTGGGAGGGGTCTCAGCTGGGGCAGCTGAACCCTACTGACCCAAGGGATATCCCAGACCATATGGCACCATGCTCAGCATACAAAGCTGTGGAAGAAGAAGGAAGGGGGGGACATTTGGAGTGATAGTGTTTGTCTTCCCAAGTCACCATTATGCATGATGGAGCCCTCCTTCCCTGGAGGTGCTGAATACCTCCCTGCCTATGGGAGGTGGTGAATCAATTCCTTGTTTTGCTTTGCTGACAGGCATGGCTCTTGTTTTGCCTTCAAGCTGTTTTTATCTCAACCTACAAGTTTTCTACCTTTTACTCTTCCGATTATCTCCCCATCCCACCAGGGGAAGGTGAGCAAGTGGCACCGTGAGGCTTAGTTGCTGGCTGGATAAAACCAAGACAGAAGGATATATGTTACCTAAATCCACTTTGAAAAAAATTAAAGTGTATCTCTATAAACAAATAAGCTCCATCTAGTTCCCAGTCACCAAATGGAAAGGAAGTTATATAGGAAAATCCTCAGAACACACAGGCATCCCGCTTAAGTGCTGTATTCCTTCCTCCCCAAACACACAAAGGCATCTTGTTTGGGCACTGATGGGCACAGAACACAGAGGAGGAAGCACATCATTGATACCACGAGGTGCTACATGCGATCAGCTGTCGAGACCGAGCTTGTGGGAAATTACCAAATGGGCTCATGGAGTCTATTGAAGTGATGCCAACTTTATTGTCTTTACACCCTGCTTATATCAGGTCTGCAAGGCTGCACATGCGCTGGTCAGTGTACATGTAACAATATAATTGGTTTCATGCTCTGATCATGCACAGAGTTATTGGACAATACAGCTGTTCACGCGCCACTTCTAATTGGCTACTCCTAAATTCTAATCTAGCTTGTTTTCTTATCTTATGTAAACACTACTGAGGAATTTCTCTCCTACTGCTACTCTAAGTTAGGCCCCTATGTAGGCCTTACTCCATAATTAGTAGCCCATATCCCAAAAATCAGCTGTCACTGAACTCAGCAATAGGTGACGTTGACCATCTCATACTCATCCCTTCAGACTGTCATTTCTTCAGGACACTGTGTCAGAGACTGCCTGGCCTTCTTGAGCATCACCAGACCAGCAGAAGCCTGGATGTGGGGCTGTTCCCTTATGGCAACTGGCAGGTTAAACAGGGACGATTAGAGGAGGCACCTCCCGGTGGCACTGCACAGGATACAGTCAAACTGCGTGGGATGCAGTTCCCAAACCATCGTCTACAATCTGGGTGATTTTAACAGAGCAGATGCAAATGGTTGTAGTACAAAAGTTACTTCACATGCAACTCAGCTTCCAGACAAAAGAAAGGAGCAACCTTTGGAACAGGGGAGGAAGGAAGTACTGGAGAAGGCAATTAACTCTGCCATCCAATATTTCCATTCTTATGAATTAACATCCTTAGGAAAAAATCCATTTGGAACTTTGAACTCTCCTACTAAAAACATCCCATGTGTTATTTTTTCAGCAGCATGTCTCAGTGCATTATTGGTGTCATCTCAATTGTTATTTTAATTTTTAAAAACATTTCATTTGAAATTAGTAAAGAAGAAAAACCTCAGGCTCTTTTTTTGGGGGGGTTCATTGTTTCTAGACTGAAGTTGCAATATACAAAGACCACTTCAGCTGGTTTTTGTCATTACCAGAAATAAAATAATGACTTACTGATTTACTATCACATGGCATTCAGATTACAAAAGCAGCACTACATAAAAACCAATGCAGTACATATTAAATGGATTAAAATTGAACTAGATTTCTAATAGTAACTGTATGATGTGGTTACTTGAAATAGCTGAGAATTAGATTCAATGGCCCAGGAGGTCTCTTCCACAGTTATACTCCTAAAAAGCAATTGTTAATAGGAAATCATCATCAAAGGGGGGTATTTTCTATGGATCCTACAGAGATCTCCTTTTTTCAAATGTTATTCAAATCTTTAGCCAGGATGGTGAAGTTTTCAGAGGTTACAAACACTTGGAGAACAGTAAACAATAATGGGAATGGGTCAATTGTCCTCAAAGCTTGGTAAACTGCGTTGTTCTGAACGTTACTCAGCAGTGAAAAACACTATTTCTTCACGTCAGACAGTCAATCTAAGAACATATTCAGAAGTAGGTATTCCAAAAAACCCTGCATAATATCCTGTAAAACAGAAGATACAATGCTTGGATATATAAAGAGCACGTTGTGTCAAAATGCAATGTTGTTATTACCTCTGCATGCAGTGCCGGCAACTCCATTACTCAAATAACAAGCACAGTCCAAGGAGGTAGCTGAAATACTGGAAAGGGATTGGAAAAAGGCTGCAGCAATGATTCTATGTCTGGAAATTCTGCCTTAAAACAAAAGACATACGAAGCTCAACCTCTTTAACTTTTCTTAGAAAAATCTGAGAGGCAATGACTTCACAGTCTGTATTTGGGGACTGGAAAATATTTCTGACAATAATAAGTTGCTTGATTTAGCAGACAAAAGGTATGCAATGTCTGAACAGCTAGAATTCTAAATCACCCAGGTGAGATAAAATATACGTTTTATATATATTAATAATGAGTTAAAATAATCACTGAAACAACTTACCAAGGAAAGTGGTAGATTTGCAAATCTCATGATATCTGAAAGGCCAGGTATCTTCCGTAATGCCATGACCTGGCCATCACCTTGATATGGGGATAAACAGGGCCCTTGAGATCAAAGCCTCTTTCCTGATTTCAAAACCTGTGAAGAAAACTAATCTGCCCACTTATATGGACCATCCCATACAGCCTCTTGGTTATCACACAGAATGTCTCAGGAACCTCTCCATCCAAAAAAAACCCGTTTATTTTTACTTCAGAGAGCCACCTATTAAGCCTTTATTCTTTCCAAATCTTTCTATTCTCTGAGTTCTGTTGTCATATCTTCTTTTAATCCAATGATTCCTTCTTGCCTTCCCATAAAATTGTCATTTCTTTCAGATGCTGAGACTGATGAAAGAGCCATACTGAAATAAAAACTAAATGAGGTGAAAATATATCCCATAAAACCCCCCATTAAGGAGTTTACGGAGAGATTTCCTACTCCTCTGGCTCAGATAGCCATATTTTATTCCTTCTAGGAAACAGAAAACCCTTAATCCCAGAAGAATGCAGCCAGAATCAAAGAGCAAGTGAAGGCATTGAGTTGCAAGAAAAGGAGGGGGGAAAGAAAGAAGAATTTTATAGTCAGCCCTTCAACACAATGTGAATGAATGGGCTATCACCACAGCTACTGCACTAAGCACAGGCACCAAGCAGAGTGGATACAGGAGAAAAATATGATAAACTGGAAATCTACACAAAGCCCACAGTCAGATTGCACTGGGTTAACATCATGCAATAGGCTGTTGAGTGCTTAATGAGCCACACGCTGTTAGGAAAAATGTCTATTAGAGGAAATGAACGGAGCGAGAAGAAAGGCATTAAATACTTGTGTAGGGTCATGATTAATTAAGAAATTGAGAGAAATGGCAAATTTGATAGTTTCTCATCCTTCACACAAGAAACTGATTCTTCTTCAGAGCAAAATATATTCTGTCCCCAGCCAGCTCTCAGGTTATTTCTTCCCCTGCCTGGTCTCTTTATCTGTTTGTTTTTTCTCTGCACGTGTATGAGTGGGTATTCATTCTTTTGTATTGCCAGTTGGTCAGTGATCAAACAAGGCCAGCAACAATACAACATAACATCCCAGACTATGGAAATCTGATATTTTGTGAAAGGTGGCTGGTACAAATGTCACAACCTTTTCTCAGTCTGCTCAAGCAGTTACATGGGTTTGTGCATTTTTTGATCAGGGTATCATGTGCTTTATTTTTATTGTTATATTTTTCACATAAATAACATTTTGTCAATTATACCTTTCTGATCTTCTGAATTTAGCAACAGAGAGGTTAAACCTGTATCTGTGTTTTAGTGAATCAACATGGCATTAGATGATAGATGCAGATTTTCATATGTTTCTGTAAGAAACCCTTCTGGAGCCTCTAGCACCTTCTGTTCAAGCCAAGTCAGGGACAGTACAGTTCAACATCACTCAAGATTTGGGCTTGTATCACTTCAATTACTTTTCCCAAAAAAAAAGAGTCCTCATTATTTTGGCAATTTTTCTTGTCTTAATTGTTGTCAAGTTGCTTCTAAGAGATGGACACATGGAATTCATTGAGCATACAACAAAACACATTCAATTAGATATTGACAGTCCTGAGGGGATAACAGCAATAAAATGTGGCCAAGGGGGAAAACAGTTCACGAGTTATGGTACGGTGACCCAAGCATTGTGGGCAGAGGGGAATGTTGCATAATCAAAACAACAATGAGGCGAGCAGGGGGAACCACATTGTCTTCTCCACGCCCTGCCACCACAGCACTGTTCCTGGAATCAGTCCTGCCGCTTGTGAGAAAGCCGCTTTGAAAATCAAACCCACACATTTTCAAATTGCTTTTAGACATGTGGACCAGAGATTCATCTGAATCGAGCCTGGCTAATTCTCTGCCATGAGTAAGACATGTTTTCTCACTCCATCCTCCACCTCCACCACACTAGTCAGAGGCCAGCAAAGTGAGATGTCGTCTGTTTAGGAAACCATGCATTTTGCTTATGATATGGACTAGTCCTGAGCAGAACACCATATCATAACTTCTAGTACAGCCTTGTTTTCATCTATCTTTGGCTGTTTATCTAGTCTAAGCTATTTGTCTGGGCTCTATGCAGTCAAAGGAAAAATATTCATTTTAGCGTAACTCACCTGACCCAGCAGAGGTGTCTTGAGATCATGTCTGTCTTGCTCTATTGATGACATATGGGCACTAAATGTGAAGATGGCCATGTTGGGTGGCCTGAATTACATCCATACTTCTGATTTCAGAAGGCAAATTGCAATAGATGTGACAATAAGGTTATTGAAATCCACTTTATTGACTTAACTTGGCTTTGAACCAGAGCAAACAGGACCTAAGAGCATGAAGAAGGATGCTTATCTTCTGTGAGACCTGTATTCTTCCCTGCCTTCATTGGTTATAGGAGTCTAAAGTTGCCAGGCTCCTAAATGAGACACTTCAATTGAATGACTGAAATGAGGTGGCCTAAATCTCTGTCTTCCTGGTGTTCTCTGCAGTTATTTTTTGCAGCACTTGGATATGTCATCTGTACAAATTCTACAGAACCCAGCCTGATCACAATCTCAGCCCTTTGTCTGCTTTTGCAGATACGTTCTCCCACCAGAAGCTGAAAAAGCACAGACAACCATCAGCAGTATGCCTCAAACTCACACCTTAAAGCTCCAAGTCTATTTTCTTCTTTATTCTCCCCCTTCAACTCACATTTAATCCTTTCCTCTCTTCTGACATCTTCTAAGTCTATGGATCATGAAGTTCCCATGCCTTACTCCTTCCCACTCTCTCCTTTCCCATGCCTATAGGAGTTTGTATTAAAGATTGCAGCCCTGATGTACTGTGAGCCACAAGAGAGTCATAGATCATATTCTGTATAAAAATACTCCCCTTTCCTAGAATTCACTCCCACTTTCTGCATTCGTTTGCAGAGAATCTTCTTTGGGAAGGTAGAAATAATTTGCCTTTTGTCCATACTGGCTTAATACCATGGTTGATAAAACCTACTAATTTCCTTTCTTCTCTTTCATAATATACCACATCTGGACCCAAACAACTTTCCCCAAGAGGAAAGCTCTCTTTTTGAAACAGCCGAGAATAGCCTGCACAGCATATCTGCCATTAGGTGTGACTTGCTTTATCAACTCAGAAACAGGATGATTTCATCCTAAGGATGTTTTAAGGTACTTTTTTTTTGGTCTGATTTGGGGGTGAAAGCATAGCCTAATTTCAAGCAATGATGAATTCTACCCAAAAATATCTTTTCTCAGAAGTATGTGTGAACAGACCTGGTCTTTGGGGGTTTTGTATTTGTCTACCATGGCTCCAACCCTCATCTCCAAAATAAAAGCCTCCTCTGGAACCATCATCTACTAAAAAGGAATTTGACATTCCCATATACTTTAATACATGTTGTACAGGATGAGGATACACTGTTCACTGACATTCTGATCTCACACATCTCTCCACTGCACAGCCTGCATGGATCCAAGTCATTAAGCTGAAAGCCTTTGAGGATATTTCCCTGAAGGATGCATGTGTGTGAAATCCATTTCCCTGCTGCAGACTCATCACTGGAATCAGCAATGCCTTCCCATCCTGTTTCCCAGAGGCAAACTGTGGTCTCTCCACCATCCCACTCCACAAACCTGGGACATTTCCAAGGATATCTGCAGCCAAAGGAGGGGAATGCAGTTTCCTACCACAAGAAACTTAGCTGCCAATGCAGATGTTTAGTGTGTACTCTTCTCTGCAGATCTGTGCTAAATGGGGATGCACAAAGTAGTTCACATGGAAGAACTGATGTGAACCTTCATCAACAAGTCTCAGACATACTGGTCTGAAAATCATGGGGAAATGTGGGCCAGAAGCAAATACACTGGCACTGGACACAGCTTTGTGTTACTCCAGTGCTCACATTGCTTACTACTTACACTGTCCTGTAAAAGCCATTTCATGGAGTGCCTTAAAGCTAATGCTAAAACATTACAGAACAAGAGTAACATGGAGAATATAATTCACTCATCCACTAGAGAAGCTTAATTCCACAGCCAGAGATACAAGACACCACCATGTGGTTTGCTCATAGTGCAAGTTACCAGCAGTGCCATCTACAGAAGGGCTAAGGCACAAATTCCTGTGAGGGGTTCCACCATTCAGCCTCTTCCTCTTTAAAAGCAGTCATAAAGGTTAACATTGCTCCCACTGTTTGCAGCACATATTCCTGTATTTCAATTTAAATTCAATCACTGAGATGATTGACTGCTTCTTTTAGTCATACACTATGTCTGTGAGTTCATGTGACACCAGCAGCTTATAAAGTAACACTTTCCAAGTGTTTCCAATGCTGTGACATTCATCTGTTCTATGAGTGCAAAGAACCTCTGTTCATTTATTCATAAAAATCTCAGTTTGGGGCTCTAAACTTCTGGTCACAATTGCTCACAAAAAAGCACATCAAGAAGTCAGGAAGAGTCCAGACTGATCTCTAGTTTAGCAAATCAGTTAGAAATGGAAATTTTTTCTTTTCAGGTGTCCAAACCAGGTGTTCTCACCTTTTCTACATATCCAGAGTCTCATGTCATGAGGCAACCTTTCTGAGAATGTTAAATAACACATTAGATCATATATGGGTATAACGGAGACCAACACTTGTTGCCTTTTACTCAGAGTTCAGACTTTAAAAACAAGAAACAAATGTCCCAAAGCAGCCCAGCTAAATCCATTGAAGGTTCATTAATCAGATACTTTATGCCCATTGAAGCAAATTTTCTGAAGCATACGAAGAGATGTGTTGCCAACAAAAAATTTTTTAGAAATCCTTGCAATTTGGGCTTGCCTAATCACTCTTTCTTGCAGAGCAGACACTTAATTCACATTCCAATGCCCTCTCATGCTAAGGAACCAGAACTTTTTCAGGTATCTCATTATTTTTCTGTTAATTTTGCATCATGTATCAAGTTTTAGAAACTCAACCTTCACTATCACACCCTGCTGACCACTACTTATACACATGGAGAGTAGATGTAAATTTTTCTGAAGCATAAAAATTGTCCTTCTGCATAGAATTGTCCTTCTACCGTTGCACCCCATCCTCTTCCCACCAGCCCTGGATGCAAACGACCATGCAAATAATTAATAAGCTTGCCTCCCTTTTGGTTGACTGATAAAATGGAATCAGACAAATGAATTTTTGGTCCCCACTGATCTTTGAGTACACTGTGTTATGACAGGGTGTGAGGTGACATGTCAGATAATGTATAGTGTCACACTCTCCAAGTATTTGATGCCATTTAATGTAATGCATCCTGGCATGTCGTGATGGGATGACACAAAATGAGAAAGAAGCCAAACTGGAAATACCAATTACCCACTCTTAACCCTGAGGCAATAGGGGGAAAATATGCCTGTGTCTGGGTGACCCTTGCTCTGCTTATTGCCTAAGCTTCATAATTCAGGGAGTTTGTTTCGGGTACTCCTCAGTCTGAGGTCATTACCAACCATTCAGATGGTCAAAGTGTCTGTAACCCTCCACTTCACTGGAAACCCAGGAGAAGCAGCAGAGAAATCAACTGAAAAAAATGTAAATCGCAGTTCCCAGAGTGTCAAGTTGAGCTGATATTTTGTGTCTAATGAGCTGCAAAGTCACAGGGAATAAGGAATAAAGACAAGGCAGGAGAGAGCAGGGAGAAGGGAGAGTGTGCTGGCAGACAGGCTGAGTCGAAGATCCAGCTTGCATCCAAAGACTGCACAGACAGAGAGGGTCAAGGCCTCTGAGCTGTCTAGCAGAGTGGAAACAAGCAGGACATAGGAGTAACACAGCCAGTTCTGCTGCAGGTCAGCCTTGGAGAAGGTTACTCTCCCAGCCTACCCTGAGAAGCTCACCGTCACTTTTCCCTCCATCTGAAGTCAACTCTCCTCTGTTCTACCAATAATCTGTTTGGGTATTTGCTGCCTAAACTGGTCTCCTCAAAAGATCTGAGTCCAAGCATTGCTCCCTGTTTGACCCCTCAAGCTCTGAGTGAGGGTACACTTTCCCACATGGGTATTTTGGCAGAGTGTAGGGATAGCCAACACCCCAGCAGACAGTCAGAGGTGATCCCATGGGATCCCATGCCTCTTTGCTGCACCACAACACCATCTGTGGCCAGCATGAATTAAAGTGCCAAAATACTCCTGACTAGTGACACAGATAGGTCTATACAGAGTGACAGTTTCATGACAGCTGAGCTTAATACTACAGACACAGCAGAAGTCAGCAAGGTTTCAGCAGTATTCCTTCTCAAAATCACCTTTCAACTTCACATCTTCTTGTACCCTCACTACACAGTTCTAAAAGCAACAATTTCCATTCACTTGTCTAGACCCAAGATTTCAAACACGTCATACCAGGAATGAGTTCAAATAAAGGAGACAGCTGTCACTTGATTCAAATCTAGAGTTCCCCATTTCATAAGTCTGTATGAGGCTGTGCTCTCCAAATACTCCTCTGCCAATCTCAATGGCCAGTCCTTTCTCATCACAGCAGTGGTTTTGCCCCCATAACTAGTTCCTGTAACCCTCCCAATAACTGTGCAGTCCCACTGCCTGTTTATTGAAGCGTCAGTGTGAATATCTACATATGGTCGCATCTGCCTTGCCAATATTGGATCATCACTTTCCCAAAACCCACTATGAGGGGTTGGCTGAAGACACTTGATTCTTCAGATTTTTAAATGGCATTAAAGGAACTCAAATGTTTTGGTGTGATACAAAACACTTGTCATACAAATCCTGCCCTCATCATGCACTTTATTGAAACCTCTAAAAGAAAATTCGTATTTGTGAGCTTATTCATAATATTCTTAAAAAAAAAAAAATCCTTACCAAAATTCAAACCAAAAATATGTCTCAAATATAGGAAACATGCATTCTAAATATCTGTCAAAGATTGCCTTGGTCTGCTCCCAAGCAGGTATGCAGCACTCTGGAAACAAACTGATGACCTATTTTCATTAATTTTTTCCATGATTGAAGAAACATTATCCTATTCATTGCAAAATATTTTAGGGATATTGTGAGAAAGATGTGGAAATGTTCCAGAGGGCTTTCTGATAGACACAACAATGAGCATATCTTCTTATAGCATTTAACAGCTAACAACTACGAATATGATACGGTGAATCATAGCTACAGTGGACTTAAGTAGGGACTAAAAAATTTCACGTTGTTCACAAAATTGGGAGATTCCTTATGGCAAAGCTGAAGGAAATACAGTTTTACTGAAGGAAATACAGTTTTACTGAAGGAAGAATTCGTTTTGTTGCACTGTATACTATAGTTTATTTTATCTACTTCATTTGAACTTCTTTTTTAAACATAAGCTTTTGTAAAAAAGAAAAAACCCGGTCAGTCTCCAACAGAGTGACAAAACTGAAAAAACTGTAAAATCATACTGTGTAATTGCCAGAAGAAAAGTGTTAAAAGGATGCAATCAAATTCCAACTGATGGAATACTGAGGAAAAAAAAAAAAAGAAAAAAAAAACAACAACAACAACAAAAAAAACCTGTTACACCAAATCAGTGTGGCAACTGCAGGGTTTAAGTGAGGTCTCTGTGCGAGGTCCTGAACAAATGATTGTGAGCAGGAATTCGGACACGAAACACTCTCAGTTCAGACAGACACACAATAAGCCCCATGAGTGACACGGCTCAAAGCTGCAGGATTTTTCAGACCTGATGACAGGGTTGGGTTTTTTTGAAACACAGGGCATTCAACACCTGGTCAATCCTTGAGACAGTCCTAACAGAATCAAAGTACATTTAGAATTGCAATGGAGGCTAATAGAGAAAGTAGGAAATAGATTGGGCAGCCTTGGGGTAATCAGCAAGAATCACCTTCACCCAAAATAAAAATATGGAGTTGAACTGGTCCTTCTGGCCTCCAGTAAGCTACATCTCTGCAGCAAGTGATAAACAACCTCATTCAATAGTGTCTCATTTCTGACTCCTCATCCTGTAGTCCATCTGTGAAAAACACCAGCATAGCCCTAGCAATCAGTGTAGCATTGTTTTTCTGTTCAAGAATGAATCTATCAGTAGAAATGTGGATATATTGACATATACACTCATGACCAACTCCCTATAAATAGAATATATAGGTGAAACAAGCCTCATCCATTTCCCAATGCATGCTTAATATGAGTATTGCTATTTCATTTTTCCTTTTGACTCCAGACCTGCCTGTGCTGTGATTCTCCTACAGTTTAAGTAGCTTGTGTTCAATATTTAAATTTCACACTTTATAGGCTATAAAAAATACAGTTAAGCCTTAAAGGACAGCCTCTATAAGAACAAGAATAGTCATAAAGATTCCACAGGAGCCTTTCGATTGCCTTAATTCCTTATTTTATTGCAGAAAAACTTTGCATGTTTGAGTCATTCCAATCTCGACAAATTGGAAACTGTAGGTAAACAAAATTCTTAAACCATTTGGACAGTGACCAAAATCTCAGTCCAGCCAATGATTACATTTCCGTTGTTAGAGAAGTGTTGGTGCACTCTGAAACTAAAGCTCTGCCATTCAAAGGTCAAGCATAAAAGCAAAGAAAGGGCATTTGCTGGTTAGTTGATGAACCCATGAGCATTATAATATTCTGGCAATTACTCTTATGAGCATATTTGTCCCTTGAAAACTCTTTCCTCTATTGTTCATCACTTCATTAATTGACATAGAAAAGATCCATCAACATCCAGCTCGAAAAACTAATACTGGACTGTGCAGTAACACTTCTCACAGGAGTTATACTGAACTTTACTCACAGGGTATCTTGTGCCTTTAGTGGGAAGGAGATGCCCGATGTGGTCTCAATGCCTGTGGCCAGAATGACTCTTACCAGAGCACGACACCTGTGTTTGTGCTAGCACTGCCACTGGGGCTTCAGCAGCATGGAACGGAGAAGTTAGAGTAGGAGACCCACAGTCTAATGCAAGGCCTTTTCCAGTCTGTAGTTCTGTGTCACTAATCCAATAACTACTTCCAAATTTCCTGTTGGTAGAACATTCTTTTAAACCAACTAATATTCCCCATGTTTTAAATCAGGAGCACCTGTAGCAGGTATTATGTCACCCATTCACCAGACATTACAGCTGAAAGGATCTAAGACACTTGGTTAGGAAAATCTAATCCCAAAGTTTATATTTCTTTCTAACTAGGCTCCTTAAATATATAAGGTTTAGGATAATGATATCTCCTGTCAGACAATCCTTCACCAATAGCTTGAAAATGTCAATGCTCATCAACAGAATGTGGCAAAATCTCAGAGATGCTGCAGAGTTTTTCTGGATACCGGTAGCTGTGTAGGGAAACAATGCTTATTAATGACAGCAAGGTCAATGTGCAGAAATTTGTTTTGGAAACAGAGAATCCATATAAATGGAACCTCTCATGCCCACCAATAGACAAGCACATAACAAACTAGATTTCTGAAGTTCTACTGCTCACAGTGCTTCCCTCTCTCCATCAGGTGGTAGACAATACTTAAAAAGACCAAGAGCCAAAGTCTTTGTGTTAACCCAAAGCAGAACATCTCCCTTTACAACTAAATTTTTTAAACAGACGAAAAACAAAATCAAGATGATAAGGCCCTTATTCACACTGGAAGCAGCTGTTAAGACATGACTTTACATGACATTGTGGCTCATTCACGTCTGACTGAAGGGAATAGTGCATCCTCTGGAATAAGGTACTATTCTATATTCAATCAGGTATCAGGTGCTAACCCACAAACTATGCCATCACCATCATGAGGTTTATATGGGCATAAATTTAAAGTAGTCCTACATGAATTCTTGAGCACTGTGGCCATCAAATTTGATAATTCCTATATGGAGTACTATTACTTGCCATTAGAAACATGTTTATTTCAGAACAGTAAACAAACAGTCTTTATGTAGCTAATTATCACTGAAAGAACAAATAATCCAATCCAAATTAAGAAACTGTAGACATAAAATATTATTATTCAAGGCAAGATTTCTATAGGTAATCCCACCTGAATAATTAGCAGCATAATCTCTTTCCCTCTGGGTTTTAACTGACAGGTATGTACAGGGGTATATGTATCACCCTCTGATCACCTATTTTGCAAAACTAATAACTTGGTCAAGCAATACACTGATGGAAATTGAGGGCGTCTGGGAAAAATGATGGAACACCAAGTCAAAAAGTACATTCAATACTCTGGTAAGATTCCCTAATTATACCCTCCTCAGAGAATGATCTTCCTTACACTTGCAAAGGGCTTGGGGAACTAAATTACTTCAATACTCCTTATACAGACATATCTGATGACAGGTTTTGTTGTTGGATTGTTGTTTTTACTTTCACTTTCACTGAAACATTGGGAGTCAGTCTGGGAAATGATTCTGTAATATTCCAGGAAGAAATGCAAGAATTCAGGAGTCCTCCTCCTATCCCCTGCAAAGCAATTCACAAATTGTGTCATAGAGGATTAAGCCCTGAAGCCCTGGGGACCTTGACGGGCACTTTCCCAGCTGAGAAGTGCTTTCAGCTCACCTGCAACCTTCCTCTATACAGAGAGTTTGGCAGCATTTTGAGAAGTAAGAAAAAGTATTCTGCTTCTCAGCTGATATAAAATGTAATCGACATATGCCAGGAAAAGCCCAGGAAAAACAGTTGAAAGAAACTATGACCCAGTGGAGCAAAAATCCAAATAGATCAGCCATGCAGTTTTCCTCACTTTCAGTAACGCACCTGCGGAGGAAAGATTTGGCAGAGAGGGTATGACTGGGAGTTTTCCTATACAATGAACCTCCTGATACACTCAGGAAAAAAAATAATCACATAAGAGTACAGGGATCCCCCTGAAGCACACAGAGTTTGGGTGAGAAAGGAGAAAAAAAAATAAAACATTAAAAAAAAAAAATCTTTGTTTTAAAACAATCCTTCCAGTATGAGCTAAAAACTAGTGTGGTATTTTGTTCTGTTTGTTATTTGTACATCAGTAGGTCATAGAGATCTCCAAGAACAAGGTTCCTTGTATTAGTTTCCCCACATTGTGAGAGATACTACCTGTCAAAAAATCTTTATAAATAGACATGATAAATATGGGGAGAAAGCATAATATTGAGAAGCTAAAAAGAAATTGAACTAAACATGCCCCAGGATATTGCAGAAATCTCTATCAAGATACTCACTATCAATGATCCCAGCTCCTTGGTCACAGTCACTAGCAAATACAGGAACCACCTGACCTCACACATTAACCATGTTAACCCTCCCTAACTACAACTCAATCTCTTAGTCCTGTAATTCTTGCAAAAATGGAAGGTAAAGTACATTACAGAGCACTTTTAAAAAATCTATTTTTTTTAATTATTAATATTTTTTAAAAAGTTAAAAAAAGCTGCCACTTAGTTCTAATAAAACCCACTTTAGCATCTCAGACACCTTCTTAATTCCTCATCCTATGATTCCTGATTTCCTTTGACTATGGGCATTTAGGTGCTCACAAATTATTCCTTCTTACTCCAAACCCTTCTGTCCCTTACCTAAGGCCTGAGGGATCTGTGCACCTTTTTCAGGTGATTAGTGCCAGTGCAGTGTCTGTACTGGCTTGTCTGAGGAAAGCAAGAAGAATTACACCCTTGAAATACACTTCTCAAAAGACAATAAGAGATCATGATGAGGATGTCCAGCAGGCTGCTCAGAGATGCTATGTTCATTCCTAGAGGCTTTAAAAGCCCAGTGGGATGAAGCTCCAATCTCA
>JAWWLV010000088.1:142929500-142941802 GCA_035041135.1 Platyrinchus mystaceus
CCTTTGAGTAAATGAACAAAAATCCCATGGCACCCTTGGGCATGGAGATGGGAAAGGTGATCTCCCTGGGGAATGGCTCTTGAAGGTCATTGTTGGTAGAGGTCTATACTCCAGGAGTGGGCATGAGGGCTCCATGGATTCACTCCATCTACTAGAACCTTGTTTTTAAACATGCTGCTTTAAAAGATGTGACAAAAAGAAGAAAAAACGCCAGCAAACACTGAGATGATTAAAAAAATTGTCCCACATGCTGTAAACAAGGAATCTCTATTATTCACGGAGCAGAGCCGATGGGTGCAATACCATTTCTTTTTGTTCTCACATTACAATTGCATCCATCCCGTTTCACCAGCCCTCACATGACCCCCAGTTCAACAAATTCCAGTAAGTTTGGACAGATACTGATGTGAGACCAACAACCGACCCTGTCATGCAAGTCCCCAGGCTGTTTCAGAAGGGTTGCAATGACAGACCCCAGAGTGCTCCTTGCCCATTTTCAGCTAGGCTGACTTTTGTAACTGCGTGAATCTCAGTGACATGATGCCATTTAAGGGTTGCCTCAGGGGAAATTCGAGTATGAAGCAGGTCTGATTCACAGGGAATGAGGCTACACATTGCACTGGAACAGCCATTTGGGATTGCCATCCATCCCTGGTACAGAGATGCCAACCTACTTCTTACAGCACTGCCATTGCTCATCCACCCACAGTCAGGCATTTTTCATCTCTGTTCTGGGATGAAAACCTCTTCCTGATCCTGTTTACTGGCCAAAACCCTTTCCCAGAGTTTTAGACTGGGAAGTAGAAGAGGCATTTCATTGTGGGGAGATATCAGCCAGGACCCTTCTACTTTTCAACACTTGCTTACATCTCACTGAAGCAAAGGGCATTGGTTTCTCTATTATGTATTACAATGAAAATAAATAAAATTCATGAACTTTTAGCACCCTAGAGGTATTACCTATTTCCCAGACTCAAAATAGCCACTTGGCACAGTTTAAAGGTGGCTTGCACTCAGATTTTTAGCCTGCCAAGTAACATCACTTCAGTGAACAGCACTGCAGCCTCTCTCTCCCCAGCAGTTGTGCACACCCCCGACCTAGTCTTACATCATTCAAAGCTAGAAGGGGTCTCAAGGAAAAGATATAAGGTGATTTTGCTGAAGACTGAATGGGGATATGTCATTGGATTGTCCAAGAGGAAAATACAGCTTTTAATATTATTAAATACACATGTGGCCCCCTGATCAGTTTTCTAGGGCATTGCAACTGAGAGCTCAGGGAAGAGTTTGTATAGTAGCAGTTGAGTGGGTAAATCCCTCTGCTTTCCAGCAGTGCCAGGAGTGCAGACCCTGGTCAGAGTCAGACTAAAAGGCCAACACCTGAGTTCACTTAAGAGTTCTGGATGTATTCCCCTGTCCTTGTATCTCTCAACCTTCTGTGTTTAAATCATCAGATATCTCCCAGCTTGGTTACCCTGCAGGGAAGGGTTAGTATGGGGTTAATGCACCAAAACTGCCCCAACAGTCAGGAGAGCCAGCAGAGTTTGTCCCTAGACCAGGATGGGCATTGAAGTCTTGTGCAGCCTCACATGCCAGATGTGATACACTGATTATTAGGCCCAGCTCCATTAGGAATCCCATCATTTCCAGGAGAAAATATCAGGGAGTTCATTCCAGAGCACCCATTCATTGGCTCTTTGTCTGACTGAGAAGACAAGGGTCAAGCAACCATAGAGGCTGAGACACTATAGAGGCAGGTCAGGGGAGACTCCATAATTTCCATCCAAAAGCAAAACTTTAATATCTGCATATCCAGTTGGGCACTATAATTAAAACTGGGGGGGGGGGGGGGGAAGTCACTTAGTAACCATCAAAACAGAGCAGCAGAACAGGTCATCTGCTGTGCCTCCTCCACTGCCCCCTCCTGTCCCTGAGCAGTGGACAGGTCCCTTTGCACCTGGGGAGGAAGCAAAGCCCCAGTCTTGGACACGGGTCGAGAGAGAGGCTGACAGCAGCAAAGCAGAGATGGGATTTGGACAGTCCGGACAGGGCAGCCAAACACACGACAGTGCAGAGGGGGCTCCTCTTCCCTCCTCTCACACTCCTCCTGTCTACAGGACAGACTCTCCAATGTCTGCTTCGCCCTAACAGCAGCGTGAGCACCCTTCCCCTTCCCACTGCCGTGCACAGCTCCAGCCATGGTGCAAGCACCCACTGCCTCCGCGGGAGCCCATGAAACCAGCTCCGGCTGTGCCTTCCCATCCCGCAGCCTCTGCTGCCATCTACAGCCCCATGATTCCCCAGGGGGACAGGATGGGGACTGGCTTGGAATGCCCATCCCAGAGGAACCCACCCGAGAGCCATGGCAAATACTGGCCTCTGCCTGTCCTCCTCCAGATCTCCCCACGGGGGGCTGAATAATGCATGGGCAGTAGTTTCATTCAGGCAATTCGCCCTTTTTTTTTTTTTCTGCAGGTTTAATCATTGGGAGATAAATCACTTGCATCCCTGGCTTCCCGGACGAGGAATCGTTAGGGGCCAGACCTGCAATTTATTTTATTTCGGCAGAGAGAAGCTTTAAACACTCTGGGGTGGGGCGAGAAAGGAAGGAGCTCTCACAAAGACCATGAATTAATGCTGCTAAATGCTCACCTCTAATCACATGCATTCATAGGCAGAATGATTGCTTTTATTTGAGGAACAAGGAGAAATTGAGGCAGTGGGAACTTGCATGAGACCCTGCACAGTCAAGATCAGGCATCCCCTGTAACACTCCAAATTACTTCATGCTGGGAATGGGTGCATTCCTACATCATCCTCCCTTCCCTCGGTACCCAGAAGCACCTTTTCACAGCATCACCCCAATATAAATATAACAAACATTAATTCTTATAGAAAGGATTTTCTCTGTAAGTTCCCATGTTCCAGGATAGCAGCAAATACTGAAAAAAAAAAAAAAATCCCTACAGCATTCAAACACAGCTCAAGACCGGCACATTTCAACTGCTTGATCCTATCATAGGACTTCATCAACTTGGCAAAAGAAGAAAGTAAATAAAAGCACAGTTAGTCACAGATCAGAAAATCTCTTCACAGGAAAGTCCTTGCCCATTTAAAGGGTCTTTAGATCCCAACTTCATGAATAGTCTTTTCAGTAATTGTGCCATGGAGTTCTTGGAAAAGTTTTCACGAAAGCACTGCAAAGATGCCAACAAAATGCATTTAGCAAGCAGATTTACAAAGCAGAGAGCTGGGGAAACTACAAGCACCAGGTACATGCAACCACGGTTACCCCAAGAAATGTAAAACAAAACAGGTGAGTGTGTGTTAGAGAGGGAGGAGGTGACATGGCTGATACCTACAGCATGAAATAAATGCAACCCAATCTCCTTGCCCTGGATGCCCATGGTCATCAGAGCTTCACCACACTAAAAGAACTGTCAACAGCTTTTGTTATTTCTGACCCATTTCTAGAAAAAAAGGTGAGAGCTGTGTACCATCGTGAAGTACTGAGCTGAGGCAATATCAATAATCCACAGAAAAAAATTAAGCCAGGATGAGAAAAAAGAAAGATAACTCTGAGGGACAAAAACTTAGCAAAGTCTGTAGGTCTTGGACTACACAGAAAAACCAAAAAAACTGAGCTCAGCAGTGCACTCCAGGGTGTCTGAGTTTGTGCATAGGCCTCTCAGCAGCAAATGGACACAAAAAGCAAACACTGTCCCTTCACGACCTCATTTTTTTTTTATGTACTTGCTGGTGACTTTGCTGGAGGATACCTCCTGTCTGCATGGTCCTTGTTGATTGTCTAGGCTCTGTCCCAACATGACTGTGTCTCCAGTGGGTAATGGTAGCCATCCAGTGTTGTCACAGCTGTCTGCACTGGGATAACACTTCTACAAAGGCTTTTGGTTAAAAATCTGCAGAAGGCAGTGAGGGAGCGACAGCCTCCTCTGGGAAAATCTGCTCATGAGCTAACTGCTCTTCTAGGAATCCCTCCTAGAGCAGCTCTTTCTGAAAGAAATTAACATTTTCATTTCCAGCCTAAGCTTTTTCCTGGACCATTTGCACCCCTTGTTACTCTCCAAACTGGTCCCTGAATTACAATGTTCTCTTACCTTACTCCTCTAAACCCATGTCTACGCTTCCAGAAAATGCTTTCTATACACTCCCCTTCAGAAAAATGTCTGTTTCTTCAGCATGAAGCTGAACAATCTTCCCTAGATCTCCAGCCAAGATTGCAAAAGGCTTGTGCAGCCACTGGATCTTGGGAGATATCCACCACTGGCAGCCAAACTCCAGTGAGAACAATCTAGAGCTGAGCTCAACCCTTGTCCTGATTTAGCTCAAGCTGGGCTCCTGATCCAGGCTTTTGCTCATGCCTATTTTTCCTCCACTGACAAACATAAGAGGAGGGAAATTTCTTGCCAGGCCTTGCCACTGTCTCTTTATGGCAGTCAACAAGGCACTCGTCCCCATCTGATCCATCAAGCTCCATCTTGTTCATTTTCATCTCTCAGGTGCCAGCAAGAGTTTCTCATCTTTGCAAAAAAAGAGGAGTTTCTAGGAGTTTCTTAGAGTGCCTTAGAGAGAAGGCAAGTGGGTGTTTTCTGTGGATGGAGAGTGTATTTCAAAGGACACGTCACACTCCAAGTGCTGCTGGTGTGAATTAACTCCAGTGCCCTTCACCACACTTGCCTCAGAGCCCAACCACCACCAACACAAACCACCACTGAGCATTGTCACCAGCAAGGTGGGCTGATGAGCCCTACATGAGCCAAACAAGGCTTGGGGCATGGCCAAGGAAGCTGAAGAATTCAAGGTAAAGGAAAACAAATAGGATACTTAGTTCTGAGTCACTTCATGGCAGCAAAGAATTAAAAATAAGGAACACTTGGCATTTAGAGAGAACAGAAAGGCAATTCTTAGCACGGGGCAGTCATGCTAAGTTCAGATCAAAGTCAGATCTAGGTGCTAAGAGAACAGAGGAGCACCAAAAGGATGCTGCTTTGGGCTGAAGCCAGCAGTTAACACCCACCTGTATTAGAGATCTAATTGCTCTTCTCCCAAATCTATCATTTCTGCTGTTTACAGTGGGGGGTTTGCACATGCACAGAACAAACATCCAGCATCAGGAGTGCTTCTCCAAGGGAAGTTAACTCTTCCGGGTTTTTTTCTGAATATTAGAGACTTGGTCATTTTTTTGTGATTGCTCATTTGGGTATTATATCAGCATCATTCTAGAACAAAGAAATAGTCTGTGTCTGGACCTGGAGTGAAGACTTTCCAGGGACACAAAAACACCTCATAAAATCTAAGTATATTCTTACTTAAGCAAGCACTTGAACATAGGCACCAATTCTGAATGACTGCAACGCCCAACAGTCCTGCCTTCTGCCCAAAATCCGTGTTCATGGTAAGCAACCTTACACCCATACTGGCAAACGAACACTGCTCAGGGAAGAGGTTTGAGCACTGAACCATGACTGCCCTCACTATGGAGGTGCTGGTGGGCTCCCTCTGCCAACCATCTTCCTCACGGGCAACATATGGGCATATTCAGGGAACAGTGTGTTTCAGGACTGCTTGGATATGCCCTCTTTGCTTGGCAGAAGACAAGAAGAGTTTAGTCATCATATTTGGGAGTTGGCCTTGCTTATTAATGCAGAAGCCGTCACTGTCTCCCGATCTGCCTTAATTAGAGTACAGGTTGTATCCAGCCTTTATCTCTGCCAACCTGCGTGTTCTCCCTCTCTTCCAAAGATAACTTTACACAGACACTGCCTACATCCAATGGTATGAGCACAAACCCAGGTATGGGGTTTTTAAACACACCAGGAAAGAACTGTGAAAAATTTGCCATACCAACATGCCTCAGCACCCACTCATCCAATTGACAAAATAAGTAATTGCTGAGTATATATTTTAGGAATATTATTTCAGCATTTCCTGAGTAGGTTCACAAGGACTGCATACGTTCTTCAAGGTCTCATTTAAGCTATAGTGAACAGTCAGATGTCAGGCCATATGAATTACCTCTGACTTCCACTCGTTAAAGTGAAATAAAGACTTTAGGGTCAGTGAGGAAGATGAGGAGGGCTCATTGGCCCATTTGGCCCTGTGCATATTGGCATTTGACACCTGACTACTCTGTGTAACAGATGCAAAGATAGAAGAGGAAAGCTTCAGGGATACCAGAATATCTTTTCATTGCACACAATGGAAACCTACTGTGTAAACCCCCTAGATTTCTTAGATCACCAATTAGCATGATCACAACTTCTGCTCACGTAATTATTTCTCCTTACTAGAGGAACAAAATAAGCATATTTAGAACTAAAGAGGAAAAATTATCTCTCTTTCCTGCTTATTCTCTACCAGCTTAACTGTAAAGTGACAGAATTAAGACTTCAAGCCCTGGATTATCAATAATGCTTGGTATTAATGGAACTATAAATACCTTGAATTCAGTAGTAAGTCTGTGTGTAAAATACTGTGATAAATCCTTTGCTGATGTAAATTTTCATCACTTCATTAATTCCATGTTAAAAAAGGATTGGCCGATTTTCCCTAAGAAGAATGACTGGATATAACTGCTGGAAAGATGGTAGGTCAACTGTAGGAAATTTTTCATGCCAGATAATAAGATTGGAGAAGTTAGGAAGGCAGAGAAAAGCTTTCTGCACCTGCAGTGACACTCAAGTCTGTTCTGTAATTTAATTAATCTGTAATAGCAGAGAATCTATTTTTTTACGACCTCTAGGAATTAGAGGAAAACAATTATTTTGAACAGCAGATCTGAGACTTAAAGAAATAAAACTTCAATATTTTAAAGTATGTGTAGGGGGAAATCTATCAGTCAGGGAAGAAAAATATTTATATAACATTATGTAATCCTATTTATATTTTCCAATTCATACAAGGGCAAATCAAAGCACATGGTGCTTTGGGTCTGTAGAAGAATATTCTCCCACAAATATAAGAGTAAAGATTCCTATTGAAAAGGTTGTTTAAGACACAGCCACGTCCCTTTCAGCTTTTTGGAGACACTCTGCACGGAGGCCTCACAGCTGCAGGTGACAGGGCCAAATATCTCAGCCAAATATTTTAACTTGGGTTTCAGCTTTTGAACTTGTCCCATGTCTTGCTGAGGATACTGTCAGACCCTCATTTTGTGTGCACTTGTCTATAAACAAACACAGTAAAACCAGAGCAATCTCATTACTGCTGTAGCATCTAGAAATCTTCATTGTAAACCAGAAGAAAAATACTTGGCAAGTTTCCATTACACGGAGTGGGGGGGGGGGGAAGAAAAGCAATCAACTTCCTTTAGAGGAATTTACTTGTATTCAAGTTTTGTTTTCTGCAGAAAAAAAGGGCTTTTTCATTTCAAAATATAAAGGGCTACTCTACATGTTGTTACACCTGCTCAGTGGGAATTGCTGTGATTTACAGGAACAGAGTGATGCTTTCAAGAAGCCACGCAATATCAGGAATAGGAAGGGACAGATCAGTGTCACCTGGAAAATAATAAGTTCTACAGAATATTCTGGAAGAGATAAACCCATTTGCATGTCCAATGCATGCGCATTTTCCACAGGTAGCATTCAGTGAAGAGATGCAAGTCAATAGCTGCTACTCTCACACATAGTCCTGCCCTGGCTAAAAGACACACCTACAGCAAAACCATAGAGGTGGAGTGTTGTCGTCATCAAAGACAAATTAAGAGCATGCTATTTCTTTGCCACAGCTGTTACAGATGTTGACAACAAGTGTTTAGCTCTTGTTGGGAAGCTCTTGATCACATCTTGAGAAGTTAAAGGACCAGCCTCTGCCAGTCTCAGTGATGTGAGGTGCCACACACCCCACACTCCTTCCAGATCTTCATCCAGAGATTTCCAGCCTGACTGCTCTCTGTTCAGACCTCTGGCAGCCCATGGACCAAACCACCCCAGCCAGTCATCTTTGAATCAAGCCCATCATTTCTGGGTTTGCTCAAACACACGCGCACGTACAAGTAGAAGAATGCCGGGGTGGTCAGCACCTCCCTCCACACACGCTCAGCCACCAAGAGGGAATGACACAAGTTTGCGTCACTGGAGGAAATAAGCTGTGTCTTGGACCACAACAAACACTCGCAGTCTGGAATCCCGTTGGAGATCTTGTGACTCTGGTCGTCCCCACAAGACAAGAGCCTCCTTCTTGTACATGTCTGCCCCACACTGCAGTGGGGGCCCGAGGCCTTGTTCAAAGGCTTGCCATCAGTGACACAAGTGGAAAATAAAAGCCACAGCTGGCTGTGCTCCAAGGATTCATTCTGCTGGTGTCTCAGCTGTGCCAGTTGGAGTTAGTTACGGAGGAAGAGCAGAAACTTCCACAAGTGCTGAAGGGATTGGGAACGTCATGTATGGCGTAAACAGGAACTGCAGAGTCGTGGCAGGACCTGCTTGATCTTTGTGGTGTGGGAGAAGACATGATGTGGTTTGCTTCAGCGTGGTCTTCCTCTCCCTGAGTCCAGAAGGGAACACTCAGAGGATGCTAATGCAGACAGAGGAAGTAAGAGCAAAAACTAAGGCCCTTCTAAAATGTTGGATGGAATTGCTGTCTCCTTGCAAAATGGTCAGGTTTCTCTCCACTTATATTCTCTTTGATCTAGACCAGCACTTTGTACCTTAGCCTGGTTCCATGGGCAAGACCATCACCCCGGGTTTGGGGCTCTCCTCATCCTCCACAGTTGCAACAACTAACCTGAAATCAAAAGAGGGAAGAGGAGATCCTGCCAGCTACAGGCTCAGTCACAAAACTATTTTGGGATCTCTGACCCATGTTAACCCCATCTCCAGGAGCAGCCTGCAAAGGGCAGCTTCTTCATGGGCTGCAGATTGCCCTGCAATAGGACAACTCCTGTTTGATTTCTAGAGCTACTGCAAGCTCAGAGTCTTTTTTAAAAGGGCAATTGATATAAGGAGGACAATATATTCTGTGTTCTCCCCTAAGACATATTCATGTGTCTTTGCTAGAAATGCTTCCAGCACAGATAAGCAGGTTTTCAATTTGCTCATGTCCTATTCACTGCAACATTAACATACTCCAAGGAACCAACCTGCCCAAAGGGGCAGGCAAGACACAGCTCTCAGACAACTTTTGCAGCCTTCCTTCATTACCTCAAACAAGTACTCTATAGATCCTGACAGGGGTTGTGTGCCCAGAGAATCACCAGGAATCACAAGATAACATGAAACAGGAACACCCTGACCTTCTGGATGCTTTAAACTCTGGTCAGCACTGGAAAGAAAACATGTAAGTCAAAAACATGATCTTTATGGGAGACCTAGGATGAAACAGAGTAAAATGCACCATTTAAGTCCAACAGTTGTTACCAAACCCTCACATCTCTCATTACCTTCCTGCCACTGATTTATGAATCAAATGCCTCATCCTCTGGACAGGCACACACATGTTTCACATTGACACAGGTTTTCTTTCCCACACATCTCTGCTGTGTAAAGTGACCATTTGAACTCATTAATTCACCATACAAAGCAAGTATGTTCCCTTAGCTGGTGTCCTACAGAGCTCAGGTTAAGGGCAGGAGAGTGAAAGGGGTTCCTGGTTTGGGGAAAGGACAGGAGGAGGGAAGAGAGCATGTAAAAAGGCTGCACTTTAAACCCAGCACAACTTGCCTTCCCTTCACCCACAGCATATGGTGTGCACATGATTTGAATGCAGCAAAATAGCTCATTACTTCACACAAACCAAGGCAAGCATATTTGTAACTCTGGTGGGTGCAAAGTCAACCTGAGCTTGGAGAGGCAACTGCAGCTTTTTCATATCAAAGATACCTGTAGAGCTCCTGGCTCTGATGCTTTTCACTGTCTCAAACCCTCAGTTGAAATAGTGCTGGCTCAGATCAACCAGCTGAGAGAGGCTGAAGTAAAGCAGATTTCCCTTGGCCTCACCCTCTGCCTGACCTCATCTGAGAGCATCTTCTCTCCCCATCATCTACCCAAGTTCAGGAGGTCCCATGTGTGGGACACCAGCAACTTGAGAGAAATAAATGAGTCTTCTTTGTTCTTCCCTTTAACCAGCACACATTTTGGTCAGAAAGAGGTAAGAACTTGTCACTAGGTTGAAGTGTAATACAGCCTTGTAGGTAAAGTGTAGATCCTGGTATCTTAGAGGTATGGAGCAGGGAGCTATAGTGGCTGTGTCCAAGCCCCGACTGTGCTCCATGACTGTGGTACCTGGGCCCACAAAAGGTAAAGGACACTCAGCTCATGTGGAACGTTCTTCATTTCTTCTCCCAGAGAAATCATTAATAATCTGCCAAGTTTGCACAAAATTCAGACTCACCCTTGCATATCACTAATGTTAGAGTTTGGGAATGAGTCTGCTTGTGGCAAGCAAAAAAACTGAGGGGAGGAAGCAGCAAAAGATAATTGGTAGGTGGATGTCTTTAAGGAAATAAATATATGGTTAAAAGTAATTCCATGGTCAAGAAACAAATTTTTTCCAGGAACTTTAGGGAAGATGATATGAACATGAAAAACCAGAGAAAGAGAAGGGGAAAAAATTTTAAGAAATCACACGCATACATGTATATATTTACTTCTTCATTAAAACTCCTAATGCAAAAAGGGTGCTCCCATCTCCCACTGAACTTTGGGGTTCTTTGTAATATTTCACAAAACAACATCTGTCACCCCAAATTGTGATGAATTACTTGCTTTAAGATGCTTGGTACTCCTGACTCCCACTGACAGCCCTCTGCAACTGCCTGAAAGGCCCATAATTAGTAGCCATACGCCATGGATGGAAAAAATCCACACCAAATATTGCTAGAATGCAGTAACATTATTTCCAAAGGTTTTTGAGATGCTTCCAGAGCAAGGGAGACCTGACTCATTTCTTTTATTTTACTTCTGGCAGGAAGAAGTGGGGAAAAGGGTTTAGTATAAAACTGCCAAGTAGTGAAAGAAAATGATAAAACTGCCATGCAGAAATTGGACACAGAGGGTCAATCACTATAAGGCATGTGAGGAAACCATTTGGGTCCCCTCCTCACCACTTCATAATGCTAAAAACCCCAGTTGATGTAAATTATTGTTTCCCCTTTAACTTCAGTGGCATAGTGCCAGTTTGTAGCAGCTGAGGATGTGACACAACAATTTTCACTCACTATGAACATCAACAAAGTTATGCAAAAATACAAGAATATAAGAATTTGAGGTCTAACATCCTGCTGTGATAATGCCACTGATGGCCCTGGTATTTACATGAGCCTATAAAATAGGCTTTTTAATCTTTCCTTGTCCTGACCTTGTGCTTAAGGTATTACAAAGGGTGGGTGATAAACAAGCAAATAAATTCTTACGGCCAACGAGCAAAGGATCATCACTGCCACAGTGCTCCTGAGCTTGAGTATTATCTCATGCAATCAAAACTTTAAAGGGAAAAAAGTCAGCTGCAGCAAAACCACCAGCTGTGCGTCCTTGCATCCATATGGCTGCAGGATGCCGAGAGGGGAAATGCCTGGAGCCACTGACACAAGCCCACAAGGGGACAATTCTCCTGGCACAGCTCTGAATTAGCAGGAAAGAAATGTGTCTTGCACAGGTCAGCACTATTTCCTTCACAAATGGAAAATCCTCCCCATGGAGAGAGGGGTTAATCCTGCAGGACTCATGTGGGTGAACTTCCTCAGCACAATGCTGGCTGGAGGATCTACCATCCCCATCCTGAGGAGCTGCCATCTGTCTCAGGTCCCACAGTCAGTCATTCCTCCAAAACTGAGGTGCTCTTGCAGTGGTGCTCCAGGAAACACTCCTTCTTCAGGCAGACACCCTTACAAACATGAAGTTGAACCCAGCAAACCTAGACAACCTTTGCCATTAAATCACATCAGGAACTGAGTGACAATGACCTTATGCCATATCTTTGACCGCCTGCAAGTGAACACACTCTTCCTAACACCCACAATTTTCAATCTCTCCACCGGAAGCAAAGGTAAAGTAAATATAGCCAATGTCCTGGGACAGTGACAGGCAAAGACACAGGCACAGGCCAGATGACATAAATCGTCCTTCTCTTACTGTCCCCTCAGTTCAGCCTGCTTCCTTCAGCTCACAGCACAAGGGGAATTCCTGTTGCAGCAACAAAGTTAACTGGAGCTCAGAGAAGTTTAGTGTAACGGGCAAGATAACATTAATAATTCCAAGGGAAATAAAAGCTGGGAGTCCTGCCTTCCCACTGTCAATATAAAGGGCACTTCAGTTGTAAAGACTCTTCATTTTACTTCTGCA
>JAWWLV010000088.1:142954445-143033167 GCA_035041135.1 Platyrinchus mystaceus
GTGGCACACATTGTTAGCCATGCAGCCTCTCTACTGTCCGTGACACACATCACACACACCACTGTGGATCTGTTCCCCCCAGAGACCCATCTGTGCCCAGAACTTGAGACTCACAAGAAAGGAGCAATAGCACCTACACTCAATTGCACAGCACAATGAGAAGGACTTCCACCCACAACAGCTACAGGGTGGTTACACCAGCTCACAGCATAGGGAGGATGGACAATTCGAGCAGAGCATTTATTTAAACCAGTAAGTGCCACCCAACCCAGCATCCCAAGACTCCAGGTATCACATACACTAGGGTGGTGCCATCCAAACAGCACAGTTTTTCCCCCAAAACTTACACAGAAGCTGTTTGGTGGCAAATACTTAGTTCTGGGTCTCACAGTTGCTCTCCTGTCCACTGTCGCATATAAGTGCTGAAACAAAGGGGATAAGAGTAAAGAGTGGGTTTGCAAGGAACAAGCACCAAAGCTTGAACAGGAACAGCAGTTTCAGTTCAAAACTGCAAACAGCTCATGCCTGGTACACTGGGAGGGCCTGTTTTCTTTTCTTGGAAAGCTCATGAGGGGGAAACTTGTGGAGCTGTGGGCCAGCCAACTCCAGGCAGGCCAGCTCTAATCTCCTTTCCCAGCTGCCTACACGGAGAAACTTCAGAACACAAATACCAGAGGAAAAAAAGGAAGGCTCCAATTATCCTTAGACCACAAGAACAATGATGTTTAAAAGCAAAGATGCTGGCAGGGCAGCAGAAAGGAAGAGCTGTCCAAAACAGTTGACTGAAGAAATTGTGTTTAGTCGGCAGCCACTGGGGCAAGACGAAGAAATCTGCTGTATGGCTGGTTCTTCCACAACAGCACCCAGGCTGGATTTACTATCTCAAGTGTTTTCTAATGAGATCAGAAGTAAAAACTGCCAACTACACAAGCTGTGCTTAAAACCCATTCTCTGTAACTTAGGTTTCCTTTTGAAAGCTCTACTTCCAGAAGTAACCCTGGACAGGAGGATGATTTGCTCCTCCTGGGATTATTATTCCATAATGGTATTCACAGTAACAAGGTTGACACTAAATTGTCTTTTCCTCAGGGTAATGAACTAACGAGGACAGTTTCCCTTTCAGATCCATGCAGAAGGGTGAGTTGTATAGAGTTTGTAATATTCATATGATTCCAGAAAAGATTTTTTTTTCTTTTTACAAAAAACTAAACAAATCTAGTTCTGTCCTTCCTCAGATTGATACAACTATGACATTGCCAAAAGGACTAGAGAGCAGTATCATGTCAAAGAAAGAATATTTTATTCCTGTTGAAAGCCTTGCGCTTGGGTTGGTTTCTCTGTGGCAGAGACCATGGCTAAGTATCTTTGGCAGGAAAGAAAAAATGTCCAGGTGAGATGGACATACAGGTACCCACAATACATATTTAAACCTCCTTCAAACTCTGCAAGTGTCCTGATTCACAATTTTGCAGACCTCTTCTTTCCAAAAACAAACAAACAAAAGATAGGAAGAAGAATATTTCTTGATGGTGTAGAAGGGGTATCCACAGAAAATCCAGCATGATCACAGCAATACTTTGTATTTGGAACCAGTGTGCTTTGTAAAGTTATAAAATATTTGTCCAGCAAATAATGCTGAAGGGCTCACACTTGCCTGGAGGTTCCAAGTCTCCTTTCTGGAACTCATGTGAGGCATAATCACAACAGCACCATGCACATGAAGTGCACCACTGTTTGCCCTTCGAGGCAAAGCATGCCATTTCCCAGAGATGCTTGCTAGTAATTCTCAATGCATTTTCACAAAATCCCAGAATGGGTCGGGTTGGAGGGGACCACAGTGGGTCCATTTGGTCCAACCTCCCTGCTCAAGGAGGGTTATCCTAGAGCACGTGGCACAGCATTGCGTACAGACACTTTTTCAACATCTCCAGTGAGGAAGACTCCACAACCAATCTGGGCAATCTGTTCCAGTGCCCGGTCACCCAAACAGTAAAGTTCTTCCTCATATTCAGGTGGAACCTGCTGTACATCAGTTTCTGCCTGTTGCCTCTTGTCCTATTGCTTGGCACCACCAAGAAGAACCTGGCTCTGTCCTCTTGACACCATCCCTTCAGATACTTGCAGACATTAATGAAGTCCTTTCTCAGTCGTCTCTTTTCCAGGCTGAAACCCATCTCCCTCAGCCTTTCTTCATAAAAAAGATGGCCTCGACCCTTAGTCATCCTTGCTGCCCTCAGCTGGACCTGTTCCAGGTGCTCCACATCCCTCTTGCACTGAGGAGCCCAGAACTGGACACAGCACTCCAGGTAAGGCCTCACCAGGGCTGGGTAGAGGGGCAGGATCACCTCTCTCGACCTGCTGGCAGTGGTTTTTCTAATGCACCCCAGGATACCACTGGTTCTCTTGACCACAAGGGCACTGCTGGCTCATGGACAACCCCCAGCCTGTACTGGTGCCTGGGGTTATTCCTCCCCAGTGCAGGACCCTGCACTTGCCTTCGCTTGAATTTCCGTTTGCTCTTCTCTGCCCAACTTTCCAACCGGCCGAGGTCCTTCTGAAGAGCTGCATGTTTTCCCCTTCAATTCTTTTCCTCCCAAAAGAGCTTTAATTTCTTCACCAATCTATTAAACACCTGTTGCTCTAAAATGCCACGCAAAGAAGCAGCGTTATTTAGTATACTGAGATTGTTCAGATTTTACACAGCTCAGGATATCTATATCAACATGCGTACACACCAGTACACAGCAGGGAAAGTTCATCTGCCCACCACTGGTATGCAAAGAGCCTAATCTGGAATGCCATTCTGATGACCATACTGAGGAGTCAGCATGGGTTAATCAGCAACATCCACTGAGATCCATATGGATTGCAAAAAGTTCCTTCCCACAAAGTCTATCCGAGTAATATTTCTGGGGACAGGGAAGCAGCACAGAGTGGAGAGCAAGAACCCTAAAACACACTGGGCTTAAATCAGTGGATTAGGCTGGTGGTTACTGGGAATGAAACAGCAGAGTTTTCACTATATAAAATTTATAAATTTATTTTTTTTGTAAAAATTCAAAGAGCACGAAGACATCTCACTCAAAATACTGGTAAATCAAACCACACTTAGAAAAATGAAAGCTGATTTTATTATCTTATCCACAGCCAATCATTTGACATGAACATGCATACGTAATTTTGCTACGCACACACCACAGTTTAACGTTAGTTATTAAAGGTTAAACATACAACATACATCCTTACAAAAATGAGTCAAAATGCAAACGTAACTTTTAAACAAAACAGTTTTTACTCATTTAAAAAAACTTTTGTGTTGGGTACCATTTTGTACAAACACAGTTAATTTAAACAAATCTGCTTTTAGTTTCCTCATGGTTGCACATGAAAATAAGCTGCAATAGAAAATGAAGTCATCAAGGGATTTTTAAATAGCAGAAGTAGGCAGTCTTGCCATGCAGAAGAAGCAATATTAAATATTAGTTTTTCAAAAAAAGAAAAAAACCACAAGTTTAAAAATATTTAGTTCAAGTCACAAATCTTTCCCCAGTACAGAGAAATCCAAATGCAACGCATAATTAGCTGCCACTTAGGATGGCTATTCTGAAAAGTAGAAATACTTTCCAGAATTGATAAATTTCTTTGATTTGGCACAGAAAAGAAGTCTGAGCTTACTTAGGAACAAGAAAGTGATTTAAAAAAAAAAGGGCAAACAGGAAGAGAAAAAATAAAAAGCAAGAATGAACAAGATAGTAGTTGCAATCACTAAAAAAAAAAATAAATCTGTGCATCTCAGTCATTGCAGAATACTGTCTACAGCAGGTGCGAATTCCAGGTAATTGTTATTGCAACATGGATTTAATTTGCTTGGAGGTAGTCTCATCATTCAAATGCTTTGTTGTGTACCTAAACACAGAAATAAAAGTTGAGATGAGCAGAGGCTATTGCACTTTGACTTAAAAAAATATGTAATTTCTTTGTTTACGGCTCGACCTGACTGTACCAGAGCAAAACCCTCAGCCACTGATCACCACCCACCCCATGGTTCCCCAGAGCACAAATCAGACATTCTGATCAGAAAATGCTGTTATCAATCAGAATTATAAACCAGCAAGCAGCCTTGCACCACGGGGAGTTCAAAAGAAGCCTTAGATGGACATTGGCTTCTGTGCTCCTAGGCCATTTCATAGTAAACTCATCACCAATCAGACTAACATCAGACTAACAGTAACATCAGACTAATTCTGAAGTCTCTGCCCACAGGAAACACCTTCAAACAAAACAGTGTCAGAAGCTTCCAGTGATCAAACCTTCCTAAGATCCCTCAATGACAATGGGTTTAATAATTTTTCAGCCTAATTTCCTGCTTAGTTAAGTGACTGCTGCTAAAACTAGAGAGCATACAGTGCGCTTATTTCAGCCCCTTTCCCCTTCAAAATTCTCTAGAACAACAGCACATTTTTAAATTCCTATAAAAAGCTTAGTTACCTCTATTTTAAAAGGGAGTAATGTATATCCTTAATATTGGCTTCTTTGTATGATTATTTTCTCTGATCTTCCTTCCTAACTAATCTAAAAGCAAATAAAAACTTATTCTGTAATTTAAATTTAACATGTTAAATTAGCGTTTCCATTGTTATCCACAACTGCAGTGATATTTACTTGTTCACTTGAAGAACATATAATGACATTTTCGTTTGGAAATCAGTATCAATGCAGATTTCTGAACTCTTTAGTAATTTATATTTTCCACAAACAAGCAGCCTAAGGTTTTCTGAAATCCTGAAAAGTTACTGGACTTGGTATTCTGCCCATATGAAAAAGCTAAATATGATTATAATGCCCATATGAATTTCAAATTACAAACAGCTGATCTCCTTCCAAAATCCTTACCACCTTCCATTTGCTTTTGAAACACATTATCTATCCCGAGGAAACATGAGAACTTCTAACACTCCTCCAGAATCACACACTCAGATTTGGACTTAACTTGCATGACATCATCTTGAACCTGCTTTCGTCACACAGCAGCTCACCCCTGCATCTCTTCCTAACACTGCCAAATGTGACTTAAAAAACATTTGAACATCCTAGCCAAGTGGCTAATCAAGTGTATGAAACCAGGGCTGTTGAAGCATCCATGGATGGAAAGGGCTGGTGCAGGAAAAGGTCAGTGTGACAGCATGGACTGAATTGACACTGCTAACCACCAAGTGAGTGAGTGAGTGAGAACCTGAACTGCACCTTCCAGGTACTTTACTATTGTCAACAAAGATGGGAAAAATGAGGTACCTGTAAAGACTGGTGTTCATTTGCAGCTGCAATCACAATAAACTAGTCAGAAAATAAATGCTAATGCAGTCTTTTCCCTCTGGAAGCTTTTGTTTTTACTGATCAGCATCTCAAAGGCTGATCACATAAGGAAGTTCAGAAATGACCAACAACATCATTTTAGCACTGAAATACTCACATGAAGTCCCAAATTAAGCGCAGATGTTTTTTTTTTTTCATTTAACTAATCATCTGAAACAACTTTGCAAATGAACCCACTTACAACACCACATTATTTCACTTCTTACCATACCATAACACAAAAAAAAAAATAAAGAGAGGGCAAGTGCAATTAAAGCAGTTTCACTACAAATAAGAAAAAGCAATCACAAATGCACACTTTCGGACAAGATAAACTAAAGCTTCTATGTTTCAAAGCAAGTGCATGAGTAACAACATCCAATTACACTTATCTGTTACCAAAGTAATATGATACTTTTCCAAATAAGGACAAGAACAAAGACTTAATTTGCCTATAACATTTTGGCACCTTTTCCCACTCCTCCAATGCTGGACACCCACGCAAAGAACATTTTTCTCACTATAGATACAGCTTTATGTCCCAAATTAGCAGTTTTAGATTAATATACTGAATTATTAATTTTTCCTTACTTCTCCAATTAATATGGCAAATTCTTGTCTCATCTATTCTACAGCAAAAGCATTGAGACTTGTCCCTTAAGTACTTCCTGAAAGAGGAACAATTTCTAGTTACTTACCACACCATACTGACTCAACCTGTATGCAGGTAATGTACACAAAAAGCTATCTTAGAATGACAACTCCAAGTTTACAACCCAGCTATTAAAACTGGCTTTCTCATGCATCCTTGTCTCAAGACAATTGGAAGACAAGCCTGCAATAATCACGTTCACCTTTCCCTGTAATAGTGATTGAATACTTTGGTGCTGAAGAAAATGCCCTGGACAATTCATGAAATTTCACATCAAAATATTAACAAAATGCAAACCAAAAAAGAGTACCTGAGAGCATTTAGAAGGCCTTCTACACTGTTAGGAGGCTGGTCTTTAAGAACTTTGATGCATCCTTTCATCTAGGAGTTAAAAAAATGATACAGTTTTTTTCATGCTATTACCTTCTGAGTTTACAGAAATGTTTTATATTCAGTTTGTCAAAGAGAAAAAAATAAGTATTTAAAACCAGCAGCAACATAAAGACATTTTCTGGATATTAGAAAGGAATTAAGCTTTCAGTATTATATTTTGCTATGACAGGCTGGCTTAGCTACTTAAAAAGCTGCATTCTGAGTGCACTCTCAGCAAAGTTTGCTGAGACACCAGGCTGTGAGGTGCAGCAACACGCTGGAGGGAAGGGACGGCATCCAGAGGGATGTGGACACGCCTGAGAAGTGGACCAGTGTGAACCTCATGAAGCTCAACAAGTCCAGGTGCAGTATCCTACACCTGGGTCAGGGCAATCCCAAGCACAGACACAGGCTGGGCAGAGAATGGATTGGGAGCTGCCCTGAAGAGAAGGACTTGGGGGCATTGGTGGACAAATAGTTCAAGATGACCCTGCAAAAAAACCAGAAGGGCAAACGTGTCCTGGGCTGCGTGGGCAGCAGGTCGACGGAGGTGATTCTCCCCCTCTACTCTGTTCTTGTGAGGCCCTACCTGGACCCAGCTCTGGGGTCCCCAGCAGAAGAATGACATGGACCTCCTGGAACAAGTCCAGAGGAGACCACCAGGATGCTCCCAGGGCTGGAGAACCTCTCCGACGGAGACGGGCTGAGAGAGTTGAGGCTGTTCAGCCTGGAGAAGAGAAGGCTCTGGGGAGACCTTATAGCACCTTCCAGTATGTAAAGGGGGCTACAAGAGAGCTGGAAAGAGACTTTTTACACAGGCTTGGAGTAATAGGATGAGGGAGATGGCTTTAAACTGCTATTTCATCCCTGGAAGTGTTCAAGGCCGGGCTGGACAGGGCCTTAAGCAACCTGGTCTGGAGGAAAGTATCCCTGCCCATGGCAGGGGGATTGGCACTAGGTGATCCTTAAGGTCCCTTCCAACCCAAACCTTTCTATGATAACTTTAGACAATGCAAACTTTCATGTCAGGCTCTGCTTTATTGACCTTCAGGAAAAAAAAAAGGAACTGTAAACACAAAAAACCTGTAAACCAAAATACTTGCTAATCATAAATCCTTTAAGAATTACATTCAGCCAGTGAAATAATGACCAACTCTGTATCTAGTACAATAGGATAAGAGACCATTTTAAACAATCATGAAGCCACATACAGTAACAGCATGTATTCCACAGAATTACGAACTAGCAGTAGAAAGTTAAAAACTTGAAGGCTGTTGGATTATGAACTGAGCTATTTACCAGACAGTGAGGAACAAGCCAGATGCCATTGTTATTTTCAGTCATTCTGATTTGGATCTTTCAGCTCAACCACTGTTTACAAGTATTTCAAGACACTACCTGAATTCCATAAAACCAGATTTTTCATGTCTAACAACGACCATTTACATGCCTGAAGGCCTAGCTTGTATTTCTCATTCCTTAAATATGGACTTTTGCTCACAGATACCACTACCCATTTAGTTTCAACCCAATGTATACATCAGCTACTAGAACTTGGAAGACAGAACAGGAACCTACACACAGTTTAAATACTCAAGGGATTATTTAGCAACAATAAACTTACATCAATTTTTGAAGTTTTGGCAAAAGCGCCCACTGGATGCACGTGGTCATAGAGTATGATGACACCCACCATTACCCTCAGACAGAATGATACTGTTTCCTCATTTGTAAACCTGCTTCTATATTCACTGCAATTTAAAAACACAGGTTATTATCTATGAAACATAGGATAAGAGTACATACTAGTAACACCCAAAATAAGATTATAGAGAAAAATTCTACTGTAAGTCCTCAGAGAAAAAAAGAATCCCCCCCTTCAAAACCCAAAACCACCAGCCCCAAGCTTTTGATAGTTTTTGTTTTTCCTTTCAATAACCTGCCTACAAATCAGACAACTCCTTAGAAAGATTTACCTGAAGATTAATAGAGATTCTCAAACCTAAAAAAAGGATCCTGCTGATAAAAAGATTAAAACAATGCATACTAACTTTGCTTTCAATGCTTCCTACACTTTTCCCTGCCACCCTATAATACACACCCATACTTCTGACTCAGGGGAAAAAAAAAAGGTAAAGAAAGCAAGCTAATGGACAATGTTTTAACTACTTTCTTGAATGGAACAGTCCATTCCTAAGAAGGGTAAGAATATAAATGTTTGGAGCTCTTAATGTACTTCAAAACAAATGTGCTGTGGTATTTGGACAGAAAATTATTTAAATAAGACATAGCTCATGCACAAGTAATTCAGAACACAGAAGAAACAGATAAAAAGAAAAAAAAAACAACAAAAAGAAACAAAACAAACAAACAAACAAAACACCACCAAAACCTAAAGTTTAGTCTGACTTTTTGGTCATACTCTGAGTGCCTCTCAAATGTACAGCAGAGAATAGACTGCCTTCATGCCTAGAAATCATCTCTTAAATCCCCAGACAGGGGCACTGTCATTTTGTTACAGACATCAGCTGGGCCAGCCCACAAGGACATACCATCCAGCACATTGCCCACAGCCCCTCTTTCAGGAGGCCCTAGGCAGTCATGCTCAAATAGTCTATTTCTCTGAATTATACATGAGAAAACCACTTATAAAGAGTGCCAAGAGGTTGTCTAGCTTCCATAGCCATGCTATTTTTAAATATTAATATGTTCAGAAAAGTAGACCGCATGATTTGCATGGCTAGCAAAATGAGACACGGTAGTTTCGTGTCAAGGTAAACAACTAGGCTGGTAAAAAGAAAACACCATAGTTCCTAATTACCTCAATTATATTTCTTTCACCTTATGCATCACAAGTCAGGTCTGAGATACAGAGATGACTCATACCCAGTACAAGCACTGTTTATACTCACGGGGTTTCCAGCATGACCCTGCACACACTGGCCATGGTGCTTAAGCAATCTGTTGTATTCTCTATCGGTAGATTTTTATTCTGCAAAAGATTAACAGTTTCCAATTCAATTCTTGTGAAATATTGTGCTACAAAACCTAAATCAAATCAGTGATCTGCTGGCATGGCAACGTGGGGGAATTAAAAACATCAACACAACTATGGTAAGTTGGGTAGTCTTGCACTTTTTTTTAAGATGTTACCATACAGATTAGCAACTTCCCGAACAAAGTCTAACAAACACACAGGTTTTGCTTGATTAGTGTAGTCAAAGTACTACACTATTGACACTACTGACTTTTGGTAAATTTTAAAGGAATCATCTAACTTGCTCCTTAAAGACAGAAATTTCTATAGCCAAATATATTCATCTGCTGTAACAGTAAAAAATCGTAGCAGACAAACATCACAAAGAAATGTAAAGTAAGAGGCCAATTTTCTTGAGGCATTTCAAGCATAAAGCAGAACTTAAAAAATACTAGAAAACAAATGTATCTTTTCATTAATCATGTAACCTACAACTATTTTTAATTAAGAAATAGTGTGCATTCTTTACATATAAGCCAAAAATCACCACAATTACCAGAAGGCAAGCACAATACTTGCAGTGACTGGATTGTACCACCACTATTTATCTAGGTAATGAAGCATAAATAGGGACGTGTCAAAATGTTGGAATACTTTTCCTGTTTAGATTCCTCCTATTTTGCAATAATGTAGTATACCTGACTTTACATAGTGAAACCTTCTCTTGGGAAGGAGAAAAGAAAGCTACATTTCAATTCCATTCCTTATTTCAAGCACACAGAATCAAACTGTTTCACTTTCAATTTTCTGAAATTTCTGCTCTAAACCACTACCAAAATGGAGGCAAAATACCTACATGTCTCACCTCCCTCTTTGAGGAATGCTATCAACACTGATGTGACACTATGCATTAACTTCTGGTGACACAAAAAGTGGCTGCAGTCACTAACCTCTACAGCATCTGGGAAAAGTCACTTCACGTTTCTTGAAGCTTTAAAAAAGGAGTTTGGTTTCTAGATGGCAAATTAAGCCTGGTAGAAGTTTTCTCTTCCACATCATGCCTGGCCCTGAGGTGCTCTGAGGCACACTATCCAGGACGTACATTTACACTCTTACCTCTGACACAAACTTTGTGGTAGCATCACTTAAGGTTTTCAACATTGGCGTTGCTTCAGCGTAAAATAAAGACATTCTGTTTGCCAACTCGTTATTTACTTCATTTTCTCCTTCTGCCTACAAGACAGAAAGAAAAAAAATTTTAGTTGTTCTGTACATGAAGAAGAGGGGTGGTAGCATAAGATTATATTTCATCTCCTCTAAGGGTTACCTACTGGGACATTGTTAATCCTCATACGGCTCAGAGTTCTTCTATAGTAGCTGAAGTCATTCTGTATAGCAGGATTTGTCATCTAGAGAGATATGGAAGCAAGAGAGTTGTGACAAATTCAAAAAAAATAAGGACAAGTTTTCATAAAATATAATACAAGAAAATACTTGACTTCCTGAAGTAAAAAGGCCTGTGACATGTCGGGAACTGATAAAGCTTTCTGGTTAGTTTCTCATATTTTGCAGAACAAGATCTAACAGGAAAAAGAAAAGGAGCAGGAACTGGATATTAGCATGTTCAAAAAAGAGTGATTTCCTGGTTTGACTCTAAGGATCAGACCAGCAAACTAATAATCATTTCAGCTTAGTTCTTTGCACATCAGCAAGAAAATAGCTGGACTATGCATGTGCACAAACTAAGAGCAGCAGCAGTGTCCCAAGAGATATGCCAAATTTGGATGAAGAAACATGATTAATATGAACTGAAATATAACAAGTGCCTAAAGCTAATATGATATTTCATCTCTTTCCAGTCTAATCTAACTCTAGGTCATGCAAGCAAGCCAAGTACACTAGATCTTTGAGTATGCACTGCACACTCTGTTCTAGAACAGAACACAACCCGGATTGCTTCAGTAAACAGATCTGGTTTCTTTTTGCCAGCCTTTGTGCTTACAAAACTACGAGTCCTTACCTTGAGCTCATCAAACCGGAGTGTGAAGTGAAGAATTTCTGCAAACTGCTTTGCGAGAGCCTGCTCTCGCTCCAGGTGCTGCGTTGGGGAATACGGAGTGCTCGTCAGGGCTCCCAACAGGCCTCGCAATCCTGCCTCTGAAACAAGAGGACAGTATTTCGCCATATACAACTGCATCTGTTTCTTGTATCTCTGTTGGCTGATATCCTGAATGCCAGACTTAAAATATACATCTGCCAAAATACATGGTGGTTAATAATAAAGGGGCTCGATTAATTGCTTATTTATGTGTCACTGTTGTCATATTTACTTACAAATTGCCGTACAGACTAGGTCTTATCAGCACTGACAGCCAGAAAAAGAAGTTCCTGAAAAGGTTTTATTCAAGCTTTGCCTGCAACATTTGTGTAGAACATATTTCAATGATCTGTGTTAGCAGACCTCAGCCTTTAAGATAACACAGAATTCAAGATGCACATTACGACAAGCAGAAGTCATGTCTTAAGATAAACTCCTAATCCATTTCCTGTTCATCTTCTTGAGAAAAATGCCTCACCTCTTTAACAAAGCAGAACTTGCCTATAAAAAGTTTCCATGTTTAGAACTAATTTTTTCATGAGCTATGCTAGTAACTCTGATTAGAAGTGAGATAACAACAGATAGTTTGTGAAAAAAACAAGGCTAATAGGTTTAATCAGCTTAGTCACCACATCAGTCAAGTTGGTTTCATAAGAGGTATGAAGCATCATCTTAAGTATTCCAAGTTCTGTGTGAACCAGGATGAGGCATTTCCACAGACCAAATTATTTCTGGTGTTTAGGGACAAATTATACAGACACTTAAGATTCTATGATTCTTTTAAATTCTCTTGGTATGAGAAACATTAACACGACTAATGCCCAGATTATTTAGTCCACTAATTTTCAAACAATCAGCTGGTTACTGCTTTCCAGAGTTCCTAAAGTAGTAGAGGAAGAGGATGACAAGCATGCTGCCATTCTCTCTCTCCTTTCAGGTACCCACTGAAGCAAGTCTGCTGTCAAATGCAAGAAGGTAGTACACAGATATAAATAAGATCCAATCCAGTGTATAGAAGGAATCTATGCAACATAAGCTTTTTTCTATTAAGGAGTCGACCTAGATGTGATCACATATGCCAAATATACTAATTAATGGAGACAAAACCCACAAGTTAATATCTTTCCACTTACCTAGTCTTTGAGAAAATTCATAGAATTTCTTTAGTTTGCCTACTAGTGGCACAACTGCACCCCATGCCTTCTCTTGCAGCTTCTCATCATTGGGATGCTGTATTGCCTTAAATTAGAAAAGGAGAGGAAAACAGTATTTTTAGATTAACTGATGCACTGCTGATTAAAAAAAATTATAAAAAAACCTATGCAGGACAATTGTTTGAAGATCTAATAACTGAAAATTCTATGTATTGAGAGGTTTTCCAGTTGAGAGACAAGCCTGTACTAACCCAAGTCTGTTCCAAAAAGGTCTAAGTAATTGTGTTGAAAGTAAGTATCCTGAACAGGAAAACAACTTGGAGAGAGTAGAAAGAAATTGTTAAAAATAAAGCCACTCAGATAGGAAAATTTACATAACCAGACCTCATTAATTAAAATCAACAATTTTACTGTGATTCCTCCAAGCAAAAAAGTTTAGTAATCAAAGCCTCATCCTAATGTTGGTATCTATCACCAATTCCTGAATTTGCGAAAAAAACCCCAAACAAACAAACAAAATCAACAAATTTGCTGTGAAATTCAGGCTAAATATAACAGTAGGAGCATTTAAGCATAATCAACAACATAAAGCACCACCAGAACATGGTGTATTTCAGATCTTTGAGGTAAATATGTATAGATCTTGTCTTTACAGTAAACTTCCCAGACATAATACCTTAAATTCAACCCCTCCAGGTTTTTAAGATAGAAGCTCAGCTACTTAGCAACTGAAAATATACTAAGAGAAATAAAAATGTTCATAACTCTCCTGCTGCATTTTCACAGTCAATTCCTTGACTCAAAAATATGTTTTGGTCAACTCTGGGCTGTGAGTTGTATCACACTCCTCTCTGGTCCCTAGAAAGATTCCTTCCTGAGATGCCTCCTTCCTCTCAGGAGTGTCTCTCCTTTCTCCATGGGAGCTGCAGGCTTCTTTGCTGAGCCACAAGTTCCTGCCTGATCCTACAGCCTCTCCCTGAGCCTGCTCCTTCCTTGAAGAAAAAGTAAGACCCCTCCCCTCCTAAGGGTTTTTGTGTGACACAGTTACCCTTTTTAAACCTACCTGATGAATTCAACAGAGGGGAAAACTCTCAAAGCTGAATGTCTGAGTATCTCAAATTCATCTGCAGAGAGCAGAGAGCCCTCCTATCTAATACTATTTCTTAAGGGTATGCTACAGTGAGTAACTCCTCACTGCAGGAGTAGAGCAGCCCCCATTGCTCCATGTGAGGAAGAAAGAAAGGGGGTTGGGAAAATATTTATCCCATCCTTTCTTAAAGATAAAATCGAGTGACATTCTGTACAGAAATTTTGCTTCTGTTCCAAACAACTACTGTAGTAAATAAAGGCCAATTAAAAGGCGTTGGAAATGAGATGTCTTTTGTGTTAGGATTACCACACCAGACTTCTCCAATTACCGCACAAGAAGATGTCGACACTACTCAGTATTGCACTGTAGTCACACCACGCTCTTTCCAAATTCACTACTAACTCAAGAAGAGCTCATGCAGGAACACAAAGAAAAATCAATAGCTACAATTCCCTGAAAAGTTCGAGAAGCACCATTTGCTATTACACATGTGGATTAATACGACTGAAACAAGTGGCATCTGTTCTGCTGTTAAAAAGAAACATTCCAGAGCAGAAATTCAAGATAGTGATTTAATAGACAACATGCTCTGCCAAAACAGCTCCTGCAAGCAAAGTTAAAACCCAGCAGTATTTGGTTAGGATCAGACAATGAACAACCACAGGTTGTGCGCAATCGTAACGCTCTAGCTCACCTCTCGTATTTCATGGCCAGCTCCTCTATATGACTGCAAGTCTTCCAGTATTCCTTCTGCATCCTTTAATACTACATTCACCTGATTATAAATTTCCTTTTCAGATTCTGTAGGTTGAGCATCTAAATAGCAGAACATATTACATGTATATATTTATATTTAACAACAATATGGAATTCAATAGGCACACCATCACCTATGGGACAAATTCTTCATGCAGCAACTCATCAAGAATTTCCATTCCCTGAAGAGCTACTACAACGTACGAAGAACTCCAGGAGATTAATTTTATTCATTTTAGTAGTCTCTTAGCTTCATTTACCATCCCAAAAACCCACCTGGAATCTATCCTTGCAGACTTATTTAAAACTGAGTTAGGAGAAGAAATCCTGATGAGTTGTCTTTATGACTATCATATAATCTCACCTTGGGGTGCTGTACAGGCTCACTGGGAGAGACTTAGGTAAGCACTCAGACACACTCACTGCAGATTGCACAGGAGGTGTCCATGTCTATTGTTACCTAGAAACACTGCATCAGGTCATTTTCCATATTCTCTGCCTCATCTTTAACTGGCTGGGAGCCGTATATTTTACTTTAAATATAATTAATTCTCAAAACATATTCTTTATTGCACTCATTGCACAATGAGAGTTGAGAACAAAAAGATCTCGTGTGAGCTTGTGGGGTTTTATTTTTGTCCCCCATCTTTAAAGACATATGCTGTCTCCCAGCTTTTTTATAATTAGTAAGAACTTCCCAAATGTATATTTGATCATAATTTCAAAAAGCTACACATACACTTTTAAAAAAAGTTTTGAGAAGAATCAACAAAGGGCTTTAACCTTTAAAAAGAATCACCTAGTACAATTTACCCAAAATGAAACAGATTTTTTCTTTTAAAACTTTGATGGAAGCTACAAGGTTAGTTCCTTTTAGACTAATATTTTAAAAAATAATTGTTAGTTACTGAAGCTCTTGTAAAAAACAAAACAAAACAAAACAAAAAAACACACAAAAAACCTCCTACAAAAACAAACAAAACCCCCCACACTTTTCTCTTTCCATGGGGAAAATATATTATGAAATAAATATCATTGCATTTCAGTCCACTATTTCCAATGCCAAAAATCAGGGTATTAACAATAGATTCTTTTTTATAGGAACAAACAAAAGCTATCTAAGGACAATATATCCTCATAACTTTGTGCAGTTTAAGGAGTCTGGAAAATGTCTTTTTAAAAGGGCTTTTTCCATGATCCATACATAAAACTGCCCATGGAAGTTAGGTAAATCTTTACATTCGAAATAAAACCCCCACAGTATTCTAGTGTTTCACACTAGAAAAACACAAGAAAAAATGAAGTTTGTATTAGGAGAAAACAAATTTCACATGCATTGCCTATATGGATTTTTCTGTAATTTTTGCACAACACTTCTTATTTTTATGGTTTAATGCATAGACAGTCTGTATTATTGGTAAATTTGGCTATATATAGACCTTGCAACAGTTTAACTGATATTCTGAGAAACATCAAGAAATAGCACAGGTTAAAAAAAAAGCTGGTCACTCCTTTAAAAATAAATAAATAAAAGAGCACCACATTGATTAGGCATCGAGTAAAAGTGGCCAGTGCTTTTCAGATCATCACAAAAGTCACATAATTTTGAAAGCTGCTGAAGACTGCTGTAAGAAATGAAGACAAAAAATGAGGAAAAAGAGCAGACAGGGAAGCACCAGTTGACTGGCAGCAGTTCATGCACAAACATGAAATGCTATAGTGAAATACAGACTAAAACGTGAAGCTCTGTAGCATTCCAGATTGTGTTATTAAATAATGCAATCAAGACTTGTCACTTGGATGGTCTCACACTGAGTACATCTCCTGCCTACTTAATTTTTCATGCCATTTTTTCTTTACCCTGTGTAGTAAGGAGAGCTCATTTTTCAACATTGGGAGGGCAGAGCAGAAAGGCCCACAAGAACTTCTGCTCCTCATTTTGAAACACACCAACAAGCAGAGCAGCTGCAGTTCTATGACCCTCCATGAAACAAAAACCATCTTCTAGATACAATTTTAGTGGTCTTCACTGAACAGCTGGCTAGGCAAGTCAACACCTTTATCAGTTCTGACAGTGTAATCAGTCAACTACTGTATTTCATTTCCCTAAAATGTTCCAGGAAACCTAAAACCAATGGTTTATACTTAATTTGTTGGGGTGGTGGGTTTTTTGTTTGTTTGTTTGCTTGTTTGATTATTACCATCTTCTAAGTATCAAACTGTTTTAAAACCCAGTAGGTACTGAGTTATTTATTTTGGTATGCATTTCATCTTGGACCTTTCATTTGGTGGACCCAGTCCCCTCCAATAAAAGAAATCTGTAAACCTGATTTGTCCCAACTAATTTCCTCTGCCACCTGTAATTTTTTTTCCACCTAGAAGGGAGCTCAATTTTAAAAAGCAAACTTGAATTCTTTTATAATTCCTTCAGAATACATTTAAGATTTTATTAGGATAGAGATAAAAGGCATGATAAAAAAATCTTCAAGAGCTAGTGCTGGCTGACCCAGAGCAAATGGTTTATTTGCTTCTCAGTGCTGGTCAGGGCACTGCATTCTGAAAGCCCATCCCAGGTGGAGAAAGAGGGAGAGGTCCCTCTTCCTAAGCACAGTTGTCACCCTGTCTAGATCAAGGTACCATTCCCATATTATAGGAATAGCATCCCTCAGGATGTACCTGAGGACTCAAGCTATGGGACTTTGGCTCGAGAATCACTAATTTTGGAACTCATTTTTGTCCATGTGGAGTGAGCAGAGCAGAAAAGGGAGCTGTACTTCTGCAGTTACTCTTGGCAACTAAGAAAAAGCAGCAAGCAATGCCAGGCATCCAAACAGGAGGATGAAGGAGACAAAATGTCAGGGATTTCCCTTTTCCCCACATCCATTTAGGTTCCTGCTTCAATGTTACAAACAAGGCTGTGCCTTCACCCAGCAATGCTTTTCCATTGGAAAACCAAATGGTTCTCCATTTTCTATGGACAACAGAAAGAACACAGTAAGCACAGCACAGCTCACTGAGATGTTCTGAGGTTTGATACTGTTGCCATGGGAGCTGACCCCTGGTTAATCAGGGCAACTTTCCTATTTTCAATCCAGTAGTAAAGAAAGGGAAGACTGAGGTCCTGAAAGCAAGTGGGGAGTTCATCTTTAAATTAATTTTAAATTTAATCACAATGTTACTGAACTAAATGCAATATACACTTAGAGTTTAGAATGCTCACAGCATACAGTATTAAACACAGAAGAGTAGACTTGCAACAATATACAAACATTTTTATGTGAACTCAATACTACAAAAATATGACAACATATGGCATGAGGAGGAACACAAACATTTAGTGACTATTTAAAAAAAATATTTGGCTAGCCTACAGAACTAGTAGGCAGAGAAATTTGGGGTTAAAAGTTTACGCTGCACAGCAAACACTACTTAAACTGAGATTTTTCCCAGGGAAGAACATGTCAAGTCATCTGAAACTGTCTGAGACAAAACTCACAAACAAGAGAGAGAAAAATCCCAGACTGCAGGAGATGAAATAATTTATTCATCTCTATCAGCATTACTGTGGAGAACACTGTCTCTGTGGCTCCTCTGAAACCTGGCCAAGTTCTCTGGTAGTAACACAGAACACTGTCAGCCCCAGCTTGAGATCACCATCTGAAAGTATTTTAGCTACTATTCAAATCACTAAATTTGGAAAGGATTTACACTGTGACAGTAATGATTCTAATGTAAAAACTGAGTTATAAATTTCCCACATTACAGGTGGCTGTTTTATGTGAACAATATTGTCCTTGCAAAGCTGTGCACTTTGCTCATGTTCAACTGGCACTGCATAGACTTTAGCAGAATACTTACGACAACTGTTTGTTTCAAATAGGTAAGGTGAATGATCAAATAAAGCATAAGCTTAACCAGTGCTGGGGCAAAGGAAAGCCAACAGCCCATCATATCACTTATCAGAATGTTTTTTGCATGCATTCTGATAGTCCGTCACACCAATCACTAGAATCTAGCACCAAGACAAGTATCTGGGGGGAAAATAATAGTCAGAAACCAGTCTAAAACCTTTCTAGAATTGAAGTTTTTAGCACTATAAAGCTTTATGGACATTGATTTTTAGCTCTTTGTGGTACTACACATGAAATGTTTAACTAGCCTGCTCATTCCAAAGAGATATATAAATATGTGGATCTAAGAACAAAACAACAAAAGCCTTCCAACTGCCTATTATTGGGCCAGACGTAACACAGAATTGTCAAATTTGTGTTTAATACAGAGCTTACTTGTCCTTCCACATAAAAACACAACATTAAGTATCACAAGATAAAGTGCCAAGTCTTGAAGAAAGATCTTGACTGTGTCAAAGCCAAGATCCTGTCAAGGCAAGCTATCTGAAACAGAGGAGAAAGAAGCATGGATACACAGTATAGCAGCAAAAACAAAGGCAGGACAGGGTCCAAAATGAATAAAGAACAGTCTAACAATTCAGCCATAATATAAGTCACTTAATTTAACTGCGTATGTAAACATTTCATGTCAGCAACCTGCTTACTCTCATGCCAAATCTTGTTCATGCTCAAAACATGCATTTTAAAACAAAACTGATAGCTAAAGAATCTGTATTAAAAAAAACCCAAAAACAAAACAAAACACAGCATTTTTTATTGCAATTTATTTAAGAATTATGCCTCTTCTATCCAGCTAACTTGAATTTCACTTACTCCAGTTAAATGTTCAACATTTGCAGATTAAGCTGGAGCTTCACAGCTCAAATATTCTCACTATGAGTTCTTCCTACTTCACTAAGTTGTACCTATTCTGACAATATGCAAGATTTGGTCTTAAGGAAGTTTTGTTTCCTGATTTTTGAACACAGCCCTTGATTAATCTTCCCTTTATGAATAATTTCTATAGTAATAATCTTCCAATAACAATATATTCATAAGAGACAACTGATAAAAATCAACACTACAACATAAGGGTTTAGAGAAGTTGTAACTTTAAATGTCATCAAAGCAAAACCATTATTTCTCCAAGCATTCGCTTTCAAATTATAACTAATATAAACAAGCTCCTGTTTCATCAAAGACAACTGAAACTAATTCAGGGGAAGAAAAGATATAATGCATCTCAAACTGTCCATATCACAATACTTCATTAATTTTTTTATTACACTATTTCATTGTATTTTATAACATGGTCAAAATGCACTTGAGAATTAATTTTCTTAGTTTTAAGCTTTCTGATGTACAGCTGGGTAAAGCTACAGCACATCCCAAAAGACAGTAATTAAACATGCATAGCAGAAGCCAGCAACACTTACCTGCCATTCTTAGGCTTTATTGTATCATGCAACAAAAATTAAAAGCAGAAATATAGACAATATGTGAACCTTCTATAACACCTGGCATTGATCAGCCAAGTCACATCTCTTTTCAAAGCAATTTTATTTCTATTTACTCTGAGATCCCCTTTTAAGAAGGGATGAGGTTAAATTTCAGTGCCAAATCAAATAAGGTTCACATATACACCTTTAACGTGATGATGCTGGAGCTATGAATAGCTGTTGTGAGCAAATCTGTATTAGCAGCATTATTAAGTGGAAGTGATGAGAATCAGGTTTCATTTTCAGTCCTTCCTTTAAGGTGCATCCATCTCCTTGCAATTTCAGCAAGTCTTCAAATAATTTCAATTCTTTTTAAAGTTTTGATTAAAAGTAGGCAGAATCTTAATTTAAGAAACAAGAACCATATCAGGTTTCAACAGTAAAACATAATTTGAAAGCCCTCCCTGAAATAGAGATTTTACATTTTAGAACCTGAGGATATTTTAGAACAGGTTATTGCTTTATATCAAAGTTTGCTGAACAATTATCCATAGCTCAGGCATACAAAGCAGTTAGAAAGATGGCAAAATGAAAACATACATTAAGTACATGATAAATGCAGTCTACTGCAGGCAAAGAGTAATAGATATATAAAATCATCTTCTCACTTTCAAAATCAAGGAAAAAATTTGGCCCCTGCTCAAGGTCTGTGCATGTCAAAACTTTTAGAAGGTTCCCCATGTTAAGGTACCTGCCAAGACAAGAATGAGAGAAAAGAAAATTTTCTTTTTATAAGAAGGAATGGCCCAAATGTAGTTGATTGAAGCAGTGGGGGGAAAGAAGACCAGAGAGTTCCATCAGGCACGAACCCATCCTTCAGGCTGCCGCCCCGATGGGTGAGGGGAGAGCCCCACACCTCGAGGAGGTACAGCTGGTGGTCCCAGCCATGCAGCTTTCCTGTAAGAAGTGACCACATCACCAACATCTTCACAGCTCCCCTTCTGGCAAGGGGCAAAATCCAAACAAAGGCTTTGCCAGTGACTCATTCTGTCCCAGAACACCCTAGCACCAGTGTCCTGAGCAGGAGTACTGCCCTGAGGGCCAAGTACCATATTTGCAAGAATTAGCCATGCTACAGATTTTTACCTGATGGGACAACAGAAGGAAAGAGCTTTAATTTTGTCAGCCCTTATAATTTTGTCAGAAAGCCATCATAGATCATCAAGGTCACATCAAGATGCGTTGCTTCAGTGTGCAGAAAATGCTAACACAATATATGCCACAGATCTTTTACACGAGGTGCCCAAAACATCTGTGAAGCTCAGACAGTTTCACTTTGGACTTTTGGATGTTAAAAAACACACATTGACTGCATGATAAATGACCAAAGAGGGATCACTCTTGTCTAAGAGAGGATTACAGTGAACAACGGCTCAGCACAGATTACTATGGTATACTGACAGAATTTTCCATTTCATGATTACTGGATTTGCAGGCAGATGGATGGACATCAGTGACCACAGAGACCCAAAATGACTAAGCACATGGAAAGAAAATTTACACAGCAGCATGATGGTGGCTTGGCTACTACTGGAGGGGAGAAAAAAAAAAAAAAAAAAAAGCAAAGAGGAACAGAAAAAACACATGCAACTCTTTCAAATTCCAGATTTGCAACTGAGTCCCCTGGCCTTCACTGCAGCAGGTATAAGCAACCCTACTGTTACCATTTGAAATGCACCAGCTGTGAAGGGCTGAAAGACTTACTTTCAAAATCCAAGAAAAAATGTGCTGCATTGTGGTCTATGTCCCTGGTTAGCACCTTAATGAGATTACCCATGCCAGCAAACCTAAAAATAAAAATGGCAAAATAATTTAGTTCCAATAACCATTTTCTATTTTAAGTACACGCCTGGGGCTCACTGGAGCAGGGCTCCCACTGCGTTTTGCACACTGGACTCGTCAACTTCTGGTGGGAAGCAGAACACATGCACTGCACAGTGCATTTCCATGCCCCTTCTTCTCAGGGATTCTCAAGGATTGTTGAAAAAATAGAAAAATCATAAGCTTTGACAAAAATAAAGATGTGATCTCTTTTTCATCTTTGCTTAATACATTTAAAGAACATATGACCTATGATGACTGAGCAATTGTTTTGCATAACTGCAGCACCCAGTGCCAAACAAATCCATTATTGCTTAGGACAAAAGCAACCTCGAACTGGTGTCATCATAAGCCTGTTGTTTTACTCTCTCTCCATAATCCAAAACAGATTTCAGAAAGCCTCTTAGTAGTAGTCATCTGTGGCCAATGAACAGTGTTCCCACTAAATCACAAGTTAAACACAAGTTAGACTTTTCCAAAACCAGGAGAAAATCAAGTTTCAACAGTTCTTCTTATGTTTGTTGTCACAATCCAGCTAAAAGAAATGAAAAGTGGAAGAAAAATTAAATTGTTGTTAGATTACTTGAGATCAGACAAATTATCAAAACAGTTTCAAATGTTACCACAAGTTTCAGAAATCAATACCTTCAGTAGGAGTATGAAAACTGCATTTCATAAGGCAGCCTTTTCAAGGATCCTCCCACATTTTACAGAAGCTGAAAATATACCTAAGAACAATTGCTCTGAAATAACAAGAGCTCACTAGAGTAAGCTGCAAGGTAAACAAGACACCACCCAAAAATCTCATCTCAAATTATTTAAGAATAAGACATTGACAGTCTGACATTTGGATTAAAGCATAAGATACAAAAAAAAAAATCAATTTTCCAATTAGTCTAACTATACTAACCTACCATTATATGCTCCTTTTTTCTGATTTTTACTTTTGCTGAAGACTCATGTTTACCTGGGAGGAGGTAGCATGACATTAAGAATCATTAATTTATTAGGAATCAAAGAAACTGAAGCAATGCAAACTCAAAACAAATTGTCTGGCAAATCAAACTTTCAGAACCTGTGTTGACAGATTCCTTGAATTCCATAAGAAAAAGGCAACTGGTTTGTGAGGGGGGAAAGCAAACTAAGAACATCACATGATTTATTTTTCCAGATCCTCAAGATTCAGCAACTCACACAATCAGGAAAAGCTAGAGAAGGAAGGAGGAATTAATCCCAAGTTGTTGAAAATTACACAATCTTTGCTCCAACAACTTCTACAGAATGACCAAATCACTGTTAAGAAATCTAGATTTTTACAACAGTGACTTTGAGTGTAACCCTGCTGATCACAGGAGATTCTGCACGCAGATTCATCAGCAGGCATATGCTCGCTTTTTCACACGTTCAGCTTTCCCCTTGAAACTCAGGAAAATGCAAGATCTGCTTCCTAAGCATTTGAATTTAGTTCCTGGAAAGTCAGAGCAGACTTCTGAGCCTGTGAGAAACACTCATTATTTCAAGGAATTTTCAAATTAGGGTGCCCAGTTTAGAGGCTCCTCTTAAAACAAAGCCATGAAAACATGTTTCTTCAAAGAGGCAGCTTTTCCAGAACCTTCTATTCCATAACTCTTTATTGCTACACATGCACCAATGCTGTGTAAAGACACAACAGCAGAAATCAGACAATTTACTTTTCTGTATCTCGCAAGCATGTTCTGTAACACGGGACTGAATAAGCCACTTTGTATTTCAGCTTTATCCAGATCATGAATGTTCTTCTTGTTGGGGAGTGGACAGAGGCATTCTTAAATATTTTCAACAGGGCCAGTAAAAAGCCAAAAATAGAAGCTGCGTAATGGTGATCCAGTCTGAAGATTCAGATTTAAAACCCAAACCTTAATCTCAGAACAGTGTATTCCATATTTCAATTCCAACAGTAACAAACAAGCAGCAAACACATGGCAGTGAATAGTGTTAATGGCCTAAACAGAACTTCTGTACATACAGTTACTGCTGTGCTTCAGCTGCACCACCCCCTCCTCCACGAAAATATTTTCCATACCTCAAAAAAAGTGCCTCTGTGTAGGTTTTGCCTTTGTTTAGATATTAACCAGTCTCCTAAAAGTTTATAGGCTCATGAATGTGCTTATATATTGGATAACATTACTTCTGAAGGTCAGACTAGGGGCATGCTTATAGGGTTGAAATATTTTGAAGCTAAGTCTACAGGAGAGCACATAACCACTGCAGAGCAGACTGTTTCATTGAGCTCCTACCACCTCCTAAAATGAGTAGGGGATTGGGGACTCAGTTTTGAATACAAATACTTTAATCCCTCAGAAAGGTCTGCCAGGAAGAATATATGGTTTCTTTTCTGGGTGTTAAGTTTAACAAATAGAGAAGTACAATAAAAGATTTGGCACTACAAGGGAACAGTCGATGTGATATTCAAGCAGAAGATGCAACTAACCTCAAGGTAAAAGCTCAGTGAAAAGCCTCCCCGTGCAAAGGAGAGAAACTGAAGATGATGATACCAGATTAATTCAACTACAACAGCAACAAAATGACAAGATGGGATATAGGAATGTATTTCAATTCACATGAACAGAAAGCTGCATGAACACTTGCTCGTAATGAAGTTCCTAACAGACCTCTTCCCTTACATGTTCAGTGTACTGAAAATATCTTGATAAACTTGAGTCACAACAGAGCTTTGCACATAAGATGTGCAATCATATCTGCTTCCTTAGCAGCAAAACATTCACTATATATTCAATTTTTATGGAGTGCATGGAAATCTAGCAGAAGCTGAACAAACAGTATTTTTGAAACTTGAATCAAGGTGAACTGTAACAGTTACTCAAGGATCTCAAGCATTATTTAATACCAGTAGACCTGCTGTGTTTTAAGAACTGTAAAAATGGCCAGTTCTCCAAGTTGTACTCCAGAAAAACTTTAGGAAGCTTTAAAGACCTTGAAAACTCAATTAAACAAGAAGATATTTCTCCAGCATTTTTTGGGAGGACACTTTCAGCTCAGCATTCAAGGTAATGAAGGGAGAGCCAGCAGGTCAGAATTTACTCTTCCATCAAAGCTAAACACTTCCTTCTTGAGCTCTGAAATGGCTTCTTAGAAACAAGACCATGGTGCCACCTGTGGAACTTCCCAGATACACGGAAGCAGCATCAGGTCAACATGCCATGGCTAAGGTTAGATGGCCCTACACTTCTGCACATTATTTTCCTTCCAAAGGTATAGCTGAGCAGCAAGCAGAGCTGACCTGTTGCACTCAGGTGGAACACTACAGAGGGCAAAATGAAATCTGACCTTTCTGAGAAGCTGCTGTGTCAGTAGAATACCTGGATCAATCTAGAGTAAAGCAACCTAGCTCAGAGATACATCAGGCTTCTGACAGATTAAGATAAAGATTTACCAGAGATTCTTGTTTTGTTCAAGATGGCCCATCATTTGTATTTCTTCTGGGTCCAAAACACATTAAAGGACCACTACTGGCTCTAATATTAAAGATGATGACAATTTGCAAGTAGCATGAGAAGCAATCTATAAAACTAGCCACTAGTCGCCTTCAGCAACCTCTTCTGCTATTTGATGCCCTGTAAAAGCATCATTACCATGAAGATTTTGGTAGTTCCATGAATTACCTTGGTAATTAACCACCATAGTGGCACGCCCAGTCAGGTATTACTGCACCAAGCACTCTTCTAATTTCCTTGAAAGTCCACAACTTCAGCTGAAGTAAGTAGAATTACTGGTTTACAAAGTCAGATGTGGTTCCAGTTAGGTAGTCCTGACACTGAGCTACCATTGTCTAGTCAAGAATATCTTCCAACACTAACTGCATCCTTCTTGAGCACGTTGCCACATCAATCAGCCCCAATTCAAGAAAGACTTAAGCCTGTAGGAAGATCAAAGCCAATAGCAAGCACTATTACTGACTTTACTGTCCTGCAACTGGGCGTAATCTTGGATTCAGAACACTGACTGGAGATGACTTCTGTGAGTGCTAACACACCTTTTGACCCACAGCTCTTGCAGCACAATCCACACTAAGGCTGTAATCCTCATCAAGAAGAATTCTCCATATTGCAATCACTAACATCAAAATATTCACATGTCCAGCCTTATGTACACTTTAGGTCACTACCTATTTGTTCTTCCACAGATTCAGGATTGCTAACTTCTGTCCAATTTTATTTGGTATTCTCATTCAGAATATATCCAGTATACTGCAAACCAGTTTTACTCCCAGGGGTCTTATTGGTTTTAAGATTTTATAGAGCAGTGTGCAGAAGGAACTCATTAGGTAAACTAAGACTCAGTAAAAGCACACATTAGACCACTGAAGTTTTTTCTTGCCACAAATCCAACATCACAAAATCAGAGCAGAACAAAAACACTAGTTTCTGTCCAAAAACTGTCTGTCCCTGTGAGGTTGCTTAGAATCCCTGCTGGCATGCTCTGTACTCCACCACAATACTCGAGCCACGTGGAGCAGGTTATGGGAAATCGGAGCACGAGCCAAGAACATGGTTTAAACTTGACCTACTTGCAGAGGAAGACATACGGAATGCCACATTGGATTAGGATGATTCGGCCCATTACAGCCTTATGGGGTTGTATGATGTTGCGTGTACTGTCATGATCAGACAAGCGGAAAGCAAAGGCATATTTTCAAAACAAGTCTTGCACGCATGCCCTTCCTGCTGAAAACATCCCTGACACATTTCGGCTCCCCCCACTCCCCCCCCAGGCTGAGCCCAGGGGAAATATAATAGAAATACACGATGCAAGTAAATTCATCTGAGCACTAAAGACATTTCCCCTCTCACACCTGAAAGAAAAACTGTACAGGAATGAGGATTTTGCTTGTGATTGGTGAGCTTTGAAACGAGTTTAAAAACCCAGATAAATAGATTAAAGAATCTGTTTGTGATTGAAGGAAGCCTGCTTCAAGAAAACATCAGCTCACCTTTTGGAAAAGCAGATACTATTCCCAATACTAACATCCAGAGTATGAAAACTTTACTCCATGAAAACCTTGTATCCATGGCTCTGGAGTCCAGAGGAGAAAGTTAAGCACAACACTATATGGAAAGCACATCTAATGACATAACAAACCTTTTCTTCCCACGATTTGACTTTTAAATTTTCATTTAGTCATGTAAGTGTGGCATAAACCTCCAATTCAGAGATATTTTGGTAAAAAAAGTGAAAAACAATTACAGCATTAGAAGTCTAACATTATAGTGGAACACCACAGGGTTAAAACACTCACAGTGTTACCACATAAACAAAACCTTGCTGAACGTCTCCCTGTACTATTTTTCTAGAAGGATAATCCTCTCAGCCTGGCAATTGTTTCATGGCTTACTGAACATTTTCTGCCTACAGTATCTGGCCATGAACAGGGAGAGAAAAAAAAAATAAAAATAAAAGAGGCAGTGAAAAGGTGGCTGCCCACATCAGCTGAATCCAAGGCAGCCCTTAGCAACACACAGCATCACAGAGCTGACAGCCTATGGGATCCAGTGGCACTTTCTCTCCCAATGAAGCAGTTAAGCTTCACAGCCAGTAAGAATGCATCTGCCCTCAGCCTTAAAAGCTAGAGACTGCTGTAGAGATGGAAACAGGCTTGTAAAATACACTGCAGGAATCGCTCTTTGCAGAGAGATGTAACATTTTCCCTGGATACAAACACGTTTTTTCTAGTCAAATGCACATTCACTTCTCTTCTGAATATTGCTAGAGAAGCAGAAATGCCCTCTGACACATTCTAATTCCTACTACTGATATTAGTGGTGTTTAAAGCAAAGAAGATCTGTCATTATACAAAATCTCAAAGCAATAAAATACATTGTCTAGAAAATAAATAACTAGAGTCAACACTAAAAAAAATAGTTATCACTCAAAGTGTGGAAAAGTAACCAATACATGGAAGTTATCACCTTTAGATTTAGGAAGGAGAAGCTTGGTGCTACTACCTTAAAACAAGTTACATACTGGATAATGTGGTTTCATTTCCAGGAGTCATCACAGCTCTAGCAACATTACTAACATTAAAGGTAACAGCTCAGATCATTTCACCCAAATGCTGAATCAAACACATAAACAAAGTGCCAGAGCAGTGACCAGTTGTGCATAAAACATGCAATTTCATTCACCGATGGACAAGTTGTTCAAGCAAGTGGTAAGATTTCACTGGTTTTTATGGACCCTTTTGGGACACAGTTCCCAGTCAAAACCATGCCCAGACCCGCTCATGGCTCTGCACTGCTGACACCCAGTGGCCACAACCCAGGGACTGCAAATCCACCACAATAAGAATAAAAATATGCAGGCAAAAAAAAAAAAAAAAAGCCACCCCAAAAACCTGTACCACTGAATTATTCGTACTTCAATCACTGATATCTTATCTGAAGAGTGGAAAAACAAATTATACAGTCAGATAGAAAATGTTTCTGTACAGGAAAGTAAAGTATTCAGGCTACTGAAAAGCTGTTTAAAGCTGCCTCTGACGTCAGTTCATTTGGTTGAACTGACTTCGACAAAATAAACTGTTTTAGCTGAAACTGAAGTGTGGTTCTTTGGGTTTTTTTGAGCTCACACATCATCAATAAAGTCTCCTTTCTGAACAAAACTGAATTCAAAACTTGTCATATCAGGAAGATGGAGGTCTGCCAGGGAAAACAGACCAATGAATAGACTCGCATTCCTCAAAACCAGAATTGTAAAAGTATGGTCAGGTCAGTGTTTATTCAGTCCATTTTTCCTCTAAGAGGAAATCAAAGGAAAGGCACTGAAGAATCCACAGTTCCTTTAGAAGAAGCAGTCTTAGAGCCTTGTTAATTTGGGAACATTTTAGTGGCACAGCTGACACTGAATAACGTATTTGACAGGAGCTACAATAAAATAACTAAGCATGCTCACACAAGTCTGGAATAAAACCAATTTGTCTGGAAGAATTACGCTTGTTTTTAAAACAGAACTTGTATTGAATAGGGGAGAGACTATGCTCCAAAAATCTGCTGTGAATTACTCTTCAACAAGTAACTGCTCAATTTTTCAAAGAGAGAATCTGGGGCTAAAAAATAATTAACTATGCTTTCCTCTTTCAAAATGACACAAGCTCGACATGCTTTAACTTAATACTGCAAAATGCTCTTTTTTAATTCCATTCTATTGCAACCATCAGGAAAACACACTTTTTTCAGTTCAGGGCCATTTCCATTGGAATGAAATTTACACTTTGCTTTCTCCCTTCGAAGTTTGAAAGCTGCAGAGCCTTCTGCAGTGCTGTAATTCCTCCAACAGAGGCCGCTGCCCTACCGCTGGATCTTCCAGAGACAGGGAAGCTGGAACCAACGTGTCCAACGTTATTTTAAGAGCCCAACAGCTCAGAACCAGCAACGCCCCTCCAGCCCAAACACTCCATTTAGCATTGTGACTTTATCATGGAAAGAGTGGCTGACTCTGAAGTCCGTCTTTTTTTAAAGTAAGCTGAGAATGTTTTTATCAGTAACATAAAGATAAAAACCCCCTCCCATTTAATAAGAGCTATGATAGATTTACCTCTTGTTTTTTTATTCCTTCAGGGAAAAGCTGCTTAATCTACAAAAGATGGCATGCTTGTTAAAACTGTGCTATACTACCACATTACTAAGAAAGTTTCATATTTCAAGGATGTCAGCCTGTAATTTAACAACCCTCAAGCTCTTGTCTCCAAAAAAAACCCAAACCCAACAGTAATTTGTTTACTAAGTCCTTCTCCTGCCAGCTTTTCACCTCAGTGTAAAGAAAAAAAAAATAAACACCAACCAAAATACCCCAAAACAAACAAAAAACCCCACATCCCACAAAATCTTCAAGTTTTAACTAAATGCTAAAAAAAAATCTTTTCCATTTCCAACTTCACTACACTGTCTAGGTGAACTGAATTGCCACTTTTCAGTTGCTATTTCACATGTGACAGAGAACTCCTCTTCAAGCCTAGTTTGATTTGGAAAATGTTTTCTTTCAGAGTAGCTGAATTCCCACCTGCCAGAGTGCCACACATTTCAGTAGCGAGCTGGATGAAGCTGCACTGAAGCTCCAAGAGCCTTGGCAGTGCTGCCATCTAATGCACCAGGATAAGGAGTACAGGCATCTGCACAGCTCTGCAACACCCAGGTAAAATGTTTTCCTCTAGATAGGCTCCATAATTGTTGCACCCCTTCAGTGTCCTGGCTTGTAATCCTACACTAACGATGTTATGACAAATTACCTAGTCATAAAGCTGATGGATATTAACAGTCATTGACACATTCCATCTCAAGGGACTTTTTCTGGAATGCCACAGTGCTAAACCACAAACCCTGCATGTATGAACCTGACACTGACTGTCCATCTGTGAATTCAGTTCAGTGACACACCAGCTCTGAAATACCAAGGAGGAAGGGAAGTCCTATGGCCTTCCAAATCACAGAGCTGGAAGGGTGGGTTTATATATTTCAGGATAGCTTTCTGATTATTTTGTGGACTTTCCTTTTCCCGAGACATACGTCAGACAAAGTATGTTTGCAGAATACAGAAGGCTAATGAAGCGCATCAAGATGATGATGGAACAACAGAGGATGACTAGCAGGATGATGCTCCTTCCCATCCCATCTGTTTTCAGAAACAGTAACAGACAGGCATCAGGCAGGGCAGAATGGTCTCTACATGCTTTATTTATTTGAAGTTTTGCAAGAGATTTCTTGCAAGACCAAGGCTCTACAGCCATCTTTGTTACATCCAGTTACTTCTTCAGATCCCCTTGTGAGATACAGCATCAACTTTTGCTGAACCTGGGTAGCTTTTCCTGTTAGAAAGTGTTAAAAAAATCCCACCTAAACAAAAAAAACCTGACTGCATTGGTCCAGATTCCTCTAGCTGTATAAAGATCAGACTTTTTATCTCATTTTCCATCCCTCCCAACATATCTCAAATTTTCTTTTAATCTTAAAATCAAACTATTAGTGTCCTAGAAGCCTAAGATACCATAACACAATTTATTTTCATCCACCACCTGGAAATATGGAGGAACATTTGCTATTCCTTAGTGGTATTATACAATCTGCAATCCACTAAGATCAGTAACAAATATACAGAATATCATGCAGAGTTATGATTTCCTGCACTGGTCCATCTGTGAATTCTCCAAGTCCATCTCATCCCATCTCATGAGGAGTTTGCAGCAGTTCTTGGGGAAAAGCAGGTATATATGCAGAACAGAATACAGAATACCTATAATAATCACATCTGGCTCTGAAAAATACCTGACCTGAAAATACTGACATCCTAGAAGAACCACACAGTCTCCCTGTTCCCATTCCTCCCATTTGCTCACATATGAACGCTCAGGTTTTACTGGACATTAAGCTTTTTTCAAGTTTTAACCATCCTCAGACAGAAACATCTGGTTAGGTTTGCCCCATTCTTTGAAACTTAAAGTTTTCAGTGGTCCCCAGTTATTTCTGGAGCTCAGTTACCTTACTACGTAAGGTGATTTCAACAGATGCTTTCCTATTGAATACATTGCTTGGGTAGAGCTTCTGCCAGTCCCTCCCAACCTTTCACACTGGTGATTGATTTTCTGATGCTTTATGATGCTGTCAAGCATTTCGCAGCTACTTTGTCCCAGCACAGCTGGAGAAGTTAAAAGCATCAGCAGTCTGACAACAAAACTTCTGCTGAAGTGACGCCACACCACCCTTATTTATAAACATTTTCCTTTCAATATCTGAAATACTGTTGATTCACAGTTTCTTCAAAGAAAATAGAAGTTATTTGCCACGTGCTGCAGCCATTTTCTGGACAGCATTCCTCTTCCTGCAGGAAGTACCATTCCCAGTAATGTTCCCTGCCTTTTGCTCGCTTTTCTGGATGACTCTCACCTTTCCAAGCAGAAGCAGCAGAAGTAGAGGAGTAAGTGGAGAGTGTGAAAGGATGTGAAAAATCTAATGTACACATGCAGAGGGCAGTAAGATGGTGATCCTGGAGCCTGCACTTGGCTAGATGGACCCATGGTCTGACTCAGTCTAGTGACTTTTATAATGTATCATTTGCAAATGCACGATGCTGTAAATTAAAAGTCTGCACTAGTTCCAACTGCAGCTTTAACAACACACTTACCCATTGACTTTGCAAGTAAAAGCTACTCAATGAAAAAAGTGCTGCTGCTGCTGGCACTGGATGTTTTTCCATTAGTTTATTGTAGATTTGGAAAATGTTGCTGTATGCTTGCCCAGTTCCTAGATTCATTCCATAACCCAGTGAGTCAAGACAGTAAAGCAAAGGACTGTGGGTTTGAAGCAGCAAAACCATAAACTCTCCTAAGAATAACAAAAATGTGATATTTCATCAAGACCAAAAATTCTGTAAAATATTTTAAAACATAAATTACGCACTAAAGTAAGTATGATTAATTTAGTAACATATTTATAGCATCATATATTCTTAATTCTGCATGGAGTATTCAAATAATTTTGGACACAGCATTTGGAAATGCTTTCTACTCTTGACAACAGAACTGAAGACAAATTGCATTGAGTTTGCGTGACAAGCTTGTGGTGGTGGGGGTATGACAGGGAGAACTTCTGTGAGCTTCCAGAAGCTTCCCCCATGTCCAACAGAGCCAGTGCCGGCTGGCTCCAGGAGAGACCCACCACTGGCCAAGGCCGAGCCCATCAGTGGTAGTGCCTCTGGGATAATGTATTCAAGAAGGGAAAAAAAAAGGTATGGCACAGAAGTAATTGTGGCCAGAGAAGTGAGAATATGTGACAGACACCAAGAATACAGGACAGACACCAAGATCAGTGAAGGAGAGCGAAGAGATGCTCCAGATGCCAGAGCAGAGATTCCCCTGCAGCCCGTGGTGCAGGTCATGGTGAGGCAGCTGTGCCCCTGCAGCCCATGGAGGTCCATGGAGGAGCAGAGATCCTCCTGCAGCCCTCCTGCAGCGTGGGAGGACCCCAGCCAGAGCAGGTGGATGCCTGGAGGAGGCCGTGATCCCATGGGAAGCCTGTGCTGGAGCAGGCTCCTCACAGGACCTGTGGCCCTGTGGAGAGAGGAACCCACACTGGAGAAAGTTTGCTGGCAGGACTTATGACCCCATGGGAGCCCCACACTGGAGGAGCCTTTTCCTGAAGGACTGCACCTCATGTAAGGGACCAACACTGGAGCAGTTTGTGAAGAACTGCAGCCCTTGGGAAGGACTCATGTTGGGTAAGTTTGTGGAGGACTGTCTCCCATGGGAGGGACCCCACACTGGAGCCGGGCAAGGACTTTTCTCCCTGAGGAGGAAGCAGAGGCAGAAACAACATGTGATGAACTGACTGTAACCCCATTCCCCATCTCTCTATGCTGAGGCACAAAGAAGGAGGCAGAGAACTAGGAATAAAATTAAGTCTGGTAAGGAGGGAGAAGTCGAGGGGAAGCTGTGTTTTAGGATTTGTTTTACTTCTCATTAACCTGTTCTGATTATTGGTTATAAATTCAATGAATTTCACTAAGTCAAGGCTGTTTTGCCCATGACTGTAACTGATGAGTGATCTCTCCTTTTGTTCTATTTTCTCTCCCCTGTCCAGCTGAGGAGGGGAATGACAGAGCTGCTTTGGTGGGCACCTGGCATCCAGCCCAGGTCAACACACCACACAAATCAATTTCATCAAAGGGCTTTAATCAAAAACAGAAGAAAAAAAAATTCCTACCTCACGTTTGGTACCATTACCTTTCCAATCTGACAGAAGACAGATAGTTATGCTGGCAAAGCACAATAAACGTGAAGTATAAAACAGACATTCTGAGCAGTAGCTCCAATAACAAGCAGCAGATTAAAAAACTAAGAGCTAAAACCTTCACATGAGCATGTGCTACCTCTTCAGTCTTACAAGCTGGTTCAGAGCCCTGGTTTGTGGCATAAGGTATCTGGTTCAGGAGCAAAGTTACACAGTAGCTTTACTAAAGAGACTGAGAAAGAAAAAACACCAAAATGTTCTCTCTTCATTCATATCTCTCATGAAGTTGCATGTTCTTCCAGGATGCATTCACAAATGTGGCCAAAACCTCTGCATACCAAAAATACCTTCATTGAAACAATAGGACTTCATACTTGCTATGGTGCAGAGTTTCCAAAATCATTACCAGGCTGTGGTGAGGTGCAGTGCAAGCAAAAACCAAACCCTTGCAGCCCGGTTTAGCAACTTCAAATCAGAGAGATATAAATTCAGCTAGAGATCAGGACTTCCTAGCTGAAATGAACACCACAAATTTCAAAAGTTATAGAAGGAAATGAGGGGAAATGAGTTCCTGAAGAGAAAATTGCTAATATGCAAACAGTTCCATTTTCTGCCCTTTAACATAATACAATTTTGCTTATTTTTCAGGAGTGTTTTCACCAAGGTTAAGTTTCAGTTCTTACCTACAGCCAGTGCTGCACTCTGTTCTTGGCCTCCAGTCTGTTTTAAAAGAAAAGAGAGATTATGAAAATTTATTCTTTTGCACCAGGAGTCTTAAATGCAATGTTACTTAACCTTGGAAAAGCAAACACACATCTGGTTCCTGACATACTGTTTTTGTGGATCTACTTCATAATCATATTTCTGGATCTATGCACCACTGTGACTTTTGAAAAATATGTTAAAAAATAGAATGAAGAGCTGTGTTTAATCTCTAGACATACAAATAAATAGGGAATGCCATTATTTGGCAACAAATGTGTTTTTAGGGAAAAAGGCTGCCACGTTAGATAATCCATAAGCACACATATTCCAGAATAAATTTAATTACTAAAGAGTCAAAGCTGCAATAAAATACCAGTGGCAAATTGTTCCATTTGAATTTCCCTTTGCTTTAACAAGAAAATCACACAAGATTATAAATCAACCACACAAATGTGCACATGAAAAAAATTCAAGTCTTGCATGCTGACCTCCAGAAAAGACATTTTCAAGTGACCACTGAAAACCATTTGCTTAACAAAGAAAACTAGTGTTCTTGGACAGCCTCAGCATGCTGTACACAGCATTAGCCACTGAAATAATGACGTTAATAGTACAGATTAAAGGAGAAGATATGGAATATTACAGTATCTCATAAAGCTCCATGGGAACATTATCAAGGGATGGTTCTGAAGATCTAAAGCACCACAGGCAAGAAGCAGAGTGGAGAATGTAGTGAGACTGACTCTTCACATCCCAGAGAACTGACCATAAACCAAAAGGCGGCTGTTAGACACTGTTACAACTGCAGAAATTTAGCTTTCCGTTCTTTCCAGTGCATGAATCCCTCTCAGAGCAGCTTTCCCCTTGACCAGGGTTCTTTGAGTAGCATCTGCTTTTGCCTTTGCCCGTTGACTCTCAGCTTCTCCTCACTCTCTCAGCAGTAACTGCCAGTACTCCAGGACAAAAAGATGGGTAACAGCACTGTTTCTGGAAGAGCTGCTGCAACTCCCTAAAACTCACCCACTCAGGCATATTTTAAATATGGTTGGTTTTTTTCCCCTTCTCATGCCATCAAATCGCTCAATTTGTGCTCTGAGACTAAGTAACAAAAAAATCAAAGAGTGAAAAAGCACTCATCCCCTGAAGGTCAGGGCTGAACATGACTGACACAGCAAAAAGAGAAACTGAAACCAAAGTTAGACCCACCACTACAGAAAAAAGCTAATTTCCTGAAAAAGAGTGCAAGAAAAATAATACAGGACAAAGTGTTTAAGAATACTAAAAAATTCTACCTAAAAATAATATTTTTTGGGGTAGTCAAGAGCTCTGGTTAAGATTATTTTGAATGAAAGTCCAACTTAATTCACTGAGCTATAAACAAGTCTAAATTCATTAGAATGAGAAGACAATAGAAATAAATATTAAAATGTGAGAAAAAAAATCCCACTACAGCAGCAAAACCAGGGACCTTTTAAAAGTGTGTCCTAACAGTACTAGTTCTTAACTAAACAAATATATACATATTTCCAATTGATGAAATTACTGCAAAAGAGCCAAGCAATGCTTAGCTCTTCCCATCTTTCTGGACACAATACTGCACAGGGACTCAGGCACTTACCACCTGCAAGAACAGTGTGCTGATGCTCAGGTGGCTTGTCCTGAAGGCTTCAACCAATGAGTTAATTATTAACAAAGTCTTACAGGACTCTTGTGGTAAAGAAGGCACGAGGAAAGAAGAGGCCGAGCAGAACCGTTAGGCAAAAGGGAAGTAGACAGGAAAGCTGAGAATTACAGGTCAGTTGGACCATCATCAATAACAGGCAGAGAGATGTTAGCACAGGATTCCATTAACTGGATTTCTATCTTTTAGTACCCATGAGCATCATGCAAAACAGATCAGACTGAGCACAGCTGATGCTTGGCTTGATTGGCTTGGTTTATACTGGCACTCTGATAGGTATTTGATTTTTTTTTTGGCACAGTGTGACTTCACATCACACGGTATTTTAAATTTAGAGCTTAGCACTAAGCAATATAATAAAGCACTTTCATAAATGGATAAGAAATTGACTTGCAGATCTGTAGCAGTCAGTAGGGAATGCCAGTAAAGATGCATTAAAAATGGCCAGATGTGAAATTAATGGCGTGATGGATTCTTTACACAATTAATTTTTGCACTTTGGATGCACCTTAATTCAGACGCAGGAGTACCTAAATGAACAACTGTCTATTGTCACATTCAGAGTGCACATCTTGGGTTCTCCCTCTGAGCTTCCTTCTGACTGATTCTCAAGGTTTGGATCTGCAGATTAATACAGAAATACCGCCAACAGGCACAAGATGAGACATGTATACTACATAAACTAACAGGTAGTGAAAATTGAATAATACAGACCCAGCATTTTTCAATTGCTTGTGATTCTGAGCCAGTCAAGCATTTAATGTTATATTACAGAGAAAAGCAGCTCTGGGCAGGAAAATTACCTTTATTCAATGGGTTAATAGCTCATAGATTTTGGTTAGATGTTTGGGTTTTTTTGAGTTTGTTCCTCCCCACCCCCCTTTTTTTTAAACTACCTTATAGAGTCAGAAGAAAGATTAATGCATCCCATCCTAGGGATCTCATTTACACACACCCACACTCCCCTTGACTTGCAGCACAACTTCACCACAGCAGAAACAGGCCACAGTACAAGCCAGTATCTCAGGCCAACTACAACAGATATTCAAGGAATTGTCACAACAGTTGGAGAACAAAAATGGAAAAATGTCTATAGCCATCAGAGAGGGCCAGTGAATCATCTGAACTGCAGCTATTCATTTTCAGAACAAACCCAAGCATCATTCAGTTTGTCAGAGGAAAAGCCCAAAGTTGACACAACTCAAATGGTACCCAAATATAAAAGAAGCACTAAGTAAACTTGACATGATCATGGATAATGAAACTTGGGAAGAAAAAAACCAACAAAAACTGGCTAACCACTGAATAAGCCCTGTGTTTTGGGCATCCACCTCACATTGAACTGATGCTGCTTAACTCAGCAGCACATGAAAACAGATTTCAGATGAGAACAGCTAATCATTAACTTCCAGTATGAAACCAATGTCTTCTTCCCAACCCTGACTGAACTAATTAAGATGCCTCTACACTCAAGCATAGATTTGTCAATGATTGTCAGTCAAGATTTGTAACATGAACAGTGATTTTTTAAGCTTTCCAACACTCAGGTTCTTCTGTCTATTAAGAACTGAAAACACTGAGCAGTAAGAAATAATTGAAAACAACTTTGTACTAAGAATCTAAATAACTTTCTGTGTACTCAATGGGCACCTGAGTTCATCAGGGAACTTCAGAAATTATTACTCCCCAAAGCTTACTTATTAGTGAAAGCTTGCACAGGATTCACGCACTCCATGTGAAATATTGGGCACCCAGGCTAAAGTAATCTTCAAAACATAACCCAGTGCTGCTTTCACACAGCAAATGTTTAAATTGCTTGTTTGGAGTTCAAGTTTGCACTAGAATTCCCCTTGGTAAGCATCATCAACTTGAAATCCATGTGAACCAGCGGTGGAAGATGGCACAGATGTTCTCAGTTCATGAATACTGCGAAATAGAACAGGACCCAGCTCAAGGACTCCCTGCTCTGGCAATTTTTAGATGCTCCTGCTCTCTTGTTTCAGTTACAGACTCAAAATTCAGTGTGAGGAAACAAAAAAAAACTTAATACCCTTAGAAGCACGAATTAAAACATAAAACCCAAGCCCAGTCTGAAATAGAACCGCAAGTCAAATACATCCTACATCTTGTGGGTAATAAAAAGAGAAAGCTAAGAAATATTTAGTAATAAAACTTGATTTTTACTTTAGTAACAATAACAGATGGCTAAGCTATAAAAGAAATAAATCATAGCAAAGATCATGTTTCAAAGGAAGTTTCAGGGCATCTGCAGATGAGCCCACGGTTCAATGCTAAATGGATGCGAACTCCAATGTTAACATTAGTGATTCTGAACAAAGATTCTCCTATATCTGTATGGCAATCATATAATAGACTGAGATAGTCTACCACTATTGCAAAGTGATCTCAGTTCTTTATAAAGAGCAAAAGTACTGGTTGGCTGCTATAAAACCACTTTTTTTGGCTTCTGTCTGTAAAGCCTCAGCTCAAATCCAGCAGTTTTTATTTATCCTTCTAAAGTTAAGTTGTATATTCAAACTTCATGTGTTATAGTAAGTCTTCCCCTATCCTATATAATTTCTCAATACTGTCACAGTACCTCATTAATTGCTACACTCAAACTCATGTTTTAAATTTAAAATTTAATGATAGAAATGGTCTGTGAATGCATCAAAGCACCTACTGTTCCATCATAATTTTCATGCTTATTTCATTTTTCATAATTCATTTCACAACATACATTCTCCCTAAACTGCTAGCATTGCATAGCAGCTTTGTTTTATGTGATCTTAATTACAAGATTTTTTTTTTTCAATCCCTTTTGCAGTTAATGTATTGGCTTATATTGCTGTGGACTTGGCAGTGCTGGGTTAATGCCTGGACTTGATGATTTTCCAAATCTGTTCCAACCTAAATGATTCCTTGAAAGCTTTCTTGTCACTCTTAACCTGTGCTAGACACCTGCCAAAAGCACACATTATGCTGTCTGTCCTTTATGCACAGATTAAAATCCATTTATGCCAAATAAATCATATTCTACATAGCACTGTTCCAGTTTCTCTAAAGTTTCATCTGGAGATTTGGCTACAGGAGGAACACAGCAAAGAACAGTCAAGTTTGCTTTGGAAAACATATCTCAAATAAGTTTAGACACTGCATTATAGGCTAACAAGAAGGGGACCAGGTTATATACATATACCCCTTTTACCAATTTGAAAAAAAAAAAAAAGGGAAAACTAAAAAGATACTTGAGAAGCTCGTATGGCATAGGAGGATATCTACACATACACAAGATTAGTATTCAGCATGAAAATTTATATTTCATCCACTTACAGATATGTTTTCCATAACAAACCATTACTTTGGCTTAGTGAAAACAGTAAAATAAACTATCATAATCCTCATTTTTGCATCTCAAAGCCCTGACTAACAAAAAAAGGAGTTGCAAGTTGAACACCAAGTACAAGAGTTTTTTTAACCGAACGAAAAAGTTAATTTAAATATGTCCAAATAAACTTTTTCACTTCTCAAAGCAAGCTGAGAATAATAAATGTTGGGTAACTAGAAGACAAAAAAGGAATTTTAGTAAAACACAGATGGGACTCCTTGGATTGTTTAATTAGGAGTTGGGGTTTTTTTGTTTGTGATGGTTGCTTTTTTCAATAATGGGGTGGGAGGGAGAACGGTGGTATTTTAGTCCAAGCTACACAACTTCTGGTTTTACTTCAAGAACAAAAATACTGAAAAAGCCTGCAAGAATTATTAAAGCAAATCTTGTGTCTAATAGTCCATTATTCAAACAACTGAACTTGCTATTTTTAGTAGCATATTATCTCCTGTATTTCTTTTGAACCTTCATAAATCCAAATCCTGAAGTGATTTAGTACTGGGTATATAACACAAGCAGAATTTTTAAGAACTCTCTAGAATTCAGGCTTTCAGTCCTCAAAAAAAGTACTGAAGTATTCCTAAGCTAGGAAGAGATATGGGATACCTTTACATCTTTAAATGATATTGCGATTTGCTCTCCATTGCATGTTTAACTTTCCCATGACTACCTGGCATTTTCCAAAATCCATACTTCCTTTTATTATGATGCTGTTAACACCCAGTTTGGAAGTGTTCCTGAATACCAGCCAACTGATTCATCAGCTTCCTTATTTGAGCTATAAAAATGATATAATTTATTAGGAATACGGCAGTTTAACACAGAGTTCTGACTCAGTATCAGCATAACAGAAACGAAACCATGCTGTCCCAGGAAGTTTGCAGCAATAATCACCCACTTGTGCAATAAATACAGTAAGACAAGGAAAGGTCAGCAGAGCCTTCCCATTCAACATTATTAGTGGCGTATTAGCAGCTCTGAGCAACCCCAAGACCCACAGACCTATTCACCAGCACTTGAACAGAGAAGTCCTTATTTCTTATAATCTGGATTTCTACACTCAGGGTAAACCACTCTCCTCAGGGCTGTACTAGGTCATATGAACAGCAACGAACTTCTATCATGAAAGGAAACCAAAGAAAGAAGAGTAACAGTAACTTACCAGCTGAAGATCTTTTCCCTGGTTTTAGCAAGTTCTAACCATCAGCTGTTCCTCAACAGTAGGAAAAGTGGGAAGCCCTAGTTTCCACTCTGATAGGTAACACTCAAATAGAACTTAGTCCTAAGCTGATTATGCTACAGCTATGGAAGTATACCAGACAGCATCTCTGCTGTTCAGAGACAATGGATTTGTTTATTTCAGATTTCAAGGAGGACAAATTAGATTTTTAAAAGCCCCAGGGTCCCAAGTGCTGCTCCACTAAGCAAGGCTCAGCAGAGGCAGCTCCTCTGAGGTGTAACTCATCCACAAGTCAGGAAACAACACTTTCTAAACACAGAAGAACTGTCACATAGCACCTTGAAAGCATCTCCAGCTTGCCCAGCTAGACAGAGGCAAACTGCATCAGAGGAACTTCCAGTGGGACACCAGGAAAAGCTTCTTCACTGAAGTGGTGGTTGGTCACTGGAACTGGCTCACCAGGGAAATGGTCATGGCACCAAGCCTGTCAGGGTTCAAGGAACATCTGGACAGTGCTCCCAGCTATATAGTTTAGTGGTACATAGTGCTGCCAGGGAGCTGGACTTGATGATCCCTGTGGGTCCTTCCAACTTGAGATATTCTGTGACTCTAAATAATAAAGCTGCAGTTAGATGGTCAAGCAATAAACTGAATACTAAGCAGATCTGAAGGACTGCATGTTTACAGTTCAAGTCCCTACAGAGTTAAACCAACAACCTTCCCTCCACAAAACCTAGAATTATCATTTAACTAGCATTTAAGAGTCTTTCTCTAAGTCAGGAAGTGAAATAAGTAACATCTGGCATTAACCTAATAGCACAGACCACATAACACTTAATACGAAAGTCCAGTCACCTGTCTCAACAAGCTTTTCAGGTCAAATGTCCTTCTGATGAGAAAAGTTTACATATTTTGCTGGTCTGTTTAAAAGTGACTTTTCAAAAAGTCAAAACAATCCTTAAATTAATGCCTTTGATTTGAAGACTCATCTGACAAACAGAATTAAACAGTTCACGTTGTCCTGAGCAACTATTTACAGGTAGAGAAAAATAGCAGCTTTACCTTCATAAACAAATCCACATGGCTGAAGTCTCAAGGAGAACATAGTTTACTAAATGAGCCTTTAAACCAAATTCATAGCTCACTTATTTTTAAACTTACTCTACTAAGTGTTGCAGTAGGACTACTACATGTAAAGAAAGGATATTTTGGAAGAGGTCTACACTGAAATCTGCTTGGTTATAGTAAAAAAATCTTGTCATTGATCATTTGCAGATTAATACAATCTTCATTCGAGGTTTCAAGTAATTGTAGAACTACTGTGAGAGAAAAGATACCACATTACGTTGCCTCAGCACAGGCAGATTATTTACACTGATAATACACACTATTAGACTTTAAAAAAACACAGAATTGCATAAAAGCTTTTAGCCCCTCAATCTATTCCTGTGCTATTGCAGTGAGCCACATAAAACAAGCTCCAAGATAAAATACAGCAAATAAGTAGAAGACAGCTCAGTTCAGCCTAAAAGAACCTCTTCCTTACTTTAGATACTGGCACTAATACAAAATAAATGCATGCTGGCAGAATATCAGTAACATGATCAGAATTTCTACCACAATGTTTTGAGCGTCAAAAACACAAGAAGTACTTGAACTGCATGTACTAAGAACCATTTCCACAAACTCACTTTCACATGGGTGACAAATCAACTCAAGAGGCTCTGCTCAATTTACAGGCAAGCCTACAACAATATACTTAGAGCAACACTACCAAAGGAGATTGTTTTTAACTAGTGGCACAAATAGGAAGTAAAAGTGGTTTCAGCTGTCAGAAAGACATTAATTTTTCTTCGTGCATTTACAGTCTATAACCTGATTGTTGTGGATTATTCTTTTAGCCTTGATGTTCCCATATTACTCTGCTGTTGGTATCTGGTAGGCTCTGCACTGAACGCTCTTCAAGTTGCTCAGAAGCATTTGTAACTTCACTGCTTTCTATGTTGGTTCCTTAAGTTTCCCAGGAAAAAAAAAAGTCCTTCTGAAAGCACTCATTAAAAGCTGCACATTTATAACACCTATTTCCTTGTTTAACATTTAGCATTGAGCAAGACAAAACAGAAACTTGCTTTATATTTTTTGCAGCACATTTGACTTTACATAAACTTCCCCAACAGTCAAAGCCATACAGAAGACTGTAAACACCTGCAATAAAGCCTCACTCAATACAGCATCTCTTCTGAATGAGATCCTTCACTTCTAAACTTTTGCAGGCACACAGTTATGGGGACAACAAGCTTTCCTGCTCTTTTTAAATTTAACACATATTAAGTGCTTTGCACTAAAAGACTCACATTGTTACTGAAGAGATTTTAAGACTTATTCCCAAGACGAAACAAAACATTTAAAGATGTGTCAGACACACAAATGCTACTTTTAGGAGAGCTATACAAGCCACAACAAAGAGTTCTCAAAATTAATAAAGTGACAGGTATGCATTTGCTTCCACTTTGCAAACATAACACTGACGGTGTTTTCATATTTATTAAAATTAGCATAAATGCAAAACCTGTTAATCCACCAACACTGCAATATTAGTACTTGAACAGAGACTCCACAACATGTTAATCAGTTTGATCAAAACATCTCCCTATCATCATTACAGGGGAACAATTCTAAGTTGTGTGGAAAGATTTTTAAATCTTCAAGGATGCAGACAAGTTCAAGCTGCATATAAGAGATAACACTATAAAATGAGAGTGAATAATTATCAGAGATTATACGTGAAAGCAGGAGACAATTATCAAGATCTTTTCTGAATGATTGATACTCTGGAAAATAATCCCATCCAAGTAAGTTAATATAATGAAAAAGAACTGCTAATACATGAAAAATAGGGCAAACACTAAGATTTTACATGTCTTTCAGTGTCTGTGACAATGGACACTTGAAACATCTTAACCACAAGAAATACCACCCAGATAAGATGGGCACGCATGTCTTTTACACACATTTGGGATAGTCTGCACCACCTCAAGGACCAGACACAGTCTGCCCCAAGGGATGAGGCATCTGAGTGTCACATTCTCTTTTCATCACGTTCCCAGAGTTGGGGGCCTGAGCTGAGACCTGGGCCAGGTTTAAAATGCAGCAGAGCTCAGCAGGCTCTCAGCTCCTGTCTTCCCAGATCAAAGCTAATGCTGCAAACAGTGAAATCAAGTTTATGCAGCACAAATTAAGCTGAATTAAGACAAATACTTTACCACAGTTGCAGACAAAGAACTACGTTATAGAACTACCCAGTTCACTCAGCATGGCCATCCTGTTAAACTTCTCTCTCTGAGAGAGATGGGGAGATGGTGGGGTGGGAAGCCAAAGCAGGGAAAAGGACAGAGGGCCCTTTGCTTCTAGGCTAGTGAGCTTTTCAGTCTTCAGTATGGGGCAAGCTATGAACCCAAATTTAGTGACAGACACACATTACTTATTCACATCATATACCCATAATCTAAACTAATAACCTAAAAATTATTATCAGGTAATTACAATGTGGTTCAAAACTTATGTTGGCTACGCAGCGTTTTGGTACCTCAAATGGTGACACACTACACACCACAGGTTCTTTCTCCTGTAAGTTTAAGGACATGCACTTTCAAGCTAAGTATTTGGGAAGGACTCTCACATGCATTTTAGCTTCAGGAGCTGCAATTTTACATGGCCAGGCAACAAAGCTGTTGAAATTATCACTCACAAATAGCTGTACCATGCAAGTCATATTTATATACAAAACCAAAAAAAAAGACTAAAACATCAGACGTTTTTACTATGTCACTTCTGAGATGCACATTATTGACCACTATAAGCCTTCAAAACTTTCCTATCATTAATCTAGGCTTGGCAGAGTAACAGAACACAGTAGTTTAATATTCTCTGCGACAGCCACACAACATAACTTCATAAAGTTATCCTCGATTACTTACAAAATTTAGGTAAATTAACTGGCAAGTGAAGATTAATAAAGCATCTGTAAATGCTTAAGTGATAAAAGCTTAATGTTTTCTTACTGGCTAAGATACTGCTTCTTTCATGTTCATCCTTGAACCCAGCTGCATCACCCTGTTCTGGGCTCAGAACCCTCTTGACACAAGTTTACTAAGCCCTGGAGCTCAAGTGGTGGCAATAAACAGAAAGGTAGGATTCAAGTTTTATAGAAGGTAGATAGTAAGGTATAATTACTGCTACTTCATGCATAACATTAACTATTTGAAAAGTGAGCTGTAAATCTGGTACCCACTATAAACGTCAAGACATACTCAAAATGTCTAAATCCTCATGTTTTCTTGTGATTGCCTTGTAATAGTGTAGCTCAACAAATTAGCTTACAGGCTGGCAAACTGCTGTTAAGTGGTCACAGGTCTTCACTGATGATCCTTTTACCACTCTGAACCTACAGGCAGCCTATACATGACTTGAAATGCCTGGAAATTACGAGACATCCTTAGTTTTATTATATTATTTTCAGTGAAAATTGTATACCACTAAACACCCATTGAATAATTACAAGCACATTAATGGCATCTTCCAAAGCATCTGAACTTCTGCTAAAGCTTCCCTTCTTCTCTCTCCATACTCTGAAGCATCAGATTTGAAGTTTCACTCTTTGCACTACCACACTTCAAACAGTATTTATATAGGACAGGGTACAGATGCATTGTATTTGTCCCAGCTAAAAAGGCAAACAGATAATGTTTAACATGCCACTACAGGAAAAAACCCAGTCTTTCTTCTCCTACTAAGAGAACAGGAATCTAATCAATTTGTATTCCAGTTTAAATATCCATGTTATCCACTGCTACTGAGTCTTTTGTCTGGTAAGCTACAGACGGTTAGAAAGAAAAAATATTGCATGAGCTACTTCTTGCTTTCAATAGATCCAAAATATATACAAAATTACTTTGTACTCCTTGGCCTAAAATATTATGGAAAACAAAGAAACATTCTACAAGCAAAGAAACCTAAGGAAGTGTTTACCAGATGGTAATATCTTCTTGCAGTCTTAACAGAGAACTCCGTTCTTCAGATTATCAATGCAGCAGCTCGTCTTCAGATCTGAAAAAACAGAAAAACCCCATTAAACACAAACAATATACAGTATTTCAATCACATAAGCCAGTGCCAGGGGTAAATCAAAGTTGATCCTGCAGTGCCAAGGAATGTATATAATTCTTCAGGAATGCAAATAAAACACGTTGATTTCAAAAACACTTGTTATTTTATGGAAGTGACATTACAAGAGAATGAAGAGCCATCCTTACAAACCCTGAGCCAGTAAGGCCATTAGCCAGCCATGATCACAAGCATCAGAAATAGAGCATTGCATCTCAGCATTACCGACTTAAATTACATATAGTTACAGCACAAAAAATAGAGCATTACATCTCTGCATTACGGAGCCAAGTTACACATAATTGCAGCAGAAAAAAGTAGGTCTCTATTCAAGCTTTATTTACAGTGTTATATATATATATATACACACATATATTGCACACAGGGATAAAATGCTTCATTGCTACAGTTTTCATCAGTTAAAGAAAAATGCGGCCCGTGAAAGTTTTACCTTTCTGAACCTTCTGTATGTTAACCAGGATTTCCTGCTTCAAAACTAATCTTCTAGTTTAGAAGAAAACCCACTATTTATATGGTCAGACAAAACAGCATTTCCTATGGAAATGCAGCACAGATTCCACTGCAAGCATTCAAAGGGTGTTTAAGTTCATTTGGAGCAGATTTCTATAGCAGTCTACCTTTTTTAGTACAGCAACTGGATGATGAACTGGCCAAAACTGGCACCTTTCTGTTGTGATGAAAGGTTCATAAACCTTATCCCTTTGAGGCTTTGTAGGCTGCTTCTGTTTGAGGGATTTCAGCTAATTTGAATACTTGAGCGTTGTCACTTAACCTGTCTCCAGTGAAACCACTGCTGGTCCTGCTTCGGGTGTTCCTGGTACTGGAATCCACCCTTCTAATATGTCACATCTCAAGGTTTCTTTCAAAGAGTGATCTTCCCATTTTGTACTCCAATTCTCTTTCTGCTTCTGCAGCAAAGTCAAGCATATTCTGCAAAGCATCTGTTTTTAGCCCAAACTTTAGAAATATAAAATCCCTGTCATGTCAAATCCAGCTGAAGAGGCATGAAAAATTCAGCGTTAATTTGTATTTAATCAGCTATCAGCAGTTCCTCTTTCATCAGGTAATCCTGATTAACGAGCATTTAACAAAAAATATGCAGCTTTGCGGTGAATTTTCCAATCACAAAGGCCGTAACGTTACTGATTTGTCCCAGCTTGGGAAGCACAGAGGGACGGGGAAGAGCTATGAAGTATCAAAGCTGGAGAATGATTTTAGTCACAGTGAAAACCACCATCAAAAGATATCACCCATTGCCTCCTGTCCTCTCCACAAAAGAAAAATCTTGCAACCTGAAAAGCACAGCTCAGAAGAACAAGTACTCTGAGATACTATGCAAAATTTAATTGACATAAAATCAAGGGATCCTATTCACAGCTACACTGAAGCAAACAGTTACAACAGACAGTTGAAAAGCAAAAAAAAAGAGAAAAATGTTAAAAAGCAGTAACTTTTGCCAATTTGTATCAAGGCAGTATCTAAGATAAGTGCCTGCCAAATTAATATGGTGATTTTTTTTTTCTGCATACATTGTAATAAGCATTATTTCTCTCTCCTGCAGACAGGGAAATCTAAAAAACACCCAAAACACCTTATTCACTCTGTTAAAGCATAGGCTTTGTTTTAACAATCGTTCCACTACCCTGTTTCAGTCCCTTTCCTTTATGGTCCTCTTGCCAGGCAAGTTGTATAAAGTTAACAATTCCCTTAAAAACTTCTGAATGGAAGCCATAAGGTCCTTCCACTCATGCTGCTTGGCAAGAGCTGAGCAGAACAGTTCTGTCACTTCCTACATCCTGCAACAGGATTGAAAGTCCTGCTGCCTGAGTGACCATTTGTGCAACACAACATGTGCAAGTTCCTTCAACACATTCCACAAAAACACTTCCTTCTACCCTGCTACACTACAGTATGAAAAGCTTCCTATTCAGTACCACAAAATGGATTTTTGTTCCAAGTGTGATTGATCATTTCATTTAACAGAAATTTTGTTATGTTTCCACTGGACCAACTCACACAGAATCATGTTGCCAAATTCAAATGCTTCAATCTCTGAAATTTTAACTACCTGAAGTCACATGCCGGAATTCGTTTTACTGAAAGCAACACCTAAGCCTGCTGGAGACTCTTCTGCCTCTCCAGTCCTGCACTAATCCCACTCCTGGCTGCTCAGCATTTCCCATGCTGTCGTTTCTCCTCCCTGACAACCCATTCCTGCAGACTGCCCTGTAGGTGAGAAGGAGAAGCAAGTGGCAGCAGGAACAGCTGTGGAGCAATTCTGGATGGGAAAAGTCAACCTGAAGAACAGCTGTAGGTAACAGTGGACTGGAGGGATCATGGAAACATCCACAAGCACTGGAACTACATCATCTGCCAGTGCTGGGCAAAGAATAAAGCCTGGTGTGACAGGAGGAACTGGAGAGGGAAGAGGCTGCTGCACAGCCACGCTGGCCAGGAGCAGCACTGCAGGAGGGAAGGACAGGGGTGCTGGAGTGGGAGCACACAGAGAAAGCTGCACACAGGTGATCCCTTTGGAAGATCTCTACAGCTTTCAAGGCAACAATTCCTTATACATGATCTAGATTAACTCCGTTCAGTTCTTAAAACCTGTCAAGAAAGTTTTTTTTTTTTTAAAACAAGAGATCCCCAAACTGTAACCTATGATATAAATAACATAGCTGAGAAAAACCAAATTAGGTGCCATCTTAGTTTTCAGATAAAATTTGTTCACAAACTAATTTTCTTAACTTCAGTAGACCTTTGTGGAGCAAATTACACAGTATCTTTGACAGGCTAATGAGAATAGCAGGTGAACAACAAAAGAGTAAGCTCATTCCCAGGAGATATCCTTGCTTGCCCTCCACACACTGTGTTGGCATAGCTTTATAGGACAGTGAGTTCAAAAGAAGGAAGCAGACAATAAACCCACTTGTTACTGCTAAATTAGGGAGACTTCATCTATTCATTTAAGTGACCATCCCTTACTTCATTAGTTGTGTCACTTAAGGGGAAGGTGGAATTAAACTCTGAAGTACAACATCTGATTAAATCTTGTTCTCCATACAAAATTCATGCTCAAGAAAACCATTAACCATGAAGATGCAAAGAGCCTTCTGTGAATCTCACTGTTCGCTTTCTCAGGTGTGCATGTTGCAACAGGCAGAGCCACAGCCACTGATTCTCAGGCCTCTAAGTTTTGCACTCATTTAAGCTACAAGGAAGAAGACTGCTGAGAAATTTATTAATGGCTGTGTCCTCAGGAGAGAAGGGCAAAGCCACTAAAACAGGAGGTAATAGGTTATACTGAGAGATTCAGAGTACTCCATGCAAGATTTTGCTGAAATACTGTGGCAACACAGGCAGTTACCATCAATCCAGCAGTTTCTATATAGGGGCTTCAAGTTAATGTAATTTTGCAGTCTTGGCCACCATTAAAGCAAGACAGCCACTCACAGCCCAGGTAAGCCCTGTGTCACAGCTGGCTACAAGTCTTCACAAGCAGGTAACAGGGATGACTCAGGGCTGAGTCTGTCCTGAAATTCTGCCCAAACCCTCAGTTGCTGACCCAATAACACACACTGCAGGTCTCTGCCTTGCTCCAGTCGGACACTTCTCCCAAGGACACTACTGAAATGACCATCTGGAGTGGCTTGAGATGACATTTCACTTCCTCTTTAATTGGTAACCTACACAGCGCCTCTTCAAAAGCCCAGACAAATCTAGATTTCATAACTTAACATGAAGGTTATTTCAACTCAAAAGCTTTGTCTGAAGCACATTTAGGAGTAACTCCACCTTTCCACCTAGCCTGTATGCCCAACACTGTTGTAAAGATATGAAACACTGTTAAAAATCTCATTACATACATCCTATTTGCATGCGCTTGGTTTTGCTTAGCTCAAAGCATAGGATGCACAGAAGAAACAGCAATGTGGATTTAGGGTGATGGATCCTCCCTGACAGGAGATCACAACAGACAGCTAGAGACAACAGCCCATCCTAAGAGATATCTGAAAGGCAGAGTACACAAAATGAGTTAAAGAAAAAAATAAGCCACAAAGATAATTGTCAGAAGGCTTATGGTAGTTTACAAACAATTCTGTTGTCAGACATAACACGGCACATACATTGAGCAGTCAAAATAATCCCTGCAGAGCTTCTGGCAGGCTACTCTTCATAATAAGGCAGCTACAAAAGAAGAGGCAGAAAGCAGCACAATCAGTGTCCTACAAAAATAGGAACACCTACAAATACTAGAATTCACAGATAGTTCCATGACAAGCAAAACTCAAGAATTTTATAGCTCACTAAAATGATACAGACTACTTTTTCTCTTACAAACATATATTGAAATTCTCCTGTGATCTGAGGAATTGGTAGTCAGAGAACTATGAAAAATACCCCCAAATTTACTTCTACACAGCTGAGAAAGTAAGTTCTCATTCCTTTATCTCCAGGACAGAAATTGAACCAAGTGTTTAAAATAATTACACTAAAACTCAATAGTCTGGCCTTCAACTGTACATCATACAGTTAATAACTCTGATGCTGAGACACATTCCAAAGTTAAGACTATCTGCCTCCAGAAGACTGTAGCTCTGCTTCCGTGTAACATCACAGCACTCTAGTGACACCCTGACCATTTTCAACATCAAATTATTACTTTTCTTCATTCACCAGAACAGAAGCAGTTACAGGATTTAAGCATGCTATTCCTTATACGTTTGATCTGCAAAACAACAAAACATATTAATGTACCAGAAGATAATTTTGTGTGTAAATGAAGATGGTCCAGTTCATTAAGAGTTGCAAAGACAACACACGTAACCTTCCTTTGTCCCACAGCAAACATTTGTCATAGGTTTAATGTATTATCAGCCCAACACAATGTATTCACTAAAGTACAATTTACCAACAGAGCACTGACCAGCTTTTTCTCTGATAATTACTCCAAAGGATTTCCATCTGTAAATGTTTTCTCCTGTCAGGGCCGTATTGCAGCTTTCAAACACTGGACTTGATATTTTGAGTTCAGTACTGTGGCATGGTTTAGCAACTTCCCTTAAAAATACAGGGTTTTCAAAATAACTCTAAGTACTACAGAAGGACTGAATCCTACCAGGTAACTACTCTTATCACCTTTTTTTAAAGTATTTATTAATTATAATTGGAAATAGTGTACACTTCAGTTCCAGCAGACTTTGCTCACACTGCAGAAGTTCTGACTATCACCAGACCACTACTTACCTTCAAGCCCTTATTCAACCAGCTTCTTGGAGCTCAGGAACCCATGCCTATATTTACTGTAAATGCAGCAATAAGAAAGTAGCTCTTATGCAAAAAAACAACCAAACTGAAATTGCTCAATACGTAACTCCATTTAGCCATAAAACAAGCATATTCCTCTGTTTCAAAGACAAATGTGGAAGTGGAGCTGTAATGATGCCAATCATTTGAATACTTTTACATAGGCCAGGCCTAAAGTTTAACTATGGGCAGAGAATATATTTGATGCCGGACTTGAAAAAACATGATGAGTATTTTCTTCAGTTTCCTTTTTAAACAGAGCTACTCCTTAGAGAGTGACTAAAACCCTTAGAGTGACTCAACTTAGTGATGAAGAGGCAGCACACAGATGACATGTTCTCCAGATTAGTTACGGAGCAGGTTTCCATAGCAGGCTGAAAAGGGCATGTACATACAGTTACACAGAGACTGAAACAGGACTAATCTTTTCCTACTCCCAGTGAGAGGATGTTCTTGATACAATACAAAGGAGGAAGATAATCAATTTCAGATCATGTAACTCTTACAAACTTGGTCAGAAATGTCAGGAGCAGATTACTTTTTGTCATACAGAGAAACAGGCACAACCTGGAATGCTTCTTCCCTCTCAAGTACAGGCACCACATATCTTTTGACTCCAGATCTCAGCTAATGTATGTTTTCTCCTTGGATACACAACACTGGACCAAAGCACTGAATTACATTGTAGAAACCAAGAATTACCCCAAGGAATCAACACCAGACCAGTCCTAATTCTTCTACTATCCATAGAGGCACAATAAAAGAAGGTCCCTGTGTGACCAGAACCAGCAGACTAGGAGTTCTGGGAGTTCTGGTTTCTAAGAGCTTTAACTGTTAAAGTTATGAGCAAGCTACACAAACCCTTCAATAAGTTAAGGCTTGTAACCATAGGACAGAAGCTGCATATCTCAACTCCAAGAACAGTTTAAAACTTCCATTGGACAGAGAACTATTGTAAGCAAAGATTAAACACAAAAGACTTTTCCCACTCCACAAAAATTCCTTCTCATCAGGCTCTTCTGTGCTTAGTCTTTCCTGGATCCACACCTTAACCTGCTAATCATAACATGTCCCAGCTTCAGTGTCCTTCATATGTTTATTCATGAAGTGTCCCAGCTTCAGCTGGAAGAGAGGCACCAGCCTGGCTCAAGACTCCTCAAATAGAGGGTAGAGTGAGGTGTCCCTTATGTTACCATCAGTAGGTTATTATGCCAGAGTCTGCCATTTAAAAACTCTGAGGAGAAGGGAAGGGCAGAGGAAAGATGCTATGAATCCCCAGCTCTGGATAGTTGGTCAATACATCCTTTTTTTTTCCCTTTTGTTTCCTATTCTTCTGGATTTAGACAAGCTTGTTATCTAGCCCACAGAGAGGCAGGCATTAGTTCCAGCTCTTAGCGATGTTTACAGTACCTAACTTTATCTGATGTGTAAACAGTTTAAGCTCTTAGATTAAGCAGTCTGGATGATCTTTTTAGGAACCAATATTTGCTTGAAAAAAAAAAATTACTGCAAAGCTTATGTTTTAAGACCTTGAGTAGGAAGCTTCACCCCAGAAGGTTGTCTGCAGACTGTCTCAGATTTTACATCCACTTCTCACTAGCGAGACATTAAAGGCAACTAGACTCCTGTTTCTGCACAGGAAATCTGATAAATTTTAAGCCATTCTTACACTCCCACATCCTCCCATTTAGGTCTGTACTGAGAGAGCACGAGATCTTTGTTCAAAGGGTCCTTGCAGATGCCATCATCTCCAGAGGCATTTTTCCTACATTTAATGTGCATGTTGCAACCTCATTCAGAACAGGAGCACAACAATTTTTCTATCTTACCCTGTATTTGGAGTAACAAAGGAAGCATTTAAGAACAAGTCTTACATTTTTCTGCTTAAGTGAAATAACAAACACGAACACTCAAATAGTCACATACGTGTTTTAGAGACTGCAACAAGGGAGGCAGTTCATGCTTTTCAACTCAAACTTTATCCTGGAACAGCGGTCAAATTAAAAAAAAAATATATTTAGAGACTTGTCACACTATAAAGCTTTTTAGCTACAATAAGGCTAGAAAGACTTACCTAAAGACTAATGAATTCTGACAGTTTTTTATGAAGAAATGCAGCCACAAAACTCAATTAAATACACACAAGAAGCAAAGGAACTGTATCACATAAAATTGGGGAATCATAGCCAGCACAATTCTCATAGACACAAAGTTGCTGTATACAAGTAAAACTCCAAAACCAGACATGCATATATAAGAAGCTTCCCTTCACCCACTTACCATTAATTTGCAAGTGGATGCACACACAACAAGAGTATCGTTAGTACAAGGACTTCAGGCATCACAAAAAAGTCCCAGGACCCCAGGTTCAAGAGTACCATTGAATAACAGGGATAAATTGTACTAATAATCGTTAACCAGACTTGAAATCAAGGTGCCTGGCTTTTGCAATCTCCAAATTTAGATCCATCAAACCGCATGACGAGAGAGCTGCTCTACAGGCAGATCGCGCTTCAGGCTGCTCCTTCAGGAGAAACCCACAGGGCCCTTCCCACACTGTGCAACCAGAGCATGGGCAGCGCCACGTATGAGGTTAATGTCCAACCAAATGGAAGGCAGAGGCTCCTGAGCCCTTCAGAAACACGGTAACCGGAAAAGTGTGAGGAATTGTGTAACAGAAGCCCAGAAGGAAACTCCAGTTTGGCGAGAGGTATAAATGGAAGTGTGTGCACGCGCACCGTCGATGCCTTCTAGGAAGAAAGTGGATCTATCACGTGGTGCTGTAGTACTCATCTGTTCAAGGACTATGATTCAGTGCCTACAGGGCGTGTTGGATGGAGTACAGATGCACAGATTAATTGCACACCATATACGTGTCTGGCTGCTGACAGGAAAAGGCTACACATACACACAAACACAATTAAGAGCACTCAGAGAAGTTAAATCATCTGCTGTAACAGGACTGACTGAAGCCTTGTTGGCTTCAACTACAGAAAGCTTCCATATCATCTCTGTTGGAAGGAATCTCAGAATAAGTGAGACTAGTTAATTTTCACAATAGACAGGGTTTAGTGTGAGGGTCGCCGTGCCCAGCATGAGCTAGAGCAAACATTACCTACTATGGAATTATTTGCATTGCTATACATGAACTTACACAATTTATCAGGGACATCTCATGTGGCAAAGACACTGCCAAAGAACTGGATGATTTATGGGTGTTCTTATAGCAGAACCTCCTGTAGCAGGAACTTTCCAACACAGCAGACATTTTCCAGCAATCTCTGAATACTGGAATATGACAAAAACAAGACAAAGGAAGTGAGAAGACTTACATAACAATAAATCTCATTAATAAAGATATGCTTGTCACTGTGGCTAAACTATAAAATTACTTTTGCCTTTTGGTACTGTCATAAGCACCACAGAAAGCACAATAACAAAGGGAGGCTGACTTCATAAAGAGCAATGCAAAACTCCTTTGGCTGATCCAAAGGCTTCCAGTAGCTTTTTTGTCTTTCAATAAAAATCTGGCTTTCAAAGATTAAGACAAGAAAAATATTAACTTACTCATTATCTTATCACTCAAATCTAGAAATGGATGTCAGCCTTCTCGGCCCCCATCTCTCATATTTTTGTGGGAAATTAGTTATTTGCTTAAAAATAGAAGTATCAGCAAAAATAGTATTAAAAAACAAAACAAACACCCCCCCAAAAAAAAAACCAAAACAAAAACAAAAAAACCCAAAACAAAACAAAAAAAACACACAACAAAACCACCAACAGTGACTAAGATCTTCCAGATCTGAAAGAATGAAAGGTTTTCACTTGGATGTACTTTCAGTTAACGTATCACTGCAGAGAAATTAAAGGAGTTCCCCAGGCTACTACTAACCTTGCTTCTATCTTATAAAGATGTTTTATTAGGAATCATTCAGCTACAGAAACTCAGTCTAATGTTGCAGTAACAGGGAAACATGCATTTGATCCTTATTTTTACTACAGACTTCCTATTTGCTTCCAGGTAATTAATGTTGCTGTGCCCCAGTTTCTTATCTTATCTTTCCTAGTCACGAGGCAAAACATCCAACACTGAGCAGAGCAGGACTTTAGCCAGGTGTGCAGTCTTTGAATTCTGCTACACCAAGAGTTACTAGGGGCAGCAATGGATGAATCTTGAAGGGGATAAGCATAGAACAGGCTGTTTAGTGACCCTTCAAGGCAGTCAGTGAGGACACACTGGGTGAAGCACACATGCAGAACACCTCCCAGATCTCTGCACTACATCATGTTACAGACAGAAGTTGCTAAAGCAGTACAGACTCCAACTTTACTTCAGTATGTACATTACAGTTCTGCCCCCAAAAAATCTTTTACTAAGACTACTTTGAATAATAATAAAAGAAACCATGCAAATGTTCTAAATTGCTGATCAAAACATGGTTTCACAGAGATTACAAATAAAAATAATAAATAAGCTGCACAAGTTAAACAAAATGTGCTTGAGAGGGGGAAAAAGTTTCATTCAGGTCAATCAACTGCAACACTGGTCACTGCTAGATTATTACAGGAGTGTCCCAAGATGTCCCACAGTTAGAACAAACTTATTAAAAACAACGCTGCACCTACACTGGGACAACTTTCTAAGATGAAAATTGAGTGTAAGAGTATAATTTCCATTCTACTAGACATATTTAAATCAAATTTATAGAAAAAGATGCTCCCATGGAAGAAGTCTTAGAGTCAGAGATAAATTTGTGCTCAAACCATTAACAGGATCCAAAAATTCTATCCCTATCTCATACAGCAAAAGTCTGAAGAATAAACCACACTTAGAAAAGTAAAACAACCTTCTTGGTTTGTTTGTCAGACAGAGTATCCTCCATGATCATGAACACCACGCTTATGACAACAGAAAAGTTATTAAGCAGTTCATGAGGATGTGAACAAAGTTCTCAAGAAATCTGGCAGAGAAATAATGGTAGCTCAGAAAAGTGGCATCTCTAACTGTTTCCGTGTCACATTCTTAACAGATACCAGAGGGCACAAGCAGCTACAGTTTCTTCACCAACACTGAAACCTCAAAATAAATGTACCACTGCCATGACAAGCAGATTCAAAACCTGCAACTTCAGGCACAGAGTTGTCACACCCTGATGATGCTTGAACACAACATTAATGAGAACTAATTCATGCTAGTTGTGAGAAACCCCATATTTGTGCACATACACAGCACCACAAGAGCAATGCATGGTAGGAAATTAAACTGAGGAAGGAACAGCTTCCTTACCTTAAACTCCTGTACATACTATCAGATTTTTGATTATCATAAGGAATTATCAAACAGCATTTTACAGACATTTAGTTTCTTCCACTGAGCACTCTGCCTGTAACGGGAAAGAGCTGCTTCAGTACCCACTTATGTCAAGGATCACTGTTCCAAAAAGGTATATTGGGGTAGTGCCAAGCCACTGAAGCAGATTTATTTCCAAAAACACAGCTATAACTTTTCTACTAGCCAATAAAAGTTACTACCTAAAGGCAGAGACTCTCAACCTCCTTCCAACTGCAGCTCTTTCTAGTTTATTGTCATAAGCCCATATCCGCAAGACCAAAGGTAGAACACTTCACTTCCCTTGATACGTCCATCTGCAAGAGCAGGGGAATGGCAAACAGGATCGTTCCCCAGTACACAAACTCAAGTAAAATTAAGTCACACACAGAATGACATGGAAGTTTAAAAGACACACAAGGTGAAAAGCAGCTTACTTAAGACCAGATAGTGACAAAAAAGGGGTGGTGGAGAGGGGCAGAAAGAGATACAGACAGAAACCAGCCCACTGATGGATATACCTGATCCATCCTACTTTTCTGAATGCTTCTGTTGATGGGAAGTTTTTTAATATAGTCACTATACTCTAAAGTACCCTGGGCTCCCACAAAGCTGCTGTTTCACACCCACAAAAGAAGTGTAGCTTTGGAATTTCTGGTTTAAACTGAATTAATATTCCATGCAATCAATTTTATGAATGCCAGTGTTCCATTAGGTGTCCTAGTAAGTAAATAAAATGCTTAAATATGGGATTTGCATTTCACATCTTACACCATTTTAGGTATTTCCAATGGAAAAAAAGAAGTGAGGAAGTGAGCCCTAAACATCTCACTCTTTGCACAAAAATGGCTCTAAATTTCACTCAGCCACATCAGCATCCTTCACGAGTCGACAGTTAGAAACATTCTCTACAAGAGAACAATGTAATAGTTTAGTGGTTTATCTGAACTTATTGGTACATTTCATCAGAAATCAGAGCTCCCCAGAAGTTTTCTTAACTATGAAACGTTTTGAAAGCTTAAGAATTAACAAAGTTTTTAATAAGTTGTATTATCTGTGCCGCTGTTCCTGATTTTGAATCTGCTGTCAAGCTGAATGCTTCCTCACCCTCACCAGGCTTCTTCTGTGTGCAAGCATTGTTATCAGAAATATTCAAAACAGTAAAGCACTCAAGAGTTGCAACACAGTTTAAAGTCACCACCATAAACGCCAAGCCCAACATGCAAATTCATAGCTTTCAGCCTTCTCCTCAGTGTGTAGCTCTGTGCTGAAGGATAAAAAACTTCTTTCTGGCCTCTTTACTCTTTAAAAATGGCTAACTGGATATTATAAGGGAAAACAAGCATTTCTGAGGAGTCTGAGCTTCAAGATTTTGGTTCCGCTTTCAAAAATTCTACCCAAGTCTACTTTTCTCTATTTACAGAATAGATACTCAGAGACTAAAATAGACTCTATGCTAAGTTAAAGAAACCAAAACCTGTCCACGTGTATAGGCTTTCTTTTTTTCCATTTCTGAAGGCAAAGAGCAAGCAGTTCCAGAGCCTCAGCTTAGTTAGAAAGGACAAAAAACTGTCTTACAATTATTTGAGGATAAGAGACCAGGCCAAAATAGTACAAGTCTGGGAGAAATCTCTGTATATGGAAGCAAGCCCCTAGACAAATTATTCGAATACGAGATCGACTTTGAACTTACCTGAGGGGAAAAATGAAGCATCTGCAGCTACCAGCCTTGTTCTTAAAAATCTCTCAACTCAGAACTACTCAAAACATTAATTTATACAGCTGTACTGTATCACAGTTAAGTGCAGGCAGACTTTCAGCCTACCGCTGTTACTTGACTAAAAGGAGAAGTTAAGCAAGACCCAATATCTGTTCAGTCTAGATTAATGTACTTTCAGTTTTAAAACATTCTTTAATTTACACTGTCTCTATATAGCTATAACCACAAAGAAATGCATTCTCCAAGTATTCTTCACTGGCAGAGAAGTCTTGGCAATTTATTCCTTTCCTCAGCAGAAAAGGCGATAAAAATCAAGGAATGCCATTCCTTGCTTTCAATGAGGAGATAGCAAACAATCTGCAAAAACAATTTTGTTGTACATATATGAACAAGTACCTGCAAAGAAAAAGGGTGAATTCAGTACCACCTTGTAGGTTGAGTGTCCCATTATATTCTAAAGTACATACAAAATTAAACTAGCGCAACTATACAGAATTCAAAGGCAGGCATCAAGGCAATCAATCCCATGTTACTCCTGAATCTCACTGACAGTGGAGATTGCTTGTGACAAAGATCACAGGAATAAATTTATCTCCAAACTTTTATTTAAAGCATTTGCCTTCACAACTTTGATGGGAGGACATCCTTTAAGAGGTGTCTGCAAGACAGTAAGTGGTTCCTAGCTTAAAGATCTGCTCTGTCATCAGACCTGAAAATGTCCATTTTCCCAACAAAAAAATCCAAATCCCAAAATCCTCCCAATAAAAAATAAGTTGGCCTGAATTACCAGCTTTTTTTTTTTTTTCCTTAAAAAAACCCCACATCTAAAAGCAGGAAGGATGTTGGAATTTCATAAGATATAACCCTTTCGGGTCCCCCTTACAAGTGACTTGTCAGTGACAACAGTTTATTAAAATTGGATTAGTAAGAATTATTGCCACTTCTTTACAAGCCTCATGCAGTAAAAGGAAAAGCCTTGAGATACAAGACTTTGAGACTTAAAAACTTGAAATTGAAAATGAATGTAATGAGCTATAAATGCTGAACAGAACTGCTACAAATTTATTTAAGCTTAGAAGGAGCTACTAGACAGAGGCAGTGGTAGGAGACAATATTAACCACTTTATCACCTGCCTCCATTATCTCCCAGGGGACACAAGAAGACAGATCTTTTATTGCCGTACAGCACAGAAAGGGTAGCTCTGAGAAAAAAGGAAATTAAGAAAAAACAGCATTATAAAAACTGGGAGGGGAGAGAAGGCCATCATGCCAGGAACACAGTTAAAGCCATGCTGTAATTGAGAAGAGAATTGCAACTAATCCAAGAAAGCAGCTGCAGTTATGGGTTATGTAGCAGCTTGTCTTTTCACCAAAGTCAAACTTCCATCAATGTCTGTGTTACAGCAGAGAAATTCTGCCTGTCAAATACTTGCAGGATTTCATATCTGTATACACTTACACTTTTCCTCCACCTAACCATTAAAAACAATGTCAACTTTCTTGTTTGCAGATTGGAGTCAAAACTGCAACTTTTCATCAACCACCTTTTATTCCAAAGGTGTTGCCATTCACACTAATTCACACTTTAACTCCAATCCCAAGCACACACAGCCCTCAACACAAAATGCATAACAGTCAGTCAACACGTTACTGTTACGGACTCAAACAGATTTTGGTTGTACTTTGCATGTTTATTCAACACAATTCCTCCCAACTCCTAAGAATAAACCAAGATTTCTCTCCCATTTGCTTTACTCTTTAGACTGCAACAGCATCAAGATTGTCAAACACTCGGAAGTTCCCCAGAAAACTCAGCTCTGCCACCATGAGCACTATGTTTATGTAGTGAGACCATCTTGCCTTCTGAGTTTAAAGACCAGAGTTTTATTATCAGTTGAATTTTGGTTTGGTTTCCTTTTTTTTTTTCTAATCTTTCATGTTATCCTTCCTTCAGCTAAGGCAAGTCCTTCAACTTAACACCATTTTCAGTGGTATCATGGGATGACAAATTCTCTCCAATCTCGTGAGATAGCATTACACATGTAGCCATTTAAAGTCACATCTAACCAAATGGTGTTTAATGAATGCTGAGATATAAAAGAAAAAAGGTACTCTGTCCATGTACAACAGACATAACAGCAAAAAGAATTTGCTGGAATGTGTAAAATATTTTTTCATTTCCCCAGACACCCTTCACAGGACTATGCCAGTTACTTTAACAGTAGCCACAAAATGATCTGCCGTGTGTCATTTCCTGCTCTTCGTTACACACGTGCACAAAAAGCTGCTGCTCGGCAATCAAAATTCTGGTAAGCTGAAAAGAAGTCACTAAAAAATAATTTTTTTGCCAAATTACCGTTCCAGTTACATACACGATTTATGTCAGTTTTATACTAACACACGTTTTCGAATTTGGGTTTCTTTTTGAACATGACACCACCACAAAGATGGTGGTTTCCAATTTTCTTTAAACAGAACAGTCTGTCAGAACTATCTGGGGAGGCCAGTACTTGAAACTCAAGTTTGCTTTGAGGCAACAGGTTAGTAAACCATGGTCTTAAATAATGACTGTAATGCAGGGACACATCACATTTTGAATATACTTCTGAAAAGACCAGAAATACAACACTGGTTTGAAAGAAATCTGAATGCGGAAGGATGTCCTCCTTAACTTCTCAGTAGGGCTTGTGTTTCCATGAAATGCAAATCAACAAAATCTTGGATCTTTAGGATATTCCACCAACTGCCAGCATTACATACGCCTGCAGTTTCTCAGGCTACTTTCCCTGGCAGCACAGAGTCACAAGAAAATACAAATCACAATGAGTACCTGAGGGTGAGTTAAATTTCAGCTTTGCTCGACTGTCTTTGGATAGACTTCAGATTAGGACAAACTGTTCATTGGTTTTAGCCAGGAAAACAGTCAAATTCATTTGAGTTTTGCTGGTTGAGAATGTTCAACTATGAGTTTGTGCAACTGCTGCTTCTTTAGTAATAGTAAAGGACGGTAAAAGCTGCGCAACAGATCAAAACATTCAGAAGGCCAAAAATTAACTTGCTTTAAGTTGTTCTTCTGATTCTGATGAACTACTCACCTCACCCTTAACACAAGACCAAACAGGCAATTCAGACCATGAATGCATAATGCAAAATCAACAGACATCACCAGATCAAAGAAACATCTCAAAACAGATTTTCCCAACACATCACTACCGAGAAGCACAGAATCAGAATGGTTTGGGTTGGAAGGGGCCTGTAAAGGTCATCTAGTCCAACCCCCTGCCATGGCAAGGGACATTTTCAAATCCATCAGCTCACTCAGACCTAACTTCCAGGGATGGGGCATTCTACCACCTCTCTCAACCTGTACCAGTGTTTCACTATTCTCATCGTAAAATTTTCTTCCTTGTACCTAGTCTCAATCTGGCCTCTTAGTTTAAAACCATTGTCCCTTGTGCTATTGCAACAGGCCCATTTAAGAAGTCTGTCCCCATCTGTCTTATAATCCCTATTTTGGTACTGGAAGGTGCTCTAAGGTCTCCCTAGAGCCTTCTCTTCTCCAGGCTGAACCACCCCAGCTTTTTCCACCTGCCTTCATAGGAGAGGTGCTCCATCCCTCTAATTGTTTTTGTGAGCCTCTTCTGGACTCACTCCAACAGGTCCATGCCTTTGCTGTGCTGAGGACTCCTGAGCTTGACACTACTCCAGATGAGGTCTCATGGGAGTGAAGTAGAGGGGTAGAATCCCCTCCCTCAACCTGCTGCTCCCCCTGCTTTTGATGCAGCCCAGGATACAGTTGGCTTTCCAGGATACAAGCACATATTGACAGCTCATGTTGAGCTTTTCATCCACCAACACCCCCAAGTCCTTCTCAGGGCTGCTCTGAATCCCCCATCCCCCAAACTCTACTAATACCAGGGCTTGCCTGGACCCAGGTTCCAAACCTTGCAGGTGGCCTTGCTGAACCTCATCCTGCCCTGGGCAGCAACATCCTCAGCCACTCAGCCCAGAACATCCAAGCTATTGGGGACCCAGCAGGAGACCTTCCACTGCTCAATGAGATGGTACCGGACTTGGTCAGCCAGGATGGTCCCAGCAACATCCCTGTGCCTGGGGATCCTGGTGGCACCAGCAGAGGCATCTCCCACTACAGCTCTGTCTTGGTCTCACTGCCCATGGAGCTGCCCACCTCCAACTGTGACATCCCTCCAACACTGTTCTGAGTCTCGAGCAACTCAACACCATCAGGACAGGACCCCCAGAGCTCTGATGGAATAAAGGGACAGCCTTCCCACCAGCCCAGCCTGGCAGGCTTGAAAAGGGGGGGAAAAAGCATACAGGCACCTTTCCAAACCTACCCAGCAAGTGCAAGGCTCTCCCAGTCAGCACTAGGGTGATGGAATTAAACATACAACAGGGACAAAATGGAGTTTGGGGCGCTGGGGTGGGTATGAAGCCATGGTGTATCTGAGACTTGTGTTACCTTATTTAAGTTCTTGTTACACCTTTGCTCTTGTTTTTTCATGTAGCATGCCAAATGATACATAGGCTATTATCTTCAGAAAAAGCAACACCACCAATATGGCTACAAAAAAAAATCAGTTTACACAGTAGTTTAATACAAACAGGAATCACAAATTAAAAACATGAACTATATCTGCTAGCAGAAAAGTCCCACTTTCAAGCAGTAAAACCCATCAAGTTTAAGTTTCATGCAGACCAATATCAACAATTCAGTTTTTACAGCATTCTCACAGAAGGAAGAAAAACACCACCAGCACCAAAAAGTAACCACAGAATAAATACTGCAATATCCTTATGCAGAACTGTACAATTCTATGCTAAACAAGATTGTCCAACAGGATAAGTGCAACTCTGTTTGAAAACTACAGTAGCTGTTAATCAGCAAGTATTTTCCTTCTGCCCCTCCTTCTCCCCACTTTTAACACCAGTGCTAGCTTCACACAAAGAAAAAGAGGGAGAACTAGTTTCTTTTGAATTCAGCAGGTTAACCTGTTTCTCCTGCTGGACACAGTAGCAGAAAAGACCTCCAACTTAGCTTACCTCCATCACAAAATTCGAATTTGCAGAGCAAGAAATGCTAACAAGTAGACTGATGCAAATGATGGGGGGTTATTTAATAAGGGCCCCACATCAGCAGGTTTAGAAAGTCACCTTCTGCACCAAGTCGTGATACATGAATAATCATTCAGCATCTTTTATAACCAAGACCACCACAGGAAGGACATGGGATCCTGACTTAGGACTACTTCAGAAACACCTCTCAAGGTACAGGATTTTCTACCTAGTGGCCTTAAATAACATAAATTGATTAGCTTCCCTCCTCCTCTATTCTTTGGTGTCAAAAAATTCTTACAATCAGCATCACAACCAGAACTACCACTAACTTTAAATACATTGATTTTCAGCGCTGATACAAGAATAAGTACAGACATGTTCCTATTTTTACGGAAGTTATAAACTCAAGCATAACTTGAAGAATATCCTTCTAGTAACAGAAGGGTTTTTTTCATGAAATATCTTTTCTTTGTCTTTATACTTGCTAAAAATGCAGAGATGAAGAAAAGCCCTGAATTTTCTCCTTAAAAGTTAAAGGATCTTGACACTGAATGTAGACTATTACCCCTTTACAGTCTGATTTATTAAATGCAAATGGATGTTTTTTGACAAAGAAAGAACAGCCAAAATGATTCACACCAAGTGCTCACCTAGGTCAACAGCAGGTATTTATTTAGGGAACTATCCTCAGGACCCCTTTAGAAGTAGTGCAAAGGCTACCTGAACTACAAGTCATCTCTGCACATTTGATATGCACATCTTCAGCCTCTCCAGCCAATAGTGACAGCAAATGCCACAGTCCAACTAAGTACTTTGTGAGGGGAGAGGGGAAAAAAAGCCTGATTTATTTTGCACTTATTACCTGATAACTGGGTGCCAACTTCAGACGCCATTAAGAAAAGTTACTCATTCTGTCAGCCTGTGCTGTATATCTTATTTGATATACCTTTATCACATCACCTTTTGATTTCCTTAAAATCAAGTCCTCAGATATATAGGTTAGCAAACTACCTTTACATTCTAAGATTTTCAATCACCTTACACATCAGTTTGGTCTATGACTAGATTTTATAGAAAGCAGACATGTATATTAGTTTGCTACCCAAGAAACTAGGTCAACCATCTTCTGAAATCCATTCAATCTCTGTAAACAAGCAGAAAAAGGCAAGAGTGGTATGGTAGGGTTTTGTTTGGATCATTTGAATTCTTCAGCCTTTATTAGAACAAGGATGTTCTGCAGTAGCTTCATGTATTTTCCTTAATCTACTCCTAAAGTTCACTGCCCTGGATGACAGTACTCTTTAAGTGGCACCTGAACAGATCATTAATCCAATACTAAGCCCACAAGGCTGCAGCTGTTAACAAAGTTCATCTTCTGCCAGTGTTCTCTTCCCATCTCCGCTTTCCTAAAGTCCTCCCCTTCTTCGCTTACCCTACGAGTCAAATTCTGAATTCTCAAGCAGCACAACAAATCAAGAGTGATCATATAGTGCAGAAGTCCCGGATCAGCCATCAACCCCAAGTCTCAATCACATCCCAACCTTTTGTTTCTACTCCCAAAAGTACTGGGAATTGCCACTTCCTCAGCAGTCAGGAGAGCTGTTGGCATGGCTGTGCAAGACTCTCCATTGGCTAAGGGATACCACCAGTTATGATCTGCAGGGGGTTTTGGAGTTTGTTTGGGTTTCTTCTTGTTTTTTTCACTTATAAAACTGTACTTCTGTACATTGTCCATCCGCCAGTGTGGGGAAAACAAAACCACAGTTATAGTATTGCCATGAAGAAGATACCATTCCTAGGATTACATACAACCAGTATAAAAAACAGAATAAAGACATCATCTGTTCCTGAGCTAGTACACTATTTTTAGACAAAGAAAACTACCATAAACCAAGAAGTTTAATATTTATACTCACCACCTGGGCTTACAAATTTGTATTGAATACAAATTAATTTTTGAACAACAGACGACAGGAATAATCATATTCCAACTTTTAAGTGACAAAATTATTCAAGTATCTAAAACAATGGAGAACCAGCAGTATTATCATCCCCCTACCCACACTGCTCTTGTTTGGACACCAGTGTCAGCAAACCTGAATCCACCAGCTCAAACTCTCTTCTCATACCAACAAGGATACAGAGCATTTTGTTCCCACGTCCTAAGAAAGGTGGGGAAGGAACAACGGGATTTTAAACTCTTTTGGACTGAAATTCTTTAAATTAGAGGGTAGGTTGTTTTTGTTTTACTGAGATGCACGATGTCACTAAATGCAACATCTTTTCCATGAAGCCAGGAACACTTACAGCGCCGTGCTTTCCCTGCCATGCCCAGTACAGCTGTTCTACATTTACTTAGCAACAATGCAGAGCACTCTGCAAAGGTTTGCTGTAAGTTCAGAACAGGAGAACAGCCTACATTTCATGTTTCCTTCCTTCTGCAAGGTTGAGTCACATCCTTAGGTCTCCTTTTAGAAAGCTAACAAGCCATGGTAGTAGGAAAAAAAAAGTCTTTAATGAACAAGCCTTGCCTTCAAGAGAACATACAGCACTGACAGAGGCCACAGTTCAATTCTTTGGCTCATCTTCTGCAGTGATACAGACAAGAGAACTGCACATCTTTTTTTTGCTTAGAAGCAAAACCCAATGCTCCTCACAGCCAGAGAGCTTCGTCAAAGGATTTCCAAGATAAATGAAAGGCGCTAACATTAATGAGTGAATAATGCAGACAAATTACTGTATATAAAAAAAAAACAAAACAAAGCACCCTCACATGGGAGAAAGCAGAAAGTTCAACTAGCTTTAAAGACAATGTCTTTCTACACAGCAAGTTCAAAAGTATAAAATTAAGATCTGCATTTGTTTCATTTGATCTCTCTAGCACTTCAAATAAAATAAAGCTTTATCCTATTATATCTTAAGCCATGACTGCCAGCAGATGAAACAGTTCTTGCCTCATTTCCTCTGTTCTATCAAGTGGAACAGCACTGGGTAAGTTCACTGCTTAAAACTACTACTACCCCACAAGCTGTTTGTTTGAAGTCTGGACCAGTTTCACAAGCCTGTTCTGCGTGGCCCAACGAGTACACAGGCAGGGCAAGAAAAACTGTTACCTTGAATCAAGTAAGTCCAACCATTAGACCAACTTCTGTTTATGCAATATAGAACTACAGTTCATTTCATCACACTGAAACAGAGGGACCTCTTCAAACCACCTACCCTGCACACCTGTATGATCAAAACAATTGAGCAACTGGGATTGGAGCATCTCAACAAAGACAATGAAATCACATCCGAGATCAGCTGGTACAGCTGTTTATGTCAGTTTAACTTTTGACTGCACACTCCATCTATTGGATTCTGAAACAATTATTCACATGTCACAGAGTATTTTGTATTATGATTTAAATATATATTTTATATTGATGTATTATAAATACTATGTTTATAAGTATTAAGCAACAGAATATGCATTTCTATCTAAACCTTCCAGTGAGTCAGAAGCTGGGCAAGGAGACAAATGCAAATGTAATCATTTTCCTATAAACATGATAAGCAGACAGAACTGATCCCCTGTTACCAGGCAAATAGATTAGATAACACACTACCACCTTTTCTGCTCTGGACAAGCCAAAGGTCCCAATATACTGTTTCAATCTCCATATGTTCTGTAGTCTGCTACAGACATAGGTTTAGACAAAATACATTTAAGTCAATAATAAAAGGTGCAAGTCTCATTAAGCATGAGATAGCTATGAGGCTGTACCTTTCACAAATGTTTTCCAAAATATTTTTTTTGTAGTCTAGCTACCTACTAAAACAACAATGCAGCATGTCTAAGAAAAGAATATCACCTTTTTCAAACTTGTTCAAAACAAACTAGAAAAGCCCAGCTGGATTTTCAGAATTACTCCCATATAACTAAGAAATGTATAAATATATCCCATTATAAACTCTTGGGCAGTACTAGACACTGACACATGAGAGTTGTATCTTTCAGTAGGCACTATTTGCAGCCTATGATAAACACTACTCATCCTAGTTAAGAAAAAAAAATAGGAGATACTAAATTTAGTTCTTCTCAAATGATACTAGAAAAACTTCAAGTATTGACCCTGAAAATCGGTGTCACTGCAAAAGTAGGAATTTTTTTTTTCTGGAAGCATTGTTTTAGGAAAGAGTAGTGGCTCATGGCTCTTCACAGAGAAGTTTGCTTCTGCACTGTAAACTGTACTTGGGCCCAAAAGGAAATTTATCAAAAATGCAAACCAGATACTACAGTCTGCCCCAATTACAAGTATTGAGAAACCCTGAGAACCACAGCATAAAGTGAGGGTGGGGGGGAAAAGGCCATGTCCTATTCAACAAGCCATCCCTGATTCCAAAGCACCATTCAAACAAAACCTGTTTGGACTTCTGGCCTGACTGTTCCCTGCACTCAGAGCTAATTAACAGACTACAGGGAGCATGCTCCCAAAATCCCTGAACCTGCTCCATCAGGAAGAGGGGCAGTAGGCTTGGAACTAGGTGATCTTTAAGGTCCCTTCCAACCCAATCCGTTCTGTGAAAAACAGGAAAGTTCAAAGACAAAATTCAAACAATTTCCTTTTCAGGCAGTTCTAGCCTCAGCTTTGCAGAGATGATTACAAGTGTTAATGGTGCGAAATGAAACATGCAGTAGGATAACAACCAGGGCCTGTTGTACTACTCAGATTTTACTAGTAGCAGTTACTCCAAAATTTTTGGTTTAGGAGCATTCAGGGGAGCACAAAGCAGAGAAAAGCATGGCTGGTAAGAGCAAAAGAAAAACACAAAGAATGTTATCTATGTCAGATATTTCCTGAAGTACAAGCAAGAAGAGCTTTCTACACAAATGCCAAATAAAAGAGGATTAGAAAGGACAGAGCAGTAAGAGTGAAACTATCTGACCAGAGGTAAAACACGAGCATGAACCCCACCTTCCAGTTACTTCCATTGAAGCACTGCAGGCAGGACTCAGCCTCCACTTTCTGCTGCAAGCCAGTCCTGTAACAGCAGCCTCAGCAATTTCTGAAGCAGAGCACAGCTGAGAGCAGAGGGAGAGATGATGTTACACACAATAACCGGCTGATAAGAGAAAAAAATACTTATACAAGATGCCCTCCTTCAGTGAAGGGCAGCAGATGAAGTGTAGAAATTCAGACTCTGGGACTGCCTAAGGCAAGGGGGGGGATAAAAAGGCTACCTTAACTAAACCAGCTCTAAATCAAGCAAAAAAAAATAAAAAAAAGGACACAAAAGCACAAGTACTTTAAAGAATTAGGGTATTTATAAAGTACTATGATGACTATTCAGACATATTTAACAAGGCTTTTACTCACTATTTTTTTCTGTCTCTGAACTCCCAGAAAGTTGTAACACTAGTTCAAATTAAGACTGAACACTGTCCTTGAAAAGAGATACACTGAAGTACCAACAAAAAACAGCTTATCTGTCTTATGATTATGTTATTAAGAAATATCTTGAACTGTTAAATGAAATTTGTGCTCATTTACAACACATGATAAAAATTAAACACCCAATCCCAATCCTTTTGCAGAGAACAACATTTTACCAGGACTAAAGTAAATAATTCAGTTGTTTTTTGTTGGTTTGGTTTTTTGGTTTTTTTTCAAACACTGATTCAGAACCAGGAAATAGACCAATTCTAAGCACAACAATTGTGCTTTTCATTTTAAAGGAAGCATTTGACCTGCACCTTTTTTTTTTTCAGCATGCTAAAATGCTTAGACCAAAGCTGACATGTTCTCTGAGGAAGTGATAGCTATACGACAGTGGAAGCTAAACACAAATTACTTGAACTTAGTAAGTGATTTTTAGTTCTTTTACTGAAGCTATTGCATATACATTAAAACCACAAAATTATGCAGCACTGAATCATTCTGGCAGTGTTATATACGCAACACATTGTGAAAAATCGAACTATATTGTACTTGGTATTTTTTATTTCCTGACAACTGTCAGCGACACACAGCGTGCCCTGATGAGTGAGTGTATGAATGCCTGTCCCCTGGCAGGGAGGACCTGCCCTCAACAGATGGAATGAGAGCACAAGCAAAGCCTGTATCACTGGTACACCAAAATAGAGGCTTAAAAATCAATGAAGTGTTTTGGCCAGCAATGAAAATTTTGGTTTCCAAAGAACACACGTGGGTTCCACATCAGCTCAAATTTGCTTTGGATACAAACTGCCCTGCTTGGGCACTGTACTGAGACACACACCTACAAAAATCTATACACATGAGAGTAACTAAGATACAAACTTTCTTGAGTCCCATTCTGGAGACAGATGGCTGTTGAATTGCTTTTGGGTTTTTTTTCCTTTACAAATAAAGTTTTATCATGACTGTACTTCCTTTTCTTTTTAGTGCTGCTACTCCAGCTCTCTCCTGACTCACCCACATGTAGCTATGCTTCAGCATGCTGCACTTTGTGTTCTTTATTATAAAGTGTCACTACGATTCCTACTTGAACTGAAGAGACTTAAATTGAATAAATCCGCCCACAGAGGTAAAGGTGGGTAGAGCTGATAGATCACATAACTAAACACACAAAAAACCTACAATAAGGCCAGAAACAGCACCCAAGGTTCTAATTTTTTAAGTCTTTGTTTATGTGTCCTTTTCCACATAAAAGCACCTCAGGTTTGAGCACCAATGTTTGTCACGTTCCGAATATCACATCAGAAGCCAGCTGTGCTTCTAAGAAACCCAGACCAACTTCTGAGATCAAAAGCACTCCTGTGATCAGTCCCTTCCTTGGTAGGGGATAAAAATCTCTACCTTAAGACTGAAGAGAGATTTGCTACCAAGGAATGCCAGGCTTTCAAGAGACAGCAAGTTTCTACCAAATTTAATCTACAGGAAGTGTTTCTAGTCCTCCTAGATGCAAAGTTGAACAGCCAAATATTAACTGAACCTAAGCCAACACAGAAGGTCTGGTAAGAAAAAGCAAAAAATCACAGCTCCACTAGCAGAGGCTGCTGGTCTTTTTTTTACCCAGGAGTAAACACTTGTTCCTTTTTTTTTTTTTTAAACACTACAGTTTTCTAACCAGCATAAACCTAATTCATAGTATTTCTCTTAAAAAAGAAGCTTCCAAGAAAAAAAACCAAAACCAAGTCAATAAATTCAACAGGGTAGTAAACATTTTTTTACCCTTCCTTCTACTGACAGAAGGAACAGCAGCTTTATACTTCTCACCTTGGCTGATACTGTTTCTCTTCTACAGGGAAACACCAGAAGCCACAAGACTCTACAAAACAAAGAATTTATGGATTCTCCCCTCCAGTGGCTACAGTAGGACAGAGCTACCTGTCAAATTAAACAGCTAAACAGAGCAATGTGGATGACAGAGTCACAACTGAAAAATAAAAACCAGCTCAGTTCTCCTCCCTTCAGCATAAAGGAAAAAGGAATTCATTGCCCAATATTCTGCTAATAAAGCTGTAGCATCATTTTAACTTTTCTATAACATTTGAATGCTAAAAGTAGGTGTCTTTTACAACATGTGCCAGTTTGGCCCTAAAGCTGTGTGAATACAGTACTGCTAAAGGAATGCATCAATACCAAATGTTTACAGGAGCTACTAACACCAGAGTGCGAGCTCTTGAGAGTCACACAATGCCAGAATTAATACTTCCTTATTTCTCTATTCTCATGTCTCAAGCAACATTTTTACACCAGAAGAAACTAGAAACAACTTTGCCTTTTTGAATGGCCATGTGCTGCTGCTGCGATAACCAGCACGACCTCGAGCACTGCCATGTTCTGCAATTCCATTACAGAAGGTAAATGTAAAAAAGGGACTACAAACAAACACAAGAAACAACTGTGAATTTAGAATTTAGTAACAAAATGGAACAACAGCAAGAGAAAAGCAGCAAGTTCTATGGGGATGTGGCTGCAACATGTAAACCATTCCAAAAAGAGGTTACAGTCATTTCTAACCATGCAAAACCAACTGAACTTCTCTGTGCCTCTGCTCCTCCTGTAAAATAGGAAGTAAACTGCTTCCTCATCTCACTAGACCATTCTGATAATATATAACTTTACAAAAAGCAGTACTAGACTATCCATGAGGAAATTACCTGCATCTCTGGAGCAATCTAGCAAGCCATGAAGACATACTATTGAGCACTTGTTCACTAAACTAGCACCAGCCACTTCATGGGGGGGATGAAGCAAGGGTCCTAATGGAAGAAATAGCCTACAATTATGTATTCATGGCTGCTTCCTTTCTGCAGTGTCTTGACTTTTGAGCACTGCTTCACAGCCTAGCAGGGAAAACTCAGTATAAGCTCTTAACTAGGAGATGAGCCCAGACAATTCATCCTCATAGTTACAAGACCAGAATCAGAACCATTTGCTCACAACACCAGTTTTTACCACCAAAGTTATGTATTAAGACAGAGTGGTGAAGACATGTTGGCTAATAACGGCAATGGGCAAAACTCTATCTTTTATTTCACTGTGGTACCTTCCTTACAGATTTTTCAGACTCTACTTTTACCATCACAAGTTCCTTGTCCAACAGACCTATCTGCCTTCTTTACAAAATCCCAACTTCTACTCTTACTCCTCCGTCTTTCCCCACCCATCAGCTCTCTTTTACATATTTTCTTTGTCCAGCAAGTCGCTATTCCCCTTGATGTCCTCAGGATGCTGAGTGAGGGGCAGCATCATTCCCACACACCCTGCGTACTGACCCACACTTTCCACACAGCCAGAGAGCTCACAACCCAACCTCTCCACTTTTTTTTTTTTAACAACCTGGGCTCAACTCAGTTCCACAATCTAATTAATATTCTTCCCCTCTTTCAGCTCAAAGTAAGCTGCTCCTCCTCCTAGTTAATTGCCATCACCCCTCACCTCAGCAGTCCTCTCTATCCAGACCCATTTCTTCTCCCATGCTGCCTGCCTGGATACATGTTTATTAGAGCATGAGTTTTCACAGGACTGTAATGGGGTCATACTGAGGCCCATTCTGGACTAGGAACAGGGGAAAAAGCAAAGCAAGAGGCATCAGCCCTGCAAAAACACTCTGCTGTAAAGCTGACACACACTAGAGCTATTTGAAGAGCTGTCAAATTTTAAGACTCCCGTTACAACATCTGTTCCCAAGCTTCACTTTTGGCAGCTACTGAAGTAGTTTGACTGAAATTCCTTTGAAAACCTGACAAAATATTAACAACAATATTATATAACACTATTTGCTCAAGGTATTAGGTTTTAATCAATAGTCTCCTACACTGCCATTTACTCAACTTTACTGCCAGTCCCACATACGTTTAGTTCCCTACTGGGACACAGTTCTACCCCATGTTTATTAAGAAGTCGGAGTTACAGAATAATGGATAGTTTCTCCATAACAACTTTGAACACTGCTAAACCCAGAAACTTCAGAAAAGGTAAGAAAACAACTTGGGTTTTGTTAGGCTAATTGAAAGCTCTTGTAGGATCATCCTACAAACTTCAAGGTTGGAGACATCAGATAGATTATGTTATTCTGTTACTCCCACTAAGAAATTAATCCAGCTCTGAACTCTGAGATGCAAGTGTCAGAACAGGTAAAGCATCTACTGTTTTAGTGCTCAGGAGTACGTGATTTTAGCCAGTTACATGTGGGAAGAAGCAGCAAGTAATCTTCTACAACTAGTAGCCATAGCAAAAAATTTCAAAACCATCATTACAATTCAACTGCCCGTTCAGCTGACAAATCCTCATCTCCCCACATACAGCTTCTACACGTAAGCAAATCAATTAACTGCTTCCATAAGCAATCCTTACACAATGCTCTCTCTTGTCTGTATGATCTTCATGTATATAAAAGGTCAGCAATTTTATATGTGAGATGAAGCCTCATGAAGTCTAGTGGTTACATATTTCACTTCCACCTTCGGAAGGAACAGTTTCAAGTAACTCTATGTCTCAGCACATAAAAGGTGCAAATACAACAAGAAAGGAACTGGCTTTTCATGCCCAGAATACACTTTGCTTGAGAATTTTCACTTTCAGGGACACTAAACAGGAAGGTTTGTTTTTTGGGGGGTATTTTGTTTTTTGTTGTTTGTTTGTTTTTAAACAGCTATGAATATATTTCCTATTAATTCTTACAGCTTTTATTTTTTTTCCAGGATAACAGTGCTAGAATTCAGAAATTCTAGCTGCCTTGTTTTTTCCTTCAGTAGAAGGGTCAAACTGATTTGTGCATCAGAGGCTGAAACAAACACCTTTGTTGACAACAAGAAAAAGCAAGAATTCCGTTTCCATAAAGATGTTACCCTCAAGACTGCTATAATACAAAAAGAACCTGCCATCATCCAGTGCCACACCTGACTGGAAGAATAAGACCTGACTGGAAGAATAGACAATTAGACCTAACTTTTGAAGTTACAGAACTGCTACAGCCACTAGTCACAGAAACGGGGCTTTCCAGTCAGCTAATTTACAACTACGGCTCCCAGGAACTGATCTATTGCCTTGTGTAGAACACCAGAAAAAGTTACTCACGTTAACACTCCATTTAATTTAATCATCTAGTACTGAAGGAGAACGAGAATTGCCTCATGGCTGAATTTAAGAGTCTTTTGAACTACGCCAGTTAAACAGAATTTGCTCACAGAACAGCCTCCTGCTACCGGGGAACAGTTAAGCCCTGTAGTCTGAAGTAAAAAGAGCTTTTAAAAATGTATCTAGGACAGTGTTCTGCTGCACTTTCTTACATATAAAGTGATTACCGATACAAGATTTCTTTTTTGCCTGGTGGACACCCATTTCAGGTAAAGCATTTGCTGATGGAATCAGCCTCCCAGACAAACGTATTAACTGCCTACAGGATCAAGCTTTAGGTTTTGGTGTGGGTGGCAGACAGAAGGCCTGTTTTGCAAGGCAGGCTATTTTTGTAGCTACAGCCACACCAAACTGAATGCACTCAATCTCACAAGCTAAACTGTCCCAGACCAATCACACTGCTTGTACAGGGACCACCTGGAAATCCCAAGTGCTACAGATACAAGCCAGAGAATCGGTCAAACACGTGAGTAATCAAGACCACAAACCATACAGCATCCTGAGCAGGAGTAAAAGAATAAAAATATATCCTCCCATACAAACATTATTAGAGGAAATTCATTTCATACACTTGAAAATTGTACATAAGTACAATCTCTATGTTTCAGAGGTATTTAGTCCCCAACTTTTTCCTACAGTCCCACTATGATTTCATGTAGTGGGACTGTAGGAAAAATTTCATGTAGGGAAAAATGGTGGATTTGATCAGTCAAATACCATTCCCCAAATGCAATATTAGAACTTCACATTAGTGCAAATAAGGCAAACGGTCTTTTGCAAGACACACAAATTAGTCAATACTTCTCTAGATACAAGAAACATAAAAATTCTTTTTCTAGGTGCTGAAAAAGTAACACTAAAGAACACTCAAAAATAACAAGTCTGGTACCAAAAGTTCTTTTAGAAATCACTTTCATGGCCAGTATTAACATTTTCAGAGTTAACCAGAAATAAATTACTAAACAGTTCATCAATGCCACCTGATTCAATAGCAACAGTAAAAGAAGAGGGTCGCACAACCAGATGACAAAGGTTCTAACAGCAGATTTGAGTTCATAAGCCACATACACACACTGAGCAGGACAGTGTCAGCCCTTACCTCACAACTATGACTGTCTTACAAGTACCCTGATATTCAAATGATCATGAGTCAAAGGCAAAAGAATGCACCATTCTGCCTGCACCTTTCAATATGCTTTGCCTGTAACTAGTTTCACTGTTTCCACAGTGAAGGTATTCTCTGTGCATCAGACTTTCACGTGACAGAGAGGACAAAATGCCATTTCTAAAAGGCAGAATGCAATTAAAACCACAGGGGATGGGGAACACAGAAGAAAGTGCTGTAACTAAAAATACTTTCAGTGTTACCTACCTAGTCAATTCTAAAACTGCTCATTGTTTGTTGTTAGTTTCTGTCAAGCTCTGCTGTTTATATAATTGCAACACACGTATCCCCAGTAGGCACTGGAACTGCAAATGTAAAACAGCGCCTATGTAAGAGCCTATTGCTCTCAGCAAATTTTAGAGAGTTGGAAACACTCTGCCAGCTGCAGCAGCCAACTTGTGGCACTCGAGAGAACATTCCTGAATCACAGATGGGGGGAAACTGAGGTGATTTTATAAGAGATCCTGAAATTAAAAGCAATCAAATAAACCCCTTTCTTCATAAACTTGCAGAGAAATGCAGACTTCTCCACATTTGATTAGAAGTGTAATATTTTCCATAATCACAAAGAATAAAATACTAAGAAAATACTAATACTCCTAAATTTATATGGCCATAGATTAATAATAAAGGACAACTTACGAGGTATGCAAAAGGACCATCAGCTTATTTAAAACTGCTCTTGATATACAAATGGGATTAGAAAAGGTGTCAAATTGTACATACCAGTGGCCATCATTTACAGCTGGAAAATTGTTTGAAATAATTCTTACCCTGCCTAACTGATGTATGCATTTCATGCCACAGCTAGTACGGGGTGCCAATGCTTCATGGTCCCAGCCCTTAACTCCTTCCAATCCAAGCACAGTTTCCTTCATATCCTCAGTCCCCTCACTCTCAATCCCTCCTTGAAGCCATTGTTGATAGACTGGAGGGATTCAGTTGGACCAAAATGACTACCAGGATGACTCTCTGCCTCCTGGTACTAAGTACAGGAGTTGGCACTGACATTCAAGCCTTGTGTGGATTCAGCACATATACTCGCATGAGCTGCATGCCTTGCCTGTAGCACATTTGCTTGACAGCTGATAATCCATGAGATGCAATTTGACAACACTCAAAAATATTTCAGCTTTGAAGCTATATTTTCAAACATTTTTACGATGACTGTGTCTCATAAAATTGATTTATAATATACTTCAGGGTAGTTAACATTACCTTAACGAACTGGAGTCATTCGTCTCAACTTATGCCCATCTACATCAATGACAGAAACTCTTGGCATAATTAAGGAGAACAAGCCTTTAAGAAGGACAGAGATAAAGGTGATAACCTTGAACTTATGTTAGTGCCATTATTTCCTAAAGAGAACCCCAAAACCCTAAAACAGCCACACACAAACCTGCCTAAGAAACAAATCCAACTCCTTGCGCAAAAGCTTTAATTTTGCCCGTCTCCACTACAGGATATGCGTTGGTTCCGTCTATGCCCCCAGCTGGCAGCCAGACACAAAAAGAAAAAGGGGACTGCAGGCTGTTTGTGTGTCTGTATTCTCCAAGATACACAGAGAGGGGGAAAAAATCTGCATTTATGTTTACCATGCCAAAGCAGTGACGGAAATCCAACGTGGTCCCTACTTATGCTTTTCCAAATGACAGAGTCAATTTCTGTTACTGTATTACTCAATAATTCAGTAGTTTGCAATACAAATATTCCCCACCCTTTTGTCTCTTTACAGTACTAATTCCAAGGGTTTAGTAATCACCATTAGAAGTCTGCTGACAGACACCTTAAGGTCCCCCCCTTAAACCACTGTGTTCAATTAATCTCAAAATCAATTACTTCGCAAAGATATATAACTACTGAGAGACACAACAAAAAATTGTTTCCTTTTTCTCTCTACCCAGACATTAAGACTCCCACAAAACTCAGATAAGGGCACAGGACAGTTTTGTATGCAAGAACAGAACTGGCTGACACCAAGTTTCCACAGCCAGTGAGGTTCTCACAGGGAAGGTTTCACAGCGAAGACGCAGAAACTTTCAGAGGGCAATCTCTTCAATAACCTGTCCCCTCAGGTGGCCCCAGCTAACTGCAAACAAGGAAGAAAATCTAGAGCACCTGATGACAAATGGAAGTTGTATAACAGATGGGATCAAATTCATTCCTTACTTTCGTACAACCGTGGTAAATCTTGACAGGGGTATTTTAAAACAGATTCTGGGATCACTTCTTTCTACAGCCCCTGCTCTCTGACAGCAAATATATGCAGTAAGAAATCTGACAGCCTGACTGGGATAAAAACATATCTACTCTTCTACTGAAAGCTTCTGTTTCAACAATGGAACACTCTCTGTATTGCCAAGCAAGAAACACTCCAACTTCATAGAACAGCAATGCCTTATTCACGCTGTTTAGGATTTTGCTGCTAAAACTTGCCACGCAGAAGTGAAGGTACATTCTGCAAAACAACGCACCTTGCTGAACAAAGATATCTGTCAGGTGGAACCTTTTAAGTGTGGATCCATATTCCAACCTTGACAACAGTAACCTCAGGCTAATTACTATATGTCTCCTGTCCAACACCCGTATCTGCCACAACCTACTAGAGAAAACGCTCGTTAACTTAAAGCTGCATTTAAAGTCCATGCAACCAGAGCACAAAGAAAGCAAACTCTGTGTCAGTGAGGGGGGGGCAGAATTTGAACAAAATCAGCTTTGCAATTTTTTTTTGCATCAAAAACAGTAAAAAGGAAGAACACAGACTATTAGATCAACCTAGAAAATGTTTTACGGGTTTGAGGATTAACATGCATGCTAATCAACAGTTGTATCTCCATACTATGTTATAAGAAACTCAGAATGACAGATTTTAAATGTTCCTGAGACTCCACTATCACAGCAGTATGACAGCTGTCACACTTGCTGACATTTGGATCCAGGATGCTGATGCTATGGAACAGATAAAGGAAAAAAAAACCCAAAACTTCAAAACCCTTCATAACACACAGTCTTGATTTCTTTGGTATCTGAAATGTTTCTGTGAAGAAACTTCTCGTATTTTATTGCCACGCAACACAAAACACTAGATTAAAAAGTAACACGAGAATTAAGTTGCATGCATCCTTATTCTTGAATTGCATGGGGAAAAATGATAATGCAATTAAAATTTGATTTTATCGCCTATTTAATGAGCAGGTTAGAAAAAACATCCTTCTGCTACAGACTCCAAATTCACCTTAACCCCACCTGGAATCACAGTCCCAGCATCACAGCACTGCAGGATACACCCTAACCACGGCGAATTCGCAACGATTCCTGTATATTCCGCTTAACCCGCCGCATGTTTCAGCCACACTCCGAGAGGCTGCAGACGCCCCCTCCAGAGGTTTCCCCCTCCCGCCGCTCCCGTTATCCATTAACACTGTCACCGCATCTCCGCATCCCGCGGCACCACCTGCATCCCGGGGGGAGCCGCACCGGGAGCAACCCGGATCCTGTGCCCGGGACCGGGGGGAAGGAGCCGCCGGGGAAGCCCCGGGGAGGGCGGTCCGGACCCGGCGACCCGCGTGGTTCCCCCAGGCAGGGAGCGGCGGCCGCGGGGCGAGGAGGGGCTGCGGGACGGGAAAGTTGCGGAGGGGCCGTGGGGGAGCGGGGAGAGCAACAGCCGGAGCCGGGCGGGGTATGGGGGGGGTGCCGCGGGGACGGGGCGGGGGTCGCGGGGTCCGGGAACGCGCGGGCGATGCGGCGGCGGCAGCGAGCGCCCCGCCCGCCTTGGGCACTCACCGAGCCGGGAGCGGGATCCGGAGCGGGACACCGGGAGCGGGATGCGGAGCGGGAGCGGGATCGGGATCGGGATCCGCCGCCTCCCCCGCTCGGCCGGAGCAGCGTCGGGACGGGAGGGGGCGGGCGCGCGCGCGCGGGCGGCGGGGGCGCGCC
>JAWWLV010000088.1:143033267-143094925 GCA_035041135.1 Platyrinchus mystaceus
CGGGCGGGCGGCGGGAGCGCGCGCGGGGAGGGGGGATCGGGGGGAGGGGGGGGAGCGGCGGCGCTGCACCGCGGGCACCGGCCGTGCGGGCGGGCGTGCGCTGACCCGGATGTACCGGGGGGGGCGGCCAGCGGCAGGTGAGTGCGCAGGCGCGCCGGGCCGGCCCGCGCACTACGCGTGCGCCCGCCTCGACTCGCAGTGTCTCAGGCGGGGCGGGGGAGCCAAAGAGAGGCGGGCGGGCGGGCGAGGCGCAGAGCGGGGCAGCCCCCTTAAAGGGGCCGCCATCTTCCCGCAGCCCCCGCGGTTAACGCCGCTCGGTTAAACGCGACCGATCGCTGCTTGAGCCCGTTGTGTGGCTTTGGTCGGGGTTTTTCTGTTTGTTTGTTTTTTATTTTTTTTAAGGTGCTCCTCTGCGAAAAGCGGGATTGGAAGCCGTGCATGAATGTCTGCCCAGGTGGATCGTGTTGTGAGATCAAAGTGGAAAAAAAAAAAAAAAAAAAAAAAGAAAGTTCCATCCCTCAGTAAGAGCTGCCACAGCCCTGACGCTCCGCCCTCACGGCTCGTCCTGCGATGTTCTCCATCCCCATCTCCCCGAAAACGCTAAATAAAATACGCAAAAATGGGTTAAAACCCACATGGGGTTATGGGGGTGTTCTGCCTGGAGAAGAGAACGCTCAGGGACACCTTATTGCTCTCTACAACTCCCTGAAAGGACAAGTGTCAGGAGGAGAGGAAACGGCCCCAAGTTGCACCAGGGGAGATTCAGAAGGGATTTAGGGAAAAATTCTTCACAGATGGGGTTGCCAAGCACTGGAACAGGCTGCCCAGGGAAGTGGCAGCGTCACCAGTGGTAGATGTGGCACCGAGGGACAAGTTTTAGTGGTGGATTTGGCTGTAAATTTACGGATGGGCTCAGTGACCTGAAAGGTCTTTTTCAGCATACATGATTCTAAATTACTCTAAACACAAAAACATATTAAGGACATTTCATGGACTTAATTGTTTTCCTCCCTGTGCATGCATCCCATTTATGAAGGTTTCACCTTTTCTTTGTCCATATCACAACCCGGATTTTGGTGTCATTACACTGGGACAATGCACACCCTGAACTGCTTCTACTTCTGCCATGGATAAATTGCCGAAGTAGAGGGATTGCACAAATACCTTGTTGTGGGGCTTGCTGTTTCAGTAAAACTACACACAGAAGTACTGAGAAAGAAAAAATTCTTATTGTTTGTGTGTTTTTTCTTAAAGTGACCTGGAATCTAGACAATGCTTTTCAAAATTTTGCCATGAAGTCTCACCTGACCTTCCTGCTGAGTTGTTCGGATGCCAAGGGAAGCTCACCCTGTGTGAGGCTGCACTGGGAGCAGTTCAGAGAGCGGGTGGGACAGCCAGGCAGGGGCAGACGGATACTGCCAAGACAAAACTTGCAGCCTCAAAGAGTAAAGTATTATCAGTAGAGCAATAATCAGATGTGATTATTCAATATGAAAGAGGCAATCCAACCACCTCAAAGTCTAACCACTTCTGCTACTTTTTTTTTCAGAAGCCTGATAGCAGTTTGTTAATTACCAAATATTAATGAATACCAGGTACCCCCAAACCCACTTTGAGAAAGAAAAAAACTGGAAAGTACCTCTGAGTTTGTATGTCAATGTATTTCTCTTTTTATCTTCATACTTATATATAGGTTGACTTAAACTGATAAACTTAGTTCCTCTTGTAACTTGTTAGGATTCAAGATATATGGATTTGCTATACTAATAACTTTAAAGTATTCTAGCTAAAAGAGTATCCTAGGATATAAAGGAAGCCATTTGTGAGTGTAGTTCAGCTGCAAAACCTGCTTGGTGAACTCAAAGGAAATCACCGCACTCAAGTTTTGGGCCTTGGGGAAGTCAGGCAAGACCAGGGCTGGTGCACAACATACCTGCCTGCTGCCTTCACTTAAGCAAGGAAAAAGGAGTGTTCAGGCAAGCCCTGGAGGCCCCAAGAAGTTTGTACAGACTCGAGTAAACAGAAGAGATGTCCACAAAGAAATGAAAGAAGATTTTCACAAAAGCACCTTGAGGAGAATGACAGAAGTCCCAGTTCTGCTTGTGTGTGGTTTGTGTACGTGGCTGAACTTAGTGCTTGACCTGACTTTTCACTTCTGTTACAGAAAGGATTTTTTGCAACTAGTGGATACAAATTTTGAGGTGTAGATCAATGCACCCTCCTGCCTGAGATGATGGAAGGTCACTACCACATCCTCATCTTGTCTAAATCCTACTGACCTTTGAAAGTCCATGTGCCAGGCAGGAAGCGATCCAGGTCCCACTGAATTGAACTGAAGGGAAGCAGAATCATGCTCTGAGTTAATGTTGGACTTGTCATCATGTGGGCTGAATAAAAAACCAGGGGTCTCATCTGTCATGTTACAGAACTTTGTCCTGCTACACAGAGCTAAAGAAACCACATAACCACCCTCAGAGATGGATGATTTTTGTTGCTTGTAACATTATAAACCACTCGGGGCTTGGTAGGGTAGGGTTAGACAAGGAAAATTTCCTACTGAAACCATAAGCAGGTTTATAATTATATTTACTCTTTGGGGCTCTCCAAAGTTATTTTCTTTATTATTATTTTTTTTTTATTTTTATTTTTTTTTTATTTTCCCAGGCAACGAGCAATAGGATAAGAGGACACAGTTTTAAGCTGCACCAGGGGAGGTTTAGGTTGGACATTAGGAAGAAGTTCTTCACAGAAAGGGTGACTGGGCATTGGAATGGGCTGCCCAGGGAGGTGGTGGAGTCACCGTCCCTGGAGGTTTTTACAAAACACTGGATGTGGCATTTAGTACCATGGTCTACTTGACATGGTGATGTTGGGTCATAGGTTGGACTCAATGATCTCAGAGGTCTTTTCCAACCTAAATGGTTCTGTGATTCTGTGATTTGGATCTCACATCTTGCAAAAGTGCAAGAATGCCCAGACCCTGAGCATCACTGATGCTTTAACTGCAGCTGCACACTAAGACATCCACATCCCACATAATAATTGAAGCATAAAAAATTATTGAACACTGTGGAAAATGCTGCATGACTAAACAACCCAGCAATTTTCTATTAGTTCTGCCTTCACTTTTAATTTCTTAATTGCTTCTTCTGAATACAAAATTATTTTACCAGTCTATTACTGCAATAAATATTAAAAAAAATCCACAACAAAATTAAAGATTATATTTGCCTACTAGTATAATAAAATAAAAATACTGGTAACAGTACATAACTGCTCCTATGCTGCTAAATGCCTGAGGATTATCAAGTTAGTAGGAATGTTGGTGCCAGGCAGGTATGGCTGACAGGAAAAAAAAAAGGTCAGAGTGTTTTCATCAAGAAAAGATTAATAAGCTCCAAACATACAACTGGATGTGTATGTATTGTTTATATGTGTGTATATGCCAGTGACAAAAGATGACTTTATTTTATCTATGGATGGCAAGGCGGGTAAATAAAACCAAAGGAGCAAACCTGCCCTTAGGTGCTGTGCACTGTTTGGATACTTGGGCTGCTTTTCAGCCTAATGGCAGCCCAGGGGAGAGAGTCCAAAGGGAAAAGGAAGTCACAGCCACCCTCTGCCCTGTGTACTCAGCAGGGACAATAGAGCACTCTGGCCACTGGCAGCAGCCTTGTTTGTCCTGGGGGGTTGGACACCAACAACTTTTCCATTACGTGGATGAATATAGAAAGTAAGCATCCTATTGCCAAAGATTATTCTTTTTAAAAAAATGAAGAGATGAAATTTCTTACAGAAAACATCAAGAACGGAGGAAAGGCAGCTTTGCAGAGCTCCCTTGTCACACCGTTGTGGTTCAAAGCCCCTTTCATTTGGGATAAAGCAAAAATCGGGTTCCCTCCCCCCCCCCCCCCCGCATCCAGATTTTCCCACCTTCTCAAGAGCCCTGCCAGTAGATGAGGGAAGGCAGAAGCAGTCACATTCACACTACAGAGTCCTTTAGGGCTTTCATTTTGGATAGTACAAATCCTCTGATATAAATGTCGCTTTTCAGAAATATAAACAGTTGCAAAAAAACAGGAACGATCTACATAAATTTTGAAAAGCGCAGACAAAACAAAAAGCCAAGGTCAAATCACTGGATGCTCACAAGGATCCCTGAAGTGCTTCCAGATACTATAATACTAAACAATTACAATGTTTTATACTTGCATGGAGACAGACAAGCAATCTCAGAATGCCTTTCCCCCCTCAAAAAAAGGTCATTTTAATATTTAGGTGGCAAGTGGGGAAACTGAGGTGCTTCTGGAGTTCAGTCTTTTTACCCTGACAGACCTGCTGAAAGCCTTGTTGTCTCCTCTTGCTGTGCCCCAGTCACTTCACATGACTAATTACATCAGTCATATCTCTTCTTCTGCCATTACAAAGTCTGAAATTATTTCCAGGATCACTCATCTGGTGATGCAGTGGCTCCCTACAAATGATTAGCACAGCCTCTTCGTACGGGGAGACTCACCTAACATATACAGCACGCTCTCAATCAATGAGCACTTCTTTAAGTCAAACGACACAAGAGAGTTCAGTGCTGGACTGAGATCAAGAATAATGGGGATTGCACAATATAAAGAAAGCTCTTTTGTTTTCACATTTTGCTGCCTTTCCTCAAAAGTACAGTTTACCTGTATGAGACAGGGAAGCAAAAAGAGGAATAAAGAGAAAATGTCAGGTGTTAAGCCTGCACTGTAAGAAGACTGCAGACCAGCAAGCACAGGGGAAGGTGGAAAGAGGAACTGCAGCTATTTTAATCATGTTTTATCTCTACTGGAAAATAGATGAATTAGAGTAGTAGACTGTTACAGAATAGAGCAGAACACAGTATTAGACACCAAGATCTTTAAGCTGCTTATAACAGTTTGTGAAATACAGAATTTCTCCAGTGATCGCTGCATGGACACCATTGCACTGACAAGTACTGTGAGTAGTTGCAGTGGTGAACCTACACCGGTAGCAAACAGGCAAAAGACCAGGCCTGCTAAGTAATTGAGGTAATCCAACCCTTCCAAGTTTAGGAGGTCATGGCCACAGGCTGTGCTTCCAAATTTATGGCACTCAGTGGAGGAAAAACCCAAGATGGACCCATTCTTCTGTAGAGGTGGAAAAGCTATGATCACCTTGGCAGGTGCTGGGTCATCAGCTTTGCTCATATGAAAGGCACCTTTCTCCAGCAAAGCTCCTAAATGTCACTGGATTTATTCACTCTGGGTAGCAGTCAGTGCCTTTAAGTAAAGGCTTCACCAAGTCACAGGAGGCTGTGAATCAGGGGTGATGTGGAGTGGCAGAGTTTCACTTGACCTCCCATTAGCCCCAGTCAAGCCAGTTTATTTAACAAAGTAAACCACCAGGACCACAGGAAGAAATAAACCATATATCTGAACTGGAACTTTCTCATAAACAAATTTTCTCTTTTTCTCTTCCCCACAAAATGTTTCAGATCAATCAGCAACATTATAGTATTCCAGTTAATGGACAGAATCAATGTTTTAGAGAACAGGGAAGGCAATATCTAAGAAGGCTAGACTGCCTCATTACTCGCTGGAAGAGAACCCAGTTTTTGATTTTGGTTTGGTTTGGGGTTTTTTGACCAAACACAATTGTGCTGCCCTGATGGAAACAAATATTCATCGATTCAGTAAGATTTCTGTCTACCTCAGGAGCATGAGACTGGTATTTTACTTTAATCACATCCTTTGTAGTGATGGGTTGTAGGGGGTTTGTTTATTGGTGTTTTTTTTGATTTTTTAGGGTTTTCCTTCCCCTCACACTCCCAAAGTGCTTAATTCATTTGTTAGTAGAAGCCCTCTGAATAACTTTTGGCTTGTAAGTGATTTTTGGGCTATGTCTAGGTGTTACCAAGGGACATTGTCAGGAGACCATTTCACTTCGCCTCAGCTGTCCCCTTTGCTGCAGCTGTACTTAGTTTCCTCTTCACATCACAGGGGAAGTTGCAATCTTTTGTTGGGGAAATAGGTAACATAACTAAAGTACCTCAGGGAAGGTCTCTGGAGACTATCAATCTCAGGGGACAATTTCAGAATTCCGTGAACAGGGACTTCACAAAATAGAGTGTTAGGCACTGCTGGGCAAGACAAGAGCAAGGACAAGCATCTCAGGCTTCATCCAACTGGATGTGTTCCTTGACCTCCAGTGGCATGACCACGAGCTCAGGATGTTCAGCACCCCACAGGACTGCAGCGTCACTGTTGCCACTGTTCTTCCCTTCCACCACTAATTTGCTTCAAAAGGACCTGGCTGTTTAGTCCCATCTGAAAAGTAAAATTCAACTTAGTTGATCAAAACCTGAACTGGTTTTGCAACATTCACTTGAAGTACTGTAAACCAAATTTATCTTTGTGTGTGATCTAAGTGATATTGAAAACAAGGCTACTGAATAATGAGAGAAAAAAAGATTATGATTTAGTTATTGGCTCACCAACTACATCTACCTCATTAAAATAACACTGTTATGATGCAGTCATCTGCTGTATCCCATTATACTGCTACCTTCATGCAATTCCATCAGTATGCTCCAAAGAGCAGCAGACATTAAAATCATTTTAGTGTACCCAATGTCTGAATGTAAAGAACTCTGAAGAAACCCTTTTCCCATCACTACACACATTTTCTTGTAGGCTCTCCTGTGACCTCATATGAAGTGGGATGAGAAATTCCCAGTCATCCATCACCCACATGGGAGGTGTATTTGGGTTATGAAGTGAAGTCTTTGAGAGTGATTGTTTTAAGAAGCCTGAATAGAAATAGAGCCCTTACTGCTCACTGTCCAAGTGCAAGGAAGAGTTTTCTAGCAGAGGAAGTGGAAAGCCAGGACTTTCCCCCCTGCTGTAATCTGTGAGGGACAGACTGGGTGCAGATGAAGGCTGCCATGAAACAAAGCGTTCAGACTGCACTTAAACACTTCCTTTGCTGAGCAACTGTAACACTGCACACCAGGCGTCTTTCTCTTCCTTTTTCCTGAGCATGAATATGGCACTTAGGGCTAAATCGAGCACCAAATACAGCTGTTTAATATTCAGTTAGCAAGAAAAGAGAGTAAAGCTGATATTGCACATTGCAATTGCTTAAACTTATTCTGAGTTTTCCCAATAGACTAAAAGATAACATTTTTTATGTCCAGCTGATAAACCCCACGCATGAACTGGGAAGCATTCTGTGCCTGTTTATAGCAATCCAGATACAGTCCCATCTGAGACATCAGGGTTCCTGGAGCCAGAGCCTAGGTGCCTATTAAGTTAATGATCAGACTAGAACAAGAAGCTTTTCCCCATGACCACACCACCTCTGCAGGATTGCATCACAAACCAGCAGGACTTTTTAAATACATGGTCATATTCTCCTGAATCTAAATGAGTCCCATCTCAGGCAGTGAACAAGCTAAAAAGTGGAAAGAAGCAAAATTGTCTTCTCTTGTGAGGTACTAAGCTGTAGCCATTCTCCTTGTCCTGCACTGCCCTGGAAATCTGGTTTATGATGCTGGACACTCAGCAGCATCTGTATACTGCCTAGTCAACCTGCACATGTCATCTCCTGCACAGCTGGCAAGATGTAAGAGAGAGATTGAGAGAGCTGCTAGCAGAGGCACTGGGAACATAGCAAGGAATAGGAGAGCTGGAAATGGAGGAACTCAGAAATTTTGCATTGAGAAAGCTCCAGTGGGAAAGGTAGGGCACACAAAACCCACATCAGGAGAAAATTACAATTCATTAGTTACACTGTTCGCAGGACTCTTTATGTTTCAATTATATTTTCTTCCAAGAAAAGGCAAGTGGTACCTGCTTCTTCATGCTCCCATTATATCCCCATTCTTATTTCAATCTTAATTGTTTACCCATTGAATTTTACTTTAAAAGGCTGGTAGAGGCAGATGTAGAGAATACAACATTTCTGTGGTTTGCTCAAAGAAGACCAGCTTAAGCAGGGATGTGAGAGGGCCTGGGGAACCACGTGAGAGCAGGGAGCAGCATAAGTGCAGCGAGACGTTTGTAAGTGTCTTGCTTCTAAATGGTTTTAATGGGGTCACTCCTGTCCTAAGGCACAACACGGATGCTGCTCGGATGACAGACTCTGCCCCTGAGCTTCTGAAAGGTTTTGCAGCTGAGTGTGACAAGCTTGGGTTTAGTGCAGAGGGGGCTGCACTCAGGATTTGAGTGTGGCCAGATGGCAAAGAGGGGGCACGTGTCCCCAGTGGAAGACTGAAGGGCTACCAAGAAATAAGGCTGAGAGTAGAAGATCACGGTACAAAAAAAGATTTCGTGTCATGCTGAGGCTTGGACAAAGGTTTCAGAAGAAATGGATGTTTGGGAAAGGTTTCAGAAGAAATGGATGTTTGGGAAAGGCTGCAGTAGGGCAACATTACAATATAATGCTCGTCAGTGAGAAGGAATGGCTGCATGTTTATTCTGCAATAAACCTTTAATTTGTTCAATGAAGAACATTTTAAAACTTTCCTTATCCTCCACAAATACAGCTTATTCACCCAAAGACAGTTTTCTCTTTCCAATGCTATATTCTTCTGTTATTGCAGAGAAATAGAAAATATACTTTTAAATTAAGAAACTGTAATTAGGTAGGTAATAAACAGCATGGGGTGGTCCAAACATGTAGCAGTTTGGAACTCTCCTCGTTTAGAGCCTTTCTTACAAAAGCATTTGTCGAAGCCTGGTCTCTGCACTGTAATCCATCCCTGCCACAAGGTATCACAGGCAGCCCTGGGAGAATTTTGTTAGAATTAATCACTGATCAACTTCTTATAAAGGATTTATTTAATTCTGAAAGGTGCTAAGGGAAAAGCACACTCATATACATGTGCATCCAGAGCTTTAGGATAAAAGAAGTAAAAATATGGTCATATGAATTTCTCTCTCAGGAAAAAAAATACAGGTATTTACTAGTCAGTAATAGGGTGTTTTTTGGTTGTTTTTGTTTGCTTTTAGTAATCTTTAAAAATGCTTAATACATTTCTTGTGAGCTGCCTGCTTTGCTTTAATGCAGAGTTAACCCTTGCAATTCATTAATTGACTTTACATTGCATTAAATGTTGCCATCAATTCAGTCTCATATTCTACAATTCTATCTCTGTTATAAAACAAAAGCTCTACTAGCTTTACTTGGCTCAAAACCAATACAGTGAACTACTCTTAATTATTAATAATCTGTTTCCCCTTCAATAAAACTTTTTGGACTTTTACTACACTAGGACAATATATTTATTTGGTGTGTGGGGTTCAGAGCAATACAGTGCACTCTCTCTGGGAAAGAATCCAAAAATAACTATCTACTTGATATCAGCCCAAGGGATTTCCTAAGGGAATGGGAGTATCATTTCAGGGCAGATCATTAGTGGTTTAGGGGAATTAGACAAATTCATGTCTGGGGAACAGATGCCTCAGGGTTAGTAAATGTGTGAGAGAACCTTTCCCCCTCGGTCACCAGTTCAGGCCCATCCAGCACAGCAGTGACTGGAAGCTATTAAACATCTAATGAACTTCTGGGGCCTCCTGAAACAGGGAGTGAGATTCCTAACAGACACTTGCTTACATCTTGGAGCCGCTCCTACCCAAACTTGCAGTCTCAACAGCAATACATAGAAACAGAAACTGGAATAAGCATGGTGGAGTGAAGAACACTTTATCTGCAAAATGCAGTAAGCAGGCTTCTGGGCTGGCAATCCAGCTTTAGATTTACTGCTGGCACTTTCCTGTTCTTTAAAAGAAAGAAAATGATGTATTGCAAAACACTGTTACATAACCTTTCTTTACAACTTCCATCTGAAGGGCCCAGAAACCTTACAAACCCACATTTGCAATGTCTCAGGCCTTGGGGAAGATAAAGGAGTAAAGAAGAATTTGATTTTGTGCCTGGAGGCCAGTTCCAGGGGTCCTGGGACTCCCAAACTGCTGTATGCTGCACATCCAGCTTTGGTGCAAGTCTGCTAGGAGAAACAGGGGACAAATGCTGAGCATTACAACCACAACCCACAGCTGTTGATGGGAATTGGCAGGAGACCAGGGAATGCTGGGAAGCATAGATGGCCTGCAGCAGAAGGTAGGGCTGAGGAGGGCTCTCTGACACTGGAAGCTTTTTTTATTCATCTCCTGGTGCTTTTCCATCCTGGCATCTGGTTTCCGTGATAGCACAAGGGAGGGACAGTATGGTGCAATTTTATGGTATGTTCTCCTAGGTTATGTTGGCACCTCCTCGGGTAAACATGTCTCAGCACAGGCTCAGGTTCACCATGCCCCTGGGTTCAGATTATTTGCAGTGCTTTATTTTGCTGATAGCTCAGCCCAGTTGCCTCTGTTTTTCATTTGAGGAGGAGGGGGTCGAGACTTGCCTACTGTCCTCCTGCTCCCTAAGGACAGAGCCACGCTGAGGGCAAGAGACAAGCTGTGGCACAGCCCTGTCCCTCAGCTGAGCTGCCACCAGAAAGGTATGTGATGGGGCTCATAGGTCTGTGGTGCAGCGCAGGAACTGGTGAAGCTGGAGCCAAGCTTTGTGCTACAAGACCTTGGATTTACCCTGCTGCTTTCATTTCCTCATGCCCTTTTGAGTGGAAGCTCTTCAGGGCTCTCTTTATCCACTCGTATGGTACACGACTAAACTGTGCCCAAATTCAGCCATAGGCTTCTAAATAGTGCAGTAGTATAAATTAGAAAGAGCATGCAAGTCTTAATGGCTGAAAAATGAGGAGAGAGGAAAAAGAGGAAAGGTTTTCTGAAATGGGATCCGCTGCTCACCCGCTTTTGTTACCAGCATGTGCAAATCTTGCTATTCTGGTCCATTATATTCGACCATCTTATACTCAGAGGCAGGTGAAATGTCATACCTCGGGGTAAATTTTCTCTGCAGTAGGCAGAGAATTTGTCCTTTAAACACCCTTAGTACTAATGAGACATTGATCCAGCAATTTAAACTCCAAGAGATACAGATGTCTCATGTGGGACCATTTTCAAATGTGTTGACATTTTGATTCACAAAATGAGACACTTTTAGAAACAAATGCAAATTCATTTCATTCTGGATTTGAGGTCAGCTGGATACTGGAAGAGAAATGTGCAATGAATGTTTAGTATGCTCATCAACTATCTTTTAATCTCTGTACACTCAAGGGATAAAAGTGACATCAGAGAAAGGAAGGACAATTTCTGGTTCTCTGTATTAACCAATACATCCTCTCATGGGGTTGGAACCTAAAATCACCTATTGCACTTGCAGTAATAGTTTCTAGGGCAAAAGGAGGCTTTGGGATAAGGGACAGAGTTTCAGTAACCTCTGAAAATATGTCTTTTGCACTATGGAATATGCTTTCATCTCCAAAAAGCTCTGAACCTGCTGAGCTCCACCTGGGGGAGTTGTCAGTGTTTTACTGATGTCAATGAAATTTATGACAGGACTGGAGCCCAACAAAACAGTTCAGGAAACAAAACAGAACAAACACACCAAGGGAAGGTTGCTTAATTTGTTCCCAGGTCAATGCTCTGGCCACTCTTCCAGCTCAGAAATTATTCAGCACACTATGAGGAAGATGATCTAAACAAACATTTAGAACACATCAACAACTGCCTGACAGATAATGAGTTCCCGGTAGGTCAAACCTTAGCGAAATCCAGCAAAGCCTGAGTGTTGGTCTGAGCTCCATCCTGCCAAGAGGGTAAGGAAGATATGGAGCCACTTTGGGGAAGGATCACTTGGCAAGTTGCTGGGTCTCAGCTGGGTATGAACTACCACCACCTGCCCTTGGACCAAGGCTTGGGGGTCCCTGCCATGGCTGCAGGCAGGGCACTGGGGGCAGAAACGTGGCTCACCTTCCTCCTGGCCCCCTGTACTTGAGCAGGTGGTGCAGCTCCCAGCAGAGGAGATGGGCAGGCAGGGCCGGCAGGGGCTGGCTCTGGTTTCCTCCAGCAGCAAGGACACCTCTGACTGCCCCTCAAAGTCTCCTAGCAGCAGGGCTGATGAGAGGCTGGAGCATGCTGGACACATGGGTAGGAATGTGGATGGGGTGTGGATGGGGTGTGTTCTGTTACTTCACAGGGGGATTTCACAGGAAGCCCATGTCTCCTCTTGAGTGGACATGAGCATTCCCTGTCGCAGACACCCCAGCTGGTGAATGTCACATGACAGGGGGAGCATGAGGACTCAGATCATCTCATGCATGAGGAACTAGAGGAGAAGAAAAAACACAGGGCAAGTTCCTTGCCAAAGTCCCCCTGCAGAGCAGCCTCTGCCCTTCTTCTTCCTCAGCAGGGCTGGTGCAGAAGGGATTGCATTTCTGGGAGCTGCTGCCCAGGGGAAGTTACACCAATTTGGTGCTGACTGAGAACACAACTTCCCTCACAGACACATGTACGAGAGTGCCCAACAGAGTTAAGAGGAAGAGGAAAAGACCAAATGCTGTGCAACATGCAAACGACTGTATCCAGCTCCATGAAAACAACTGCCCAGGAACAACTCTGTGCAGCACTGGGCAAAGTACTGATAAGCCACGACCTTTCTGGTTGCCTTGAATCAGATGGTCCTCTCCAAGGGCTCTGGAAAGTGCTCTGGCCTGCCAGTTGGATCAGCAAGTACACAAGGTTATGAGGATAAGTCCTTTTCTACATGCTCACTCAAGCACACTATTCTCCTTCTGGACCCTTGCTCTCCTCTCTTGCTTCCTCAGACTGACTGACATGCTGCAGGAGTCTACAGGGGCATAACTTTACTGGTCCTGTACCAGCTACATGATCTCTTGGGAGCCCCGTGCAAAGGCACGAGGGAGGGAAGAGTCACCACCCAAGTGGCATTTTCTCACAAAAAAAAGAGTTCTGAGTGCATCCACTGATTGCTTCTCACATCAGGTAGTTCATTTTTTAAGAAAAAGATGACAGACCAAACGGAACCTCAAGAAGTTTAAAAGGCCATTTTCTTTTGGTATGAACAGCAGCTAAAGGTCCTGGGTACATTCATACCCCAATATATAAATGTATTGTAGAGGTGTTGTGAATCATGTTTTGTCCAGGCACACAATGGGGCAGCAGGCCTGGAACAGGTACAAGTGCATCTAAAGCAAGTTTTGCTCATAAATGCAATTATAGTAATGCCAGTAATCAGGACATATCAGCTGTGGATTCTGAGTACAAGAAGTCCTGGTATAAGATTTGGAACTTTGAGCCACTCCTAAAAGCATCTCCTTTCAAGGCAGTAATCATGGAAAAGAAACTTGGTTTCAACCCTTAAACAGAGATGGGAGTGGCTTCTTCATTCTCATTTGATGGATTGCTGTAGGCCATTGCCAACGGATATTTGTGATACTCAGAGAGCACTAACACAAGAACACTAACATACAGTAAGTATTTCTTAGTGCCTCAATGTAAGCAAGATGCCAGACTGACCCACTGATGCACAGAAGATTGTATTTGGTCATCAGCAAGTCCTTCAGCTGGAGTTAGGATTCACAGGCAGCATCTGCCCTCCTCTGTTCTGGGAGTCCCAGAACAATCTTGGGAATGGGGCTCCTATTTTTTCCATTTAAGTTTTGTTGACTGGTCCAGACCCACCACCATGAAAACCCAAATCGTCCCTGGACTTTGCAGACCACAGAGATACTCCCCATGACACTACTCTGTGTCCCTGTGTCTCTGGAGAGACACTGATTTGGAGGGAACATAAATCATCCATCATGTAACTCTGCCCTGATGGCAGCAGCTGTCCACTTCCAGGAGCACACTGCTGGATGAGCCCCACAGAGACAGGCTCCAGCTGTCCCTCCATAGGGCAGTGCAGAAGAGATGTGACCCAGGGAAACAAGCCAACTCCAGGTCCTCTGTGGGCTGCTGTGGTCCTCCAGAGAACAACCACACGGCCGTTCCCGTTTTGGGGTGGTCCCTGCCCCTTCCCTGAAACAGCCCAGGCACCTCACAAGCTTCCAGTGCAATCCCTGCCAGAGGCTTCTGGGCAGCAAAGTGCCTGATGCAGTCCAGCTCTCGCTGCTCCGATGGGAGGATGGTGTGAGGAGCGTGAATCCAGCCCTGCCACCCAGGATGAAGCTCTGCAGCCACTGCTGGCTGCTCACAGCCAAACCAGAGCCCTCTCTTGCACTGTTTTACAGGAGGGAGGTCATCAGTTTAACCGCACTGGAGCAACGCCAGTCCTTTGAGTAAACTTTTCAAAGCTTCACTAAGGCATTGTTTAATTTTGATTTCCAAGTGACCTCCAATTCCTCTGGATATGCTAGGGGTGGAAGAACATTCACTCACAGGAGTTCAACTCTGGCAGTGGGCACAGGGCCTAGCAGGCAGTTCCCAGGGAAAGGGGGAGAGAGGTGAAGGCTCTTGCTGTTCTCCCCTCCCTCAAACACATCACCCCCACCCCCAAATATGAGCAGCTGTATGTCACCTCCACCAGCAGAGCCAAACAACTCAACCACTCCTCCCGCAACTCCCTTCCCCAGCAACTCAAGATCCTTTTTTCTTACCGTTTTCCCTTCTACCGGCAAATTTCCACCCTTTCCCACCCAGCATATTGCACATTTTAACTTGCACCAATAAACCTGTTTGCATAGGTCGTGCTGCAAATGAAAACAACAGCAGGACGTAAAATGAAAAATAGTCTGCAAAGAACCAAACCACCCGAGAGTTATTCTAGTGAGGTGAATAATTCAGTGACTGGTTTTTACTGCAGCCCCGTTAACAGCAACACAATTACAGTGGAGGAAAATAAACCACAGCTGGGGAGAGGAAACAAGTGTCTTGGGGGCTCCTATCTCACCGAGGAAACAGTGGGTGGATCCGGTCCCCAGCGTGGGACTCAGGCCACATCCAGGGCTCTGACAGCAAGTGACCTTAGCACGATGCATCCAAAGCTGCATTCACGGCAGCTGAGCAAAGAAATTAAAGGAGTGTGGTAAAAAATGCTCTGGCTGTTGCTAGCACCTCACAGTGCTGAAAGCAGCACTGGTATTGGCACAAGGTTAGTGGCATCTGCACAGCTCTCTGCTAACTGCTGACTGAGCCCTGCAGGGAAACAAAGCTGCAAGGACAGGAGTGGGACAAGGCGAGGGAAGTGTGAGCTGCAAACCTCTGCTTGTCTTGCTCAGCATCAGATGAATGTTAATTCTCTGCTGGTTTGTACAGCCACAGGCAGGCCTGTTCCTACTAATTTTAGCTCTTGCCTAATTTAAAACTACAGACATGCTATTTTCATGGTGGGCTTTTTTTTCCTCTTTTTAACAGGTTGTAGGCTGCCAGATGCACTCCACGTGGTTAAGAAACTGGTGCTGTCCAAGGGGAGGTGAGAAACCTTTTTGTTAAAAATAAGAACAAAACTGCACATTTAAACTTGGAGCTATTCAGCTCCAAGAGCAAGTCTTGGCGGCAGAGCAGCTCTGCCCGTGCTGGGCTGAGGGAGGGAGCAGAGCCTCTGGCCCGGCTGCCCTGTGGTCTGGAGATGCACCTTCCTCAAACCTCAGACGTCCCAGCCCTGCTGTCTCCCAGCTCTGCACACAGACGAGGTGCTGAGCCCCATCATGAGCACACATACAACCATCTGCCCTCTCTACCACCCTCTCCCTCCACCCGTACACCCACCCTGCTTACAAGCCCCTGCTCCTCCTGCTCCAAACTACACCTGCACTCAGCCCCCTTCTCCCTGCCCCTGCGCCTTTCCTCCCACACGTGCAAGCACCTTCTGCCTCTGCTCCTCCTCTCGCACGTGGATCTGCCCCCATCTCCTGCAAAGGTGAACAGTACATGAAGTGCTGAGCCTGCCCGCAGCAGGAGGCAACCCTGCGCTAGGAACGGGTGTGAAAAAGTGGTGAAGTGAGGAAACATTTGTGAGAGGAAGTGAGTGGGTGGAGGGAAAAGCCTGGAGTGAACAAAAATCAACAAATAGCACATTGAAACTTGAGCTCTGAGTGCCCAGGGTGAATAAAAGGAACTGAAATACAAAAAAAGAACACACAAATTACTATGGGAATGCAAGTATTCTATGGTAACATACACCTCATGTATGCTAGGGAACAAAGTACTGAAAATAAAGAGGAGGCTCAAAATAAAAAGTCTTAAGAGCAAATGCCTGAACAGCAGCACAGGTAGCTCCCATGAGGGTGAGCAGGGAAGGCATCAGACCATGCACATGCATCTTACTGGATCTAGGTTACTAGATCTCAAAATCCAAGTGGACTGAAGGTGTCTCACTAAACATAGACACAGATTTTAGCAGTTATTAATAGACTGCATGCCCCTGAACATTATAATTTAGTACTTTCAAGTAAAGCACTTTAAAGATAATATTAAAAACAAAAATTTAAAAAGGAAGTGTTATTTCTAGAACAATGAAAATGGAAGCCCAGCTCTGCTGTTGTTTCGGATAAAGCAGTAGTTCCTCAGTTAAGTTTTCTCCCTGACAGATGTAGCAGTGCACAGACTTAGGAATACAATTCCCAGCTTTTCAGACTTGTGTATTCCCGACCTGTAAACCTTTCCTTCCCTCTTTAGCCTTGTAGAGCAAGATTGGCAGTGCTGTAGTTTCAGTAACATACCACAGAAGATCTTTGTTTTTCTCCTTAAAGGACAACAAACTTGACTCAAGGGGCTGTACCAGAAGCCAACCAGTTTTGACCTCTGAGAATCAGCCCATGCAACCTCAGCTCCCACTGGTGAGAAATTATTCAGACAAGGCACTCCTCTAACCACTCACCCAGTGAGTGGGTTGCATCCAAGTTGCTGCCATGGTCGTGGGGAATGAGCAGTCAACAGGTAAACAGCTATTATGGCACGCACAGAAAAAACTGTCCAGTTTTTGTTGCATCTCATTTTCCTTCCCACGCGTTTCAAACCAGCCTGTTCCACAGGGATTGCCAGCAGAAGAGGAGGTTCACTTCCACTCACAGTAAGACCGCCCATTCCACTTTCATTTTAAGAGAATAAAAAAAGTGATCTGAGAGTTGCCTGTATGTTATTCCCCAAATTTGTCAGTGGAGGAGCCCAGACGTACACACTCAGCATGACACCGCTCCCTCTGGGGCTGCAGCGAGCGAGCGCTCTTGGAAAGCCGGCAGTGCATCCGTGCCACGGGTTACAGTGATTGCTGCTGACAGGTTCTTCATGGTATCACAACAAATTAGGTCACAGATTAGATTTTCATAGCACAGATTACAACTTGTGTCTATATCTTTTTCTTAAATAGAGAGGGTTGTGGCCAGGAGGTTTGACCTCAAGACTGGGAACAAGGCAGATGTGGGGGGCAGGGGAGGCCCTATTTCTGGCTGAGACAAACAATATCCCAGTGGGATTCAGATAAAATGCCTAGTTTTCTGCTGTCATCAGAAGATTTGGTATTTTTCCCTTTCTATACAGCAAGCCTTTGAGAAATAATGAGTTTGTCCACTAGATACCCTGGAGTAGATCTCACAGCATTGTTGCAAAAGAGATGGCAAAACCAGCATTTTATACAAATTGCATTTTTGATGATAGAAAAGCAGTTTGCACCATGTGAAAAACTGCTAGGAATGAAAACCAAAGCTACCTATTAGACTTATCCCACCTATTACCATAAGGTCACATGTACACTCAGTCTGAGCATCTCTGGTTTAGAAAGATCTTAAGGGAATAAATTCATATGTGCAGTGTTCAAAAACCAACCAACAAAAAAAAATGAAAAAACACTGGGTGGAAGAGTTTTAAAATATACCCAGCAAGGACAGTAATAGAACTCAGGCACCAAAAAAAATCCAAGCTATATCAAGCTCCACACAGAGCAGCGCAGAACAAAGGTTTCCAACAGCTGAGTAACTGCAGACACCGTGCAAAGTGCTTCCTACCCACTGTGAGATACAGCCCGGCTGCAGATTTGAAATCCTGCTCCCACAGCTGGGTTCCAGCAGACCGCCAGGGCTGAGCTCTGCTCCAGCCGCCCCCTCCCTCGGAGCTGAGCTGTTGCAGAGGAGAGAAGGCACCTGGGAGCCAGCGAGCTGAATTCAGCTCCTGGTGGAACCGTGCAGGTCTGCACGGGGGCAGCAATTCAGCTGACAAGCAAGCCCACAGCAGTGGTAGGCATTAAAGGAAAAGCTAACCCAGACAGTTTAGGGGCAGAGGTCTTGGACTGAGCTAACTCAGAGACAAGCCTTTCTAAGTCAGGGTTGAGAGAGCACTCCAGGAATGACCTTCAGCTTACAGAAACGGTCCTGATACCCACGATGGGAACACATCTCTGCTTGGGCAGCCTGGAGACCCACACTGGCTCTCTGCTGAGCCTCTGGAGCATGTACTTAGTCAATTGGGGCAGGTCTGCTTATACCTGCTGGCAAACCAACCTGTAGTCTCTAATCAAGCTCTTGAGGCTGTCTGCAGGCAGAGGACACAGCCTCCCTTCCTGTTCCCAGGGCAGCAAGAGGAGCACATGATGCTATGCCTGTTCCCTATCTGCAAGTTTAGACACACTGGTGCTCAGTGACCTCCACTCTGCCTCACACCAACCCGGCCAGTCCCATCTGCAGGTGCCAGCACTGCTGGCCTGAGTCACTGTGGCTGTGCCTCCAGCTCTGAAAGGATCTCACATGTCACTTCAGCAGTTTTTCACAGGAAATATGCTTTTACTTTCAAAATACTCTTGGCCTTGTTCTCCACCAGCAAGCACAGGAAGTATCTCAAACACCAGTCTTTATTTTTGTGAGCGACTATTTATCCTCTGATACCTTTGAGTACAAAGAAATAACAGTTGCGAGTGGCTGTGCCCTCCCACACTCGGAGGTGGAATTAAGCTTTTAACTACCTCCAGTGCATCAGCTTCTCCCACTGCCCTTGCTGGGCACACTCACATTTAGAGGCACAGAATGAGGCCTAATAATTTTTTCCTCAAGCCTGAGCTGTGCCGCGCAGGTTATTGAAAATCCATTGCACGTGCTCCTTGCTGAGCAGCCTGAACTATTGATCCCAGTCAGGGAAACGGATGCTCTGGACTTTATTGGAATTGTCTTTAAAAGTCCTGTTGGCATGACTGTTCCTGCTGGATGCTGAGCACTTCCTCGTCTCCCTGCAGAGCACTGCCTCAGACCTGCTCAGAAACTCCTTCATGCCAGGGCAACTCCTCCTGCTGAGCCATGGAGGGATCCTGGGAGAGCAAGTGGTGGCAACTGTCAGAGAACAGAACAACGAGGCCTCTGGTCTGAGCAGTGCTCGAAGCAGCAGGTAGAGACTGCTGCCTGCAACAGCAGCTGGAGAGCATCCCACTGCCTGGATAGGCACCAGCTCCCAGTCCCTGCTGAGTGGGAACACAGAAGGAGCCATGCAGCAAAGCGCTGCCTCTCGCTAAGGCAAGATGACCCTGAGCAGCTCTTCCATGCAGCATCAAGCATGAAAATGACCTGGAGTGCCTGTGTGCACCCGGAAGGGTCCCTCAGAGCTCAGGTAGGCACTGTGAACACTCCCTGCTCTCCCTGCAGCATCAGTACTGGCCTCCTTGACACAGAACAGGCAGCAGCCATTGCCAGTCTTGATTTCAGTCAAGCACTGAAACAAAGAGGATATTGCACTTCCACCAAAATCCCACATCTCTTCAAAGCACTTCTCAGTTTGAGGTGCAGATGTGGGGTTTTCTTTGTTTGAATGAGAAAAAAGAGCCTTTCTACTCTTTTAATCACACATCCAACAAAACACTGAATAAACATACTCCTCAAGACTTTTAGGGTCATGTGTATTAGGGAAAAGAGCTCATTTTTAAATGGCACAAGGGTAACCCTGCTCCAAACCAAACAGCCAGGTAATCTTTACAGTTTAGGGGCTGCTCTGTCTTATTTCCTCTATTTCACCACTAAGCCTTTTGAAACGCTATGGCTTGCTCAAGAGAGGGGTAATTTTCACACACAGTCATGATCACAACCACACCACCATCCCTGCCCAGACGAGGAAGTACCAGATACCCAAAGCAGAAGTGCTCGCCTCCTCACTGGCCAGTCCAGCCCTTCTCTGGCTGCCGGGCTGAACTTCGGGGCACAAGATTTGCATGAACGACGACGACTGTTAAGTTTCCAGCCTGGTACCTGTCTGACCATCAGACGACAGCACAAGAAGCCTCCAGCCAAAGATGGTCACAGCTGCTCGCAGCCCGGACGGCCATGAGCAGCACCCACGGCTCACAGAACCAAACCGTGGTTTCCTCTTGGGACCAACCAGCCCAGCGTGCTGCTGCTCGGCTTCAACCCGGCAGTGGCTGAAGATGGTGCGGGTTAATGTCACACCGCTAGCACAGAGGACCCTCCCGCCCCTGGCCTGTCAACCCCTCGTAGACAGGAGCAGATTCTCCCCTGGCCCCTGCTGACTCGGGCAGCCTCACAGTCCCGGTGCACCGAGGAACGCAGAGCCCGGCCAGGGCTCCCCTCGGCCGCCCTTGCACCGCCGCAGCTCTGCCCGCGGCCTCACAGACCTCTCGGCCCCGTGGGCGGCGGCGGGAAGGCGCTGTCCGGGAATTCGGAGCATCCTCCGCCGGCCCCGCCGGGCTGCGCCCTCCGGCCCGGGGACGGGGGACAGCGGGGCGGGGGCTCCCCCGGGTCCTGCCCGGCTCCTCTCCGCCCCGCGGCTCCCCACGGGTGCCCACCCCACGGCTCTGCTCAGGCTCCTCCCGGCTCCCTCGGGCGATCCCCATCTCCCTGCCGCTCCCTCCCCGCTCCGCCCGCCCGGGGGGCGCGGGCAGCCCCTACCTGGGCGCGGGGCAAAGCCTCGTCCCTCCGGCTGCCGGCGGCGTCACGGCCGCAGGTTGTGGCTGCGGGCGGCGGTGCCGCATCGATATAAAAGGAAGCGGCGCGGGGGGAGGGAGAGGCGGCCCCGGCACCTTCGCCGCGCCCGGCCCCGATCCCCGATTCCCCCCCAGCCTCCCTCCCCGCCGCCCCGGGATCAGCGGCTGCGGCTCTCCCCGGGCAGCCCCCGCGGGGCAGCGGCTCTCGAGGGGTGTTCACCCCGCAGGGCCGGGGCTAAAGGATGGGGCTCAGGTCAGAGCCCTCCCCTCAGGCCCCGCATCCAACCGGGGGGTGAGGAGGGACCCTTCGCGAGAGTCAGACACGGCCCTGCCCTCTGTGGGCACACACGACGCAGCAGAGCACGGGTGAGGCTCTGCTGCCATAGGAAGAGTCCAGCCACATGCCAAAGCACCTTGCAGACTTCAGGTGTGTGTACACCAAACCCAACCATTTCCACCAGTCTCTGTTGGGAGCTATCCTGGCCTGGGCGGCACCTGAGGCTGTGGGTTTGTGCCTAGAGAACGCACCTCAGTGACCATCCTGGGGACAGGGCTGTTGGCAACTCCAAATGGAGGTGTTGGTCCCTACTGTGGTCAGGGCCTGGTTATCTGGCCTGGCAGCCAAACCATTACAGTGAGATGTTGTCTATAAGACCATCCCAAGCTAAAGAAAAAACTCACCAAGGTCAAATTTTTCTTTCAAACCCCAAGAGCTCCTTCAATCTCTAGAGCTACACTCAGAGCCCAGAGCAGTTTTGACATGTCTGAGGCATCTTGCTCCATTTCTTCTCCACCTCCATCTTCTCCATCCTATTGAAAACTGATGACATCTTGGTGGCAGGAGGAGTGAGGGTCCCCCCAGGACACGGCCGCCCCATCTGCTCCTCAGGAAGCTCTCCCTCCAGCAACAGATGCTGTTGTTCGCCTGCACCATCAATCCCTTTCAGGAAGGGACAGGGATTAGATGGGGGTAACACGTCTTAAGGTAATTTCTCTAAATGGCATTTTGATGACTGGCTTTACTGTCAGTCACTGATGGGGGGGGCTCTGATGCTTCAGCTTACTCTGTTGCCCCCGAGGCCCCACATCGTGGCCAAAAAGCTACAAGTCCTGTCTTTGGCCCAAAGCAGTTGGAGATGTGGGCAGCAGTGAGGCCGACATGCTGAGAAGTCACACAGGTAAGAGGACCTCTATGCAGAAGTACTACAATCAGTGCCTTCTTTAATATTCCACCAGGGAAACAGTCAAAGCTATGGATCATGGGCAGAGCAGCTGCCTGCTAGAGACAGAGAGAGAGAGAGAGAGAGAGAGAGAGAGAGATGATGACCCTTGGCACCCCTTTATCTAAATAAACACTACTGGGGCTGCATTTTCCATTAAAAATATTTAGGCAGAACACTGCCATGGGCAAGTGAGAGGAGCAAAGTCCTGCTCTCAAGGGTTTTAAAGTAGAGAGGGGTTTTCTACCTCCAATTTTTTTTTTTCTTGTCTCAAATTTCTGTGCATCCCAGCGAAGGGGGAACAGAAGGAGCTTTTCTGCTAGACCAGCAGCATCTCCTCCAGACAGACCCGGCTGGGAACACAGGTGCCGAGTTAAAGGACGATCCTGTGCAAAATCCATCCCTAAGCATGGTGACTATTCCAGACCTGCTCCAAGGAGGTAGTGGGGGTGCCAAAACCACATCTAAGGTGGACCTGGGTCCTGAATGGGGCTGCTGCCAGGGATTGCTCTGGCAGGACAGCAGCACCTCCATGCTTACGGTCAAATGCTCCTGTTCACGGGGTCTTGGGCATGGGTCCTGCCTGCACATCTGGTGCCTTCAGCTCCTTTGCAGGGCCCAGCTACTACAGCAGCTACTTGCATAATGCTGACCAGATGGTCTCACTGCCCCGCTGCCCTCCCCCTCCAAGTATTGTTTGCAAAGATCTTGCTGCTTCTTCTGGACAAGAGACCTTCACTTCACTTGAGTCTCTGCATTACCTTGAGCTCTGAGGGAAGTATATGGCCCACCTACAGGCAGTGCTCAAAGGAGAGCTGCTGATTCCTTCCTCTTCACATCAATGATGGAGCTGTTTTCACTCTTTCAAAGTGTCCAAGTTGTGGTTTGTGATGGCCCTCATCCCCTGCTCTTCTCACACCTCCACTTTGTAGCACATGTAGAGCTCAGATTTATTCCTATACCCTGCAGAAGACTCAGAAGTCCCCATTTTCCATTATCACTCGGTGTCAGTTCACTTCAGATGAAGCTCAGTGTTTCTTGCTCTCCAGCTGTCCAAGATGCTAAACTTCCCTTTCAGGCAGGCCAGCAACTCTGTGTACCTTATCAAGGCACGTTTAGCATTTGTTCTCCTGTTTCTTTCTGCAGAGGTTGCCCCAGTTCCTGTAGGGAGGACAGAGACTGAGGAATATCCTGGATCACAAATCTGCTCTTCATCCTCACGCTTCTATCCACAGCAGTCAGAACTGCTGCAATGGTCCTGGAGTTGCTTCATAAGGCTTTTTTTCCAGCTCCTGTGTGGGTTTCCACACAATAAGAAGTCTCAGCTGAAACAAAAGCATAAGGCTGGCTGCAGCTCACTTACTGCTCAGCTACCTGGGTCTCTTGCGTTCCTGCCTAGAGCTGGAAAAGAGCTGCTAAAGTAGGGTGACAGCTCTGAATGCAAACCCTACAGTGAAAGCGAAGGCTTGGGCACATGGATATGTAGGTCTGGAGCCATGGGTAGGATAGTCTGCAGTATGGACAGGTGATTACAGGCAGTAGAATCTTTACTAATTTGAAAAAAAAGGCTGCTTTGCCTGTGAGGTGTCTGAAGCATCGTGTGGCCACAGGTGTCACCAGGTCACCAAGGAAGTCTGCAGGCTCCAACGGAAAACCACTGCAAACCCACCAAGCAGCTGCTGACCTCCCCTGTGCAGGTTCAGCTCAAGGCATCTTGTCTTTCCTTCAGTCTGAAGTTCAGGAGCACATTTCAGTCCTTTCTAATATGTAAGTTTTGGAATTTTATTTCAACACTAAGAACTCCAGCTCAGAGGCACTGTTGACACTTACTGTAGCAGAGATGTGAGAGTAGGGAGAGATGAAAAACATTAATATATTAAACTAGGTTTAAGAGCAGCTTCAGACTTAAGGTTTTAAATTTACTGGCAGTGGTAGTAAATTATTCCTGGAGCATTCCCTGGGGAAAAGACTGAGGAAATTAATTAGTTACCAAAAAATCAAGTGTAATGTTACTGCTTTTAAGTGAACAAAGATAAATACAATAAAACAACCTCTTACAGCCATTGTAGAGCAGCTGAGTTTGACTATTCAGGGGTGATTCATCTACACAATGGGACTGTGAGAGAGAAATCAGATTCCTAAATTTCTGGCGGTAGCTGAAGCACAAACCAATCTTCGAGCGCTGGGGAAAAGAAATCCCCATGAGGGATTGGACCCACACAGCCTTTCAGCAAAAAGCAACAAGCACAAGGGGAAGGGATGTTTCTAATCAGACACTGCAAGAACCAAGGCCAAAATGGTAGGAACAGCATTAGGAGAATTAATACCAGATTTGAAGTTCCAGGTAAGCTTAAAGCTCGTCTGAAACATTCTTCAGGTGGTGCAGCAAAACAACTGATAGCTTCTCCCCTGCTCTGACACGCTCAGCAGATGTGACAGCTGTCACAAACTGTTCCTCCCCTGCCCCCAGCATTATAAAAAGACTGGAGCAGACATCCGCCTCGTGCAGACGGGAGGATCTGTTCTGTAATTTCCAGAGGAACAAGGCAAAGCCTGTGCCGTGACACACTATCGTTTTTACTGTTACCCCAACAGCAGCTGACCAGAACCAGCCGAGACGCGCAGGTTTTGTGCACGAGTTGACAAACAGCACTTAGCTTATCTCGAAAAGAAACTTGAGCACTCCCTCAGCAGATGACAGAGCTGTAAATCATGTTATGTATAGCCATAAAAGTATCCTCAAGACAACTTGAAATAGTTAGTTTGTATTAGACGAGAAAAATTTTGGCTTGCAGCTATATAGATGAAAACATCTTAACAGTTGTGTGTGCATTTTGTACCCACTTGAAAAGCCTCCAGCTGTGTTTCAGAAGGGCTAAAGGGTCTATTAAAAGCATCCCCAAGAACCTTAAACTCTTAAGTTGAGAAGTTGTCTGCAAGAACTTAAGGTCTGAGGCTGAACTTTATTTGCTTACAGACGTTTGCTCCTCTGTCATATTCTGGTTTTGTGGCATAGGAGGGTTCCCAGTCTAGGGTGTGAGTGGCATGAAACAGTGTGGAGCATGGTCAGGTGAACTGTCCATGGACAGACAGAATGGACAAACAGAACTAGAGAGTCTGGGGAGGAGGAAGCATCTGAAAACAAATCATATTTATAGGGTTGGACTGTTTTGGTTGTGCAGCAGGGAGTTATTTCTGAGTTTCATTCTTTGGTATTTAAGATTTGCACCACTTTCACTGGTATAGATTACCTATTTTCTGTTTGACTATGAGCTTGAGGTTTGCCAGGAGAAGGGCAAGGAGCCTGAAACTTTAAACAACAAGGGAGTTCTCTGGGCATGCGTTTGTCTCGTTCTCTCTGCTCTAAACAGTATATGAGATATCCACCTCAGTTTTGACTTAATAAAGGAAATCAATACATGTCACTGAAGAACATGTAAGACAAGTAGGACAGAGAACTGAGGGTGTTGGAATCAATGGCTCTCTGAATGCTGTTATCTGAAGTATTGTGACATGGTAGAAAGTGAGCAAGAACAGAATATTTATCCAGACTTCTTCCCCTGTCCCACATTCATATTTCATTCTCCTCCCCACATGTTTAGCTTATGTAAAATTGAAGGCCCCAAACTAACCAAGCAGAATATTCTGTGATGGTGGGTCATCACTCCAGCATTACAATTCAGTGCTGCAGAAGCTCTTTCCACAGTGCTCTCCTGAGCCCTTTGCTGTGGCAGTTACTGTTCTTGATACAAACCAGATCTGATAGCTCCACACTCCAGCTTTTCCTCTGGCTAAAGGATGTTCTTGTTGCTTTCTAGCAATTTCAAGTGACTTGTTCTTTTTAGAGCAGCTTTGACAAGAATGGGTCTTAAATGGGAAACATGCAAGAACTGAGTCAGGGATGGGAGAAAAAATAACCTCTGCAAGCTGGGTTGGAACCGAAATTCTAAGCAACAAGGTCACTCCATCCAGGAAAGGTTAGTACTGCTCTAGTTGGTGTGAGAGCTGCTGTCAGGCAGAGTGGGCCATGCTGAGCAGTTCCTTTCAACCCCACGGGCCAGCTGTGGAAAATAAGACAGAGTGCACTGGATTCCTGCAGAGCCTGCTAAGCCAGAGAGAAAGCAATCGAAACTCATGGACAAAACAAGTAGTTTGATGCTAACTTTAGTAAGTAAAGTTTTCCAGATAAAGGCAATTGCATCATATTTAACAGCTGGTAAAGAGATACACATTTAATTGCATTATATAAGGAGCGCTTTATATTCAAGAGAAAACATTTCAAGTGTCTTAGTTCTACCTGTTTGGAATCCAGACTTTCTCCCTAGAAGATATTCCAGTTGACAAAAAGGGCCTCGTTCAGATATCTGGGATCAACTGAATACATTTATTTAAAAGCAATTTTAAATATTAAAAAAGTAGAAATTAACACATACAGTACTCAAAAACTGTCACATTAAATACATGTGAATAGACATGTGTACTGATGTTTTACCTTAACATTCAATGAGAAGTCAAGATTTTAACTAGTGGCATGAGCAGATCTGATTTCTGTACATGTTGATGTACTATGTAATAAAAAAATAAATAGCAACTGTTGTTCAACAGTAAATAAGACATCATCTGCAGAGCAAACTTCCCCCTCTGGGGGCACCTTCCCCTGCCCCTCCCCCCCAACCCTTTATCAGCTAATTTTCCATAAAGATTTAGACTTTCCAAATACTATGTCATATACAAAATTGCAGACAGTGGCTCATTGAGTTCAAATATAATACTGTACTTAAACTCAATCAATATCATACATTTTCAGATTTCTTATGACCCACAATAAGCCAGAATAAACAGAACTATTGTTCCCGATGGAACTCATTTAATTTTATAAAATGCATATGTATACTATTTTAAAGAGCGTAGAAAAGAATAGACATTTGACTCTACATAATTTTACATGCCTAGCTTTTCTTTATATGATTTGCATTTATCAGTTTATTTCAAGATCACTTAAAAATACAATTGACCACAAAAGTGAATAGGTTTTGTTCTTTAATGCAACTTAAAACATTGTAGTAATGGATAAAATGGAATGCTAAATAAATGCTAAACCTGACTTTCTTTCCATAAAAACCAGAATAAAGTCTGAAATACTGGAGCTGGTAATACTGAAGATTAGATGCCAGCAGGCTCACTCACTCATTGCATATTTTTTTTTGGAAATATTTTTTTTTAATAAATGATAAAACCATTAACAGTTGATAAATGATTTGCAATTTTTTTCCATGTGGGATTTAGACTGATATTTGTTTCTAAATTAACCACAAACAGAATTAAATATTCACTGACTACAGTCTTGTAAAACTGTATTAGAAATGAAAGCTCTCAGAAAGTCTGAGATGTGCTTTTATGAAATGAAAATCTTTCCATGCAGCCAAGACAATCTGCCTTGAAATATCAGCACGAGGTACTGAAGCCAAAATAACATTTAAAGCAAGTAATACAAAAGTACATATGAAAGTCATGGAACCTGCTACAGACAAACCATGGGAAAAACACAACCACATGATGATTCAAAAGATGAAAAATGATGTTGGAAGTGACACAGGAAATTAAAGTTTCCAGTAGTAAGTTGAAGTGTTTTCTGGCAATGCAACTTTATACCAACTTTCAAGAAACCTCAGGTCAAATGCAGCCTCCCAAAGATTTCGTTAGAAATTAGCTTTATAACAGTATGTCTGTTACTTGGTGCTTTGAGTTACAACTATTACTGTCACAGTTTAGTGAACTCTATGAAAACCAGCCTGATACTTGTGATCTGAGCTCTATCATTAACAGCCTGATCAAATGCACGAGAGGTCGGTCATCTTAGCTTCTGCTTTTGAGAGCATTAAAAATAATTTAAATTTATACTTATATCACCACTTAAAAATTTATTTTAGGTAACTAACTTTTAGCAAGGTTGAAGACAAGAGGAAAAAAACCCCACAAAATCATTTTTCAAAGAGCCAATTTAGCTATAAACAAATACTGTTGCAAGCTCACATTAATCTGAATAGCAATTAAGTTAAAATGTTCTTTTCCTCAAATGTAGCTATATGACTACAGTACTACTTTTGTACAAAGGCAGGTTTCAAGTAAGCATCTAAATGCATGCACAATGTCAACAGTTAACATTTGCTAGAAGTCCTTGGTTACTAAGAATTCAGTGAAAAAAACCAGCAAATTTCACATATATCTACTAAAGAACAATATGACTAATTTTCATTAAAATAAGTTTTCGGATGAAATAAATTTGTAACCTTTTATAGTGAGGTAATATCACAGGGGAACTGCAATCACAGTTTGGCGTAGGTCCACATAATATAAACATGAAATGCTGTATGCACACCATAAAACATTACTGTTATCTGTAAAGTCAGTGAATATTTGTCTTCATAATTACACTTAACTGAGCACTATATTAAATAAATACCGAAGTGGGTTTCATAGCTGTAAACTGCATACACTTATGAACTGCAGACTGATTTTTAAATTGTCCAAAACCATTCACTCATCCTAACTTTTCTGCTAAATTGTATGTTGAGAATACCAAGTTATTAGGAACAGTCATTTCTGTACAGTTACAAGGTTGACAGAGACCACCTATGTTGGAAAGCTGGCAGTCCATACGTGTGGGACAGCACGGACAGGGATGTAAGTGCTGGATGCCGAGGATGGCTTCAACAAACCCAATAAGGCGTGCCAGGTTCCAAGGCTACCATAATACTGGCAAAGGCAGAATAACACGGTATATTTACAATACATATAATTCAACCTCATGAGGTGAAACTTAAATGAATTCTTAATTTGTAACAGCAGCTATATATACAACTGTGCACGGGATTACAGGGAGGCAGCAGCGTTCGCTTTTGCTAAAAAGCCCGTCTTGCATGAAGAATGTGCAACGCTCAAGTTTAGGATTTGTTTGTTTTTACTAGTCTGACAGAATGTGCACAAAGGACACTGGAAAGACCCCTTTCCTCTCTGGCTGTCCTTCGATGTGGCCAATCTGCAACACAGGAGAAGAATGTACAAATGTAGATATCCATATGGACACACAGACTTCATAGATTGCATTTACTTCATTCAAAAGCAGCACAACTGCTCACAGAGCCTTTGCAAGCTCCTGGACAGTTTGCAGCAGACCTTAGTTAACCTTTGAATTTGTGTAAAGGAACAAAATGAAACTGCACAAGTATATTATAAATAAGACAAATAAAGTCAATTAAATCTAAAGAGAACAAAACTCCATATTTTTTGCGGGAAACTTACACACATCACTGAACTTAAAGAATGTCACCAAAACAGAAGCCTGATTTTCTTTTGTCTGTTAGGCTGAGTTTCAGTAACATCTCTGAAAACCATTTACCTTATTTAACTGAATAAATCCTGAACATCTTACTTATGGGAAATGCCTGCCACAGTTGTGAAGTTAGTTATGATAATCTGCATGTTTCCCTTACTTAAGGTGATATAATCCCAGCTATTTTCTTATTGAATTAGCATGATATACCTAATGATTTATGTGCATACTAGTTTTCATAATAAATCACAGTATTGTCTGATTAAGTATCTTTCGTGTACAACTTTTACATATTTTGCAAAATGATAATTTATAAAGAAATAGCTAAGAAACTTATTTAAAGAAATAAAAAAATAATGACATCTTCTATAAGAACTTTCCACGTTTACTGTGCATAATCATAAACAACTTTCAAACTGATAGCACTGGAGCAGCAGTTCTGACTGATCACACTCTTCTCACCCTGCTACAGTGCTGCTCGCTGCTTTCAGAATAATGGTGTACCTCCTTCCTCTTCCACAAGTTTAACAAAATGGGAAGGGGAAACATGCAGGGCTGGCCATTTCCTCTTGGAGAGCCAAATTTTTGAAGCATATGAGTCAACAGGCCTCGTTTCCCTTCTCAGAAACACTCAGACTGGAGCGCCTCATGGAACTTGTCAGGCGTGTACCCAAGGGTCTTAAAAAGCCACTTCACAAAACAGATTCAGCAACTAATGCAATGGTAATCAGGGACTGGATGATATGGATAACAGCAGCTTTTGATACCAGCTTTTCAGCTGAAAATCTTCCATACTTAAATGAAGAGCGAGAGAAAAATGTGTAGCTGGAAACAAAACACCGAAGGTTGTGCTGCACTTAGATTAGGAAATCACAGGCAGCATTGCAACTCGATTTTGTTTTAATCAGATGAAATCTGTCTCATTTTCCCCAGTAATGATTCTTCAGCAAGGAAGTACAATGCAGCAGGGCTTTAGGGACATGAGGTGGAGTGTCAAGGGAGGACTGGAGCCTTCATGTGGGGTTGAGAAAATTAGCACTCAAACAACGTGCAGTCCAGAACAGGGGGAATATGGTATAAACCAGTGGTATGGGAAAGAAGAAGGCAAAGAAAATGTTATCTGCTTTTCATTTAAGGGGGGAAACTATCAGCTTATAGCACAAATTACAAATTATTTTTCAGAATTCTAGCAATCCCTGTAGGTATAACTTAACATTTCAGGTGAACCCTAATTACACGTCTCATTTTTCATGAAGGGTGAAAGCATTTTTAGATAGAGTGAAAATCACCACTTCTTCATTTAATGAAAGGCTAGTGTGCATTACAGGGAGGGACATGTGTAAATATGTGCTGCTATGAGCCAGCAACAAAGCCAAACCCAGTGGGGATGGCTCTAGCAGACTCTCCCTGCCAGAGAAATGGGGTCTTTGCTAATATGAGTTTAAGGTAAGGGCTGGATATTAGCGCAGGAAAAACAAAACAAAACAAAAAACCAAACCAAAATAGCAACAAACCCTTCACATTTGGAAAAGGAGGCTTTTTAATAAAAGGGAAAGATACATACCCACCACTCTTGGTCCTCTTCACCAGTTACAATAATTACTTCTCCTTCAACAAATGTGAGTTCATCATCGTTATCTGCCTGACAGTCATAAATGGTCTTCACTCGCCTAACTTTGTTTTTCCCCTAAAAATAGAACAAAGTTTTAGATGACAGATACGAGGAAGAGAGAAAAAAAATATATATAATATGAATTTTGACTTAAAGTTGTGTTTTATTTTACAAAAAGGTGAAGACTATCGATTGCTTTCCCTGCATTTGGGAACATAAAAATACCAAAACTCTTCTTCAACAAGGATATTAAAAAAATAAAATGAAAAGTTACCTACACAGGTGTATGTTTTCTTTTTCTTAAGATTCAAAACTCCCTACAGAATTTAATATGTTATACTTAACATGTAGGACTTAAGAGGGCTTAAGTAACCTCTGTTTCCTCCAGTGAAGAATGTTTAAATAATATTCCAGTCTACTGACACCCTCTTTTGCCTTTAATACATACTTCAACAAAAAAACCACCATGAACAGAAAATGAAATCCAGTCTCCTCTGAATGTTCCAAGGGAGGTAAGGGCTGAGAAAAAAGCTGAATTGAAATCTCAGTATTTTGTACAGTTTTAGTTTTGGATCTAGTGCAAAAATACCGTATTCTTTGATTTCAGATCTGCTTACAGGACTGGAAATTATTTTTTGAGTGATTTTTACACCAAATGTTAGCATTTTCTTACTAAAAGTACCTTAATTTCAGATGGCAGTACTATTTTTTGATGACAATTCACACTCGATATTCTCACAGCTCTACCATTCTGAGTCCAAGTATTTTCTAGGTCATCCTTTGCTGCATACTGCTAATTCATATGAAAAAGCCTCAGCCATGGACTCCTCCCCAAACATATGGTTCTCACGGCAGGGAAAAGGACTTCAATTTTTTCTAAATAGACTAATAAACAATATACACAGGAAAACACCCCTACTATTTTATATTCCTGTATTTTCATACCCACACTTCTTCAAAACCTACAGTTCCTTCTTTGAACAGAAGTAGTCAGACAACAAGAGTGCAAATACCCAAGAGGAGCAGAAGGATGTGAGAAGCAGAAGGGCTATGAAGGAAAAAGTCAGCAGGTTTAGAGGAATTTGAGCCAGAAGTAACTTCACAGAGGAAATTTCCTAGGGAGTCTTCTCCTTGCTGTTATCTACCCACTTGAAATTCCTCCATGTTTTGGCAAAAAAAAAATATCCCTGTAGCTCAACAGCAGAACAGACACACACCAAAAAGCACTCACATTAAACTCAAGGTACAGGAAAACAACAATTATAGGGGGATCTAAGGAAGAAAGCAGTTAACACTACATAAGACTAAAAGAACCCCATACTCCAGACGAATGAACAGAAATACCTGAAGTTCATATGAGATCAAGGTTTTTTTTACAGCAAAGGTTTGTTGCAACAAGAAGTCAGTTCAAAGAATGCTTCCTCTCTTTTTTAAAAAGATAATCATATAATTTGAACAAAAATCTCAACTATCAGTAGGGACTGGAATTCAATAGGAATGGGTATTTGGGGCCACCAGCTCAAAGTCTCAGCTTTCAACTGCAAAGAACCTTTACAAACTAGGAGCACTTCCAATCAATCCTCTGGTGATGAAGGAAAGCAACTACTTCTGCCAGGTAAAAATTAATTCATTCAATAAAAAGAGAATTAAAAAATTTACATTCCTCTAAACTTAGAGAACTGCATGCAACTCATCTTGTAAGAAAAATTATGGGAATTGCTCCTGGTTCCATCAGATTAGTGCCACAGATGAGATTTTAACATTCTGTTCCTTTCATGGAGAGCAGCAACAAGAAGAGTTCAAGCCCAAGTTGTATTTAGTCGTGGGAAGGTTTAAAAAAGGATGGATCTGAAGAGAGCACATATGTTCCAGAACACAGTTTGGGGCACTGGTGTGTAAAGAAATGCAAGCAATTCCAGGAAATGTAATCTGTGACTATAAAACAAATACCACTACCCCCCATCAACTCCCTGTATCCAACACTTGTATTTATTCAGAAGAGATTTTATGCTTAAGACTGAATAAAACAAGTTGCTGTGATCATTAATATTCCCTCTGTGCTCTTATTTACATTCAACACTTCTTTTTCTTCAAAAATAAGTATTTTGTCTCCTTTTTAGAAACCACCACACACACACAAAAGAACACTCAAGTGCTCAGTGTGATTTCAGAAGCACTCAGAGCAAGTTTCATTTCTCTAAAAATATCCTTTCAAATCCTTATATATTATTGGCATTGGAATTTCCAAATTATGTTTCTGAATTATTAATTTTCTAAAAAATTCAATTAAAAAATTTAGGCTTCTCTATTTAGTGGCTAAATAGTCAAACCCAAGAGTGAAGTACCCACAAATACTGGTGGCTGCTGTTGCAGGTCTCACTGCTACTCTGAGATGGAGCATTTCACCAGCTTGTGCAGAGAGGATACAGACAGAGGATGAAAATAAGGCAAGATACTTTTAAGAGGAATTCTTGCACATTAACACTTAAGCAGAAAAGACTGCACTGAACAAGAAGAGATACAAGTGTGCATGCAATGATGTGAAAAAAACCTGTGAAGCTGCAATAGTTCTGATTACTGCACAACAGTGGAACTATTTGATTTACTGCACATGTGAAAATGGCTGAGTTTGGAGAACACTGAATCTTTCCTCAGAGTTTTTCTGTATAAGGTAGGAAAAGAGTTTAAACAAAACAAACAAATGAAAAACCAACCCCAACAAACCAAAACAAACAATCTACTATTTGCTTTTTTTTCTTCTTTAATAAAGTGACAAATAGCTGGGGATTTGCCTGCTTACATTTAAAAGTATATAAGTAAACAAACTGTACTTGCAGACACCTTTTGATCAGATCCCAGTAATATTTAATCTCCAAAACACTCAGGAAGCCCAAGCACCAACCCTGTCAGGCTCAGATGAGATAGGAGCTTACAGGCAAGTCCATGCCAGAAGCCAAGCAGAGTGATGGCTCCAGCGTGTTCTTCCTCAGACAAGCACCACACAGAAACTCACCCTCTGCTTTCACTGCAAGAACGGAAGTCTTATTTCCTTTTACATAACTGCTTTACATAGCAAACCTGACAAACCAAACTATCCCCTTTTTGATGATGAAAATCTTAAGAGAGATCTGGAGTTTTATAAAGTTATTTCCATGTACATATGCATGAAGAATCCTCTGTTGGAAATTGCACTGGTTAGCAAGATTAACAGCCAGATGAATTGGGGGTTTGAATTGAGTTACAGAACCAGCTCTGCTACTGCACAGCATTCAGCAATGTCAATTTTGGCACTTCAGCAATATATCTGAACCTTTGTTAACCACTTAAGTACATCAACATTAAATGCTCACAACAGGAACATTTACTGCTTTGTCACAGTTGACTTTAAATTTTGCATCTACTGACAATAGGTGCTAACATCCCTTCCTAAAGCTTACAAAAATCAAACATATAAATATTCTAGCAATCTAAAGCATACAGAGCCGTGAGCAAAGACAACAGAGAAAACCACCAATTCATTCAAAATTATGACTGGCACAGATAAAAATGCCCAAAGTCTCCAATAAATCTAAATACACTGTAATGCTCCCAACGTTATTGTTTTATGTTACGGGTATTTGTTTCAGCATGCAGGAGGCTTGGTAAACCCTCAGCATTTGCTGAAGCTGCCTGGGGGCTCAAAAAGAACCCCTCATTCTCTACCCCAACCCATAATGTTATGTTGCTTTGTGTGCATATCTCAAGGGTGCACAGAAAGTCCTTACAGTAACTTCAAAGCCTTCCAAGGATACTTCCAACCAGCTGCAGCAATACCTACCATATTTATTTTCCTGGGAAGTGGCACAGGGGTTTCTGGCAGGGCATGTGTGATGTCATTGGACTCTTCAGACGTTTGCCTTTGGACGGTGTCTCTGGACTGTAAGTTTGGAGACAGATCTATGGAGTGAGATTTTTGATTCACCTCTGAGGGCTGAGACTTCGGTGCTGCTTCTCCACCTTGAGTTTTAGCCAACAGCTCTCCTAGCTGAGGTTTTGGAGGAAGGTCCTTCATCTGTGGCTTTGGAGGTAAGTCTCCAAGCTGTGGTTTTGGTGGCAAGTCTCCTAGCTGAGGCTTTGGGGGCAGTTCTCCAGGCTTTGGGGGTAAATCTCCTATTTGAGGTTTCTGAGTTAATTCCAGAGGCAGAGGCTTTGGGGGCAAGTCTCCAGGCTGTGGTTTCTGTGGTATATCGATGGACAGTGAGGGCTTCTGAAACATTTCCATGTGCTGATGCGATTTATCTATTGAAAGATGATGACTGGTTTCTATTTTTCTTAGTGCCACTAAAACAGAAGAGCAAAACAGTGTTTTTCATAATCTGATTTTAATATAAAAGAAGTTAGGCACATATCAAAACTGCAACTGTGTAAATGATGACATGGTCACTAAGCCCCATAACTGCCCATAAATCCTCCTAGTTTATGACAAAAGCAAGATAATACAACTTTATATAACCTCAATCACTGAGGTCTCACTTAATTGCTCCTCCTGGAGGTCAGCAGTGCTTATTCCAACAACTACTAGGTGTCAATTTATAGATTATCTACTTAAAATTAAATAAAGTGATCACTTTTTGGACCTAAACCAAAAATCATTAAATATAATAAAAGATTTATTTTGTAAAACAACATATAGACCCATGCATGTGACTGTAACAAAACTTCTTTTTAATGACAATTATTCAGGGATGCAGTTGAATTCCATACTGAAAACCACCTTAATCTCAGAATTAGTACCTAGTGTTAAAACAGATGAAGGGGAGCAGGAGAGAAAAAAGTTACAACCCATGATGAAAACAACACATTTTGACCAGAAGGAACAGTTTCCTACTGTATTCAGCATTGCTTTGGTATCATATTCTACCAGCCAAAAAGGTGACCTGACATTTGACTATGAAAGCAACCACACTCTCTATGGATATCACCCGGTGCAACAACACTTTCATGCTACATTAATGGTTACTTATACAAAAAAGAAAAAAAAATGGCATTTTTTCCAAGAAAGAAATTGTATAGTTACTATCAGATGCCTCATTTTAAAAAATGTCTTGATGTGTTGATACCTATACAGGGCTCTGTCTCCTAGACTTATCTTGTAGTGAGTGTACATGCACTGATCATCCACTGAGGTTTGAGACATAAGTAAATTACATGAAAAACCCTGATAGTAGCCCTTATCAAAGTGCTTTGAGTTGGCCCATCTTAAATTCTCACCTACATCATTTCAATCAAGGAAGTGTTGACTTCCTTGTCAATGCCACCCTAGCATGTCATTGGTGTCTCCCTCAAAAGATGATACCATGTCATAATAATTGTAATTTAAGTTGAAATTTCACATTTGCATTTTCTGTTAAAATTACTTGCACTCTCAATTTCAGTCATCTAGCTTCATAAGTCTGGACAAGCAGCATTTCCTGATATTCAGACTCTATGCTGATTATCCACGCATACAGATGTAACACATATTTGATGGATTCTGAATCAGACAGAGCTACAAAGTAGGTCTACTTTCAACTTTGTGGTCAACTGCTGCAACAACTCAATAAACCCCTAAATAAACCTGCTGTATGAGTTTAAAGAGAGGCTAGAACAAACATTTCTAAAAGAAAGGGCCAGAAGGTATTCCCTGGGATGATGGTCTCAGCAAGCTTGTCCCTGATATATAAGTGAGCATGTAGCACTACCTGATTCTTTCCAAAGTAGTTATCGGGACAACCCTGATGGCCAGAACATGGCATGGATACAGGTTGCTCCAAGGGTATCAAGAAATCAGACTTAGAGATATTAGGAAGAAAAAAGACTTTTAACACGAGTGGTCAAAGATAGAAATGGAAGCCCAGAGAGGTTATCCATGGAGATACTCAAAATGTGACTGGGCACAGCCTTGAGCAACCAGCCCTCATGGCAAAAACTTGGCCCTGCTCCGAGTGGTGGACTGGACCACAAGACCTCCTGAGGTCTCTTCCAGCTTCAATTAGTTCACAGTTTTTTAAATTTTCCTCCATAGGCCTAGCTGTTTTTTTTTCAGTTTAATAAAAACCTTCCCAACCTTCCACAATCCTTTCAGTTTTCTAAAGCTTTCATGGTTTGTAGCATTTTAGAAATAAAACTTCTGCTGAAATACCATATATTTAAAACAAATATCTACTCTCACCTACATTTAAAAGATAATCAATATAAGAATAGCCACAAAGAAAACACTTACCTTTCTGAGGTAGTTTGGGAAGAACTCTAGGGCCAAGTGCAGTCTTTGCAGTCCCAGTGCTAAATCAACAGATGTGAATTATTAGTGCTTACAACTGTTATAAAATATACTTATTTCTCATTTTTCCCCTCTACACATCGATAATTAAAAAAACCCAAACCAAACAACCAAAATCCACGTTTATTTTGCTTCTTTGGTATAATCATCTTGTCTGTGGATCAATCCCGAAACTCAAAGCACTGTTAAAAATTGTTTTGTTTTGGTTTTTTTTTCGAGAAAAAGGCATACAAACCCCACACAGCTTCAATGCTATAGAGCAGATATATTCTACAAACTATGGTGTGTGCAAATGTACTCTGAAAACAGGTGAAGCTGAAAGACCAGCTCCATGGGCAGATCCTGAACTTTAAGGAAAACGTGTTCTTTAAAACAATTATACTGAAGCATTCAAAATATAATCTGTCCTTTGTGTCAGTGGTTTGAAGTTTGCCAGGACTGAGCCTATGCCTTTAGCCCACTGCCCATGGATGATACTGTATTACAGACACACTGCTGCTGCTGCAGTAGGAAACAAAGTCTCTGATACTCCAAGGAAATACTGATGACTGTGGGAAAACAACATGTTTTACTCTGTCAACCTGTGTTACACCTGTGTTAGCTACTTGGAGTGGTAAGCATACAAGACAAGCAGGACAGTTGCAAGTAATTTAATTAATTAGTAAATTAAATTATTAGCATAAAAATTTAAGATAGTTGCATATTGTCAAAGTTTTCCATCAATGCTTTTTGTTGTAGCCCATTTTTTTTTTCAGAATTAACATCAGGCTGGCTCAAATTTGCAAACACGGTATGTGAGCACAACAAGTTTCAACAAATTCCACCAATTTTTTTCCTTTAAAACCACACCTAGGTCACTTTTATAGAAAAGAACTGTGGAAGAAAAGAAAGTAAGTTGATTTAAGGCATAAAAATCAAACAATAAATAAAAATCAGTATTAGGTTAAAATAATGACTCAAAAAAAACAAGAGAAAAGAAAAATGCATGAGAAAGTTGCCAGAGTATGTTCAACAGAGCAGAGTCTTCTGCATCACCAGCCTTGATTATGGTATTACTTGTCTCTGCAGCCAACACTTCAATATGATCATGATAAAACACTTGTAATTTCCTACCTGTTTTTAAATGGTAAAAATATATAATGACATGAAACTGAAAGAACAGCCAAGCTCAATCTTGATTCAATATACCGTAGAATCACAGAATATCCTGGGTTGGAAGGGACCCACAAAGATCATCGAAGTCCAGCTCCTACCTTGGCCTTTATCTAATGCCATGGAGTACAAGTACCACACTTTTACCCTTGTCTGACAAGTGTTGAGCACAGGCCCAGCTCTTTGTGCTGTGGAGCATCACCACTTTTTCCCTGCATGCCCAGTGCCACCTGGATGGATTCAGCAAACACGGCAAGTCAGCTGTGCTGCCAATAACAGCTCCCCTGCCTGGCAAGGCAGATCACAGACTGGGGGGTGTCCAGGAATTCTACCTGCACATCTTCTGCTGTGATCTGTTGGATGTTACACATCCCTCTCCAGTCACAGCCTGATCCCGCACACTTGTGGTCATGCACAGTCGTGTGCCTGAGGCAGGTGTTTGTTAGAATCACCACGCTCTGAACCACAGGACTTTGGATTCACAGTGGAGACAGAGGAACAGCAAACACTAAGTGACAGGAATGTATGGCTGTCCTTACTTCTCCAGCTATTGAAAAAGACACTTGTAATGGACAGACCTGATGAACTAGGAGCTAAAAGCAGTTTGTGTTATTGCAGACTGTGTGGCAGCACATAAGCTTGACAGACTGGAAAACAGTTAAGCTGGAAGACTGAGATGAATTCTCTCTCTTACAGATGATGCCAGCCTGTACCCAGAGTGACACTGCTGCAGCTACAGGCATGAGACCTCACACTGAAACAGATAAAATGAAATGCCAGGAGACATGAAAATAAAACTTTTGTGCTGCTGGACTGCAGTCAGAGGCAGCATTCCCCAGCTCAGAGAGCACTGCTGTAGGAGCAGCAGAGAGATTCGGGTACAAGTCGTTCTGTCCATCCCGCTCAAAGGATGGATTGTGTATGGACAGCAAGGAACAAAGCGTAGGAGGCTCAATGAAGCCACAGTGTTTGTATGCTACTAAGGCATGCAGAAAACTAATGAAGAAACATAGCTAGGATTTTATGTCCTCTGAAAGGCTTTTTTCCCCCTTCTAATTTACAAATTAGTTATGTTTATTTAAATTTTCATCTTTGCCTTTGTATGTGGAGATTTTACCTTGATTGCTGAGACATCCCCTCAAACTTGTTTGCAGCCTTAGTTGAAGGTGGGCCCAAATCATTACCTGAGGTGAAAAAAAGGACAATTAAAAAACCTAAATAATTAGGATAACTGATCAATAGAGGATGCAACTTAAAGCAAAACACATATTCCTCCAAGTCTCCTCTATACAACATGTCTAAAAGATCATGTAAAACTTCATTCTTCGTTAATAACTTTGTAGCTGAAAAAGCAGCAGGGACCATAATAATCCAACGTGGCCTTTCATATGACACATTTTAAAACCAGTCACTGGTAGCTCACATCTTCTGGCAAGGGAAGACTGAATGACAGTGCTGTAGGGCATTTGTTCTGAAACAGTGTTTCAATTTTCCCTGAATAAAGAAGATACTGCAGGCCAATATCAGATAAATTTATCACAGATGTTTACATTTTGTGCTATGAGGCATGTCTTTTTAAAACCGCCACAAATTTGATTTTATTCACAAAACATTAAATTTCTAAGAATTGGTATTTTATCCTATGTAAAGAACAGCTCTTACTGATTTAATGACTATCTGTATGTTCCCATTAACCTGCACACTGACCGCTGGTAAGGAAAAGATCCTGAGTATACTGAATTCTGTCAAAAGGCAGCAAATCCAAACCCAAATGCTCTGGACTCCTTTCAGCATAAGGCTTCTTTTCCATTAGTCACCACCATTGCAAGTTATGATGATATTAACTCCTACGGTTTAGTGCCTTTGCCATTCCCCCTTGCCTCTTCTGTTACAACGTCTTAACAATCTTAGAACCAACTTCAACAACCATTAGTAAATTTTGTCATTGAAATAGATGTAAAGTGACATTTAATAAGCCAAGAACACAAAATGCTTCTCATACAAAAGAATGACACATTTGCCTAAATATCATTCTTAGTGCATTGAAATCTAAATGAAACAGCAGAAAAGGCTCATGCTGAGCCTTGCTAAAAATATGTTTGTATTTAAAAGTGGGGGAAAAAAGCAACAAAGGTAAAACAAACAGCAAACCCTTCACATGTAGATCCTATGGATAAAGCAAGGAAAAATACCTCATGGTTGCTATGGAAATCCAAAATAACCTAAATGACATTTTTAGAACATCTTTGAATAGTAACTCAATTTGCTTAGACATAAGCTAAGGATTGGTCTGCTTGAAACTTCAATTAATGCATAGATTAGAAAACAAATGCTGAAATTCAACATAGCAAAAAATATAATGACACAGAAAAAAGCTTCTGAAAGGAAAAGCAGTGAACATCTGACAATAGTCTTAAGCCAAAAACATGAAGGCAGATACAAGAAACTCCCTCTTTTATAAACACAAATTTAAAAATCCAAAAGGACTTTCAAACAAGCTTTTGAGCAGATCTCAGATAAGAAACATGGGGAGAAGAGGCCTCTCTTCCATTCACTGAAGTTTAGCCTGCACTGAAGAGCAGCAAAGAGAAAGAAAAAGTCATGTTCTTTTCCAGCCCTGCTCTGACAAGGTATTCTACTTCTACAGGCTTCTTCATCTTCAACCACACACATGCACCTTTCCCATATTTTCCTTTTCCTTTATCTGTTGTTTGAAGATTTTAGAGAAAAGTTGGCACTAGCTTAGCATTTTATCCTGCCATACCTTCATTCTAATAGCGTTACATTACGTAGTATTGTAGCACATGGTACTTTAGGTGCTGTTTTGGACTTAAATATTTGGGATTTTTTATATTTTTAGAGTCCAAGCCCTTCAAAATGTCTTTATTACCTCTGAAATAGTACTACCTCTGAAATAGTACAGGACTATTAGACTTCAGAATACAGGAAACATTTTTTTCTCCATATCCTAGACCTCTAAGAAGTAGAGAACTGAAAAGACTGACATTTGTATTCCTTGAGAAAAAAAAAATCTTTGCTTTTCATTGGACTCTGTACTTTTCTCCATACTGAATCCTAGATTCAATCACACGAGTACTCCATGATTGATCACATTCAACTCAATTTTCTGGAAAAATGGTGCTTTTAGCTTAGAATTATTTTTTTTTAGGCTAGTAATTGTGTGTTTATACTAGAACAAAGAGAGGATACTGCTAAGATACATGTAGAGTATGGATGATGCCCTCAGGCAAGCATTGGATTCCAGCTTGAAAATTTACAGGTTCATGAAAATCCTGCCACCAAAACTGAAATTATAGAAAATTACATGGGCCTGAGATTTATAGCTACAGAAAGAAGCTGACTGCATAGAGCCATGTTTATTGAAAAGAGGAAGAATCTGAGTAGTCTGGAAAATAGAGTCTAAAAAGCATCTGTCAGAAAGGTATCCTGCTATAAAAAAAAAATAAATTTAAAAGTGCTGTTTCTGTGTAACTTCTGCAAATAGAAGGCTGCAAACCTCTCAGTCTCTGTGTATGTACAGACAACATCACAAAAGCCAAATACATATTAAGACAACACATTCCCACCAGTGAGGTGTGAACACTTCATGGGAGAGATGTGGCACAAAGCCCTCTGGCAGTTGTGAGACCTGCACAGACTCATCGAGGTCGGTCTGCCCCAAATCTACATCGACCTGGATTAACAAGTTGGTCAGAGCAGCATCAGGGGTGAGGAGGCAGAGGCAGAGCAGAGCAGCAGCTGAGGGGGCCGGGGTGAGGGCAGGCTGGGCAGCTAAGGCAGAGAGAGGGAAGCAGTGGAGGAGGTTGGATTGGGCCTCAGGGGAACGTGGAATATTTTCAGCTTTCCCAAGTGAGACTTGGCTGCAGCAGCCTGGGAGTGACAGAGGATAGAACTCTTGATTTATCTGAGCTGACGTTACATCAAGCTGAAATCATTGGAAAGCAAGCACCAGGTAAAAAGAAACCAAAGATCATATATCATCCATCATAAAGGTTTTCCCCTGCCCTTTTGTTTTGCATTTCAAAACTCACCCCAAGGAATTGGGCCCTTATTCTGGGGTCCATGAGGTAGTGGGCTTGGTGGGTCAGAGAGGGTTCTTTTGTGTCCTGGGGGTGGGGGAGGTGGTCTCTTCTTGGAAAGAGTGGAGCTGCCACTAGAGGGTTGAGTGCTTAGAGGGAGGGTTGAAGGTGGGCCTGCAAAATAACAAACAACCTTCTTACAAATACATGTGCATAAACGTCAAAGCAGCACTGAAAAATTCACAGTCAGACCCACAGCGAAGTGCAGCAAAAGACTAAAATAAAAAGACAAGCCACGCCAAAACACTGTTTAGATTAAACGACATGTTCACCACATTTTTGACCATCTCAGCTGTGGGAATATAAGGAACTTGACAATAGAATGACATGGGTACTTATGTCTAAAAAATACAGAATTTATCACACCAGAATTTCTAATTTTAGGCATTTTTTTAAAGGCACTTAAAATTGAATAATATTTAGCACATGGGATTAAAATTCCTACTAATTTATACCTGAATGAAATAGCTTTCTAGATGTTCTAGTATGTGGGGAGTTTTTTCTCTTCCAGAGCATCTCATACAAATTCTGTTAATAAACTGGGGGAGAAGAAGGAAATAGAAATCTATCTACAAATTTTCCTTGCACTTTCAAAAAAAACATTGTAAGCTTGAGAAGCTATTCTGTAATTAATTTCTTTCTTTTCTGTGGCTTAAATAAATTATGTATTCTCAGAGCAATGCAAATTGCTGCACACAGTATGAAGTAAACATCAGAGAAGTCCTTTCTGAGACTGAGATTAGATATTTCATGGTAGCATTGCTTATAAGAGCCTGTGCAGTCATTCTTACCCTTAAACACTTTTATTTTCCCCTGCATTAATGTTGGCACAAGTATTATTCAACACAATGCTTGTTTCACAGGATATGGGAACAGATACAGATTGAAAGACAAAATAACCCAAAGGAAAGAGTTTTCTCTAATCAGCTTCACCATTGACCTTCAAAAATGTCTCTAATAAGAAGCTCAAGGAATCAGGCAGAGCAGGGCACAAACACACAGTGAGGGGACAACTGCTCAAGTCAACTGCCATTACTGCCCAAAGAAATTACTTGTAACACTTATCTAAATTAGTTCTGCATTAGGTTAGAACAGCTCTAAGGGGTTTGTTGTTGGGCTTGTTTTCTTTTTCCTGCTAGTTTGTTGTTTTGTTTTGCCTTTTTTTCCCCCTCTTTTAGTCTAATCAACAAACACTTCACTGCAGTCATGACCTTGCAATAAGTTTTTCACATCAGAGAGCTTTGCCATCACTGTCTGGATAAAGACAGAAAGTTGACATAAAAATTTAAAAGCAAAGTCTATTTATACCTGAAACTTCAACTCTATTGTCACATATTTTGTAGCACTGTAGAACCAAATAGCCTATTTTTGAAAATCTATTTTATTTGAACAGTATTTAAGACAAAACTCTTCATTCAGTTACTCGACATACACCCTACCCTGAGCACAAAACCAGAGCTGCCTCTTTAAAAATATCTCTGAGAGTTGACTATAGGTAAACTGAAAATTATCAAAGCTTGCACTCCTTCCCAAATTATTATATATCCCAAAAGTATTAAAATCAGTGAATAATTATATTTGTTAAAATTCCTTAGATGAAACATTAAACACTGACAAAAGTAACTTCAACAATCTACTCTTTGCCAGATATTTTCAATGGGTGACCTTCCTCTTTCTTCTAAACTGCAAAGAAAAAATTAATAGAACTGCCCATAATGAATTAATAATTCAATCTACCCTCTTCCAGATTCAAGCCTGGAAGGCCTTCTGCTGTGCAGGAGAATATCTCAACCCCAAGCCCAGCAGGTATTTTGGGCCTGTCTTAATTAATTGGTTACTTTGGTAAATCAAATTATATATTTTGCGATTATTCCTCTCAATTTACTTCCAAGTTCACACAACCATTAATTGACAAGTCAAATGCCAGTGCAATTTAATGATTGTTCCCCACTTTGCATCCTTATCCTTTCTCATTTTAATTTCTTCCTCGAGCTTAAGGAAGCAAGATAATTTAAACTGTGCATTGAGATGTTTCTGAAAGCAAACCCAACTTTTCTCATGCTAAGTTTTGACTGATGATCCCTTAGACTTCTGCAAGTTATCAATTCTTTCTTAAAGAAATACGAGCCAAAGGTTGTTCTATAAACCATTACATAGCTCAGAGTGTATCTATGAATGACGAGGGGAAAAGTAATAGTCAATATCCACTGTTAACAGTGGATATTCTTAAAGCATGTCAAAAACCTGCAGGGCACGTCAGAGCAGCGTTTGTCTCCTGCCCTGACGCCGCACTGGACAGTTTAACACAGCCAAGATGCCTCCAAGTGGGAATGTCCGACCGCCCCCTGGCGCCCGTCTGCCCGCACTGCATCGACACGGCCACGGGTCACCCACGGGCTTACAGGGAGAAGAGGCCAGGAAATGCACTGAGATGGCATCGAGCGCTTACTGCAAAAATAAAACTTCAGGCATGAAGTCGAAGTACTTCTAATTGCCAATAAAATGAAGAAACATTCTATACAAAAATAAAATTTAGTAGAACTAAAAACCCCTTAAAATGATGTTACATGGGCATCTTTCACGTGAGTTTTATATATCCAGGCATCACAGATGAGCTGAAAAACATCACTTCATAACTTTCAAAAGTTCATGTGGCATACAAAAGTCACAGGGAAAAGGTGTTAAAGTATTAAAAATTGTGCATCCTTTCAGACTCCTAGCACTTGTTCCTGTATTAAACTCACAGAAGGAATAAGTACAAATATAGAAGTCATACATTAATGATTACATGGCTGAAATACAAAATAACTTACTTTCAAATAAAAAAAATAAAGTAAAACTTCAAAACATCTTTACAGAAAGAGATATAAAGTCATTTCATGCTTTGAATAAAGAAAACACGGGAAAAGTTCTTGAATCTAAATCAGTTTATGGAAACAACTGGTGAAATAATATAAAGATCTGATGATCTATGAACTGTCTGTAAAAATGTTATGAAATACAATGTATCACAGACTCACTCAGGTTGGAAAAGTTGGACATTGCCAAGTCCACCACTGAATTGTGTCTCTGCTCCTGCACCTTTGGGGTTTTGTTCCTGAGGAATGTCCAGCCTTCCTGGACTCCTTTGCCCTTCAGGAGTGTTTTCCAGGGGACTCTGTCAACCAGGCCCCTAAAGAGGTCAAAGTTCTGAAGGTCCAAGGGGCAGTTCTGCTGACCCTCCTCCTTACTTCTCCAAGAATTTGTGATCCCTGTGCCCAGCGTGGTCTCCACCACCCACAAGTCCTTCTCTGTTCACAAACAGCAGGTCCAGTGGGTGCCTTCCCTAGCTGGTTCCCTCACCAGCTGTGCCATGAAGTTCTCTTCCACACAGTCCAGGAACATCCTGGACAGACATCTGGTAAGCTGAATTCCCCTATGAGAACAAGGGCCAGCGATTCTGAGACTTCTCCCAGATGCTTATACAATATCTTGTCTGCTTCTTCATTCTGATAGGGTGATCTGTAACAGACTCCCACCAGGATATCTGCCTGCTGACCTCCCCCTTGATTCTTACCTATGAACATTTGACTCTACTGTCACCATCCTTCAACTCAGACACTAAACACAGTCTCTAACATACAGGGCTACCCCACTGCTTCTCCTTCCTTGCCTGTCCCTTCTGAAGAGTTTATAGCCAACCACTGCAGCACTCCAGTTGTGTGACTCATTCCATCCTGTTTCCATGATGATAGCCATTTCACAGTTTTCCCATGGGGCAACAGCCTCCAGCTCCTCCTGTTGGTTGTCCTTGCCAAGTGCATTGGTGCAGGTTGCACTTCAGTTGGGATATCGATCCCTCCACCTCTCTGGAGGAAGAAGCCCTAATTCCTACGGGACTGTTCCGAGGCATTTCTGTGCTTTGTGTCTTTGCTGCCACATGGCTCTCCATTGCCCTCCTGCACTGGGACAGCAGACCAAAGGACCTCACTAACACACTCCCTCAAACACTGGCGTGCTGCCCCCAGGAATGTTGCTAGTGTGCCTGGTTTTATCCATTTCCCTTTCAAATCCAGTTTAAATCTCTTCCAATGAGCACTAATCACTCAGTGGCAGATACCACTGCTCCCTGGCCAGGCTGGCAGAGTTACAGTCCTTTCCTTTATGGCATTCCATACAAACTCCCATGCAAGCTGCTGCACCATGCCCTGTTCACTCTCACTGTTCGTGGTGCTACACAAGTTTCTTTATACATGTCTGAGCTTGGCCACCTTTGCCCCTGGCCCTGCTCAGGTCCCCTCAGCTGCTGTGGCATGAGCTGTGGGCTCCTTCCAGCTTTCCCACTGCCCCCAGGTTCCCTGGTTAAGGAAACACTTCTTTGCCCCTCGTGGGACATGCCCACTGTGCACCAGAGCTGCTGCCTGAGCAACTCTATGTGTGTTTATATATTTGGGTAAAAACAAAATCTCAAAACAATTCTTACGGGACATTTTTAATTATACAAGGATAGGGTAGATATATTAGGCAGTTAGAGCCGTTATTTTTCTAGATCAAAGATATTTTGTGATTTTTTAACCAGGCAGCAGTTAATCCATCCATTTCTTCTCCATAGACATCTTAATCATGATTTCTCACATAATTGAGGTATTCACATTTCATAAAGGACAATTTCCTAACAAAGGAAAACCAACAAAAACACCCACTTTGACCTATATTTTTTTTTATTTTGCTTCTGTTGGGTTTCTTTTCCTCAGCAATTGCTTTCAATCTTCACTGTTATCATATTTCATCCCTTTTTCATACTACAAGGATCAGGTTTTCATGTGTAAATAGATTAAATAATCTCAAAATTATTAGGTGAATAACATGATAAGGTCTGCAATTAATAGTGCATTGCCCTTCAGCGTTTGTGCAGTTAGTATAGTAATGATTAATTTGTGCACTTGTGAAACCATGCAAAGCTGTTGCCATCCAATCAAGAAATGGTGGGTTTACAGTGTAAAAACCCCACTTATGTAATTTTTTTTTACCACTTAATGAGGGAGAGGGAAGAACCAAAATTCCAGTTAATGGTAGAACGGGCACTGAAAAGGAAAGCAATTTAAATTAAAAATAGTATTTTCATTTACAAGTGTTGTTATTATAATTTTTAAATTTCTCATGAGTCACTTTTTGCACAGATGTTACTAAAAATCTTCTTCAGTTTGTCTTACTTCAGATCATATGTTTTCAGTATTGAAAATAAGACCATAATAAAAGAAAAAATTATTGTGATCATTCTGAATAAGAAAGGCAAGAATAAACATTGATGCAATGTTAGCACTTGTACTACATTTTATAATTAATGCTAATAAAAGTCCTGTTTAAAAAAAAAAAAAAAAGGTGACAAAACTTATTAAAGAATGTTGTATTTTGTGTTGATTCCGAAATAGAAGAGCCCATGAAAGCAACAGTGGTCAGCCAGCCTTCCATTCCTATTATATTCAAAAAGACAGAGTTTGAGTGGGATAACTAGTATTATTTAATCAAAATGTGCAACACATTTATAAAAATATTTAAAAAACTAAGTCATTAAGTATACTTAAGAGAAGTATATAATCCTGAAAGCATTCAGAAGAAACATAAGAAACCGGATGACCTTAAAGGCTGTGGTAATGGAAATGAGATTAAATACATTTGTGCTATAAATTAAGGACTTCAGTCAAAATTGGTAGTAGAGACTGTGTATGCCTGCTATGCCAGAGTATGAAACAATCCTGAAAAAAATAAGAAGGACAAAAGGATGTTTTGATGTGGTATTTCCAGTAGAAAGAGCAAATTTTACTGCTCTCCTGACACTTCCAGTCACTTGTATTTCAGAAAGTCGTTTTAAACAGCAAAGGTATGGATAAGAGCTAATGTGATGAAAGGATAGCTTAAATCAGAGGAGAATGAAAATAATCTTCAATCAGATAAAGTGAAATAATCTTGGTTTGTTTAGTCTAAGAAACCAGAAATTAAGACCTGTACAGTTGCCCTCCAGGCAGTGCCTTGATATGGTCACCAGTGACTGAAAAATCACCAAAGCCAAACTACAATGTTGGTACATGCACAAAGCAATTTAGTGGACTTAAGAAGATTCCTAATCCTGAGAGCAATGCAGTCAGACAACTTCTAGAAGTTACTAGTAAATTCAAATAAGGTAATTTGGTTAGAAATTGAGTCTGATCTAGTGAAGGAGCAGATTATATCAGTGTCTGCAGTAGCAGTGGAATGGAACCACAAAGGAAGAGCCTTTGGGTTTATGTCTCTAATGTTAGAGCTGAGACAGAGTCCAAAATATGCAAACTTGTAGGTATTGAAGATCCAAACTTAACATCATGACACAGAATTGATCCCTGACCTCTATGTTTGTCCAATATGAGAGAAGTAGGCAGAACCATTAAAAATCAATAAGCTGTCAGCTAAAATGAAGGAAACTTGGCTTAGATTGCCTAACATTCCTCCAAAACTAGTTAGCAACATCACTCTCACATTGGATTTGCAATGAAGGTTGTGCAATGGGGCAAGTCATGCAACTACTTAAATATTCTTTTGTTTGAAAGCTTTTTGTAAAACAACAGGCAGATGACCTGCTAGATGTCTGAAGCCAGAGTGCAGGTGTGCAAGCTGGAGAGAGCAATAAAAAAAAATTATTTGCAGAATGTTACAGACTAAAGACTTGACTGATAACATAAGTTGAATTTGGAGAAGCTTAGATAAACTGTTGAAAAAGGCACACAGTGGTTGGCTCAGGCAGCTACTGCACTCATTCTGTACTTTTCATTCTATTAGGATAAACTAAATCTGTAGCAGAGATAGCAGAGAGTAAGATGTATCCACAAAGGACAAATAGTTCAGAGTAAAATACATGATCATTCTAGCATTTTTAGGAGTGTTTTGAAAAGTTATGAAACTGGAAAGCCTGGACATGCATTATAATGATGTATAGAGAAACTTAAAACATCTCCATATCACCTTCTCCAACTATTATAATTATTTTCAACCAGCATGTCTACTGCAAAGCATGAGCAAGAGTGGTTTGCCTTATGTAAATTGCTTTAAACTTACCTTCTTTCCCCAACACACGTTCACTGGATGGCTTCCTATCCCCTGTGGCACCTCAGGAACACCATGGAACCTTTCTACCCAGGAACTTCACTGGCCAATGAAGCCAGCTAACAGAGGGATACAGGGAGGGAGCTTTGTTTAAATATAGAACAGGTTTTGGAAAGACACTTTTATCTGTATGTCCCAAAGGATAAAAAACCATGAAACTTTAAAATCCTCTCTGCCTCCTTCTAAAATACAGGTCTCAGCTGTCCATTCCCTAAAGACTCCAGGTGCCAGCAGGGTCCCATGGTATCTGCCAGGGCCCCACAGCAGCACAGGGACAAAGATTAGATTACATTTGGGGACAGAAGGTAAGTTTAGATTTAATTTAATTTAAATTTAATTACAGATTCAATGCTTTTCTTACTCTTGTTATTTAGGGAACTTAGTGCAAAATGTAACATTATTCATATAATCTTAACTCAAATATTAAAATGAACTTTTACAACAAAAAGAAAGATTTGATAAGCAAGTTTGTATGTTAAACTTTGATGTAAGGGATATACTCTATTATTGCTAATCTCAAAAGAGCAGATAAATTCTAGAGGCTTATTTTTTTCCTACAGAAACAAAATCAAATCCAACTGTTTTAAAATTCAGATGTGTCATGAGTGCCTCATGGTAGTGGAAAGTCCCTGCTTCTTTTTCTTTTAAACAATCTGTTTGCGAGCTGGAAAGGGGGAGATAACAAGGTGAAGAACAGTTTATAATGAAGCATAAGTGCATCCATAATGATGCATCTAGAGCAACCTTTCCACACTAATGAGTTTTCCTATGCATGTTCCCCTATCCTTTTGAGTCTTCAATTATTCCTGTAACACAGGCATGTATTTAATGTAAACTCCTAAAACTGATTAAATACTTTACAGTATTGTTGAATGGATACCAAACAAAAACCCAGTATGACTCATGGACTGTAGAATTTTGGCATGTTTGAAACAGAGAAGCACAGTGACTTTACTGTAACATCAGTTCCATTAAACCTCTGGCATTTTCCACTTTGATGAAGCAGTCAATATTACATTAGAAGGCAATACTTCTCTGTATTTTGTGATATTATTTTGCTGCAACAGAAATAAGGACTTCTTTTGTGTGATCTTTGACATGAAAACATGGAAGAACTCAATGCCTCGATTCTTTCTGAGTAGCTTCAGTGCTGTGTTGATTCACCTGTCTAGGAACACCCAGGAACTTGCAGGAACAACCAGGAAAATGCCTAACGTTTCTGAAACCAGAATACATACTTAGAATGAAATGTGCACATCACTATTCCCCTTCCTGGAGAAAAAGACTATTTTCTGAGTAAGTCTGTATGAGACCTTCACTATATAATGATGAAGTAATGTTGGTTATAATCCACTGAAAGCTGACAACATACTAAGCAGTGTGTACAAAGACACCAGCCAAGATCCTCAATCACCTTCAGAAAATGAGATTCATGATTAATTTCCAAGTCTTGCAACTTTATGGCAAGAAAAAGTTATCCTAGGTCAGACTGAAGGAACATCTAAGCCCCTACACTGTATCTGCAATGGAAAATCTATAGCAGACTGTGACACAGAGCATGTAAAAGGGATGGGGGATAGGAAGGAAAAGATTAGAATGTTGAAATGCCAACAAGGAGGTTAACAGAGTAAAGTTACAAGGAATAAACTGAGTCCCCAGTGAAACTGATATAAAGAAATGTGGATTACAAAACCTCATGTGAAAAATGCAAACCCTGGCAAAACCACTTTGCCTTGTAATGGGAAAGAAACCTGTTTAAAAGAGAGCCAAGGGATCCATTTGAAAGTTGCCAGTAGATGGTAAAGTTTGATGGTGGAACAGTAGTGCTTAAGCCCAGCATCTGAACCATGTAAAAACAAAGACCTGATGCTAACACACTGTGTCCTGTCCCTTTCATTCTTTCACATTTTGATGAGACCATCTCTGTATCTTTTTCAAACAAAGTTAATTGCCAGTTGAGAAATGAAGTATGAAGTTATAACAGTGCTCACAAAAGGGAGCATCAGGATAACTGTTGAAGCATTATACTATGCTGTAGCCTTGATTACAACTGAAGACTTCTCTAACAAGTCTACTGCAAAACCACAATTTCTATTTCTAAATTAAACATGTAAAAAGGAGGGAATAGACGAAGGGCTTCTTTGTCCTAAAAAGTAGATCTGCACAAAATATAATGCAACAACATGTTTTGCTCCATAAATATATCTTCTAAACTTGAAGATTATAGATATCTAGGTCAAACCAACATGATCCACTAGAGCTGCATGACTAAGTCTCTTAAAATGAAACAACTTTTATTTAGCAGAATATTAGTTTATTTTTCACCCATTCATGTGCAGGATTATAAATAAGTCCATTACTGAATATCCCCCCCTTTTTAAAGTTTAGAACATCCACTGTACCATATTACTGCATTAATGTAACAAGAAAAACACGCTGCATCTTGAAACATTGCAATGTACCTGATAAAGGAAGGACAACTCTGGGAAAATCACTGCTTGCAAGTGTAGGTTGGAGACAGACTTACCTTTGCCAGCATTTCTAGGAGGAAGAGGAGGAGCATCGGCAGTTGGAGAGGTGGGTGAGTCTGTGCTTGCAAAGATCTGGTTGGTAAAAGCTCCGTAGGAGAGTCTTTGCTTGTCTCTGGGAGTGCTAAATGAAGGATGAGTCAGTTTGTCTTGGGGAGAAATGCTTGAAGAGTGACAAAAACTTTGGGGTCTCGGAGATCTTTCCTTTTTTATAGGACTAGGCTGTGAATAGAAAAACAAATACATTATGCAGCTGTCTAAACACTAAATATAGCTAATATGTTTGGACAATAATATACTAGAACATATTTTAGTGAACATGAGCCTAATTTTTTTCTTTATTGGACAAATAAGCCCCTGTTTCTCCCCTTTACAGCAATTCAACCTGAAAGGTGCTTTCTTCTAACTGAAAATTAAGATTGTAGTATCAACAAATCATCGTGTATACAAAATTAGATTTAATCTTTATGCAGGAGATACACACAAATAATATACTAAATAATACACCAATATAAGACTAGTAACATTTTTAGAATATAAGAGTAATTTTCAGTACATACAGCCCTTTACTCAGACGAGATGATCACCCTCAAGTATCAAGTTTATTACCCCACTGATTCCTATTAAAAATAGACAAACACTTCTGACAGATCAGATGTATTTGGTGCCTGAACTAGCAATATATTCCATGATACAGCTCTTTTTAAATGCATATAATTGCTCTTTGAAGAAATTTCACACATCAATTTTTGCCTGCTGTACGTTAATAGCTGCATATGGAGCACGATCTGTTTCCCTGCAGCTCTGGTTCAGGCTATTATCTCCAGCACAGCATCACTCATCCTCCCAAGGCTCCTTGCACAGATGATCATTTTGTTCTCTACTGTCCTTGAGGACATGTAAATTATTTCAGTTCCTGAATCTTTCAGTCTCAAGTGTCACAGAAAATGAGAAGTTGCCCACATTTCTTTCTGCAGCACTCATATAAAATAGGAGAGGTGTACTGGCATTTATTACAGAAACAGAGCACACAGTAATTAACTGACTTGCTTAAGTAGGACACTGAGCCTAAGTTTTCACTTATTCTAGGATGGCAATTATCCTATGCCCTCAAGTTTTGTCTTTCCATTACTTCTGTCTTTAAAACTAGGAATAAATAGCACAGCACAGTTTGTGAAATATAGAGTTATGTATTCAACAACTAGGTTTTTAATTAATTTATGGAAAAAGTAAGTATGTAAGCTTTGGATTTCCTCCAGCTAAAATGTAACAGTCTGGAATTCAGAGGGGGATAAAATGACAACAAAGTAATCTAGATTTACTGATTTATATTATACTGTATGCCTTGTCAAAGCAAAACTTCTGAAACTCAAGTCCATAATAACCAGGTTGACAGTGTATATTCAAAAAACACTTTAATACAGGCCTCAAAGCTATCCCCCCCAAAAAAAAAAAATCTATAAGAAAAAAAAAAAAGGTTAAAGTGGGTCTCTAATTCCATTTATTACCACGAATCTGAAATGTTGACAGTTGGTGTGCAAAGCCCTCCCAGTAATTCACACTTACCTTATCATCTAAGTCATCATCACTTTCATCAATTTCTTCCTGCCGAAGATTCCATTCATACTCCACATGGACATGTGGGTTTAGCTTTCCTGCCTTGGCCTGAGAAAGCTGAAAGAAATAAAAATTCTTGATAAAATACTTACCGTTATTTTGGTGTTAACAAAGTTAGATTTGTAATGGCAAGAAATAAACTGAAATATTTAGAGGTTTAGAACTTTTCCAGATTAAAAAAACAACACAATTTCAAGGCAATCACACAAACATCCTTCATTTATTTGTGGTATAGAGAAACAGCTAAAAGACAAAAAGAAAAGATTTTCTCGAAAATGGCAGAAATTGCCATGTTTGACAAGCATTTAAATGGATGACATCAAGGGATATACACAAAAGCAGAATGCATCTGGAGCCCTCCTTTAAAAACAGGAAAGGCAAAACCTATTTATAAATTCTACTACATACAACTACTGTCACTCCAAAATCACAATCTTTGTACTCAAATCAAAAGAAAATATATTTAAACTTTATTTAAACATTTTGCCTCTCACTGGATGAGGCCAACATGTCTTAAGCACAGAAGTTCTCTACTTTGCCAGCCCATAAACGTATTAAAAAACTATTACTTCAGTGATCAGCAAAAAACCTAAAAGATCAGTTCATGGTTATTCTGAGGAGACAAATTCTCCTTTCTAAGGCCTAGATTTTCCATCATTATTTATTCCTTCACATCCTCTGAAGTGTAGTATATAGTTGATTCAGGAGAGCCTTTAACCATCTTCCTGAAATAAAATATGTAATAAAGAAAGTATTTCCAATCTGTTATGTAAGTATTTATGAACCTACTTGAGTTGAAACTGAATTTAATCACACAGTTAAGACTCCAGTTACACAACTGAAATTAGCTTAGTACATCTGTCATAATGCAAACACACAGCTATTTATCTTGTACTTTTTTATTGCTGGTGGTAAACAATATGCTCATTCATGTTTGGCTTTTTTTTAACTCTTAATCACACCTCATTGCCACTTTTGAAAAAAAATGCAGAAATCATTTTCCTCTTCAAAAATAAAATTAAAAAAATAAAAAAAAGATAAAAAGCATAAATGCTCTATGAGAATTAGGTGAAATAATCAGTGAGGTATTTATGGAATTTGGATTACAACAACTGAAACACTTAACTGCTAGATAAGCTTACTGATAACATCAGCTTGTTTTTGTTTGCTCTATAACACAATCAGTTGGTCCACATTAAGGGTAGATGTCACTTTAGTAAAGTGATACTCTAAAGAAAAAAGCAATCCATCCCAGTTGTGTGCTGTCCAGCTGATCTGTTTTTCAGTTGACAGAACACTCCAACTGCTGGAAACAACACTTACAAAGCAGACGTGGCACTAACTGCAAAGTCAGTGACAGTACCACCTTATCAGCCGTAGCAAAATGTCGACTTGCATCCCCAGAAACATGGAAAATTATTTTTCATTTCTGAAGGACAAGCTGTTTTGATTATGCAATGATTAATTCATGACAAGAACTTTCAATTGTCAAAGGAAAGGTATTAAAATTACCAGCTATGGAGCAAAAGTAGATATCCTTGGATCATCAAAATGACGAAAAAAAAGAAACAGAATCAAGCAGCAAGTGACAACTATTTTGTATATTCTCCTCGTTTTGTCTGGCACGTGTAACTGCCACACTATTTAGACTTTGTAATACCTTGGCAATAATTAAATTCACTCGCCTACTTAATGCATGCTGGTGGCACCTTGGAGGGCCACGAACAAACAAGCTTGTTGGTCTGATGCAGAATCCTTATTCCTGGCTAACTGCTTCAGAGGAGTACATGGGAAAATCCTTAACACAATTGTTTCTTGAACACCAATAATTTTCTCAAGTGGCATCTATTAACATCCCTCGCATATTCTCAAAATTCCAGAAGGTTTTGGCTCTGATCATGTTCAGTAGAGGGACAGAGTCCCATAGAAGCTGGTGTTCTACATTTTTTGGTATACTAACTTCCAGACATGACATTTTTGCTTCTTTCTCCATTGGGGAGGTTTAATTTTAAGTTGTTTCAATTCTCTTTGTAAGAAGACTTTCACCACCTCTGAACTACCTGTCCCATTAAATAAAAAAAGCCAAAGCAGGAAAAGACAAACAAAGATCCAGACCTAAGAGGTCTTGACAGATTTAATATTACAGAGGATTGTTTTGTACTTCTGATATAAAAGTCTTTAAAAAGAACTTCTGAGGTGATAAAGTCCAAATGTCCTCGAATGATTTATTTATTGGTATATGTAACCCTCCAGTATTTAAGGTCTTAATATATCTTGGTGAAAATAACTAGTACTGCCAATAGAATAAAGATTTTTTACTTAAAGTGTTACAAAGAAAATTACTGTTACATTTTAAGTAAGAAAATATTCACCTATGGTAAGGCCTTCAGATGAGCACACAGCCAGCTGGTAGCAATACCACATCTGAGATAAGTGGTAATGATATATTAAGTAGATCACATTTTTAAATCAGTAAACATTCCCCCCACAGCTCCCTTCTTACCAGTTCCTCACACTGGACAGCTTTCGCTCTTTTTGCTGTGTCCAGAGCTGTCTCTCCAGCTTGGTTTACTACAAAATTAACAACACACACAAAAAAAGCAATTCTTTGAGATGTCTAAAGAAACAATTCATTAAGTTTCATTACTTGTAGCACAGTAACTTCTAAAAGTGAACAAAAATATCTGTTTATTCTATAGCAGCTGCAGCTCTCTAAGTTTCCACTCAAAGTGCTCATGCATTTCATGTGTCATCAGGTTCTTTCTGAACAGCAGCATCTGCTGGGACAGTTCCCAAATCCCTCCTGACAATCCTAGCAAAAAGTATAAAGAAACTTGGTAAAACCTTTGCCAATGAAACTCTTACATGAATAAGTAGGAAAAGCAAGTAGAGAGGGTAAAATAGCTCAAAAGAAAACTATTCTAACATTAAAAAAAAAAGAAAAGAAAAGAAAATAATGTTGATTCAAGCACAATTTACTTTGATTAATATTTAGAGGTTTGAAGTGTTAATTTGAAGACATTTGAACAAAAATAAATTTAAAACTTTTTAGCTAAGTTGTCTTTATAAAGGCTATAAAATGGTTTACAATTTAAAATAACACCTGATCAGAAAGAAAGCAATATCTGAGCCCTCTGGAAAGTCCTCTGGCACAGCATCTGATGGAATCCTTGCTAGATGCTCAAGAATCAAAAATAACCCCCATGTTCAAACTTTATGTGGATAAACTTAGGTAAAATGTACATCAGCAAATGCCATGGAGCTGGAACAGAGAGTGGTCTACAGCACATCCAGACTGTAGAGTATTTCTGTGATTAGGAACTGAAAACAGTCAGCCTGAGGTCTCACAAGCACATATGTCTATGTGAAATATTACACAGAGAATTCCAGTCAGGAATCCTAGAAAATACAAAGCACCAATCTAGAAAGGCCTATGACTTTGAAAGAATTAAGCTCTCTAGAAGAAGAATTTTCTTATGGAAACATCTCTCTGAGATGGTTCACGGGTTTAATATGAAAAGGAATGAAAATACAGTACTTCCTGAGTGAAGTTAACACACAGATAGCTTAAGGGATTACATAAATTCCAAATGTTCAGCTTTTGAGTATAAACCTGATGTTTTAAGGTCTAAAGACAATATACAGTGCAAAAAAACCTAACACAAAAAACGCAACACCCTCTCCCCCCAAAACCAAAACACCAGAAAGGTGAGAACACTCTTCTGGCATCTGCGTAGCAGAGTTCAACGGAAGGATCAACAAACTTGCTTCGACTTGTTCAGACAGCTTTCTCATTATAACTGCCAGAAAAGGTCACATTAGATTCTTTGACTCATGATTATATTGAAACATATTCTAAAGATGTATAAGAAGGCCAAGGAAACCAATGACTTCTGACACTAAGCTATGCAACAGTTTTTTACCATGAAGTGGAGGAAAATGGTGACAATGAAGAAAAAGGGAGAAACCAAATTTTACGCTCTCCAGTTTGCATCAGCTATTGAAAAACTTGTCCCCTATACCATTAACTGAATGCCAATGTTTTATAGACATGCTGATGACATTTAACTCCTGAGCCTAACAAGTTGGATTCATGGAATGCCTTCCTAACTCACAAAATATGGTAGGGAAAGGAGAGCATGTAGAAACCAGGATATTATCCTAAGTGTAAGTAAACAGAGATTCTATTTCTAATTAAACTTTTGGTAAGCCATGATGAAAAGTGGACTAATGCAGGTACAGCAAGTGTTATACCTATCTCTCACATGCAGATGGCAAAGAGAAGCAGAAAGGCAGCTAAGAAAGCTGATCCCTTCCCTAAACAGTGACAGTGGTGGCTGGGACGTGCTGGGTGAAACCACAGTGCCAGCTGTCACTGATGTTAACAGAAGAATTAACTGTTGTGTGCACAAAACCCACACGTATCTAAGGGTGGAATTAACATGAGCAGCCACTTGAAGCATTCTAACATACAAGTTCTAGATTAATTTTACAATAAAAACAATAAACCTAAATTCCAGGTAATTTACAATGGGTCAGAAATAGAGCTCTGCAGGAAAACTAGAGCTTACCATTAGTATTTTGTATTAGAAACCTCTGTCACCATTATATTGCAAGAATTTAAGTTTCATTTCTTAACTGAATGTTTCCTTTAGGCTTGTTGGTGCCAAGGTCTTCATCTTTCTGGCAGTTTCAAAAGCTTACTTACCACAGGGACATAAATAAAAGTGGTTAAAATAATGGAAAGAAATTTTAGGAAATTTTCATTTCCTAGTTTTAAATAATGAACTTACCTAAATCAATAGTTGGCTTCCCCCTCAAAAGCAATTTCAAACACTCAGGCTTATTATACATACTGCAGTAGTGTAGAACTGTATTACCCAGTGCTGTTTGTTTGTCCAGGTTTCCACTAAACACAAAAGAAAAAACAAACAAGACAAGTATAATAGCTGTGCTATTCACTTCAGATTTAGCGTGCCTGTAAACAGTAAATGATTAGAATCTTTACCAGACAAATATGAAGTAGGAGAAAGAAATATTTTTAAATTAAACATTACTTTCAAAGACTATGAAAAATAGTTCCAAGGACACTGGAAATACCTGAGCTGTGATTGAAAAGGACTGTGAATCTACAAATGTTCATTTAAAAAATTAGCAAATATCCCAGCCTAATCCTCTGTAAGGTCATTCCAGTTGTTTTACACCTGCCACTTTACTGGAATTTCTTTTTCAAACATGCTAAATTAGCCCAATAAAAATATCTGAAAAATCATTCTGATACAGTTAAAATAGATTAATAAGTCCTATGCAATCAAGGACATATGAAAAGGGTGGCTGTGAGAATGAACAATATTAGGATACACACTGAGTTAGGGAAAAAACAGCTGTGAAAAGAGGTTCACAGGACTTTTTAAAAACTGTACTTCCTTCAATTTTCAAGTTCTAAAACCAGGTTTCTCCAAAAATGTCACTGACATTTTGGGATCAATATAATACATTTATGAAACAGCAAAGCAAAGCACAGGAGATGACATCTTTTCCCAGTGTTACCCATACTGAACAGTAAGTGCAGAGCCCTCAGGGTTGTAAAGGTGCTCTTAAACTTGAGACTGAGACAAAAATATAGACAGCAGACAGAAACACATGCAAGATTATAGTTGTCTGAAGAAACTATGAAGCTTCATAACTAAACAAAATAATTTTAAATAATCATCCAAAATAAAAAATCCTTTAATAATGCTCAAAATAATAATTTGGGCTTCTAAAATATTTTTTAAATTACAGTCTCAAACAGCTTGCAAATATTTGTAGTTTGTTTTTGATTTGTTACTTTAATAACACCACTATAATCAGCACTCATACTTTTCATTAGGGTTTTTTACTTCTATAAACACATCCCTTGACAACAAAGAATATCTCAGTCAATAAACTAGATGTTGAAAATTAGTAATTAAGAAGTTAATGCTCTCAATAGCTTTAATACTGTTTATTAAATATTGTTCATGATTTTCTGAGAAAGATCCTTGTTTTCTACTCTCACAATTTCTTTTCATATGTCCTGCATTTGGCACATTTCCTTGCCATCCATCCTCTACCTGAACTATTCATTTGCATTGCTTCATATTGCCGTGTGTTCCAAATCAATGCTCTCCTGTGCTCTGCAGAGTTTTTCCTTTCATCCTATTTTTATGTAACTGCTTTCCATGTTTTTAATCTATGTGTCTTTTCCTCTCTCTACTCATTAGGAGCGCAAAGGTCAACTCGAAGGTGCTAAATTATGCTCTTTTGGAACATATCTAAGGAGAAAGATTTAAAGCGATGAGCAAACACCATCCAAGGCACTGCCAGGAGAACTCTGAACATTTACATTTCTCATGCACAATTTAATGATAAATGAGCAATCCATACCAGTTTTGTACAAGGAAGTCAACCAGATGGAGAGAGGTTTGGTCAGCAGTCCGGACTGCTAAATGAAGTGCTGTTTCACCTGGCTCCTAAACACATGTAAACAGAAGTTAGATTTCTGTGTCTTACTCCTGAAAAGCTTATAATATCAGACCTAATGAGATACATACACATCATTGACTCTTTTACAAATCTTTCAAGAGAAAAATACTATTAGGAAATTATGGTGAAAATGGTTATTGCCTTTCTTATCGTTAAAAGACACCATGTGCTTCAAAGGAAATGCCATCATACTTTCTGAGATCACAGCTTTCTCAAACCCAGTTTTCCCTTTTCCCTGCTGGATGGAACGACCTTGAGAAGCCTTTAACCATTTTAGCTACTAGTAACTAAAAAGGGATCCTGTCAGGAATACTGAGCGAGTTTACAGTACCTGTTGCTTTATGACACCCTGGTGAGCACCAAGCACAGCTACAATACTATTTGCTACAAAACCAGTGGAAAAAAAAAACCACAAAAATCAGTCCCACATACATTAAATCTCTTACAGACTTGCAGAACAGTTGAAATTGGAAAGGACCTGTGAAGATCAGCTATTGCAACCTCCCTCCTAAGCAGGGCCACCTAGGACCAGTTTCCCAGGACCATGTCCAGATGGCTTTGGAATATCTCCAGGGACAGAGATTCCATAAACTCCCTGGGCAACCTGTGCTTGTGCTTGGTCATTTTCACAATACAAAAATGTTTCCTGATGTTCAGAGGGAAACTCCTGTGCTCCAGTCTGTGCCCATTGGCTCTGGTCCTGTCACTGGGCATCACTGAAAAGAGCCTGGATCTGCTTTCTTTGCCCTTCAGGTATTTACATGCAATGATGAGATCCTCCCGAGCTTTCCCTGAGCTGAACCATCCCAGATCTCTCAGCCTTTCCTCATATGCCAGATGCCCCAGACTCTCACATGTTTGTGCCCCTTCACTGCACTCTCTCCAGTATGTCCAAGTCTCTCTTGTTCAGGGGAGCCCAGAGCTGGATACAGCAATCCAGCTGTGGCCTCATCAGTGCTGAGTAAAGGGAAGGATCACTACCCTCGACCTGCTGGCCATGTTTCAGTGCTGCCTAGAATACTACTGCTGGCTCATGTTCAGCTGGGTGTCCACCAGGACCCCCAGGTCTTTTTAAACCAACCTGGGTGGTTCCCAGCATGTATTGGTTCATGAGTGGTCTCCTTGTTTGACTTGAACTGAGTCATACTTTATTTTATATATATATATATATCTCATGTGCATTAATGCATTTAAATAGAAAAGCTGTTTAATTCCATTTAAAAGTTGCAAAAGAAGTTAATCTAGATCTAGATTTCATTAACTCCTATTGATCATAAAGGACATTTTAAAAAAGCATATTACAGTATCTTTTAAATTAAGTGGTCAGTCTTCGCGAACGAAGATCTGGGAAAGGTGTTTTTACCTTTCAAGCCTGCGCAATGGATTTTTTAGGT
>JAWWLV010000088.1:143095563-143113414 GCA_035041135.1 Platyrinchus mystaceus
CCTGGGTTATGAAGTCAAGTGTCCTTTCTCTAGGCCTTTTCCTAAAGGAGACACACTGAACATCAGGTGCTTTTCAACATATTAAAGTCGCAGCAATAAGAGCACATACTGCATTTCACACTCCTTTAGACCAACTGATGACAAAAGACAGCATTCTTTTCCCTCTCCACGAGGATGCTACATTAAGGAAAGGTAATAAAACCCCACCATTTTCATCTGTTATTTTGCCTGCTTTAGCATCTAAAGTAGCTAAAGCCCAGGGCATGGGCACTTTACAAATACACATTATTTAAAATACTCTTTGTTTACCTGATAAGCTTACCTGTCCAGGCTCCAACAGTGGCTCCATTAGCTCTACCCCCTCTGCATAGACTTGAATTAGTGCAAGTAAATCCCTGGATTTGACAGCCTCAAGTAATTCACTCAGTTTAGCTGCTGCAGATGCACAAGTCTTCCTAGAGAACTTATGATCTACATATTTAGCAGTGATAAATTCTTTACGTGCAGTCCTGTGGGGTGTGAAAATAGAGCTTGCTTTAGAAATTTTTAGAAAAATGGGTCAACAATTTTAATTTACAATCACCTCATCTAACTCAGGAGATGAGAAGACGAAAACTATCTGATAAAAAGTGTGTTATTTATTGTTATACTCCAATGTCTTTCTTGCAAACAAGTTCAAAATACAGTAAGTACATTGTCAAATTTATCCTCTCTTCTTGTTATATATGAAAATCACTCTGACTCTGGGGACTAAGACCAAAGAAAAAACAGAGCTGGTGTCATTTAGTCCGACTGTCTTCATTACCTGAGGGGATGCCATAAAACTCAAAACCATTCAAGATTCAAATAATGAACCTTGAAACCCAAACTTAAAGTTTTCTACACTGAGAAGCTGAGATAGCTAAAATGTGGCTACATTATTTCTAAGAAACTCCACAGTTGGAATAAAAATCCCCACTCTTCTGCCATTCTAGCCTTCCTTCAGCTTGGTTACTGTTTAAGACACTTTATATCAAATATATATTTCACACTAAACTTAATGTTAAAGATTTTAGAGATTCAAGACTTACATATCGCTTGATGGACTGGGTTTAGGTGAAGGACTAGGTAAATTCCCTTCCATAATATCATTAAAACTAGTATTTCCTACATTCTTGGCCAGCTGAAAAAAGAAAGAGAATAAATGAGGGTGAGGGCTTTTAGGGTCTAACAGCAAGCAAAAAAATGGACTACTAATGTGCATTTACCACACTATTAATAAAAGATGGAACATGCAGGACTGCAAAATGAAAGCACAATGATTGCATGTAAATATAGAGCTATTAAAAAAACCTCTAAGTGTAAATTCTATCACCTCAAAACTTGTACAATAGACTTCACAGTCCCAGCTAATTATTTGTATTTCAGGTCTATTTGCCTCCAATGGCAAACCCAAAATGAGAATGAGGAACCAGCATCATGAACATTGAAATGGTGCTGGTACACTGATCAGGAAGCTACTTTTGGAAAGAAGTTCAGACCTACTGAAGATCATGCTTAGCAAAATTTGATTTATATTAATAGTAAATTTGCAAACAACTTAGTATTTCAAAGAGAGAGCTAGTGCTAATGTTGAACCTATACCCAAATCCAGAACTGCCTTCTATCCTCTCTCAATTTTCCCATATGAAATTTCTTTAGCAAGTATCTTCTCTCAGGCCAAACACAGTGGGGAGAGATAAACTTGCTACAACTGTTTCTTTTTTCATTCTCCATATTTTTTCTTTGTGTGTGTGTGTTTTTTTTTTCTTTTTGATACTCTCACATCAAATTCCTTTCATAAGTTTAATATTATATGGTTTCTTCTATCAAATTAAAAGATTCATCCAACATTTTTCTGTCAAAATTAGCAACAGTCATTCTCACTTGTCAAGTCAAATTATATTTCCTTTTTTTTCAATTGTGTGAGATTTTAGACTGGCCCTGATCTAGGGTCAAGATCAGCTATTGAGAGGCAAAATTCTGATGTCACTAATCACAACAGACATCAATACTCATTCTGCAAAACCCCAGGAAATGAACATGAGAAGTGAGAAATCACCAAAAGCATCAATAATAAATAATATTATCTAATATATAATTATGCTAATACAAAATACATACAAAAATACGAAGGAGGTGTTCTGCAAAAGCACATTCCTTGAAAAAATTAACTGTAAATTATATATCTCAATGCTTACTATATATTTATGCCATCATTTGTCTAAAAAAATCCCCCCAAAATCATCCAAATTAAAGAAACTTACCAAGAGTTCAGATGTTCCTAATTTGTCTAATTCCAAAGACTGGATTCGAGAAATATGGACACCCATTTCTCTGTGTATTCCAGAACACTCAATGCAGGTTAAAATGCCCAAATTAGTTGATAGCCATGTTGGATCTGTAGAATTGAAAAACAATGTATTTAATCAAAGTACAAGAAAAGGTTTTCAGTGGTGGTAAGAAATCCCCATGTATTCTGAAATGATTCCTCATTTAATGTTTTAAAGAATGGAAATGTATGGAATACTCTCATTTTTTTTCTCCAAACTGCAGTGCAAATTTAACCACAAATTGCTACCAACGGAATTAAGTTTTTCAGATTTAGGTACAGTTCAAAAGGCACTGAATTTAGACTTATAAATTCATACTGAATGAATGTATTGCAATACATTTAGGATTTGTTTCCTGTATAAATAACATAATGCTTTTAATTCCTGTTTTTAAAAGGAACAGATCTCCTAAATTTGACAACCTCTGAAGTTTTGAAATTTACTTATTAAACTTTAAATAGTCCTTTATAAAAGATTAACCATATCATTTTCCAGTATGTAAAACAGTAGTATGTTGTAGAAAATTTAAGGAATGCTGGCTAGTCCAGGAACAAAAATAAATAAAAAATAAATTAAAAATTGCTGTCATGGAGATCTGCATGTAATGTTAGAATAGATCTTATACTATGAATACTACATAAGAAGCATGACCAATTATTAAGGAAAAGAAAAAGCTCCAGACACACTTTGTACACATACATGTCTTCAAATTAATCTCTTCCTTGATCTTAAATAGTAAGTGCTGAAGCATTAAGTCAAGAGTTTTAAAGCAGCAAGCTGGGGTGCAGGAGTGAAGCCTAAAACTTCACTATAAATTAAAAGATGAATGAGAACTGTAGTCTGAAGTTTCGTTGCTTTACATAATGAAATAATTGAATGAACCAATTCCAGGATTTGACATAATTATCCCAGTTTGTATTTTTACCTAGCTATTTCTTATTTGGATCAGCAAGCATCTGCAAGATACATACTATCTACTCAGTTACAAATAAGCATCACCTTCTTGAAGATGATGCTTCTTTAGATGAGAAAGCTGCAACAGCTGCCAGCTACCAAACCAATTCACATGTGCTGAGTCGAGCTGTCTCTACTCAATCTCTAAGTGACACATAACTGACCTCTAACTCTGTACTTCTGAAGATATTATCTTGGACGATTTCAACTCTGGGTTTCATTCTTTGTACGAGACTACTTATTCCAGCTCTGAATAGTTCTGATACTGCAATTCCAGTAGTCTCATGCCAAGATAAAACCTCAGAGTAAGATCCTGGCCAGGTCAATTTTTCCACAATCATTGTCTAAATATTACTCACTTCTACTTAGTAGCATGCACAGGATCAGTGATGCCAAGCAACTTCCATTCAAGTGCAACAAGCATCTAGACACAGTGCAACAAGAACAGTTCAAACTCCAGAGGGGCTTGAACTGCTGGAAGTAAGCACAGACAACACACAAAAATATTTTAGTGAATTAAACAGAACTAACGTAGGAAAGTCATATTTGTTCTTTTAAAAACAGCCTGAAGACTCAGAAACACATCACTTAGAAAATTAGTTTGCACTCTACAAACACTTCTTTAAAGAAATTACTTAGCACCCAACAAGAAGTTGATGACATGAACAACTTGAGATACCTGGTGAGCCACAATCACAACAGACTTCATTTCCGGGTAGTCTCTGTATGTCATCAATAATGGCTTTTGTCAGATCCTCTAAACTGTTTTCCCCTGTGCTCTGCTCTCCACGGAATGCCATATTTAATGCTTCTTCTTTGCTGTTAGTCAATACTGATATCCATCTAGCACAAGATAAAGACCTTAATGAAGATCTGCATTTGCAAATACAAGTTAATCTATAAACTGTAGAAAGCTCGCCAGGAACAAAATATTAGTGGGAATACAGAGTAGAACTCTATTGTGGGAGAGACTGAAAAGGGGAAAAAGTGAGAGACAAAAAGGAAAGATTTTAGAAAAGGTAAGTAAGAATGAGAAGAGACAAATAGTCTTAATTCTAACATCCCTTTGGTGAACAATTTTAAAGCCAAAGCAGTACAGTTTGAGTTTCTCAAGTAGGCAGAAGCTGTGGAAGAGAAAAGGGGCAATTAAAGTTCCTGTAAATTTAACCGCTTTAAAAAGTGTCCAAAAATCTTCCTGAAGTCTATCCTGCTATTAAAAGAGAAAATTACAACCCCTGCTTTCTCCACTGTGCATCTTTCTCCTCACAGAGGAAACAGTAAGCACCCCTGTGAATGTGTTGATGCCTTTTAAAATGCAGGTCTCTGTGCATTAATCAGAGTCAGACTGTAATGCCCAAATTAATTGCCATGGCAACCAATGGAGTAAGGAAAAGAGGACGACAGGAGAGTAAACCACATCAATAGCCAACACAAAATTTTAGGAGCAGCTCTTGACTGCAACAAATCAAGACTCTTTAATGGTATTTCAGTTCCCCCTCCCCTCCCAATCACTTGTTTACAGTTTTTGTTTACATAATAATGTTTTAATTAAAACCAAACAAAACCCCTTCTCAGTGGCTGCGGCGCTACAGGTGGAAATAAAGAGGGAAATCAGTTACACTAAAGACAAGCACATTGCAGATGCAGTGTTGCTAATTTAGGGAAAAAAAAAACTAGTTAAAAAGAAATCCTCACAGATGTAGTGATTTCAGATGTTTTTATATCTATTGCAAATACCCTTTTTTGCACATAAATATTTTAAATTGACAGAGTCCTCAATGCATTTCATATTTACAATATCCAGATTGCCTGAAATCATCAGTCTTCTGAAATGGGCTAAAATGGCTGTAACATTATACACTTCATGCACCTATGTCTTTTAAATTTTTATGTACACAAAATAATCTGGGAACTTGTGCTTAAAAGAAAATGCTTTAAAAATAACAAAAAATCAACCTCAAAACCAAAAGAGAAATTTAAAGTCTTGAACACAAATTTGCTCCATATTTTGCATGCTGAAAACAATGAATTTACATTAATCTCTATCTCTTGTTACATGAGAAGACCCCACACTAGATGGCATTCTTCTGCAATTTTTCAGATGAAATCCAATGTTATTAAAAAAGAGGCAGCAGTGTCTTACTTGTCTGTTATTATAGCAGTGTTTGGTTAAACACACAGAGTAAAATAATAATTAAACTCAGACAGACAACATTTATTCTGACATTTGTTGACAATTTCTCTCAGGGTTACAATTTGATTAATTTGTTAAAAAGGCAGAATTTAAATAAAACTCAGCTATGCAGTAACCATTAAAAATTATTAGATGCAATTAAAATAAATATGACGCGACTGACTCAGCTGTTAGTTTGATATAGATTTCCTTATTACGAGTATCTAAACTGTCAGAGCAACAATTTATTTTGGTTGCATTTGCTCAGGTAGCAAGAACCTGCTCTTCAAGGCTGCCTGTCACTGATGCCAGCTGTGAGTCAGAGCAAGGGGCACTGCAGTGTCAGCTCTTCCCAGACACGGCCCAGGCAGCACCAGCACAAGGACAGGCACATTCTGAATTACTGGTGCTACTTATACAAGAAGTGCCCAGCTGGTCACCAGGCCTTCCTGTCAGGCTGTGCACTCAAAAATAAACAAATCAAATCAATAAATACTGTATGTTAATTCAGTGTCAATGGTTTATAAAACTGTCTTCTGACTGCTCTTCTTCCTCTTTTTCTTATCTGTATTAGTCTTTTTTTTTTCTTCCCTTAATAAAGAAAATGTGTTTACTTTATCTCACAATACTGCCAGTGCCAAACTAACAGTCAAAAAGCTTCTGGTAATACTTTGTACTGTTCTCTCAAATAATTTTAAAGGTCTTACTAAATTTCTTTGTCGTCTTGCTTTAGGGCAAGAGGAAAAGGCCTCAAGTTGTGCCAGGGGAGGTTAAGATTGGATATCAGGAAAAATCTCTTCATAAAATGGGTTGCCAGGCACTGGAACAGGCTGCTCAAGAAAGAGGTTGGGCCACCATCCCTGGAGGTATTTAAAAGGTGTGCAGATGTGGCACTTGGGGACATGGTTTAGTTGTGGGCTTGACAGTGCTTGATTAATGGTTGGACTCAATGACATTAAAGGTTTTTTCCAACCTAATTGATTCTATGATTCTATTCTATCTAATACAATAAAAGAGGTTGCCCAATTGTCAATTAAACTTGCTTTTTTCTGAATCTCAGAAGTTTCTTCTGATCCTTTAAGGCATTTTGTTTGCTGCAGATTCCTGGTATGGAAGAAACTCACAAGGGTAAACAAAAATCTGGCATCATGGGTGCCTTCAGGAAACAGAAGGAATTCCTTATCATGGATGGACCAGATTGTCACTCAGATTCTTCTTATTTTTCTTCTGACAAGCACTATTGCAACATTGCTGTTTCCAGGTAAATGCATAAACAGAACAAGAATAGCATAGTATCTTTCAAATATTCAGAAATAACTTTTTGTATGGAAGAAGCAACAGATAGTATCAAGACCTTCCAATTCAATCTTTCCAAAGTAAAAAATGCCTGAGGACTGTTGCTAAAACCTAGACTGAAGTTTGATGTGTGTTTCTTCATAGAAAAATTTCTGAATCTAGCTTTGTTTATAATCCACGTGTTTCCTGTAGATATGAATATACTCTTGACCTTCAAAAAGAGGGTAGAAAAGAACTAAAAAGTCATGTCTGGATTATGTTTGTCCCTATCCACAATTACAAAAAAATAGAAAGGAACTATTATGCTGTAAATTAAAAAAAAAAAAAAAATCTGGTTATGCTTCTTATAATCTACGCATAAAAATATATTATTTATGCACATAAATAAACAGACTGCCCACGCACCCCCTTTCCCAAATACACTGTATTTTATCTACTAGAGAAACCAATAATCCACTGGGAATTTAAGGACTGTCAATCTATTCAGACAGCTGCCTGGATAAAAATCAAGAAGTACACTGGACTGAAGGAAGTGTTTAAGGGGAAACAGTAACAAACCTATAACAGAATGTAGGCTTCAGTGGGTTTTATTTTAAACCACCTGCTTTTTAAAATGAATATTAATTATTTTTATTTTTAAGTATTTTTTGAGGTGGTATTTATAGAGACAGTGTAAAATGATCACTAGGAAAATGTATGCAGGGTCAGTTAAACTAGAATATAAAGAAATGCATCTTGCTTTTTTTCTCTATGTAGATGTGAGTCTGTAAGGAAAGTGATTTAAAATCTACTTATGCATTTCTTTTTTCAATTGGTGCATAAAGTAAAAAAGACAGAACAGAAGCAGCACTAAAACTAAAGCAGAAGGTGAGGTGCTGATCTTCTCTCTCTTGTGATCAGTGATAGGACATGAGGAAATGGAATGAAGCTGCATCAGGGGAGGTTCAGATGGGAAAAGTTTCTTCACTGAATGGGTGGTTGGTCACTGGAACTCCCCAGCCAAGTGGCCACGGCATCAAGCCTGGTAGTGTTTAAGGAGCATCTGGATGATGCTCTTAGTCACATGGTTTAGTTGTAGGAGTCCTGCAAGGAGCAGGGAAATGGATTCAATGGTTCTTATGGGTCCCTTCCAACTTGGGATATTTTAGGATTCTGTATTCCATACAAGTAATTTTCTCAGCCACTGGACTTTAGAGTGATAAATAAGACTTCAGTGCTTCTAATGGGAAATAAAACCAGCTTAGAACTTCAAAACAGTCCAACAGGCAGCCCACTAAACTGAATTTATTGCACTGCCAATCAGAAGAAGGATATTACTAACGCATTCTCCCCTACCTTGTTCATGTGTTAAGACAAAAAAACCCCAAGCAAATAACTTCTTAAAACAGCTAATATAGTAAAAGTTAATGCAGGGCAGAGTCCCAAAAACTTCTGACTCATCTGAAATAACAGTATTTTCTTCTTGACTGAGAAAATTACTGGAATAATTAAGTTCCAGCAAACATGACTAGCAAGTCAGCTTTGTACTCTCAGAGCCAACATAAAGCTGTGGAAGACTGGAAGGAAATAAGTGCCCAAAGAATCCTCCAGCCCTCTCATTTCACCCATACCTCCCAAGGCTCAGCTGTCAATGCCACTGCCTCCCAACACTACCAAACAAGTGAAATACCCTACAAACATTCCCTGTACCTTTAAATTACACATGGAGCAACACAGTCTTCCATTAGAATATGGATATTTAGTAAAAGAATAAGGCAGCCTTGCAGGCTCAGGCTTGCTGTCCTCTTCATTGGTAACTCTATTCCTTGAACTGTTGATGATGAGCATTAGACAACACACACAAAACACGATTGGTGACACAGAGAGCAATGTTTAGGAGGAAAAAAAACAGTGGTACATGGTTCTCAGGAAGTAGTCCTGATGCAGCAGGAAGAAAGATTGTTTTAAAGGAAACAATCTGTTTGGAAACATGCATTAATGAAGCACATTCCCGGATTCTGAAGTACACAAATATCAGAGATGTGCTTTGCTGTTTATTTCTAGGCCAACAGTAGAAAAGATGCACTGCCTGTACATATATTCTGTGTGTTATATGGAGTTCTTTTATCTATTTATTATTTTTAATTGAAAGGAAAAGGCAGAATCAGGAGTAAAAGATGTAACTGCAAAACAGAGTTGACAGAGAAGACTTAGGAATTATTTAAAAATATACCATTTGAATCCTAATAACCTGATACACTGTATCATGATAAGCAACTGCACGAAAACCATGTTCTGGCAGGATACACAACCTAAATGGGTTTTTGGTTAGTTTGGTTTGGGTTTTGGTTTTAACATGACAAGGTTCTAAAAGAGCTCTGTAGTGTGACACAAGATAGTTTACATTTGTAGATTCACAACAGCAGAAAAAAGAGACAGTAGGCACTACTTGTGCAGTAACTGAGAAAACTATTGCCATTGTTACATGTGATTTTATACACCTCTATTGGCAGAATAAACTTGAAAAATGTAAACATTCTTACGCCACGTATTCCTGTTCATCTTCTGCTTGGAAGTGGTATGTTCTGTTATCTGAAATAAATAAATACATCTTTTCATTTGGCACATGATATATTTTAAAATATCTGCATACTTGGTACAGAAACCTATTTGGCAACTAAAGCTTTTAAGAGCAATTGCTCTTAAACAATAACATTAATACCCTATTCATAGCTATGGAAAACAATTTTTTAAAAAAGCTGAGAAAGATGAAACTCTGAACTTTGATTTGCATCAAATGTATGAATTTCAAGAGTCTTATGTTTAGAAATATTAAAGAAAAATAAGCATGTGGATCAAATTTTGCACTTTCAGAAGTCAAATCTGAAACATAAGTGGGAGAAAAGGGCAAAATTAATTTGGTCCTATAGTAAAGTTTGCCCTCTAGTTGGGTGAAAAAACATTTTTTTACTAACCAAAGGATGAGACATGAGCTGGCTACTATTTCCCACATTCAAAGGTTTCATAAACTGTCCTTGTAAATCTAGAATGTTGATTAATACTATGTCTGTAATGACTGAAAACAGTAAGTCGACTCATCAACTTTACAAGTGGTTTTAAAACCAGAGTGGATACAAATGCCTGCTGTACAAGATCAAAATGGGAAGAAGGGAAATGACAGGAGCTTTAATGCTGAGAAGACAAGTCACTCCCAATTTTAGACAAACAGAAGCTACATATTTCTAAAGTAGGATAAGAAAACAAGATAAATTGGTTCTCCCTGCCTTCCTCATCCACTCAAATAGCACTCAAAAAGCAGAACAGACAATGAAGGAAAAACAAGATGAAGCCAAAGGTCTTTCCCATTTCCATTGAATATAGTTTATGCATGTTGCACTAAGCTGCACTTAGGAGAGCAGCTTCTGAACTTAGGAGAGCAGCACATATGCTGCATTTCATGGCTTGTCAGACAAACAGCATTTATCTCACACATACACACAGAAGAGGTTCTATATTTATTTGTTCATTCAACCCATTCTCAAAACTAGAGGCTCTGAACACTCGTGAGGCACTGCATGTGTCTGGATGCAGACCTGAACTTTGAGCTCTAGCCTTATGTTTTTCTCAAAGCCTCTTGCAGTGACATTTTCAGAAGTCCCATATAATGCAAGATGGTACTAACGATGCTACATACGTGATATTAGATCAAAAGACTTCTTATCTTCAGCATTTGGCTTCACTTGGCAGGTCAATAAATTCAGTTTAGCTGGTTGCCTGTTGGACTAAAAAGAAAATTTATTTTACTTTAAAAAATGTATTGATTTAGGATTATTTTCCCTTTCTGGGGAGTGGTCATGTATGATATTAAGTTATAGCATGAACATCTACACATGTACACCCTCAAAATGGTGGAGACAAACACCCCTTTGTCTGACTTGGTCTGTCGGAATGGACACATTGCTAAACCTAAACAAAATTAAAATCTTCATGGCCACTCTTTCTGACTATTTGAAAGGGATTAAGGGAACAAACCTTAATTTACAATATGCTAATATTAAAGAATTTTTATTGCATTTCATAAACAATGGTAAAACTATAATGCAGTTTTTCATTACAGAATGCCCATAGTCCAAGTTTCTTCCCATTTTAAATAAATCAAAGATATAATTCTAAAACTTTAAAAGGGAAGTGGGAAGCTGGAGATCTGGAGTTTCAGAATTTGGGATAAATACATTTAGTTACAATGTCTTAGGTGACCTAACTACAGGACAGAACAGTAGTATATGTATCTTTAAAATATTTTGGGTTTACACAGGTAGTACACGTTCAACACCGATGGCCATCACTGGATTTTGGGGTGAAGAAGAAAAAAGGATGAGGAAATGGGACCGTGTCCTTTAACAAGAGTAACTCCTTTTCTCTTGTTTCCAACAAGTTTGTGTCATACTGCCACAAGGCACTTTTAGGACTGCCTCCACCATGATCATGGTGTTGCTACCGCATGATTTGGCATTCCCAGGAAGATACCTCAGACACACGCCCGATTCCCAGAACTCACTGTGATCAAAGCTTCCCAAACTTTCACACTTTTAGCTGAAAGCACTCAAAATATTAACACATTCACTCATCTGTCAGACTGAGTCAATAATACCTAATATCAACTTCCCAAGTTTCTAAATTATGTGATTCATAGATATACCATGACAATCCCTATAAGCAAAACCAGCTGAAGTACTAATTCAGAAGTCTGTTCAATATATTTGCCATTTTTTATTAAACTACTGATAAATTAATTTAATTATTAAATCAACTGTCATAAACTACAGTTCCACAGAACTTCAGCACCAGGAAAGGATAATGTTAATTTCCTATTTTCATATAAAGGTATAAAAATAACTTACCGTTGCATGTGATATGGTAAGAATTCCATTTTTAACTGTACACTTCCTTCTTTGCCATACTTTCCTTAACCTACATAAGAACAGCAACAACAAGTTCAGTAACTAGACATGACTTCAAAACACATGTTAATCCCATTAGCGTTTTGAGAAGATTAGCCTTAAAAAACAAATGGCTGCAGTCAAGATTTTACTAAATGCCTCACCAAAAATAACTTGGGAGATTTGTGACAGGTCTTAGTCACCTTTTAGAGACTTATAAAGACAATAGCATTCTTCTAATTATGACTTTATTATTTTATGTTTGCTTCTCATGCTTTTTATATTTTCTGTATTAAATTCAGTTCTGTGTTCAGATTTGAACTGCAAAACTCTTGAGTATTTGTGGCACATGCATTAGGAGAATGTGCCTTAGGCAACCACAGTAGAAAACAATTATAATTAGTGCAGGAACATAGCTATAGTTTTCATTATTATGTGCTCCCAGAACATACCCATCACTCTTCTTCAAAAGATAACCTTTCTTCTCACTGCCATATTCCTTATTCCCCTGAAGTTGATGCATACTATATCCTCCTTGCCTGCTCTGTGAATCCTAAAAAAAGGGAAAAACAGCATGAACATTTTCTTGATGTGCACAGTAAGCTTTCCTAACTTTTAAGCCTATATTTTCTTCTCTACAACAACTTCAGAAATTAATAAAGAGTAAAAAAGGAGAGGTGACTCCTACTGCATGTTTTACAGTCATAGTAGAGCTTGCTTTTACATCACATGACCTTGAACTAACTGTTCAAGATTCAATTAATTCATTAGGCACTTGAAGTACAGTATGGATGCAAATATACCTCTAAAATATAGATCTTTAATATTGTATAATCTTATAATCAAAGAGTAAAAGTCTAAGATGAAATTTCAAAAAGAAAGCAACAGAATACAGCATGCATATATATATATAGGGACACATATATAAACAATAATCACTATTTTTTCTCAGATTAAAAATACATGTATAATTCATGAGTTTTAGTGAATGAAGTCAGCTGAAATAACTTTTGGCCTGATCTAGTGAAACAATTAAGTGAAAGGGATTAACTTGTTATAAGCACATCAGAAAAAAAATTCCCCAAAAGTTCATTAAAACATTGACTTACTCTCCTAGACTTCGATCACGAAAGGCAAAAGCAATAGAGGAAAGAGAAAGCAAATAATTTAAAACAAGAATTATTATTTATTTAAAAAACATGTTCCTTGAAAATAAATTTTATAGCCTGCATATCTGTTAAAATAATGTTTCCCCTTTCTAATGGCACAACTAGAAAGAAGGCAAGAACTACTTTTTAAGGCACATTTGTGGCTTTTTTTCTCATAAAAATCAAAACATTACAACAAAATGCTGTGCAACGATGCATATATGACACTGGCTTCACACAACAACTAAGATGACTACAGGATCAAATTTTATTATGTCTTCCAGACCTTTAATTTGTCTAAAATTATACTGTATTTATCCTCCACCAAACTCAAGATAATTCTGAATTTCTAATGAAAAAGATCAGGCCCAAAGTTCACTGTTAATTTTTGCAAATGTTTATAAAAAGGTATAATTAAGGACACATTAGTATGGTTTTAAATGTAGCTGTGAAAAAATAACCTGCAAAACATCTGATAATATCCCACAAAAAAAAAAAAAGAGAAAAAGGAAAAAAAAAACCCCAAACCCAAAAAAAACAAACAAAAAACACCAAAAAAACGAAACCAAACCAACCAACCAAACAAAAACCCCTACAAAAAACAACAACAAAACAGAATTAAAAGAATAGGAAGTTCAGTTACTCCCTTGGCATTAACCTTTCCCCTTTAAAGCAGTTTCTCACTATTACCACAACAATATATATATTTAAGGTTAGTCCCTCTTGTTATATTCAGGATCCCTACAATTGTTTTTCATTTTATGACAAGTTTGCCACAGAAGTTCAGAGAGAAGAGCTTTGGACAAACTGGCAGCTGTGGTTGGAAGCAGCACGAAGGCTGCTCTGTGCCATGTGCTGCCAGTTCTGTTCACACCAGCAAAATAAGCAGCTCATTTGTTATAAGCAAATTTCAAATCCCCATTGGAATTAGGGTCCTTTTGGTATTAGCATAGGAAAGAACATAATGAGATGTGGTTCTTGTTGCAAGGAACGTATCAGATGGAGATTTGGGGAAATAAATCAAGATCTAGAGAAACAGCTGACAAACCAGACACAAAGCATGATTCTAAAGATTAGCTATGTTTAACTTAAAGCTGTTAAGTTACGTTGGTAGCTGTAATTATTATACAAAAATAGGCAACAGAAGCCTTTATTAAAGGCCTAGTTTCTTTTAAAAAGTTAAACTTCTTACAACATAAGCATTTTTAAACACACAAGATAAAATATTTTACACAATTAAAATTATATTAATACCCATTAAAATAGTTTTTAAACCATAGTCATTTTCAAAGATCAGATAATTCTTGCATAAAGTAACAGAAGCTGCCCTAACTTGATACCAGGGCAGCACAACAGGGGCCACAAGAGACACTGCATGTAACAGTCAATGTAAAACTTCCCTCAGCAAAGCTACAGCACTGGCACTTCTGCACAGCCCAGGATTCAAAGATGGCCAAGATATGCTTTACTAGGCAATTCCAGTGATTACAGTAATATTTTTTTTCACTCATCAAAGGACAGGTATGCCAGCAAAATGTGTAAGGGCATTACAGATGTCCATAGTGATAAATAAATAGCTTGCATCCATGCAACACAGAAACAGGAGTTACATTATGAGACCTCAAAAGTGCTGGGACATCTCATTTCTCTAGTGGCAACTCCAAAGAGGTTAAAGGTGGACAAATTTACAATTTGGACAGGAATCACTAGTTTCAACTGCCTTCTGTTGCACAAAGGGTCAGAGAAACTTAAAACTACACAACCAGGGCCTCAATTTTATTATTTCAAACTGTTTCCCAGACAAAGTCATTTTTGGTAAGAGTACTTCTAAATTTTTACAAATCTGCTGGAGAAAATCCTATTTATTTAATGTTCTTCAGTAATTCCATTAATCCATAAATTTTCCAGTTGTGAGATTATAATGCACTAATGCAACAGGGAAAATGTATTCTTAATCACAAAGGCCATCTGTCACAGCAACAAAGCCCAACTTTATGTACTTGAAGATTTGGATATACACAGTGATGGGAATCTGCCTGGTGAAACTCAGGCCACATGTCTTCAATCTTTGTTGTCTCTTAACTAAGGAATAATGAATGCTGATGTGCTGCTTCAGGATTAAACACTGAATACATAAATAACACAGTGTTTTATCAATCTCCCCCATATCTGCCCAGCATCATTACACTCTGACTCAAGTCATGCAGCAGAACCATGAGTGAAAGTCCTCACATTGATTTTGAAAGGGACACTCGAACACCAATATGATCAGTTATTTTATCCAAAATAATGTATTCTTTCATTACAGCATTTCTCTCTCTTATGATTTTCCTGGATATTTGAGAATCACACCCTTTTTCTTCTAAGACAAAATTTCAATTCTCTTTAGGTGAAACACTTTATTTTTATATTTATAACTTTATATTTATAACAGATATCATACATATATACATATACAGTTTTTCAGGAGTCCTGGAATTTGTCTACAGTGTAATTCCAGTCAGAAAAGCTGCACAGGTTATTTTGGTTTGCCTGTGAAGCTACTTTATTACAACATTTTTCAGTTTCAGAATTTGACTTGTTTAATTTTTTATATTTTAGATGAGGTTACTTTCCATTGAAACACAATAATTTTTACTACACATCCAGGAAACAGGTAACAAAAAAGCCAAACATTATATTTCATTTGTTCTACCTCATAATACTCTTATGAGGAACTTCTGAAACTTGACTTGTACCATTGCAGCCATGGATTTACAACACACAGTACTGAAGAACAACCACCCATTTGTCCTATTTTATTTCCAAGAACTGGCTGAATACCAAGCAGATTGAACTTAACAAAATACACAGCATCCAGGAGAGAAGGAGATATTTTTTTTTTTGCTTTCTAGATAATCAGCTTGTGGAAAAAAACGTACATAAGAAGAGAGCAAGTCCTGTTCCTCTGTGTGTTGGGAATTGAATCATAAAAAAAAAAAAATAAATTAGGATTTAAAGTTATTTCCAAGTAGGCCTTGAAATCTAATGTCCTGTGTTCAACTTTTGGAGGTAAGGATGAAGAAGGAGCAGGAGTTATGTTCAGGATGATTTAGATAGTAGGGAGATTACAAATGTAATACTTGTATAGGAAGCTCTGTAAGAGTTGTGGAAGAGATCCAGTAGGTCCACGTGCACATTGGAGATGGAGAGAAAAAAATAGTGAACAGAGCATTAGGAAAGACTATAAACTGAGTACTAGAAAGAGCTGGCAGATCTTACAATAAATTGGGATCTGTTCAAAGGTGCTCTGTAGTGCTCCTGTTTAGCATTTGTAACATAAAAGAAATTCTAAAACCATGTAGATTGTGTGATAAAATTGTGTTGTCCTTCAGAATTATGAGATTACAGATGCAGGGAGAGGAACAGTCTTCTGGCCAAGGTTTAGCTGCTATAAAATGTATACCTACATAATATAAGGACACATAGGCAAGTATTCAAAAGAAAAAAACCTCATTACTGTAAGGAATTACTCATTCATCGTTCCTTATTAACTGTGATTCCACCTGAAATAATTTACTAACTTCAAGCCATGTATCTACACACAGTAGCCATAATCACAATGTGCTACCTACCAAATTACATGGAAGCCCTCAGTTACTCAAGTCATATTTTTAAAGAAGTTCCAGAGGAATTCCAGGAAAGTAAAGATTAGTAAACTTCACACCACACAAGGGTGATAAATGAAAACTACTTTAGGAGTACATTTATTATTATATATACTGATTAACCAGTATAACTTTTGTGCAGTGAGGTTATGTCTCTAAAATTTCCTGGAGTTCTCTGAAGGAATCAGTAAGCAAATGATAACTGATGCAGTATATCTGGACTTTAAATGGGCACTCACTGTTCCTTATGAAAGAGAAAGAATTACATTGCTACAGGACAAGAAGAAAAGTCTTCAGATGAGGTAAGTTTAAAGCAGGAAACAGCCAAGTGAGTTCCACAGAAAGCTGTGACAGCACATGTGGTGTCTAACACAAAAAAACTGGAAAAGGGTGCACAGCAAACTGTCAAAAGTTTGTTAGATGGTATTAAATTATTCAGAATATGCAAGAAAGACTGACTGAAGAATTTCTCAAGAACCTTATGATAGTGAGTAACTTGATAACAAATGACAGGTGAAGACCAGCATAAAAAATGCCAAGTGATGCAGAGGGAGAGAATAAGATACTGTGAGCTGAGTATGAAGATTCAAAAACAGGATGACAGGCTTATAGCTTTACAGATGATTAAACTTACACAGTTCCTCTGCACTAAGCACTGGTCAAAAAGCAAGTCGATGTTAGAATATGTATGAAAGAAAAAGAAAAATATCAGAAATGACCTATTGATTATATCATAAATTGACATGCACTCATATCCTGAACAGGGTATGCAGATCTAAAAGTTCAAAACAAATAAAAGGAGAAAGATTTTTCCCACAACATGCAGCCACGGTGGGAAAAACACAGCTGTAAGGTGAGCTGATGATTTACACTTCTTCAGAAAGCAACTGCACAAATTCAAAGAGAGGAAAACCATAGGATGGTGGAGAGACTTCCAACAGTCAAACTGCCAATGGGAGGGGATTCTGGGGACGTATCAGTGTTTATTGCCCTTCATTTTACTCCCAACATCCATTATTGATTGGTGTCAGAAACTTGGCTGACTCAGTAATATCGTTGTAAATTATGTTCTTATGTATATTTGATAATAGCAATACTGTCCAATCATATATGTGGATGATCTTATATATTCAGCAAAATGGCACCTGTGTAATGTTTAGTTATAATTCATATTTAATAAAAGACATCTGGCAAATATGAATGTCTTATTTGCTTAGAAAAAAACTGAACAGAGGGTAAGCAAACTTTTCCTAAAGGAAAACCACACTGATCTCACCATGTTTCACCAGTATTTCTGACTCTCAGGCACTGTAATTTGGCAGTCACAGTATTATCTCAGGTAAAAGCTGTGATGTATGCTATT
>JAWWLV010000088.1:143113514-143134338 GCA_035041135.1 Platyrinchus mystaceus
CAGTATTTCTGACTCTCAGGCACTGTAATTTGGCAGTCACAGTATTATCTCAGGTAAAAGCTGTGATGTATGCTATTATGCTATCTCCTAGTTCAAGAAGTATTCCAGAACACCTGCAAAGGACACTGCATTTCCCTCCCTTCACTTTTGATACCAGTGCAATTAATGATGTATTTTACTTTTGAACTGCCCTGTTTCAACCACTGCTGCCTGATTAACAAATACATTTTCTTCCTTACCAGATGGTACTAGCAAAAGGGGTTTTGTGAAGGAGAAAAACAGCACAAAATATGAGTTATCAGATGGACAGTAATACATAAACCATAGCTAAAGGCAAGTCTCTAGTTCTCATTCTGACTTGTTCAGGGTCACCCAGGTCAGGAAAATCCTGAACACTGGCAGGAGGATGGCAGAAGAAAGAAGTGTGCATCCCATTAATAATTTTTTTTCCTGAACAATCATTCTTTTTCATTCTGAAACACAGGATGAAGCATTTATCTGATTCATTACAACTGTTCTTACAGTACATTAAAAAACTACATAAAAAAGGAATAATTTCTTTTCATACATAATATGGAAGTAGAAAATTAATGTAAAAATATTGTTTGTTTATATGTGAACATTCTAAATATTAGTTTTGTCATAATGTTCAAAGTCTAACACTTTTGAACCAATAACTATATATATTGAACATTAATTAAACCAATTTCTGAACACAAAATTCACAAATTTAAATTATCTCAGAGAATAACATGTATAAATTATTTACCTCCTTCTGATCAAGCTGCAGAGAAGATTTTATCAAATCACGAAGAGCAGTGAGTTGTTTCTTTTCTTCATCTTGTGTCTGCTTTATCTACAGAAAGAGACTGCTATTAGATGCTTGCTGGATGCAACTTTAACTTTCTATTTCAATATACCATTTCAGATGTCCTGAACAAGCAGCTCAACTACTCTGTGTTTCTGTAAGAGTTGAGTTTACTTTCATGGACTACTCCATTCTTATGTATTCATCTTCTATGCACATACCACTTGAAAATCAAATTAAAACGAATGTACAACTCCACATGCTCTTTTTGTTCTGTTACACTTTCATGGTTCACTATATCTAATGCAGCTAAATTAGTTACTGAAATATTAATTAAATAACTCCAATAAACTTGACAGATGACTTAAGGAATGAAAATACAGTTTAATTTAGCAAAAAAATGACAATAGCAAATGGGATTATTGTAATTCTGATTATAGAATGCAGAAGCACTTGGGTGACAAGCGGGTTTTGATTCCATATTATTGCTTGTCTTTAAGGAACATCACAAGTTAATTCATTTTAAAGCCTTGGTGCTATTATTAAGCAATTTAGTTTTAAAAAGTGAAAATGGTAGCTAAAATTGATGCTAATAAAATAAGCTGATTCAAATATTCACATTGTAAAGAAGTTCTATATTAATGCATCATTGAATTAGTAGTGAATGAAAGCTACTTTTCCTAATAGCTGTAAAAACCACAGTTTAACATAGTCAAGATGTTTTTGCCTTGTCTAGCTATGTTCAGTTTCAAACAATACTTTTCATTTATAAGATGCAAATTAAATATAGATCGTGGTAATAATATTTAAAATGTACTTATACATACAAAATATTTTAATTTTCAGATATAAAGCTACTTGTAAGTAAACTTACATTATATAAGTCAGCAGCCAACTTTTCAATATATTGTTTAAGTTTATCAGCTGTTTTCAAGCCATCTTGGAAGAAACTAGAATGAAAAATACCTGTGATTCATCAGGAATACGTCTAATTCATAATACGAAGTAATTGTCTTGGGGAGAAAGACAGCAAAACCAATAAAATATATTCAGCTCCTTCCATGTTCAAAATTAAACAAACTAATAAGACAAACAAAAACCCCAACAGAAAAGCCTTTCCTTAAGGTTTTAAAGTACAATATCTTTCAGCAGTGGAGACACACCATTGTGACTTTTCCAAATATAAAATTGGAGAGAATATAGCTTAGCTTATTTTTATCACCTATTTTTATCAGCCAACGTGTTTCTCACTTAGCAATTTCTAAAATCTTTTTCCTGTATTTAACTTAAATAAAAGTTCCTGTGTGTTTGCCTTTGTGGTTCTACTGATGACAAGGTCATATCTTGCTAGTTTCACCCCAGAGAAATTCGAAGAAATTACTGGCTTTCACAATGGTTTTTAAATTTACACAAAAGACTAAAAAATATTAAATAGAATAAACAAAATATTTCTAAAATTACGTTCTAGATCTATGCCTCAGGAACTAAAATTAATTTTGTAAGCAGCATGCAGGGTTTTCCCTTGGCCTCTTTCTCCATCACTCCCCTGCCCTGCTTGCTCACTCTCACACTCTCTATCAAACGTCTGCCACCTCATCAGGTGCAGAGACAGACACTTGGCATGTTACAACTATGGAAATCCTGACAAATTCAAACAAAGGTAAAAAACCACTTGTGTAAAGGCTTGAAGTGTACTTACTTGCATTGTGCATGATAATACTTAATAAGGTTCTGCAGAAGGTCCACACCCTTTTTTGTCTTTATTTCATTAACCTTGATAAGATACTGTATAGACAAAGAAAAGCATATTGACAATCATGTTTCAAAACCTTCAACATTTTTCAAACAACAAAACATAATTCGCTCTGTGAATTAACTGTTTCTGTGTTTAACCTGGGTGCTGACTCATAAACCACCAGTCCACCACTAAGCAAAACAAGCAAAAGATAACAGTTTATTTGGCCATTCCTTAAAAATTCAAAACACCCCATAACATAAAAGAAATTCAGGAAAAACTTTCATCTTTTACAATTGTCTAAAGCTTTCCTTTTTCCAATGCTACTGCAATAATTACTGGAATATTCTAAAAATATAAATACTGTGTAATTTAAAGTAATCACCATCAACATGTAATAAAAAGAAGTATGAATATAAAAAAACCCCAGTTTTATGGAACTAATGCATCATTGTCATTTGTGACTTTATTAGAAATTTTAGAAGTCTTCAGAAAGTCTTGGAAGAAAGATATCAAATGCTTCCTGAACTGCTCAACCATAATCCTGATAAAATAAGAAATATTTTCATAGTGTATTTTCAACCCAGGAACCTTCCCACAATAATCTAAAAAAAAAAAAGAAAAATAATAAAAAAAAAACGGAAGCAAAGTTGCAACCAGAGTTGCTAAAATAATTATCTTTCTATTGCTGTAATATGTGACATTAAAATAATTTCCTCCCTCCACCCCCGTTAAACGACAAAGCACATTTCACCACCTTCAAGTAAGGCCCATAAGGGACTTAATTTATGGCTATGGTGTCGTAATTAAAAACTGAAACTTGTTTCTTACTTCACACATCTGTAGCTGAAATAGCCGCCTTTCCTTCTCCATTTCCTCTGCTATCTCAGCTCCCGTTATTTCAGTTCTTATCATCCCATGCTGCTTTGCATGTTCTCTTTTTTCCTTTTCAATCTTTGTACTGAAATTTTAATTAGAAAACATTTTAGAGATTTTTTTCTACTACAATGTGATCTAGTATTATTTAGGGAAAAATAATAATTAAGAAGTATTAAAGAAGCCATTCTGAAGATTCGTTCCTCTAGGATACCGAATCCTATGTGGTTTAAGTCTTCAGAAGTAATTGAGTCATGAACTTGTCCTTTCTTCCTTTCATCCTGCAACTCTTTTCTCTAGTTTGTGTGCTACTTGGGGTAAAAAGGAATTATTATATCATCCATTCTCTATGATGGCCTCCACAGCTTCCACCTCTATGTACTGCAGTGTAAAACATACATTGAGAAACTACTGACTTGGCAGGAAAATGGCAGAATAACTTAATAAGTTTCATGTTTGTAAGGCAGGAATTAAGAAAAACAATAAGGCAGCATACAAAGTTTAGCACCTACCCAAAATGACACAAGTCCCAGTCACTATGTTTTCAGAGAAAGCCAACACTGAAATTCTGAAATAGTGAAATGTAAATATGGAACCAAGGCCATCCTGAGACCTTAACTAGAGCATGACAGTGTGGCTGTCCTTACATATCCACTCTGCAGATTAATGGGATGCTCCACTTGTAAGCAAACGTAGATTTCCAACATGGAGTAGAAAAACACAAACAATTTCCCTGTTTCTTTAAAAATAAAATAAAACCTTTATTTTCTAGCAGTCCTTGGAGAAAAATAAACACTGGAGCTGTACTTCCATAAACCAGGTGACAAAGCACTGTGTGTTTATTACACTGGTACTTCTTGCCAGCAGAAAAAGAAAATAAAAAGAATTAATCTGTTTGTTTTTTTCATCTCTGCTTTTCTGTAACTAAGAAAAGCGTCATGTTTTTATATAGAACAAAACACTTTTCAGCACTGCGCCTCTAAACTGGACTTGAATGAATTCTAGGAAACAGAGTTATTGGAGAAATATAAGGAACATTTCCTTCTTGGTCTTAATAAAACCAAGTGAAATTTGCTCATAAAAGAAAAAAAAATAGCAACAAGAAAACAAACACCTTTCCCTAAACCTTCCAAATTCAGAACAGCATCCACAGATGATTCCATGTATTAGGCCTGTATGAGATACTTTGTCTCCTAACTTCTGTTTATTGGCATTTGGCATAAATAGATTTTCAAAGACATCCCTAATTTCATATATTTTTATTTTTATTTTGTTGTCTATAGAAAACCTTTCAGTATCTGCAAAATATGCAATATCTGTGAGAACTAAAAAACTAAAAAGGAATTTAAAAAAATCAATTCTACACGTAAATCTGAATGTTCAACCGAATAAAATTATTTAGTTTTGAGATAGGAACCTCCTTTTTGCCTCAGATTATTAATAAAGTGACTTCTAGTTCAGTTGTTCACAAGGATTTCTATTGTAATGAGTTCTGAAAGCAAAAGTTACTATACGTAGGTAAGAAAATTAAGCCAATAAATATTTCAGCGGTTCCTAGTGGCCTGAGTTTTTCTTTCATTACTTTTTTCCCCTCCTGGTTAGACATAAATGAAACAACACTAATGATAGGATTAAAAAGGGGAATAAATTAAAGGATATAAAACATTAATTAACTCCTGAGGACTCTTGAATTCTGATAAAGCAGCTGCCCATCACATCCTTGAAAGCATTCTGAACCATTCCACCAACAGTTCTGCAACTATGACACTACTTGTTTCCAACCTTCTATATTTATAAATCATTCTTTGCCCACAGAAAATAGGAATCAAAGAAAGAAAATATTTTTAAAACCACAGATATTTTTGAAGTCACACCAACTGCACTAAAATTTTTCTCACTCAAAAATATTCAGTTCTGAAACACAGAAAACATATAAATCTCATAATTTGTACTGTTGACAGATTTTAGGTATGTGACTGTAAGGATGTATAAATGCCATCTGAAACCTCCACAATTCACTCTACAATGTTCAGTATCTAAGCATTAAGTGCAATAAGTATCTTCTTTACAGTGAAGAAACACTGGGCAGTCATTTAACTAATTCACAGAGCACATAAAAATATTTTCTTTCTCTTAGTGCAGAAGAGAGATCCACAGAAGAGGTGCCTTGCTCAGCCACATTTGTATCCACAGATACAGTACAAAGTTTGGAATCAGCAGGAAAAAGAAAAAAAATAAATTAAAAAGTGGGAGAAAAATACTTACAATTTGGTTTCATAATCCTTCCAGGCTTTGTCAAAAGGCTTTTTGAGGTCCTTAGGAAATAGAAAATTTCCTTAGAAGATTTTTAAAAATTTGTCTTCATAGTTATCAAGTTATAAATAGCAACAAAAATACTGTTTTTAAAACTTTTCATACAGCAGTTGGAAAAAATACTGGGTTTGAATCTTATAAAGTATTGTCTTCCTGTGCATGTCAACACAGAAATTTACAATGAAATTCTCAGGCATTGCAGTCATGCCAATTTTGTTCTTTGGACTACATACAAAATATTACTGAATGCCAGTATAAGAAATAATCTCATGAATGAAAGGAAAACGGTCACAAAACAGATGAACCTGAAATAAAAACTTAAGTTTTCAATACTTACCCCTTTAACACCTTTTAAGTCTCCTTTTAAGAGAGAATCCAAAGTGAAAATAACATTGTGGCTTAAACCCTGGAGCTAAAAAGAAAAACATTATATGTTATCATTCAAAATGATTTATAATAATCTTATCAAACTATTGCCAACAAATCTTTGAACTTCATTAATGAAGTCACAGTCACAATTCTAAATTAATAGTAAATTTAAGTTTGTAAAGAATTAATAAACATTTACTTGCATCAGACATAGAAGCATTATAATCAATGTTTACTTAAGGTGATAATAAACTCAGAATTTTAAAAATAGCACATAAGCAAAGTTCTGAAAGCACCTTAAGGTAATACACACTCTCTGGAAGTAAACATTTGAATACAAATGTCTCATTGCCTCCTGAGTAAGGAACAAGGACCTGCTGTGCCACAGGCAGGCAACGTGCAAGGAACGTGTTAATTCAACCACGAACAAAAGGAGCCAACAGAGTCACCAGGTCCTTGGTTAATTCCAACTATTTGGGAACTCTGCTCCTTTCTTTGCCCACTGTGGAAACCTGACAGCTCCTCAAACTCTCACGACTTTAAATTCCACCCTGTTGAGTCCATGCCTGTTTGGTTATGGATGATTTGATTGTGAAATGTTCTGTTTGCCTTTGCCAGTGTGAGGGTTGAAAAGCCGGTTGCTGTGATCCTATCTGGACACGTACGCTGTGGATGGTTCCTCAAGAGTCATGACAACAGGAAAGATGTGTATTAATATCCCTGTCTAGTGAAGAGTCTGTTGCCTTTTCTACTTCCCTTTGTTTCTCCCCCAAAATATTCCATGAATTCTTCAGTTCCTTGATAGGGAAGAATAGGGAGAACGACAGGAAAGCTGAAAAGACTTCATGCCTTCTGCATGTCAACCGATGGAGTAGGGAAGCATTACACTACTGGTTTTATTCTACCATATATATGCCCAGCTCCCCTCTCCTATATGATCCTCTGAACATGTTTTAGTCCATGACACTAATTTTTAAGGGACTTTGTGGAACGATGATCCACACTGATGAGAATATCAAAACAAGCACTTAAGTGGGTTCTCCAGGTCTAACACTCCACTCAAACTCCTCATATATTCAAAAGACACTGTAGCTTTTCTCATTTATCGAAGTCAATCCACTAAGGATAACCAATTCAAGCCATTAATACTTGGCTTGAAATTACTGAACAGTAGCCAACGAGAATGTCAGCTAGGGGGAAAAAACCAAGCTAAATATCAGTGTATTACTCCAATATGGTAAGGGTTTGGAATAATTTATTACATTGTTGAAGACTTAATAAAACAGTAGCCCAAATGAACTGGAAACACATTCAAATAAAGCAAAACAATCTTATATATAGAGCAAAATAAAGGAAAAAAAGCTTTTAACAGATGGAAACATGTATGATAATTTTGTGAGGGTTGTGAACAATAGACAGTTTGCCTGCAAAGATGAGCTGAGGACATTTACAGGAAAGGGAGGTGTGGAAAAACAGGCTTTAAACACTTGGAGAAAGGCAAGCACCATGCAAATTTTCAAAAAGAGGTAATCTGTAAGTGCTACAAATGTTATTCCAAAACCTCATCTAGATCAATTTAAAGATACTGACACACTCAGTTTCATATATGTAGGTCTTCATATGGCTTAATGCATTATTATAATGAATTACTGCATAAAGAATGAAACTTGGAACAAGAATGGATGTAGAAGTAAAAAAAAAAGAGAAACTGATTCTGGTAAGACACTCAGAGTTTGCTGAAAACACAGACCAGTGTTGGCAATGGCCAATTCCAATATAATACCTTTAGAAAATGCTAAAGAAGTGGTCACTGTGTGTCATTCTCATAAAATAGTCTTTAGAACAACTATTTAACATCTTAACAACTATTATATTTACAGATTTTAAGTTTCAGACCTTATATTTAGTGATAACATCAACAGTTTATTATAAAACTTGCATGGTAACTTATTTGCTTTTATTAAAAGGATTAATGGACACATTGCTATTCTTGCCCATGTGTGCTGAGCAATCATTTCAAAAGGATGCTCCCCAAAAGCTGTGTATGTAATACAAGTTGCTGTTTTTACTTCATAGTAACTGATCTTAGCGTGTGAATATCACTCTGAATGGTTACTCTCACAAAGAAGAAAATAAGTTATTTCATACTCTCCTTCTCTTGAAATATCCATAATATCACAATTCATAGGAAAATTTTAATTGAAGTTCAAAAGATTTAACAAAAAGCATCCAAATTTTTGAAGTGTTTTTTATTGCCTACTTTGTAGCTCTATTCCTTATTCATCTGTCTTTATAGACCATTCATTATTTATTGTACCTTTATTAAATAAAGCAGCAACAATCTGCTTTAGGGTAAAAAAAAAAAAGCCTATTAGCCTGCCATTCATCTTAATACCTTCTGCCATTTTTCCAATTAATTTTATTAACATAAGCCCTAGCACCTACCGTGGGGCTTTATCAGTGACATTACAGAGTCCTCCTCTCAACTGCTTTTTCAATGCACCTCAACTTCTATTTTGATATTGAAAACATTTTTTTTTTTTTTCAGTGTAATCGTATTAAACAGAATGATGTTTACGAACAACAAAGTAGAACTTTCTATCTCAGGGTGAATCAAGGTGTTTTTAAAATGCTGAGATAGTTGTCAAATAAGTTTGTTGTCTATGTGAGACTGCTGAATGCGGTAAATTAGTGAACAGCCTATTTTAAAACCTGTCAACAAGAATTTAAATAGATAATGCTTCATAATTGAGCTGACATAAGATAATGTTCTTATTCAAAAGTGTGGTTTCTTATATTAAAAGACCTTTTCCTCTTGATCAGCACTACTTTGAATAAGTGAATAATCCACCACTTCCTGGTTGCCAATTGAAAGAAGCTAAAATTGTATGTGGATGCCCTGCAGGGTCCAAAGATGTTCCAACAAACTTGAGTTCTAGTCCCAAACTCTCCTTAAACTGCACTTTAATTCACATTTTAAAATACTCGCTTTTAATTGTGTGCTAAATTAAGATTAAAGAAGGTCAAAATAACCCAGAATGACAAAAGTCTTTACGGAGGAAAGCAGGTCCCTTGCATATCTACCGGTCTTTAAACTGCCCACATTGAAACAAAGGATGATCAAGGTAATAGGCCCAAGCAAAGCAAGTTAATTAGGGTGGGTGATCAGCCTCAGGTAAGGAGTAAGGAGGTGATGATGAAGCAGCAAGACTCAGAAGGCAAAGTAAGTCCCAGCATGAGAGGCCAGAAGTGACACCCTGGTTTAGGGCTGATGGGGCCTGTGCGGCCTGAGATGTTTAGAAGGGAATCTTGGAGAAGTGCAGAGAGTCAGGTGAGAATGTCTGCTGATACTGAGCTATCTGGGTAGTAAAGCAAAAGTCAGATACAAAGAGCTGCACAAGAGCCTTGTAACACTGCTGAGAGTATGAAATTAAAGACTGAAATCTATGCTGAAAAATGTAAAGTGATACGTAAGGAGAAGAAACTGATACAGAATCATGCTTATGAAATACCAGTCATCAAAAAAAAGTCTCAAAGAAAAAAATACCTCGAAGTTACAGCACAGAATCCCTTGAAAACATCAGTGTCAATGCTCAGTAATCATTATGTTACCAGCCTTCAGAAAAGGGGGTAAGAAATGGAACCATTTTCATGTTTGTCCACTCATTTCAGAAAAGGGTACAACAGTTCTCAGAGAAGATACAGAAAGGGTGAGCAAGGACAATTCAAGTTATGGAATAACTAAGACTCAGCTAGAAAAATAACAGAGGAAGGGAAAGAATGGCAGTTATCTGTAAGTTCCTGAGAAAAAGAAGGGATTTCTTACATTTCTTATAAAATGTAAGAATTAGGGAACAATAAATGAAAGAATCAGATTCAAAAGAAATAGAAATGACATTTCAGAGAGCAGTTCATTTTAGCACTCTGGAGGAATCCTCCACCTTAGCAGCCAAGCCTAATATACATACAAGAAATCCACAGTCAAATTTATGGAGGTAATGCTAACAAGGACTAAAAGCTAAAGATTGTCTCCAGCTCACACGTCTCTGAGCTGAAGGCTGTTTGCATGACCATGGCACAGAAGTTATTGCCATCTTTGCTCCTATACTCTTCCCCAAAGACTCACTCCTGGGCAACTGTCAAAGCCAGGGAACTGTGCTACACAGGCCTTTGATGTGACCTACAGCAGTTATGGCTGTATAAGGGACTCTAGGAAAGAAAGTCTGTAATATTGCTTATACTTCACACACCAAAAAAGCTTGGAAATAACCTAACTGTAAGAAAAATGTAAAACTGAATTTATTACTTTCTGAATATAACAACTACCAAGCCCATGAAACATGATTTTGCAAGAAATGTGGCTTCACTACTTTCAGTGTTTGAAGATACTTGCTATGACTATAGTTTTATTATAGCTTTCAGAAACAAAAGGCCTAAGACAAATTTTAAATGAGACAAACCTTTAAATCACCTTCAAAAACCTAATATTTAAGTAATGGGTGCTTTACATACCACAGGGAGAGTGGACTGTTAACACCACTTAAGCATTGTTCCTCAAATTGTTATTTTTCTTCCATAAAGTGAATGTTTCTCTTTTTGTGGTAAAACAAGACAGCCATAATTAACAATACTGTATTTTTAACTGGAAAGACTTCAAGTCTTCGAGGGAATGATTTAAAACTAGGGACCATGAGATATATAACACCATCAATCACTTCAGAATGATAACTCAAGTGATGTCTCAATATTTATGTTTTTTTTCTTAACTGCCAATTAACAATCAAACACAGAGAGTGTGTAATAATACCCCTTAGAGAGAATCTCTGCAGAAATTATTGTGTTGGGTTTTGAAAAAAACTGAAAGCATCTCAAAAATTATCATTAGTCATCAAGATCATGCAGTTATTTTACTTTATTTTGAAACCATTTAGAAGTTAAGAAAGCTTGAAACTCCTCACCAGGTTCTTCAACAGCGTTGATAATTCTTTAGTAAGCGTGGAAAATTTTACAAAAGCTGTGCCGAGATCTGGATTATCCCGACTTAAAAAATTACTTCCAAATTTATCTAGTACTTGTGCATAGTTTTCTTCATTTTGAACATGATCTGCAAAGAAAAATTAAAAGTAAGATTTTTATAGGCAGTCAATTATAATTTTAAGCTTATTGCAACTTAGTAACAAACCAACAAATAGGACTTTGAAAAAAGCCACAAGTTAAAATTATTTTAATTTTCAGTAAATATATTAAAATTAAAAATAACTATTTAGTAATAGGTATATCTATGCTTCTTTTAAATCAGCAACTTGAATTTGTAATACAACAATGAAGAAAGCTCTGTAGTTAATGAAGTAATAAGATCAAACATATATCAGTGAAAAAATATAGGAATGTGCTCATTTTGTAAACAACATCAGAATTTATAACTGCCTATTGTAACACACACTTTTTTTTGTAATGTAGGACACTGTTACAGAATAAAAAAGTCAATAGTATCAGATATAAAAGTAAAGAGAACAAGTCTGAATCTGACTGCAAGTTTAAAAGAAGAAAAGTCTCTTACAAAGATTCCCTTTTCCCCTGCTTTGTAAAACTGAGTTATCCCAGATAATGGAATGTGTACTGGTGCACAGCCAAAGACTCATTTCAATGTATTTAATAGCAAACTGCACATACAGTAGAGAGGTCAGAACCAAGAAGATGAAATTGAAGCCAGTGAGAGGGAGGAAAATCCTTGACTCAAGGATGAATTAGGGACTGTTGTATCGGAAATGTCTTCCCTGCTTCTATTTATTTCCCTTTCTGGTATGTGTTTCCATAATTTTTGTTACTTCCGTTTTAGCATCTTTAAATAGAAAATTTACCTCTACAGCCCTTTGGGACAGACTTTATCACCCTCATCTCTCTTAGAGGATATCGGTATTAATTAAATCAATATTTCACTTTAATGAGTTTCCTACTCTTACTATGTGGTTTCTTTCTGCAAGCCACAAACACAAAACCACAGAGGTATTCCAACTAGTTCTGTGCAATGAAAGGGGGGGAGGGAAAGAGAAGAGTTACCGGTAGATACCACATTTTTTCCCAAAAGACCTGCAAGTTTTATTTGCCATTTTGCCTGAGAGCATCTGAATTACAAGTTATGACTCAAAAGAAGGAAGAAAAGAGAAAAAGACAAGTTTCAAACAAGGCTCATGAATAATGTCTCACAATGCACAAATCTATTTTGACATTAACAAGCAGCTGTTGAAGAGTTAAACAATAACACTATATTGGGGATATTCAAACTGCACTAAAGCTCCAACAAAAATGTGTGAAAACCCATTAAAGGAAAAAAAAAAAAGGCACAATCCTTATTTACCAATACCAAGCCCCAAACCCCACACATCAGACAAGTCACATTCTAAAAATCATACATTAATACTGAGGTTTACAGAAGGCCAAATATTTAATCATATGTTAATACGAAGTTGTAATTCAAACAGTATGTTTTTAAGAAAACTATTCCAAAACCATATGGTTTTAATCAAATAGCTTAGCAGTGAACCCAAGGAAACTGCTACATAACAATAAAATATGCATTTTGTTTTGATGTAAAAGCTGTTGCATAAATATACATAGAGGACTTTATCTATGAAGGAGCTTTAGCTTATGCAGTCCTCAGTGAGTAAAGCTCAAGTGTACCCAGCTGAGCTGAAGGAAGGAGGACAATGGAAGGTCGGAAAGAATTCTGCTAAATCATGGAACCCTTATCCTTGCCTGTGAAGCACTTCTAACCCCACAGTATTTCCCAGTGTTTTGATTTTAAGCACTGTGTTGTTTCATAGGGCATTTTCAAAAATAATTTTGTGAAGAGACTGAAAAAGGAGCTGAAGGAATCTGTTTCTTTGATCTGTGGAAAGCAAAAGAAATTCCCAGTCAGAAAGAGGAAGCAGGAAGCAGATCATTGTCCTAGAACAATATATAGGAAGTTCTCAAAAATCTCAGATTGCAAATCACCTAAATCTAGTAATGAGGCTTTGATTGTGATGTAAAAGGAATATTTCTGTATTTATTTCTGTAATTACCACACGTACACACAAAATGCAAGTACTCTGTAAGAATATGAAATATTCAATTTCTAAATGAGTATCAATGTAAATCTTGTAAAGGAGGTGAAATATTTTCTATTGAAGAAGTAAAGGAGTTTTCAACTTGACCTTAAATGCACATAGCTGAAACATTAAATCTGCAATGTAGCCTACAAGAAAATACAACATGTCAAAGCCAACATGCCTAGAGCAAACAGCTTCCTTTAATCTCACTGTAGGTGCCTCATGCAAACTCAGAAATGATTTCCTAGTGTCCTAATAGAATTTCCTTTGCATAAGGAAAGCTATAATGGGCATGACAATATTTACTTCCTTAGATACAAGTCCTCCTACAAGATTTTAATAACCCTGAGAGTGACACACGATCAGTGACAGCAGTACATATAAGGGATAATGTTTGCCTTCCAGAACTGGCTCATGTCTTCTCAATATTGTAAGCACAACTCAGTACTGTGATGAAAATAGAACAGCTTTCCCAGACAGACATCCTGCTCTTTCAGCAGCAACCTGAGTCGTGCCAGAATCATGGACAATGGAGGATGGGCTCTGCACCCACCAACAAAGGCAGCTCCCTTTGAAGGGGCCTCACTAATCACTCCCTTCCCAATGGGATCTGGCAAGGCCCGAGCACCTGAGCCTGGCTGAGGATCTCACTGCAGCAAGGCAGATGTACTGAAAAGCAACATACTGGACTGGACACAGCAGTGGTATCTTCTGAGCTGAAAGATGTGCATCTCCTCTTCTGCACAACCCACACATCCAACAGCACAGAATCTACCTTTGTTTTGAGAAAGCTCTGGCAGGGCCCAGTGCACAACAATGTTGGGACATCTCTTAGTTTGTGCTCTAACATGTATGTTGAGGATCATGTGTTAAGAGGGATCCAAGGAACTAAGGAAGGAACGGCAGCCACAGCAGACTTACAGCAGCATTTTGCTGAACAGCAGTACTTTCCAGAAGCAGGGAACACAAGTGCTTTGAGCCCTGAGCACTGCAGAGGCACAGGCTGAAGGACTCCCAGGGCTGAATCCCACTTTGCTCTTCATTCCCAAGCAGTACCTGAAGTTGTCTATGCCTAAAGTCACCTTGTGGTAAACTTTTCCCAGGATAAACATAGAAGACTTCGATCAGATTCCCAAGATATACAAAGAATTTGTACCCTTTCACTGAAACCCACAGCATTCATTAAGTATTATATTTACTTCCCACTCAGAAGTTGCCAGAATTTTAGCATATGCTTCTGAACCAAGTGAAATTCCTGTCTACTTGTGCATATTATGTAAGGGAACAGAACTACAAATACTGTGAAGAAAGGTTAAAGAACAGCTTTTATATGCTGGAAGCTAGAAAACACATCACTAAAATTAAAGCTTTAACATTTCCTTTCTCTGTAACAGTTTTGCTCAGATATATTACCCTGCAAACACTGAAAAACACACACACACACACAAAAAGTTAAATAGTTTACAGAAGAAAAAGGCAAAACCATTACTCTCTTCTGTCTGATTATATTTTAATTACACTCAAATAAACCCAAAGAATGTCTAAATTACTGAGAATTATTTCTGCATATCTGGTTAAGTAAAAAATAAAAAAAAGTTTCAGAATTTTGATCAACTTTAAATTATTTTTATGTTGCACTTATAAAACAGCTTTGTTAGCCAGAGGAAAAATAACCAAGGTCAGAGCCAAGCTGCATTTATGAATGAAAGATGACTCAGAAGGGCTTTAGAAATAGCAAGAAAGCTGGCAAGGTTAAAAAGGATGGCAGAAGTTATTTTTAATAAGAAAGCATCCTTTCTCCTTTCATCTTTCACAAAGCTGAAATCTAATGAAAAAATAATAGAAAAGAAAAAATTATTTGACCGCCATACACGTATCTGGACTTGATAACAATAATGCCTTCTGACTGAGATTGTTCAAGGGAAAAGGAATAAAAGCTCCTTTCAAATATTTCCAGAGCAAGGAGTAGCTGAGTGAGACTGTTCTCTAGATCACCATGGTGTAAGAGCAATGAGAGATAAGCCAGCCCAGAAAAGCAAATTACTTCTTTTTGCATCTCTTTTCATCACTGGCACGCTTGAAGAGGTTCTCATGGAATAATTTTCTTTCAACTCTGCTTCAGAGGACTTATACCAAATCTAACAGTAGAAATTTTAAAATCTCATAAAATAAGAGATGGCAAGTCACTTAAGACCCATGTACAAAAGAATAAAATAGGCAAACTATATAGTTTTAAAGTAAAGCCTCTTATTTATAACAGCCTCAACACTACAGCAAGAATGAAAGACAAATATATTAATTATTTTTAGTAAGCTCCAGAGAGAACTGAGAACTCAAGTATGTACCACCAGCAGTATAGCTTATATATTCCTCAGGCAATTTGTAGAAACCACAGTGCAGAACAGAAATGGTGGACATGTGGACAAAATGCTGAACAAGAAATACAGGTTTTAAAAAAAGAAATTTTTACTTCAAGAAACTCTTGCCTCCATGGGAATCAACAAGCAGACGGGGAGAGGAAGTCCATATGAAATGACTGGATTTCTGAGAAGTTCTGTCCCTCATCAAAACACTTAAAGGAACAAGGATCTCTGGATTGGAGCTTGGGGTCTACCCTTCCCCTTACATTCAGCATAAAAAAAGTTACAGCTCAGCTCATCCTCATGTAAATGCAGAGGAAGTCAGATGTACCTCACCCTAGAAGAGTCTGCAGCAAGAGGCTCACACCTGGGTAGCTCCCAAGTTAGATGAGGAATCCCATGTTGAATGGCCAGTGCAGGGAAGTGTGCATTAGGCAGTGCCCTCCTAACTAGACATTACAAGCAGAGGTTCTGGAGTTATATCACTCTGACATTCAGTACCAAGCAAAACAAAGCTTAATGTCAGAAATTACTAAGAAACACAGTATGCAACAGAGCAACACCAAGATATTGTCACAGTGTGCTTAAAGCCTTACTATTGTGCACAGTTCCTGTCCCTGTTGCCCAGAATTTGCTCCTCCTCTTTCCTGTTCTGGAAAAGAATATCTATGCTGCCATTTTCGAGAAGGAGAGTAAGGATAATGAAATGTGACAGTTTCTGTAAAAAACAAAGAACAAAAAAACCCTCGAAAGCCCCTAGGGCTGCTGAGATCTGAAGAGAGATACTGTGAGCGATGGAAGAAACAACTCAATCCAGAAACTTATTTCAAGAGACAGAATAGGTCAACACTGAATCAAGTTTGGATTTATCCACCAAGAAGTCCTCCAACTCTACTCTAGCAAGCTTTGGCACTTCAAAGCCTCCTACAAACTCTCATGTCCAGAACATGCAAAACTCCCTCAATTTCATATCAAATAAGTCATTTTGGTGGGCTTGAGGCCAATGCTTTGAGACAGGGATAGTTTCCTCCTTAGGTGACTTAAGGCCTGAAGAACAAGCACAGGGTAACTTTGCATGGGAGCATCTAATGACTGATTCAAGACTGTGAATGATAAAGATTTATGTGAATTCAAATCTCAGGCAAAATAAATTGTCAAAGTCCATTAAGAGGTACCAAACATCATGGTACCAGTTCTGACTCAAAGTAATTCCTGGCCTTCATATAATTGTGAGCTAAGAAAGTGTTAAACAAAATAATTTGAAAAAAAAAAAAATCTCAATTTTTGCACCATTTTTCCACTTCTTGAACATCTGCTGTTGATCATTGTGGGAGACCATGGGGACTGCTGGTCCTGCTCAGTACCTTTGGTTTTGCATGGATTTTGTGTTTTTATTTCTCTACTGTGTAAACTCTTTTGATTATATTTGGAACTTATACCAGGGAAGTAATGAAAAAGAGCTATTTAAAAATCTACAACACTAATTGTGCAATCTACTGCTGTTACAATTCAATCCAAATATTACAGGAAAGGAAGTCAGAACATATTCTCCATTAAGTTCAAGCACCATTGACATAAGATGGGTTCGTAATACAGATGCAATCCATCATGCCAAAAGTAAACAGACAAGGAGGAAATGGTGAGAAGGAGGTATCCATCTGCATGTCTCACTGGATTTCATAAACAGCTCTTTCCCAAACAGTACTCTCAGGAATGTAAAGAGGGAAGGGACCTTTCTAAGGGATTTCCATATTTCTGTGCTGGTATGTTTTCATTGCCACAGCAGTCGATCGAAATGTAAATATGACAAATGGGTGAGGGATGTGCATGAAAAGCAGAAAGTATTTGGGTGATGTTTAAGCTCTTTATAACAGAACAGAGTCCCTTGTGGTTCATAATTCAGCACTGGAGAGGAACAAACCAACACACCAGAGGGCTCGGCCTTCACAAAGAATTCTGTATGAGACACTGCATTATGTCAATGTCACTCTTCAAATGTTACTTCAGGCAAAACCAAAAACAAAACAAAAAAAACCCAAGACAATACAACCCAAAAAATCCTAGCTATGACTTTTGTTAGAGTTATGAATTGGATTACTGAACTGAAGAGAAAATGATTTCTATTATTCCTTAATTACCTTTTCTCACCAGTTCAGCTAGAGTTCTCAAAGGAGGTTATGGAGCACAGGAGTTTTAAAAAAACTTTTTCTACTCTAGTAGTTTAAATATGGTCTTACCTTCTAACAAACAATTCAATTCGTAAAACAAAATTCCAGTTTTGAGTTCTCAAAATGTACTTAGAGGCTTTCTTTTGAAATACAAAAAAAGTCACACAATTCGTTCTTGAACTGATAAACAACAATTCATTTTATAGCTGTTTCTGGTATGTTTTACTTAAACATCAAGGAAATCAACTTTCCTGAAGCATAAGAAAATAGCTGGCTCAGCAATTCTCTTCGGACAAGGAGGCAAAATAGTCTGAGTTTCAGTTGCTTTATATTTATTTTTATAAGGTTTCACATGTATAGCACATGTCTTTTGTCTTGCTCTTACTAATCCCAGTTTATGTTTATCAGTTACTGCAGGAAATCCCTCCTGTGCACACCTTTTCTTTGTAACAGAGCCTATCACAGCAGCATTCTGAAGAGGGAGCCAGAGGATTATGTTTGGTGCTTTCCTTAGCCAAAAGAATTCCTACTAATTTGCACCTTTGAAACAAGATTTGTTAAAAAAAATTTTAAAATGTTAAAAAAAACCACCACCAACAACAGGTACCCCATTATCTCTGCTTCTTTTTAAGTGCAGAGCAGTCAATCAAAACCATTAACCAACTTTCTATTGCTTTTACTCAATGCAACTAGTTCATGGTATTGCCCTACTTACAGGCCTTGACAACAATATCACTTTTATCATAAGTCTCAAACCAAATGATAGCTAAAGTCTCTCATTTATGTATTTCAAAACAGGCAGAACTCATGTGTTCTACAGTTTCCATCAGTTTTGAAACTCAGATTTTGAAATTCTATTTGGAAGTTAACGGTTTCAAACAGAAAAGCTGCTTGGAGCATCTGAATACTTCTGAAAGCATAAAACTAAATACACGTGTACCAAATACTACTCTCACTTCATATCGGGCTTCACAGTCTATGGGAAAATATTCATCATCAACTGAAATTACAGAAAAGCTAATTAAAGCATGGTGCTAGCAAACCAACATCAATGATTGGCAGAAAAGTTAAGAATCTACAAGACATTAAAAATCCCATACCATTCCATAAATACAAGTTAATGGGACAGCACAGAAACTAAGAGCTCTCAGAAGCAGCTCTGTATAAGGAAAATATCTGCTAAACTGATTATTATTCTTAGGGAATCGGAACTGGGGTTTGCTAAAATCCTGTATTTACAGCAGGTGGTTATGGGAAGGTGTCCAGCACTGCTCCCCTACCTGCCTTTCACACAGTTTTTAGAATGAAAGAGAAACAGAGGTAGAAGTCAGGTATATTCTATAACCTTTTAAAAACTGAATTTATATATTGATCTGTGTTTGATTATCATTTGTTACTCCACCCACACTGGTTATCCATTCACATTTCAGCCACCTAACCACTCATCCAAGTAAGCACTACAGCTCCAATAAAACATCAATCGTGTCTTCAAACAAGCAAAATAATGATAAATCTTCACTATTTTAGTTAAGAAAGGAAATGTATAATTTTGATTGTACAAGTTATGAGGGAAGCACACATGTGGATGAAAGAAATACATCTGACAGTAGATATTTCTACTTACTTATTTATTTTTTTAAAAAATCTTCTAAGAAGTTCTAATTCTTATTTCACTTAGAAGTGCTTTGTGTAAACTCAGTCGAGGACACTCTTGTCACAGTTCTAGCTGGAGGTAACTGCTTCAAATACTATGACAGCAGGAAAATTTACCCATGGGAATTCTCCTAGAGATCTTTGAGAAGGAATATGAGGCTAAAAGAACTAGAGAGCACATTGATCTGATGTATAATCAGAAGGAAAAAAAAGAAAAATTTTAACTCCAAACAATCCTAAACATATAAGTATCTCTTATACTATACACTTCAACAGGAGAAATTGCAAGACACATCTCAAACTTGAAATCAAATGCTTAGGTTCTAATGTAAAACTGAAAACAATGTCTTACCTTGCCCCGAACTATATATTGCTTTCACAGATTTTTTCACCTTCTGTAGTGCAGTTCTGTCTTGATCCAATGCCTACAATAGCAAGAAATAAACAAACTTTAAATATTCACTTAATTGATTCCTTTAACAATTAAAAAGAAACCCACAAAATAAACAGTTTCATGGGCTAGAAAAAACTGTAGGAACAACTTATCCAGCCTGTGGGAAGGTCCAAGGTTATTCAACCCCTTCAAGATGAATTAAAGAACAGAACTGAAAACACTTTGACAGTAGAGCTGTAATGACAGTGTGTCGTGGGTTTGCCAGTCAGCCCCCCCGGGGCTGAAAATAGTATTGCCAGGAGGATTTCCTGAGCAAAACCCCCAATCAAAAGTTTTGGTAACGCCTCTGCCAATTACATTTTTAAGAAAACGGAAGAGAAGGTGGTGATGCAGAAGAGATAAGAGCCACGAGGTGGCAAGAGAAGAAGGAGCCATGTAGGGTTAGGCAACAGGCCTCAAGTGGGGCCAGGCCTCCCTCCTCCCCCAGCCATGGGCTGGGGGCAGGTTGTGGCGTTGAAGCCCCTCTGGCCGAGACATGTAACAGAGTGGGGAAAAAGCTTTAATAAAAAACTGCCTGGACAAGATTACTGCAAGAAGAATTCCAGGCAAAGAAATAGGGGAGCCTTCAAGGTCAAAGCTGGCAGCTTTGGAGGAGAGAGAGGCAGAAGGGGGGTGAGTTTTTTCTTCTTCCCCCCTGCTCTCTCCCTTCAGCAGGGAAAAAGACTAAAAACTAAATCCCTGCTGTCTGTGGAAAATTACAAAGTGAAGAGACTCTCCTGCAGCTCAGAGAAGAGCAGAGCTTACACTGAAGCAAGCACGAGGAAGCTGCAAATTTTTTGAGAGGCTTAAAATGAAACAGTCTTTCTGAAGGCTTGTGGCCTACGGAGAGAGAGAACCTACACTGGAGCAAGTCAGCTCGGGTAGGACTTGTGATCCCGGTACGGGATCCATGCTGATGCAGCTGAACTTGGGACCTCACAAGAAAACAGGAATGGACTCAAAAGTCATTATTTCCTGTGACACTGTGAGAAGACCATGGCAAAGCCAGTGTCCCCTG
>JAWWLV010000088.1:143137403-143180220 GCA_035041135.1 Platyrinchus mystaceus
CAGTGATCTAAGTCAGAATGACATCACAGGGCAATTTTATATTTTTATATTTGCAAATACAGTCTTTATCTGAACTATTTCTTCCTAGTCCAAGACTTGAAATAAAAGAAATCTATGCAGAGTTATATACCAGGGTACACAAAGACTTGTCTAGGGTTGTTTTGTGTGCTTTTGGGCATTGGAGTTTTTTTGTTGTTTGTTTTTGTTTTGTTTGTTTTATATAACTGTAAGTAGTTTGTTTCCAAACATATTAGTTTCCTCTTGGATGTCTTTTGCAGATAATTTTTAGCAGCACTCTGCTGTGAAGGAATTAAGCTGCACTCAATGCTCAATTCAATTAATATTGCAGACTAATATTATCTTCTAAGCATGTTAAACTAGATAGAAATAATCTTGCTTTCCTTGTTTAGTGAAAATATGTTTTTGCAGTATCCCTTAATTTTATTTTCTAGCATTTAGAATACTAAATATTTTAACTGCCTCTCTTAAAATACACAAAATCTGATCTTCCATTAGAAGTGACACATATTTAAATTGTTGAAAATTACTATGCCTTAGAGTACCAAGGAGGTTCTGTGACAACGTCTAAGTATTCAGATGCCCTTCTTTCTACCTTTCTACCTACTAAATTCTTTCTCATCACCATCCATTCCTGGCTTCTTTCTTTGTTTCTGTGACACCATCTCCCAGGAGGCCTTTTTAAGTTCCACGTAAGAGCGTTTTCTGATCATCTTATGCATTTGGGAAAGACAAATAATTTACTGAAGGTACCTGCACCACAGCTTTGCTACCTTCTTGGCTGAACAAAGTTTTGTTCTTGAAAATGCTCATCTTGGAGACAAACTCCACTGTATTCAAAATAATGCAAAATCAGTGTAAAAAATACCCTGACACATTAGTGAAGAAACGAAGAGGGAAAAAAAGAGAACAACCCCCCCAACATATTTAATCTGCTTAAATAAAATTAAGCAAGGAAAGCTTCTTGTTCCTCATACTGAGCAGATTTGCTATGCATGATCTCTGACATATGCCCTGTTGAGGTTTTATGTTGCTGCATTCCCTTATATTGAAGCTTATTCTCAAGAGGAAAATCTCGTGATCGTGCAACATCAGCTCTTCTAACCAATGAGCACCCCCAGTCACCACAGATATGTTTCCTTTCTGCTGAAATATAGCTACTTTGAATCTAGCCTGCAAATTCAAACCACCAACCTAGTTCAAATCTGTGCTACTGAAGAAAGCAGCATCTCTTCTCCCTTACTCCAGAGCACTCATGTTGGCTGCCCTGTGATCCAGTTCAGGAGCTGCTGTGGTGATATCAGTTCCATGAAAGCCAGGGGCTCCTTTTGAGCGCTGTGGATTTAGCTCACCTTTCATCACTGCAGAGCACTCTGACAGACATTCACACTTGCACTATCATTTCACATTCAGAGAAGATCCTTCTTGCAGCACCCTCTCTCTTAAGATGTACATTTACTGGTAGAGCTATCTATACCAATATAAAACCTGGAAAACTTGTCTACCTGAGGATACAAAATCAAATTAATTTTGGAGTGGAGAGGAGGCGAGTCCTCCTAACAGATCACTTCGTTGATGCAGATCACTGGGTAGCTGCAAAAAAACTTTCACCAGTTTAACACAGCACGTGGATCAGGGCCAAGTCAGAAAAGACGTACGATGACATCCCCTAACCCACACCATTCCTCTCTGCCAGATGAGGCAGAGCTGTGCACTGCTGTTCACCCAGACAGACACTGATTTTGCCTCCCTTCAACCCTCTAGAGCCTGATCTCTTCTCAGTGGAAAGTATTTCTATTTTGGGGCCATGCTCTGTTTTAATAGCTTCTACATTTTAAACCAGAAATTATACAACAGTGCAGTGGGGAAAGTGGTAGATTCTGATTTGCCATTTATCTGTGAGGTAGTAAAAACTGGCAAGTTCACATTTAGATAGACCACTAACTGTTTCTCTAGAACCTCATGTCTTTTTATTCTGTAGAGATATGTATATATTTGCATGCATGTGTGTGTGTAGATACTAATAAATATATTAAAATAAATTAGCAGGTGTCCCTGACCATGACAAGGGGGTTGGAACTAGAAGATCCCTTCCAACCCAAACCATTCTATGATTGTATACTCAGACACACATGTGTGTACATAAAAGTCTATATACTACAGTCTACTACGTATTTATGAATATTTGAGTTGCTTATTCCTAATGAACATGAAAACCATAGTTTGAGCAACACAAAAACCTTCCTTTCTTTATTGACATATAACTACTGTCCAGAAACCAATCACTAAAGTGTTTTGTATGCATGTTAAATTTAGGTGGTTTAGAAGTCAGCATAATCCCAGGTACACATTATGTGTGGATGCATTTGAACAGAGGGTGCTACTGCCCCTTCAGCCCAATAGAGCAACTAAAATATCAAACACATTTTGTGTACTTTGGAAACCTTTATAATAATAAAAGACAAGAGTGGCTCAAGAGACTGAAAATCACATTAGTATGTCAGCATATATTATTGATTATGTTACTAATCCCTTCATGTAGATTATTATCCAAAGGAGATGCATTTTTCAACTAGAACAAACTGCTCATCTTCATACCAGAGTAAGTTTAGAATTTCACACCATTTGTAGGAGGTTTGCCCTAAAAAATTCCATATCCTAATATTACCAGAACCCACCCCAAAAAATAATATACCAGAACAGAAATGTTTTAAACGATTACAATATTTCGCACAAGACAAACCCATGACAGAAGCTTGAAGGCAATTAGAGCATACACCATCTGTGTACTCATGACAAAAACCTCTCCTTTCAGGTACTTAAAGAAATTATTTTCTTATATATATATATAAAAAAAAAAATCCATGTGAAATACAAAATATTCGAGGTTATAAACACAAATGGATAATTGCAGTGAATGCTTGATAGTCACATGCATGTATTTTCATATACAAGATTAATTATTTCACAGAAATTTGATTTATCTGTTTCAAGGGACAAAAGCAGTAAATTTTTCACTTACCAATATACACACTCCTCTAACCATGGCACAGAAGTGACTGACAGTCACTACTGTCTGTACTATAAAATAAGCTCTCCCTCTGCTCAAGTCCCAGTTACAGCATCCTTGGAATTAAGTAAAGCAATGGCACATTGCAAGGTTATGGCTGTTCAGCAGCAGTATCAGCTTTCCTCACAATAAAATCCAAACTTTATTACATATATAATAAACACAGATTAGACAGCTGGTAAGTTATTGTGTGCCACGGAAATGTCAACAAGGCAAACCCCCATAAATTTCCACAGTGAAATATATGTGGAATAAAACCAAAAGAGATGATGAGCATCAAATGTTGGTCTCCTGTATCTCACTCATTCAGAAAAAAGCAAATTGCAAAACCCTAGTTCTGTAATAACAGAACTTAGTTCTGCACATGGAGAAGTGTCTCCAACCACTCTTCCTGTCCTTTCCTCTTTGCTTGGTTTGCATTGGCTCTGCCTGTCACCAGTGGGAATCCTGTCTCCAATTGTTGGTCTCAGCACTTGTCAACATATCAAAAATAGGGGAGTGGTTAAGAATTTTCTAGAGACAATTCCTTTGTGTAAAAGATGGATAGAGAAGGGTCTAGTTTGAACTTATTCTGAATTACTTAAAAAAACAAAGGGTCCCAATGAGAGGGAGCAAATCAAAGCAACACATTAACAAGCACTTATCACTGTAATAACTGCTGCCAATATTATTTCATACACCATCATTTACCAGCTGCTCAGCTGCTCCCAAAAGAAGACAAATTAACATCTTTTCTTAAAATTTGGGGTTTCAAGTATTTTAATGGTAAACTAATGAAAAGGGCATCAGTGACCAAATTTAGTAATTTTTCCAGGTAATGCCAAAACTAAACAGAGATCCCATCAGCTGAACTTTCCTCACATCTGCTGTTAGTTACAGGGCCTGATGCAACTCAACAGCCTCTCTCCAAACTCAGCATATGTGACAAAAACCGTCAGTCTCCAGCACTGTAAAGGTCACACTAGATGAGCAAGCTCATTTATGTAGGCTTTAAGGAGAGCTGCAAAAATAATAGCCACTAAATTATTCTTCAAGTATTACTCAAATGGAAGCCCAGTAGATATTGCTTCTAAAAGTGCAGTATTGCTAATTGTAATTTGTTTTGACAATTGGACCCCTCAGACTCCTACCCAGCTGCCTTTTCTGCAAGAGCAAGAACGCAGACACGAATCACTATCCATGATTACTTCTGGATAAAATGAAGTGAGCATCACTTTTTTTTTCTAATGAGTATGGAGCAGATATTGGATCTTGTGCACATGCAAACACCTGGGAATATTTAACGATATTTCGGGCAGTTCTTTTCAGTTCTCAGATAAATTACATCAATATTGCTAAGTTTAACTCATTTTGTGCACAAGGTACAGTAAGACATATCTAAAGAATAAACTAAGAGACTTGTTTCTACATACGTTGATGAAACAGATGAGATTTATTTTTTAAATTCCATTGTGTAGGAGATGCTGAAAACCCCACAACTAGTGACAACACTTGAAAACTTCCACTGACAGATACAAAATTTCCCACACAGGCACAGGCTCTAAACCAGCTTCCACTGGGTAGAATCTTGGTGATAAATATCACAGAATCACAGAATGTTTTGGATTAGAAGGGACCTTAAAGATCATCTAGTTCTACCTTCCACCCCTCTGCCATGGGCAGGGACACGTTCCAGGTTGCTCCAATCCCCACACAACCTGGCCTTGAACACTTCCAGGGATGGAGCATCCACCACTTCTCTGGGCACAATGGGGCATCCACAGCTACTTAGTGCCACTATTCTTATCTTTACACTGGAAAAAACATACCTTGAACTAACTACAACTGTTAGAACAGTATCATCCACTGTATACAGACTCACTTCTTTAACTAGTAGTAGTAAGCTGAATAGTACAGAATGCTAAGATAGCTAATCCAGTGAAGAAAACTTACCACTTTACATGCCACATATCACAATTTTGCCTCTTTCTTACTCCAGCAGATGATTACTGGTGTAAAATACGGCTAAAGCTCAGAAACCAGCACACATAGCCAGGCCCACAGCTCCTGAAGATGCCACTGTACCGGATTCCCAGGTTGCACACACAACTTTTGCCAGCATTAAAGCTGCATAACACTAGCAAGTGGTTGCACAGAACACTAACAGAAGAGTCTTCCTACATTACAAATGCTTCTGTGTTTAAAAATAACTAGTGCTGTTGCACTTTACTTTTTAGCAAGTCACGGCACATTGTCAATCTTCTTTACTCCAAGCTGATAATTCTTGTCCACATTAACAAGCACAAAGGGAATGATCCTAAACTGAGAAATAAAAGCCCATTCTCTCCCTGTGCTCTGGCAAACCTCTCCTTACACTTTTTTCAAAGGTCAATGAAAATACATTGCTTTGAGTGTATTTGCTAACAAATAATACCCTAAAAAAATATTTTTTCCAGCATAATTCATTGAAGATTCTTGTCATTTGAAAAACCCAAGTATAAAGTCCCATTTTCATTTCATAAAAATCTAACCTGAAAAGCTTATATACAAAAGACATACCTAAATATAATTTAAAACAGCCCAAAACAGAAAAGATTATTTACCTTTTAGAGAAATCAAAAAATAAACACATCAGGAGACAGCAAATAGTTGAAGTAAGGTTTTTCAAAAGGAAGCAAAGTGAGGAGAAGATGACATGCAATCAGGATAAACACAAACACACTCAACAGACGTGCTAGAGGATACAGGGTTATTAGAAAGAAATGTGATTCTTAGCAACTTGAACTGGAAAAAAGCACAGAAGTCTCTGGAAAATTGTTTCTCCCACCATACTGGACTGCAAATTTCAGTAACAGGAAAGCTCTTCTGTTGCAGCATCAGAGTTAAATACCACTAGATATTTTTGTCCCTGGCTAACTCTTTTCTTCTGAAACCACCAAATATTTTGCAGCAGGCTCTGCATTTAATCTCTTATCCCAGGAACTCACAAGTGTCATCTACTCAGTGAGGGAAGGTGCACTAGACCAGGACTTGTGAGTTATTATTATCACCTTTTCTGACAGTAAACTCCTTAAATATTGTGCTCAGCTTCTGTGAATGCTACGAAAGCTCAGAAATGCAGCAATCCCTCCCTCAGCCCTCTCCAGGCTCTCAGTGGTGTTCAGTCACACAGTGTCCTCACACCTCCTGCCTCCAGAAACTCCAGTCGCCACTGGCGTTTTTGGGATCTTGTATCAGCCAGCAGCACATAGGAAGGACATCGGGAACAAATCATGGTAGACCAACTCATTTCAAAACATTACTGCTAATATTATAAATCATTTTTTAATGATTTTTAAAATTGCCATGATGGCAGTGGGGGGCAGACAGACACGATTTCTTACTTGACCACAGAAACAACCCCTGCTCCTTCTCCTCCTAACCCAGGAAGAAATATTTAAATGCATACAGTGATGTATGACTGCAATATCCCATTTCACAATTATTCCATTCAAAGAAAAAAGCAAGCATATTAATGCACTAAAATTGTTTTATGTAAAGAAGAATAAATAATTAATTGTGTCTATTTGTTGCAAGCTGCAGATTTCAAGAGTTTCATTATGCTTAAAAAAAAAGAAAAAAAAAAGGGAATTTCCAGTACAACATAGGCCTTGAAGATTATTACAGCATTCTGGGACACTGTTACAGCTCAGTTTCATTCTGTATTAGAGAGTGCAATGATGACAGACTCAATAAGACTTCATCTCACATGATGTTAAACCCCCAACCACCACCACTTATTGTGAAATTCAGAGCTACATTCATGTAACCAGCTAAGAGAGTCTATCATCCTACAATCAATTCTCATTACAGGGTATAACATAGACTGACACTATGGGATAACAGCAAGATGAAGAATAATTACACATCTGGAAACATTCTAGAAAATCAGCACAAAAACAACAACAAAAAATAAATGCAAGGTAAAAGTTAAAAATGGAAATGAGAAGTTTTACAATATACAATAGGAGTTGTGCTTCTAATCATTATGATTAGAATTTGACTAGAGATTATTTACAAAATGAAAAAATGAGGGGGTTTAAGTCCCACCTTAAAAAAGGAAAGTAAAATCACAAGAGCATAATTTAAATGTGAAGCATTAGAATTCATTAATTTCAATGTCATGTTCTCAGATATACAGATATATAAACATATTCTTAGAACATATTTAATTTTGTGAGGAAACTATAGAAAAGGAAACATGATAATAAGAATAGTCACTTCTAGCATTTTAATAAAAGCCTCACCTAAAAGCTTCTATTTTCTCCTACATTGTCTTTCAATAACATGTAAAAATAGCATAAATGTACATTAGAAAACAAAGACGTATATCTCATTGTGGTACAGAAAACAAACTGACCTCTAAGAGCAATATAGGCCAAAAAACCCAAGCCATAGATTTGTGTGTAATACATATGATGTAATGACACATTTGTTTAATTAGCAGAATAATTCTATGCACGACTTAAGACCAGAGTGAGATCTGCTTTCTAAATATACAAGTGAAATACAGTGAAATGAGAAGGGACATCCAACCTAAAGCAAAGACCTGTGCTCTAAATGACTCTCCAGGGTTTATTTTGGGGGTGCTGGCACACATTATGACCATTTGCAAACTGGTTACACCTGGAAAGGAATTTCTGACTCATGTACAAATGCATAAGCAATAGCAATCAATCAAGGCTGCAAGAAGAGGATATTCAAACACCACTGAAATCCTACAGTGTAAAGATGACCTGAAATTGCCTGAACTGTGTATATGACCCAACAAAGTCATTGGGACAACACAGAAGTTACAACTTTCTCTTCCATAGGAAGGACACTAAATACAGTGCTAATTTTAAAGGTATTGCTTTCAAATAACAGTGAAACTTAAAAGATTTTGGCAGCAATTTTCAGCATTTTAGGAAACATTATGAGTGTTTTGCAAGCAAACTGCTACTTCACAGAATTTTTTTAACCTAGTATTGTGTTTTGTAGAAAGAGTCCTATCTATTCCTCTTTTGAGACTGTACTAGAGAACAGATGCCCCTAGAGAATATTTTATAAATTTTCTTAATAATATAAAGCTTCAGACATAATTTACAGGCAAGACCCTAAGCATAACTAAATTACAAAAGCAACAACTTTCTTTAAAATACTTATATAAAAAGCAAATGTTAGACTAAGAAAACAACTCTCCCATATATGCAGCACCTAAAGGAGAAGGTTCAAATTCAGTGAAGACAGAGACCACCATGCAAAGTCATCCTTCTCTTTCTCAGTTTAGGGCTTCAAACACTTTTGCTAAAGCTTATGCTGGACACCCAGAATAAATATCAAATAATTGTGCAACAAACTCTGCCGTGTTTATTTTGGTTTGCTTTTTTAAAACAAAAGTCTAAGAGATGAAGGCTCAGAGAGCTGGGGCTGTTCAGCCTGGAGAAGACAAGGCTCTAGGGAGACCTTAAAGCACCTTTCGGTTCCTAAAGAGGCTACAAAAGAGCTGGAGAGGGACTTTTCACAAGGGCATGGAGTGACAGGACAAGGGGGATGACTCTGAACTGAAGGAGGGTGGATTTAGGTCAGACATTAGGAATAAATTCTTTACTTTGAGGGTGGTGAGACACTGGAACAGGTTGCCAAGAGAGGTTGTGGATGCCCCTTCCCTGGAAGAGTTCAAGGCCAGGCTGGATGGGGCTTTGAACAACCTGATGTAGTAGAAGGTGTCTCTGCCTACGGCAAGGGGGTTGGAACAAGATGATATTTAAGGTCCTTTCCAACCCAAACCATGAAGAGGATATATACACTTCAAAAGAATCACAGGTTGGTAATATTCTTTTCTAAAATAAGGAATATAATTTATGTTTCAGAATGGAGAAAGGAATTTGGGAAGGCTAATGAAACCCAAGATTGCTATCACAGGGTACCAAGAGTGCATGGACAAAGCTGATTATTGCCATGTAGCTTTTCATTCTTGTATAATATGCAACTAGAACATATAGGTTACACTTAAGCATAGGACAAAGCAATGCCATAATTTAAAATCCTTTCAAAAGAGCAGTAATTACATAATGAACTATATTTAATCAGAATCCAAGTTATTCATGATTTTTTCTTTTAACTACACAATCCCTCCAAAGCACAACATTAAGGCTAATATAAAAAATCATTAATTTATAGCATTTATCTATAGTTACCTTGGTTCTCAAAAACAGTATATTCATTTCAGCCCACTCTAAATATTATATTAGCTAAATCTAACGGATGCAGCTGATGCTTAAATAAAATTAACACACCAACATCAGTTTTAAAGACACTCAAGAAGCTTCCACAATCAAGGAATGATTTTACATATTAACTAGACAGACTAAGATACTAGAACAATAATAGATTAATAGGCTGCAGTATTTTAAAATTAAATAATGGCACAGTAGCTCTCACAAAGTTGCAAAGAAGCTGTGAACAGAAAAGAAACTTCTGAATTTATGCAACAGTGTACTCTCTTGACAAACACCTTCAGACTTTGATGCTACGGGACATGACAAAGTGTTACCACCAATAAATGCAGTACCTTTTCATGAACATTTTTACTGACACAGACAGACACTTTCTTCATTTTTACATTTTTGCAGCTTCCTCATAGTATTTTTTAATAAAAATTTGAGACATCCAAATGCAATTTAATTCAGCAGAGGTATATGAATGAAAGCGGATTTTTCTCCCTTTCCTCAGGAAACAAGAACTGTTTCATTGTCAAAAAATACAATATATACCAAATGTATGTATATGGTTCAAAAATTCTTCTTGGAATGCAGAATGAATGTATAAAAAAATGCTGAGTAATATAATGAAAATTTGGACAGGAAAGATGAAATCCTTATGCAAATGAAGGTTAAAATCAATAGCATTCCACATTTCAGCTTATCTTTTGTAACCAGAGGCAACAGGACAGGCATCCCTACAGGCTTTTGTGGAAAGCTGGAGTGGTCAACTACTCCTCAGGACCTGACAAATATGGTTTTCCTGTTTACCTCTGCCAACCACCCATTCCCACTACCTCCTTTGTACCAGCACAGTAGTGACCAACAAACCACAAAGTCAAGTAGCCAGATCAGATGAAAATTGCCTTTTTTTGGTGGGTTATGGCCATCAGAAAGGAGGATGCACAGCTACACACAGGGTGGCTCTAACCCTTCCAATGGATGCATAAACTTGCACACACAGGCAGTGCACACACCCTCATGGTCAAGAAGGCCAATGGTATCCTGGAGCGGGTCCAGAGGAGGGCAACAAAGGTGATGAAGAAACTGGAGCATCTTTCATAGGAGGAAAGGCTGAGGGAGCTGGGCCTGTTCAGCCTCGAGAAATGACAGCTGAGAGGGGACCTCATCAGTGTCTGTCAGTATCCAAAGGGAGGGTGTCAGGATGCACCAGGGTCCACTTGGTGGTGCTGAGCAATAGGACAAGAGGCAATGGGCAAAAACTGATGCACAGGATGTTCCACCTGAATATGAGGAATAACTTCTTTACTATGCAGGTGACAGAGCACTGGAACAGATTGTCCAGAGAGGTTGTAGAGTTTCCCTCAGTGGAGATATTCAGGAACTGTCTGGACACAACCCCGTGCCATGTGCTCTGGGATGACCCTGCGTGAGCAGGGAGGTTGGACCAGATGACCCACTGTGATCCCTTCCAACCTGACCCATTCTGTGATTCCATGAAAATTGCCATATGACCATAACATGAAAAGACAGATTATATTTCATATTTCAACAATATTAAGATCCATTCCATCTGAGCTGCATCCCTTGCAATCCACCTGCTTTTGATCTGTGAAGATACGCTTTGTGACTGTAAAACCTGGATGCTTAGAAACCAGCTCCATCAGAAGGCAGCGATATCCACGCGTCCAGGAGCTAAATTCAATCTTCTCCTTCGCCAGCAGGGGTGACTCAGGCTACAGATTTCCTTTTTTAATCTCACATTCTTTCTCTTGATTTTAAAATAGTTATACCCTTCAGAAATTCAGTCAACTATTTAAACTACAGTAACTAACCAGTGTTCTTTATGCCTCCTCTCCTGATCTTCACAAGCACATAAACCTTCGCTGAAGGATGGACTGAAGTTTCACATTTGCAGCTACACAGAATTACTGCACTTGACAATACCAGTGAAGCGAAATCTGCAAAGCACTTTTTGTAACTTCCAGTGTGCCGTATTATTAACTCTCTAGTAAATACCTCCTGCTACTTTTATAAGACCACTTATCCTCTGCACCAAACATCACTCCGAGCTGATGGCACCTCCTCTCAGCACACTTCTCTCTGCCTTCTCAGAGAAAGGCAGTATTTAGTAAAGGGGAATTTAGTTCTAAAGGCCAGATGCTGGACTTCATAGAGCACTAAACAGAAAGCAAGCACTGAGTGGTACAAGAGAAGTTGTAGGACATTGACAATAGCTTTTCTGTAAATACTTAACCTTGAATTTCCTTTCACAGAGCAGCCCCTTCAAAAGTCCCACCTATTCCTCCTTCTTACCCAGTAGGTACAGTAAGACAGCAAGTACAACCCTTCAGATCTCTGCAGAGCAGCCACAGCAGGAACAAGCTGCATCTCTGGAGATGAGCACATGGCATGACACAGGCCAAGCACCCTGCCTGGCCTCACAGGCCTATAAAAATCCCAAATGGCAAAAAGGGACAGATATCCAACTGCTGAAGACAGTCTGTTCCAATGTAAAGGGCAGAGGACTTTAAGCAAACCAGCAGGTAGCAAATTCAAAATAATGAAAAATGGAAAAATATAGTGCTTTGCACCACATAAGGTAAGCTGTGGAACAACTTGTGAATCCAAAAAATTTTACATACTTTGAAAAATTAAAGAGAAAAAGGATAAAGTCACTGAAGTCAGGATGGTCTCTAAATATAAAATTAGCACCTTTGTTCTGCCATACACTGAGCTACAAGTTACTGGAGACGGGGAGGTCATGTTGGAGAAGGTATCCCTACATCTCTGCCTTTTTCCTACACTCTTATCCTTTACTGCTGGTGATACCAGAAAAGCTTCTAGGCTTTTATCAAATTCTGGACTATCACAGCACAGCTGTTCTTCCCCTCATTACTGGCATTCCTGTTATGTAAGCTGAAACAAGAAGGAATTCATCAGGAGATAACCATATATGCACAATACCAAGCACAGACAAACCTCAGTAAAAAAGTTGAAAAAAAACCCAAAAAGCACTGTAGCAAACTGGGACAATTTTTCCTCTTCAGATCTGAGAATCAGCTATCATTGTATGTCCCCTAAAAGTTCTTTACATATAGAATGATGAAGATTTTCAGAAAGGTTTAGCAATAATTACATAGCAAGGTATTAACTGAATGACTATGTTCACCAGACCAATAAAACATTTTATACATTTTGGTTTTTTAAATGTACATAGCCCTTAGACATTAGTCCAATTTCACATGTAATGATGCTCTCTAGCAAAATCAAATAATTAAACTCAAACCAAAATAAACAATTTATTCAAATTTGTGTTGCATATTTCACAGTATGTCTTAAACTAAAAAGAGAACAGGAGCTGATTGTTTTATGTATAGATTGGAGAATGTTTGTTTTTTCAGTCATAGAAAAAGAAAAGCTGTGATTTATTGCCAGTCTTTACAAGGACAGCTGCCTGATATTGTGTCTCTTGTCCTATGCCCACCAGGAGTGAAAGTCAATTAACTTCTTTATATCATTCCAGAACATCCAGTCCTTATGCAGTGAATGGAAAGTTACTGAACTAATGCATCTAATAGAAACACTAGGAGTAGAAAGTATTTTCAGAAAGCCATTTTGTTTTAAGAAAATTCATAATCCTTTACAGGAAAATGAGCAGACTGTTATTAAGCTAGCTTCCAGCCTTTTAAGATTAACATTTTTAATATAGATTTTATATATATATATATATATATATATATACACTTTTTTTGAAAGAATCTTGGTGCACTGGACACTGGAGAAACCTAGCATGCTGAGTTCAGCCCTTTACTCATCTCCTTACCAACGATGAGAACAAGTTATGCTGCATTTGAGAAGTATCTACCCTGACCCAGAATATTTTGACAAACAAACAGAAGAAAAATTTATTGATGAACATCTACCAGGAAAACCACAACAAAATTCCAGTTTATATCATCACAGATCTGGATTAAATTGAGGGCAGGGAAAACAGAAATGGTAAAGACTGGGTAGTGATGCTTCCTTTAAGTCAGAAAATCTTGGTTCAATTGCAACAGCTTTTATGGAACTCCAGCTCAAAATATCCTTATTCATAAACTGGTGGAACTGCATACCAAGAAAAATATCACTGCAAACTGTTTCTACACTCTTTCTACAAGCATCCATTTCTCACCTTGGTTAAAGACAGCTAGGGGCTGAGCAAGCAAAGGTACTTATATTCCCATGACCATAAATCATTCCTTGTGAATTCACAAGAGAATATTGTAGGATTCTATTTTTGTCTTGGCTTATTACAAGTTACCAGTAGGCAGCTAGAACAGAGTAAATCCTACACCTGGCAACTGCAGCCTTTCAAAGCTTTCATGAACGTCGCATTGTTTGCCTCCCTGGAAGGCAGCAGTGCACAGAATGTTAAAGGCTGTATCCGAGCAGGGCTGAAGGCAGGACACAAATAGAACGGAGCAGTAGAAAAGGAAGCTGTGTGCAATGATGCAAAAAAATCCTATTGCTGATTTGTATTCTGCTTGAACACGAGGAAGAAAGTAAGAAAACCTCCAGCTCATTCACATGAGGAATATAAATAGAAGATTCAGTAAAGAACTATTTTTCTAAGCATTCGCATTTGGAACATGTTCAAAATAGTTATATATTGAATAATCATAAAAGGCAACACTTGTTAATCACAAAATTGGAAAGTTCCAGAATTTGGAAATAGACAGATTTAATGCCAATGTTACATACAGTTTGTATAATGTACACAAATAGAAACCATTATTAAAGACTCATAATACAGTAGGTGATGGCAACTGTGGATAACCAGCTCCCATGGTGGATGTGATTGTATGGTACATTTCACAATAGTTATAAAAAGATGAAAGGCAGAGCTTGAGGACCATAAACAAAGGATTATTTTACAGACATTCAAATGACAAAGTCACAGGCACTGAGGAAAAAATTGGTGTTAAGGAAATAATACCAACAGAAGCAAAAGAAGCAGCACAGTGGAAAAGCATTTAAATACACACAATAAGGAAAAGATGAACCAGATTTGCAATAGAGAATCTTTTCAAGGGGTATATATTACTTGTAACTCCCTTGTCAGGATGGTGCACTAAAACAAAGCCCCTTAGAGAGCCTGGGAAGGGAACACCTCCTAGGTGAAGCTTTGGTGTTGTTTAAAGGAGGAAAAGCAAACAAACAACCCACATATGTGTGCTGCTCCATAAAACATAAAACATATCTATAGTGACAAGTAAAGCCCAATATTAGGACAGGATCTGCAAAACAAAATATACCGTATTCACATAAGGTGCATTTCACAGAATCACACAATCACAGAATATGCTGAGTTGGAAGAGATCCACAAGGATCATCAAGTCCAACTCCTGTCCCTGAACAGGAGCATCCTCAAGAGCCACATCATGTGCCTGAGTATCATCCAGACTCTTCTTGAACTCTGTCAGGCTTGGTGCTGTGACCACTGCCCTGGGAAGCCTGTTCAGTGCCCAATCACCCTCTGGGTGAAAAACTTCTTTCCAATACCCCACCTAAACCTCCCCTGACACAACTTCAGGCCATTCCCTCAGTCCTGTCACTGGTTGCCACAGAGAAGAGATCATTGCCTGCCCCTCCTCTTCCCCTTGAGAGAAGTTGTAACTGCAATGGGGTCTCCCCTCAGTCTGCTCTACTCCAGGCTGAACAGACAAAGTGACCTCATCTGCTCCTCATACAGCTTCCCCTCAAAGCCCTTCACCATCTTCGTTGGCCTCCTTTGGACACTCTCTAATGGTTTAATACCTTTATTATATTGTGGTGCCCAAAACTGCACACAATATTTAAGGTCATTTTATGGTCATTTCTATCCAAATTTCTATCCATTCTCTGTTCCTTGAGAACAGGAAGTGTGGGTTACAGGTTATGCAGAAAAGGGCAGATATCACTGGGTTACTATAGGAAGAGGAAGGAGGCCCTCTTGATATCAGTATGATCTTCAGAGGGCTCCACCAAAAAAAATCTAAAGTCAAAAGTGATACTTGTTATAGCTCAATAAAGATTTGCTAATGTTAGACATATAATTTGGTAAATACACCTCTTTTGAAATCTATAAAAAGCCTCATTGCTATGTTAGATACATGCAGAGTCTACCTTGTACTATTTTTAGCCACACCCAAAAGAGCAGAGGAAAAAGACAACCACACAGACAAATTCCATCCAAACAGGTTACGGGTCACTGATTCCAGTAGCTCAACAAAGGTGAAGTTCCACATTCCTGCTTCTATCCAGTACAAAGGTTGAGGGTGTATTTCCAGCTGACACACAGAGCACAAAGGGCTCCTCATGCAGGTCTCCATTACAGCTGATGTGGACAAAAGTATATTACTGCAGTGTACATGGCTCATGCACACACAAAACACATCCCTCAACCAGGCCTGAGACATTATTGTGCCTGCAGAAGTTGGCTTGGACCTGTCAGTCCCTCAAGCAGCCAACTGTCAGATGATCTGTTCTCTGTCTCTCCCAGATTTATGACTGCTTCATTACCTGGCTCCCACACCTCTGACCTACTCACCAGCCTAGAAACAGTCCTGCTGTTGTTGCACACTGACATCTCCACACAGGATGCACATGTTCCAGCTGCTGGCACCCCAAGGTGTATGGGCCCCTAGGACCCAGTGGTCCCACTCCACTCTGGCCTGTGGGCTGACGCTGGCACTTAGTGCTCCATATTTACAAAGGTATATAGAAGAGAGTCCCCTCACCCACCAATACAAGACTGGCTCCTTTATTCCCCTATCCTCTTGTCCTCTGCTTGTTCCTCTCCAAACAACCTCAAATCCTCCTTTACAGAATCTCATACCCTGCCTTTTGTCCTTCCCCTAAACATTTCATAATACATCCTGAGCAACTCAAGGATGCTCTTCCCCTCCATCTCATAATGAGTCTCATGGAACTGATCACCTTCCTGTGGCAGACTTGGGAAGAGCCAGTTCAGGGTGCTCTACTTCTCAGATTATTACCATTTCCTCACCTGCCACCATTCCACTGGGTCCCTTTGTGTTTTGGAGATGAGTCTTCTATTACACAACCTAATTTGTACCCTTACTTAACAGTAAAGGTACAGAGGGTTGCACCATGGTACACCTTGTATCTCAAATACTCAGGAGTTACAGTGATGTCAGTGGGAACATACTGTCCAGAGAAGTGGTGGAGTCACCATCTCTGGAAGTGTTCAAAAAATGTGTGGATATGGTACTTGAGGACATGGTTTAGTGGTGAACACGATGGTGGTGCTGGGTTGAAAGCTGGACTTGATGATCTTAGAGTTCTTTTCCAATCTTAATGATTTTATTCCACGCAAAAAACCCAAATTATTGTTTTATAAGGATTTATTTTAAAGTCTGCAAATCATCAGAAACTTACTAGGCTGTACATGCCATTCCCTATCCCCTTAAAAAATGAAGAAAGGAAATGTATTTCTAACAGTGATAAGGACTTGCCTTGATTAATTTGCCAATTAACTTGCCAATTAATGACAACTTCCCCACAGATGGTATAGTCTGACAATTAAAAAAAAAAAAAAAAAAAAGTCAAATCTTAGCAAAGGCTGAAGAATTCTTACTTATATTGCCAAAGCATCCAAGCACAAGCCAAACTCCTCTGGGGTAAGAACTCTGCAAGTGTCAAACAAAGTCTCTGATCTGACAGAGGCAACACATGAAAGAAAATGAAAGAGCTTTCCTACACAGAGGAGGAGGAGCACAACAAGACAGCACTTGATAGCATGACAGACAGCACTCTTTTCAAGTTTCTGCTGACAACATGAAAGAGATATATGTAACATTTGAGCACACTCATAGGGAGTCACTAGCAAGCATAAGAAGTATCACAGAAGTCAAAGAAATTCCCTTTAAATTTACAAGCAAAGGAGCACAGAAGGCCAGTCAAGTACAGCAAGTGGAAAACAGCAAGAGACAACAGGTTAAAAAGGGACAGCCATAAGGTTACTCCTCCCCTCAAAGTAAAAACAGCTGAAGGTGTATATATAAGCCACTATAGCTATTTTAGAAGAAATCAAGTCACCCCTTTCTCATAAGAACAGTTCAAGATAATACACATTCTTCATATTTACCCCAGGGATAAATGAATTTGTCAAGGACTGGATTAAATAAATAAATAAATAAACCAATCCTGTACATAAAAAATCCCCCCAAAGCAGAGACTCTCACCAAGTTCAGGCCTTGGAAAGATCCACGAGCCTCCAAGGTGCTGCATTTCATGCACCTCTGAAAGTGTCCTGGTTTCCCAGAGTCTGCCTTGCTGCTTGACGTTAAAAATATAACACCTTTGGGTTATATTTGTTTTAACTTACTGACCTGAAAAATCCACAGCCAACTCATGTAACACTGTGTCCTTTTCTCTGCCTGCTGTTAAAGTTCTCTGGGCTCCTCTTTTTTCTGAATCCTTATCGTGTTTGTCTAAGCTCACCCACTCTATGCCTTTCTTCCATCTAGTCTCTTCCTCCTCCCCCTTTCACTTGGAGACTTTCAGGTCTTTTTTCCTCAAGTCTCCATTATTCCCATTCTCTCTTTATGTGTGTCTTGCAGACAGCTTGCAAAATGCATTTCACTGCAACTGTTATGGCTGAGAGAGCAAGAAAAATTCACATCCTTCCAAAGAACCCCATGAATTCCACTACCTACCCAACAGCTAACAGGCATGTAACACACTTTAACATACTCTCAAAATAACTGCAAAACAGCCCAAGAACATGTCACATAGTCACAGTCTAACCAAAGAGTTGACTGAATTCATAGATTAACTGACCACAGTTTTTGAACAAATTAATATAATAAAATACATACCCAAAAACTATGCAGTTTAAAAAAAAAAAAGGCAATTGGTCCCAAGGTGCTATTGTAGGCACTACTAATTACAGGGAAAAATGCAGAACTTCTTTGTTTTTATTCCAGGAATGATTTCCCAGTAGACAATGCAAATCCACTCTGCTGTTGTGATTTCCACGTGCCCTCCTGGCACGGCAGGATGTGCTCCCTGGGGCTGGAGGGCAGGCAGGACTGCACAGCTCAGGCTCACGCAGAGGGAGCACCTTCAGCTGCTCTCCGTGCCCGGCCCTGCAGGAACAGATGCTACAGAAACTTTGTCTGTGTCACTCTAAAAAGTGATGACTTGGGTTTTGGCCTGTAATTATGAGTTCCACAAACAAATAGCTTGCACTTACATGTTTCATACTGCTAATAGCTAAGGAAGACTTATTTTAATAAGGAATAACTTTAAATTCCAAAGATTCTTTCAGATTGTTTGCTACATTAAGCTACCTTGAGTTGCCTTCACATGTCAACAAGGTAAAACTACATGGTCACCTGGGTAACAACTCGTTTACCTGCTCTAACTACTGTGTGCATGCTCTTATATATAGGAACTGTAAAATTTAAAAAAAGCCTTCATTGCAACATCACTATTCCACAGCAATTAGTAGCAATTTTGCTCTTCTTCTCAACTGCTTTCCAACTTTAAGAACTAAAGTTTTCTGGACCATTTATAGCAGTATATAACTTTATAAATTAAGTATCCTAGTCAAAACAAAGTGTTATTCCTTTATAAAGTGTTTTGTTACAACAAAGTGTCACTGACTTAACTGAGTTCAATTCAGAAAATCCTCAGTCTTATAAGAAAGAAAGCACTTTCCATGATTCAGCAGTATTTCCCAATCCCTACAAGTGTTATTTAAAAGGAAGCATGATATCACAGAGACCTGGAGATAGGTTGAGTGTGGGATTACAATGTGTGCATTAGATGTCTTGGGAATCTTGGGGGAAAAATAAAATGTCAGTTACATGCTGAGCTTTGTGAAACAAAGAAGCATTCCAAACCAAGTTGCTGGAAGCAATTTTCTAGTATAAAAAGGATATTCCAAAGATGCACTCATGAAGCTACTACTTCCTCATGAGGGGAAGAGGAGGGGCAGGCACTGACCTCTTCTCTGTGATGACCAGTGACTGGACCCAAGGAAATGGCCTGAAGTTGTATCAGGGGACGTTTAGGTTGGATATTAGAAAGAAGTTCTTCACCCAGAGGGTGGTTGGGCACTGAACAGGCTCCCCAGGGAAGTGGTCACAGCACCAAGCCTGACAGAGTTCAAGAAGAGTTTGAATGATACTCTCAGGCACATGGTGGGACTCTTGGGGATGGTCCTGTGCAGGCCTAAGGGTTGGACTCAATGATCCTTGTGGGTCCCTTCCAATACAGCATATTCTGTAATTCTGTGATAAATCTACCGCTAAAACTCAAATACCTTGTGCACCTCTTAGTTTCCCAGGTGTGTGGTACAACAGCTAATCTAAAACCCCAAAAGCAAAGATTCTCCCTCCAGTTTTCACAAGACAAAACTCAGTGCTGGTTTGATTGTTACATTCCATCCAAAGTACCTCCCTGCTTGGTAAGAGAACAGCTGATATAAAATTGGCACTTCACGTTAAAACACACTCTTATTAAAACACACTGAATTTTGGAAAGATTGCAGTGGAAGGGACAATACATGTTATCCTGCCTTTTTGACTATGGAAACTTATTCAAATTCCTTATTCAAAAGCCAGGCTGTCAAAAACATACAACTATTTGAAATCAACTTCTCCCCTTAATGTCTTATAGAACACAGATGTCTTGGCAAGGTTGGCACTAAAAAAACCTCCAAGTTATTCAACCAGCTGCTTTGATTTTGTTCTGCCTGAACAGTCACATGCTCAGTTGAAACCTCTATTTTGTTTATGCCTTGAGTCAGTGTAAAGCTTTTTGCTGTTTATTAGCACAACCAGCAGTTTTTAAATGATTTTTTTTGTGACACAAAGAAACGAATCAACTCCTGCAGAAATTATTTTCCACCCAAGTTTATAAAAATAGAGGCAAGTCTTGAAAATCATTAATTTATTACCAATTTATGAATGTCCACAGATCACACAATGTAAGTTGAGTTCTTTCCCCTCACCCCTTAATCTTAAGATATATAGTTGACATAGAGCTTCTTAACAGGTAAAATTAAATTGAACCAGTTATAGATGAACAAACACAAAGCAGCCTAGATCACATTTTCATAGGTTACCTTCCATTAAGAGCACTGGGCAATCACCGTAAGTCCTTCATTTACAGGCCTTTGCTGCATCTGCACATTACCAAGGAGCATTATGACCAGGAAGTACACTTTCCAAAGCACCCAGCAGCTTCCAAGCAACTCACTTGTCAGGAGAAGCATTATTTTCAAAAAGTACCAAGAGAGACACTAAAATGTTTATACCTTAAAGGTATCTTTTAGGGCCTCCAAAGATGAAATATAGTTGTCAGCTTGCAGCCCAATCGATCTAAACTGCTGGTAGAAGGGAATGAAAAACCAGCTGTCCACTATCTTGCTTTCCCTGTAAATACTTCCTCTGAGCCATCTCAAGTGCTCTCAAGAAGAATAACACGTCTGTGTGGTCTTATCATCAGGTAAGTCATCACTGGTGCAGTTACTGTACTACTGAACTAAAGGCAGAAATTTTTCACTTAACACTGGCATCAGTAAACACAAAGGAATAATTTTTTAACAGGTTTTGCTGAAACTCATTCAACATAAATCAGTGCAAAGAGGGGATATTAGCAATAAAATATTTATTTTTATATATAATCTATATGTACCTATAAAATATATATATAACTATTTCTTCTGAATTGTATAACTTAGAGTACGTACCCTATACCCTTAAAGTATATGAGAGCATTCTTGAATGAGCTATTCTTTTTCAATATGATGCTTTTATTAGTTGTGTTAAAAAAAAATTGAATGCACCTGATTCTCACAGAAGAAAAACAATTATGGATGGAAGTAATGTTTTTGTTTTGTTTTGTTTTGCTTAGACCCTCATTCCACAGCCCTGTTCATATGGGGTTACTGTCTACCATTATCATAAGCTTAGGAAAAAAGTTGAGGTCAGTTACCACAAAAACTGTAGACCTCGTTGTGGCTTGACACAAGTCAATGCCTGTAATACTTATATATCCCATCTATGATCCTGCATAAAATATGACTATCGGTTTACAAAGTGACAGCCTGTATCATGAAAAAAACCAAACCAAAACAAAAAGAAACTAAATCAGAAATACTTCGCAGCATAACATGCGAGTCACAAAACGGGTCAGGAAATTTTACTACACTGAGGCAAATACACTTGTTAATCAGCCTGTCAGACACAATATGGTAGTTTGCAAGACACCTTGACCCATATTTGCATCTCTGGGAAGGAAAGAAAAATTGGATAAAGATTTTAAGTCTAGACCTCTCCCTCTTTTCCACCCATGGCTTCAAGGATCAGATTAGTCATACACACAAACACTCTGCATCAAGGCTGCTTGTGCTTTCTACCAGGTGCAGCAGGAGGTACCATGAAAGAATCCAGGACAGGCAGTTTTCCAGCTGACTCAGTGTGTTAACTTGAGAGAGACAGAAAAAAGAGAGAGAGAAGAGGAGAAAAGCTCAAAATGAAGTCAAAGTTGCAGTTTGATTAAGTATCATTCTCCCATTTCTTTCCTACATAATTTAGAAACATTTGTGATTGTGTTATCATTCACAAAGTCATGATGAATGTTTTAAATCTGCACTCTATCTTACCCTGTTTGGAGTTGACAGTGATTTTATGGTTAAGAAATTACCAAGGAGGGGTGTGCTACCAAAAATCCCAGCTGCCTATTACATCCTTAAGTTTATTCAAGGGGTTATCAGAAGGACAAATTCCCATTTCAGCCAGGTGGTTCAAGAAATGAAGTAGTATGACAGGCTAAGAAACTCAGAAATTGTGCCCACACAAATTGAGGATTTTCTGGAGTTGTCTGGATTCCCAGAGGTTTTGTGACCCAGCATTAGTACCAGCTCACATCATGGGCATCAGAAACTCCTGTATATGCTCAGGAATCTGGACATCAGCATCATTATATCCATCCTGCAAAATCTACAAGTCATGCATAGTAATTCCTAAAGGGACTTCATTTGCTATACACTTCCAGAGCAACTCTACTGAAAGCCTGGTTCCCCCAGAACTGTCAAACTTGTTACACAGGCCATGATTCTGGAAAACTGATTTAAATGTCCTTTACGTACACTTATCAGATAAACTAGTTCTTGGCAAATACTTTCAGGCAATTTCATGATAGAGTCTTTTGCAAAGTATTGCACTATCAGCACTGTGTGCTCATGTCAGACATGTTCTGATCAGTCTTTCACCACTTTATTGTCTAATCCACAGCCACATTTGACAGTTTTGTTACCACAATTAGACTAAGACATTTTCAAATTCAACATTAAAATAACTTTTCTGCTAGGTAGTTGTCCTGTTTGGTACATTTGGTTCATGTGGCAAGATTTTGGCAGCTGGGAACAGGGCTGCCATCTGTGAGAAGACACCATAAGCTGCCTCCATGTTGGACAGAGCGAGCTCCAATTCCACAGAGGACCCAATACACTTGGCAACATTCTTAATTTTTTTTTTTTTTAGTTACAAATGACTGTGGAATTTGTCTTTGATCTTGAGAGTATTTTTTTTTTAATTAATTTGCTCAGACTTCTCTTAGACAACCTGCACCATCTCAGTGGTATCACTGGTTAAAAGCAACAAGGGTGCTCAGATGCTGCAGTGGTGCCCTGTGACCTGTTAAGGCCAGCCTGGGTCGTAACATGATTACAGAGACAGGAATCCAGCTTATTCATCGGCCTTCAAACAGCAATCCTCCACAATCAATCACATGGAGTAACCTTGCCAGGGGTGTCTCCTCTGCCCTTAAGCTGAAGCCAGGTAATTTCCTACACAAACCACGTAGATGTTTCATTAATATTATTGCAATACTCTGACCTTCCGTGCAAGTTCCTTTCTCTATTTCAGTTTCTTTTAATCTGCTTAGCAGGCACGTGTGACACCAGGCTGCAGCACCAGCTCACCCACAGGGGCTGAGACGGAAGTTTACATCCTGAGGACTGGAGAGGTTTAAATGTGTTGAGACCGGGGACACAAAGCAAAAACCAAGTACCAGACAAATCTATGCAAGCTAAAAATAAAGTAATAGTTTCCATTTGCTGTAAGTGGTGACTTGCAGGGAATAACTACTCTTTTTCTTTCTAAACAGTATTTTAATTTAAATATGACACCAAATGTAAAAGTTCTGCTAATTTTATGAAGTCATCTCATAAAACTGAAGTGTTTCCATTAGACTGAAAAATCAAACATTTATTTTAAATTATGTGAAAGACAAACATCAAAATACTCAGGACATAAACAGGAAATAAAACTAATGTACAATTTACTATCATAAGAAAAATATAAAAAGCAAGCACAGAGCATGACATCAGTACTGGAATATTTTAAGCACTGACTTTAATGATCACATGGGGATAACTTATCCATTCATATGCAATTTCAATACTAAATGCTCTTAAAAAATAGTCATTTGTAGAAAAAAAAACCTAAGAAAACTATTACAAAAGTACCCACACCAACTTCTCCATTTTCCCTTGTTTAATCCCATAGAAATAAGATAAAATTTTCTAAAGCCTAGGAGATTGTCTGGGAAAGAAAAGCTAAATAAGAAATGTTAACAGATATAGGAGAAAGTATGAAACTGTAAGACTGCAGTTTGCAAAGGAAACAAAAAAATGAAAGTAAACATTGCCTGACACAGAAACAGAACTACTCCCTAATGAACATCAAAGGTCCCAAAAAACCCTATACTCTGAATACCTTCAGGCCTCAAACAGATTCCTGGTTAAATCTAATGATACATTTTGCTATCTCTGTAAAGAAAAGAAACAGGATGAGGAGAGCCACATGCTGAAGATAGCATGGAAGAATATTCCCCCACCGTGCACAAAGAACTTCATCTCCCTTTTCATCACTTTTTCTTTTCCCAGAACTGCATCATTTTGCCTTCCCAGCTCAATGCCTATTGTGGGGCTGATGTCTTATTGGTATTTTCTTCACGTTTCAAAACTGGCAGCCAAAACATCCAGCTCAGGAAACATATTCTCCTAAAAAAGAACTACAAATGCCCAACTGACAGGAATAAAAGCAAGGAGAGGCACACAGTCTCATTCTTCAGCAGCAAGAGCCAAGAACTAATCCTTGCTATGGCACAGTCCAGTGCTGGCTGCTCCCTGTTCCAGGCACACAAGCCTGTCGAGAAAAGCAGGCTGGGGAAGAAGGGCGGCAGCAAAAGCCACTCCTGCTGCCCAGGCAAGTATCGGGGTAGAGGGGAATTGTGTAACACCGGTGGCTCAGCTGCCCTTTGATACAAGGACTGGGTATTGAAATAAAGAACAAAGAAACTTCTTGGTTAACAAGTTAATCTTGGAGGACTCACACCCTTTACTGTTTCCATGCCTGCCACACAAGTGATAAAAAGAAAGCCATGAGAAAATCAAGCCCAAAGGCAACACGAAAATCCAAAGTTACCTTTTTCTGTGGCCAACAATGTACCTACAATGGTTGGCTACACATTTTTAATTAATCATATCCACATAAAGATTAGTAATCTGACCTTTCTCCCTTGTCAACCCCATTCAGGAGGGGGGCAGAGAAGGTACATTCTTCTTTCCTGTGAAGAGGCAGAACTTCACAATGCCCCCTGCACAACCATGACACCACTTCTCTTGCAGAGCATGCAAGAAAGTTTCCATTTCCTGTGCAGGCACTGGTGTGGTTACTGCAGCTCCAGCAGCACCAGAGCACAGGCTCTGACCCACAACAATGCACTGAGCTGAGGAGACAAGAAAAAAAAAAGGGGCCACAATCTTCTGGGTTAAGACACAGGGATGATGTTGTAAAGAATAAAGGGGTTTGTTTTATTTTTAATTTAACTCATCCAAGTAAGCAACTGTAACACTGTGAACCTTACCCATCATTGTACTAAATTAATGATAGCCTGGTTTTGAGTACTCTTCATTTTTTTTGAAGTAAGCATCTGCCCAGTTCTCAGATGACAACTTAAGACCAGGATATTCTAATATTTTTTTTTCCCCACAGAAGTGCTGTCTAATTTTCCACAGAGAAAGAAGGAAGTTTCCTGATGTTTCAAATATCAGCTTAATGGGCAGGGACAATGCATGGAAAGCATGTTCACCAATCCCATTTATTAGGTGTCAGAACCTCTTCAAATAAATAATAAAAGGAAATTTAGATGCTGATGTCTTCAGCATACTTCTAAGCTAAAGTTCTTCCATAAACATTCCAGTCTGGCACATGTTTTTTAGCAGAGGCCAGATGGTTAAAAGGTCTTTTTTCTTGAAAATGTACAAATATTGGCATTATTAACCCAAGTTTATTTGAAAACAAAAAAATTTTTTGAAACTACATTAAGTTTAATATGAGATGGTCTCCTGTTGAAACACTAAATTTGCTTGCACCAAATTAGTAGTCACATATAATTTTCAATATCACAGTGTTTCAACAAGATATATTGAAGGAGATCTCCCATTCTCCCTGATACACAACTTCAATTATAATATTTTAAGTGATTGTACCTAAGTAAGTGAATAGTTGTCTTCTCAGAAACAGATCTTTTCAGAATGATTACAATGACAAAAGAGCCAGTAAAGATTACTAAAAGAAGACATCCTCCAACCAGTTGAAGTAATGAACAAATCAGGAAATCACAGAAGCACTCTGCAAAAAAAATGTAAAGAACACAAAACAGGAGATTTGTAGTAACAATTTAGAAAAATGCATACAAACGAGTACAGTTTTCAAAGATATTCAGAGCAAAAAGCAGGTCTTAATTCTGCTGTGAACCTCCTCTCTCATTCACACACCTCAAAACAACAAAGAAACTGGCAGACCATAGAGAGAGAGAACAAAAATAACCATGAGCTTTTTAAAGAGATACCTCAAATCCAAGTAATTTTCCTGCTTTTAGCTGGTCAAACAGATTTGTTGGCAACCTATTCGACACAGTCTATACAAATTTCCAAAAAAGATCTACCCATGTTTAACACTGAAGGTTTTTGATAAAAAAACAACAGGCATGAGGGGAAGCCATTGTTCTGGAGCAGCAACTGTTTAGAAAAAAGGAAATAGGAAGAAACTGTCACTTTTATCATTCAAGAAAGGGCATCAGGAAGCAGTTCTGTCATCTGTGCAGCTCAGTGCATTCACACATATCTAGAAAGGATGTGAATGTGATGATATAAGCTGTTCAAGTAAGGAAAATGAAAACTAGCTGTGGAGAGGTCAGGTAACTTCACAAATACTTACTGCCCATTAAGAGCAGATGAAAAAAACCCCATTTATATAAAAGCATAAAGCAATGCACATAGAAAAAACACTTTCATAAATTTACATATACTATGTGAGTCTTTGAATACCCCATTACCAGGGTAGACAAAAAACATGCTGCAATTTTAAAAGAAGTTTTCTTGAACTATCCCTTGAATATTAAGGAGCTACCAGGATATCAAAGCACTGAGGATGGAGTAAGAGCAGCTCAAAAAGCATCATCATACTAAGATGGAAGTTCATAGTACATCTGCACTTTGTTCTTTGTATCTCAGAAAGGTAAAAGAGAATATAAGAAAGCAACTAGGTTGACTTCAATGAGGCAAACATTTCCTGAGGGGATGGGATTAAAGATATGTAGGTTAATATTCTTCAACTTCAAAAGAAATGACTGATGTAGAGCAAGAGAGTTCTGCAATCTATAAGGAGCAAAGAAAATAAAGAGGAAGTGATTAATTATTTTCTCATACTACTAAAATATCAAATTAAGTCAGCAGGACACAGGTTTCATTTAAAAGTCTGCTTTTTACCCTAAATACCACATAGGTAAGCCACAAAATTTAGGTTTCCATAAATGCTAACAAATTCTAATTAATGAGAGGGACATCCAAGACATCTCTGTGTTTAACAGTTTATCACTTTCATTTCAGGAAATTTCTGAGCTGCAAATTGTTGAAATAGTATCATAGCAAGTTTTCCTGTAAATGTTCTCCCTCAGACAGCTGCTATTGATCAGTGACTGTTAAAGGGCAGGACACAGGCTTAGGTGAAATTGTGGTTTTGAGTCACCGTGGTTGTAGTTTCTGGTGAAAAATTTGACAGCCTAGAAAACTTTAGAGAATATCTTGAGCAAATAAACTTTTTACTGTTTCAACCATAGCACACAATTCAGCTACACTTCTCAACCCACACAGTGTGTTTCAATTCCTACCAATTCACTTTTCTCACTTCTTAATAGGGATGGTCATATTCACAAAAGCCAAGGAGTCTGAGAAGCTTTAAGTTAATGCAGCTACAAAAATGATAACAGTATAGGAGTTACAACCAGTACAGTTTAGAGGAACATACATTGTCTTTCAGAACAAACTATCTACCAAAACAGAATGTACCAAGCCGTGAATAAAAACTGTATTTCTGCAAAATAAAAGCAGTTTTTACAGAAAAGGTTGTTAGTTAAGTCTTCTGGAGGTCTTGCTTCATGCACAGAAGCATTTAAGGGCCTTTCACAGAGTTGGTACCAGTCAACATCAGGCCCTTCAGGAAGAAGGACACAAGGTACAACAGAAGGATGAAAAGCTGGGTGGAAAGTATGAACACTCATGTAGAACTGAGTCAGAAAAAGAAACAATTTTTCTCCTTAGAAGAATTTAAGTTTTATATTCAGCAGCAAATAACTTAAACCTCAAATGTTGCAAGTAACTCTTGTATCTGTAAGTAAATTGTTTACTATGAGCTATAAATTAGTGCCATCCAAGTGCCATCTGCCTTTGATCTGTGATCCTGCTGTCTGCATTTTTGTTTTTCTAGACAAATTATCTTTTCAACCAACATATTCTTCTATTTCATTTTGTCAACTCTATTATTAAAAGAAAAAGAAAGAAAAAAATGCTTCAAAAGCTCAACACTTGATGGGCAGAGAGACCATCCACTACATACAAAGTTCCCATTTGACCACATTTGCTTTTTGCAGAAGTATTAAGTAGGGCTTCTTCAGACAGCTGAAAACTTCCTAAGAACACTCAAAATCAGTCTGAAGATTAAATCCACAAAATCAAAGCCCAACACAAATAAAATCATTGATTATCACTGATTACTGCTTGAGACTAAAATGCACTCAAAATAAACCAAAGCTCATGAACCTGAACTAGCTGAAGATGTCCTTTCCAACCTAAATCATTCTAGGATTCTACACCACACTAAACTGGTTGACTGTCTTTAAGCTTCAGGAGAGAAGTGAGATGCTGAGGCCAGTGCTTATGCTTCACGCATCAGCTTGATTCAAATTAAATGCCTGTGTTGCTGAAGAAAGATCACTGTTTCCCTCCATGTGTCTTGCTTAGTGGGCCAAAAACCACAGCACAGACACAGAAAAGCAGCAGCTCCGTTCACACACCACAGTTTTATACTGAGGTGTGTGTATATTTTTGTACTGATGTGTGTGAATGTACCCTGACACAGAGGGTAAAACAGTAGGGTTAGTACAGAACACAGAGCCCATTGCAGGCTCCATTCACATCTTAATTGCTACCATGTGTAAGACACATCCCTAAATGACCATCTGTCTCTACAGCCTTTCATTTTAATTTATCCCAGCCCATCTTTCCAAAAGGGCTGCATGGTGCTCAGTAAACTGCTTTTTAAAGCATTTTCAGCCTACTATCATCATAAACTTCTAGGATTGCATTTTTTTCTTTCCTGTTTAAGCTACATGCTATTCAAACCTGCACTGGAAACAGAAATATTAAATTTTCTTTTGCAATTTTTGAGACCCCACTATAATTTCAGAATTTTACAATACGAATTAATTTACCTGGGGCCCTGTCAAAAACATTAAGATGACAGATTAGGGTTAAAATTTCCCATTAATGTTAAATGTCCAGTATATAAGCAACTTATAGAGTTTTCTATGGTCAATTAATACATTCAATTGCCTTCAGGTGGAGACCTCAGTATTACCTTCATTCAACTAGACTACTCAACTTCAAGGTAAATCTCAAACATTAAGAAATCCCATTCACTGGCCACTTGGAAAACATGCTACATGATTTTTTTTTAATACCTCAGAAAAATTCATTAACTGGACAGGGACAAAACTCACTTCTCTATCATTCAACTGACCAAGAGATATTGGTTTCTTTTTCCTGCAAATGCTCACTTAATGGACACAAATTGGAATACTAAAATACACTAAAAATACTTATAGCTTGTATAAGCAATACTTAAGCATTTATACTATCAAACCCTAGTGGTTTTTTACATTTAGTTCATCTGGAGTTGCTTTAAGAGAGATCTAACCTTTATTTAAAAATTCTCAATCATCATGGTCAAGCTTTAACTTCTTCTGTAATTTCTTCCAGCAGGATCACCAAAAACTCTCCATGTGGTGGAATTATTCTGCAGATTGGTAGCCCAGCCCATAATGGCTGGGAAGTCCTTCAAGCACTGCACTTCAGTCGCTGATGCTCAGGAATCACAAACACACAGTGTTTTTATTGCACCTAACAGGTTTTCTACAGGTTCTCTACTTATTTTTAAAGCCTCAGGCCAAGCTCCAGCTCTACTTCACACTGCTTTATGATGAACAAAGTTCAGGTGTTCTTCCTCTGCCACAGACTACAGGTTTGTTTCAGAATTAGACTCATATAACAACTTGATGAGAAAGATACTCCAAAACACCCCGCTGAGTAAGTCTAAATCACAGCATTCTGGTTTAACTTTTGGCAAACGGACAAAGGTCCAGGTACGTGTTTACAAGAGGCAAAAATCACTCTATCAGAGAAGAGGCATCCACCCAGATATCTTTGTACACACTGTACATGTGCTTTCAGCACACTACAACTACAGCAAAATGTCATCACTCCATCCAGTGGTTTACCATTATCGTATGACTCATGGACGAATCAATGATTTCATACTAATTCCCAAGTCAGTAATTGTTTCCCAGGTTTATAATATGAACTATGATCTGCACCAGCTACGTTGTATTAACTCCTCTTATTTCCCTTTGCTTTTCTTCAGGCATACATACACAGTGTTTCAAAAAAACCAGTTGTATTACTATAAAAATAATCATACTATATAATGCTCACCGCAAGACAAATGAGACAGTTTCAATAAGTACTTGTAAATTTTATTGTACAATTATCTTAGGATAGCTACACACATCTGGACCCAATGAAGTAGCCCCATTACTTGTAGGAACAAGTCATATGAATGAAGCAATAGAGATTATGACAGAAAAAAAATAAGGCAGGACAGCTCCTTATTGTTACCATCAAAAGACAGCGATAGAGGAAAAAAAAAAAGCAAACCAAAACAAATTGAAAAGGAATACACAAAAAGGCAGATAATTGCTTTGTTTTCAACCATGTTTGGCCTTCCACACAAACATTAAAGATACAGAAAGGTATCCAAGATTTTGTAAGATTCAAAGAGACATTAGTTACTTTCGTATTTTCAAGACGCATAATATTCACTGATTCATTTTAAAGGAAGCTGCTTTGCTGCAACTTGTTGCCCAATTAAATAGGATGAGAAAAACAGGAAGCTACACTAATCTACACAAGTTCAGCAGACAGACCAGGCTCTGCTGAAGTAAAGCAACACTGTTACAGCTATTTTAACCACAGACAAAAACATTTTTGAAGGACCTATTCTAGATATGGTGGGAAAAAGCAAGCATTCAGAGCACTTCAAATGAAATGGGGAGACAAGGAAGAACAGGCAGTGAATCTGAGAGTTTAAGTCAGAGCACCTATGCCAAAGAGCTTTATTAACCTGCAAAGTGTCAGCAAAGAAAAAATTGCATTTCTTCTCATGTTTTCTTTGCCAGTTTAAACAAGGTTTCCTTCCAAGCACTTCCTGTGAAAGCAACATTAACTTGGCAACAAATCTGCCACCAGAGGACTACAAACATTTTTAAAAGGGAGGTTTCAGAGAGAACTAGCATCTCTTTCCCTGTAACTGTACAAGTGAGGAGACGATATTTTGGGCACTCAGGCTTCTGCCTGTTGAACTCAGCCCAAAAGATTTTACTTCTCTCTATGCTTAGATGACATCAGTAGAACACGACCATTTTTTCCAAATGGTGTACAGACAGCCCTGGTGTTGTAACACTGAAAATAATTTAAGTAGGTCTTCACATCAAAGATCCTCTGCAGGCTTTTTTCATCCCAGAAGACATAAAAGGTGTGGCAGAGAAAGCCCACAACCAACAAGCAAACAACAAAAATTCCACCACAAAACATCCCCCAAAAGATGACACCATTGCAGGTGCTGCAGCCATGACAATATACAGGAAAACTATGACATATATCCCTCTGTCTTGTGAGAGAATCAAAACTGCTTTGCCCAAGCAGCTTTTCTCAAATCAAAACATAAAAGCTTAATTTTGGCAAGGCCTCATATAAAGAATAATTTGCAAAAGAAATCAAAGCATCAACTATAAGGTTAGGAAAATGCAGCGTGCAAGACCTGTTTTACACTAAAAACAAACAACTTTATTAAAACATCCAAGGCAACTTCATTCAACTTTCTCTTTAGTTATAACTCATTCTGTGTTATAATTAGTTTCAACTTAAATACTAATAGAGATAACATAAATACTCATCTAAGATAAGAGATGCTATTAGACAACAGACATAGGATATTCCACTTACAGTGTCATACCATCATCACTCTTCATTTCACAATTTCCCCCATAATTTTGACACTTAGCAGTGGAAAAAAATATAAAACCAAAACACAACCAACACAAATGCCAGTATGTCAGTGTACCTTACATTTAAGCTACCTCCTTAAAAATTCTTAGTTAAAAGTCACCCATTGCTGCTGATTTCAGAAACACCATCACCATTGTATATTACATTATTAAGAACACAAGAATGGACCCTCATGCTCACTTACAAAATGACACAGGCTGGCCCAGTTTGCACATTCTGTTGTACTTTACAGTCCTGGGTACTTTACACTTGCTCTTTACACTTTTCCTGGGTTCCCTGACTACATCCTCATCACAGAAGGGTTTGTTCAACATGTCAGTGGACTTGAATTTCCCAGGCCCATCCCAGCATCATTCAACTATATTAAAATTCAACAGCTTTATAAACTGACAATTAACAAATAGTGTTTGGAGGTTGTAAACAGGCACTCTGTCATCACTGAACAAAAGTGACTAAGTTTGTTTTAACATCACTGTTACCTTTCCCTAACAGTTGCCTTCCTTGCTCCACACTGCACAGAACAGCTCAGCTACTCTTATTGTCTGTGGTATTTTCAAGACTATGACACTGACACAGAGAGGTATTAATTAAAATGGTTTTGCTTGTTTTTCATGAGCACTGTATTCATGAACTTTCATTGTCATGTATTTTTATGTCACCAACCTTGACTTTTGTAAGGCCTTTGACATGGTCACACACAACATCCTTGTCACTCATTGGTGAGATATGTTTGATGGATGAACTATTCGATGGATAAGGAACTGGCTCGATGACCTCATCAATGATTCAACATCCAAACAGAGATCAATAATGAACTGTGTCCCTTAGGGACACCTACTGGGACCAGTGTTGTTCAATATCCTTATTAATGACATGGATAGTGGGATTCAGGGCACCCTCAGCAAGTTTGCCAATGACACCAAAACCAGCAGTGCAGCTGATACAGTGGAGGGAAGAGATGCCACCCAGAGGGACCTGGACAAGCTTGAGGAGTGGGACCGTGTGAATCTCATGAAGTTTAACAGGCCAAGTGCAAGGTCCTGCACCTGGGTCAGGGCAATCCTCTATGTCAAGATACTGGGGGATGAATGGATTGAGAGCAGCACTGTCAAGAATGCCTTCAGGATTCTGGTGGACAGTGGCAAGTTGAGTGTGAGTCAGCAGAGTACCCTGGCAGCCAAAAGGGCCAACCATGTCCTGTGGTTCATCAAGCACAGCATTGCCAGGCAAGGGAGGTGACTGTCCCACTGGACAGCGGTCCCACCTCCAGTACTGTGGATGCCTCAATGTAAGAAGGACACCAAATTATCAGACTGTGTCCAGAGGAGGACAACCAAGATGGTGAAAAGCCTCAAGGGCAAGATTCCTGAGGAGCAGCTGGGATGACTTGGCTTATTCAGCTTGGAAGAGAAAAGTCTGGGGGTGCTCTCATCACAGCCTACACCTTCCTCAAGGGGGCAGCCAAAGGGGAGGTGCTGATCCCCTCTCTCTGGTGACCAGCAAGAGGACACAGGGACATGGAAGGAAGCCACACCAGGGGAAGCTCAGATTAGACATCAGGAAAAGGTTCTTCACTGACAAGGTGGCTGTTCAGTGGAAAAGCTCCCCAGGGAAGTGGTCATGGCACCAAACCTGCCAGAGTTCAATGAGTGTCTCACATGGTTTAGTTGTAAGCAGTGCTGCGAGGAGTGAGGAATTGGACTGAACGATCCTTATGGGTCCTTTCTGACTTGAGATATTCCACGATTTTATGAAATTAAGTGTTAAAAATATAACCAAGATGGATATCTAAATCCTAGTGTGGTTTTATAACAAGCCACAACTCTTCCAACAAAAAAATCTCCCATATTTTATTCTTTCTCGCCTTCCCCATCCTTAAGAAGTTTTTCTGAAGTGCTATGGAAAAGACTAAGTTTCACATTAAGAACATTTCTCCAGGTATATTTCCCTCTTTAGTCCCATCTTCTTAATTTGATAATCAAAAAAATCAAACACTAGCTATTCAAATTATTCTTTAAAATCATAAAAACCCCAAATTTGATAAACTTTTTGAAATACATATTTGCCGAAATATGAGTAGTATCCCATTTCCACTATTAAAGAATTTTTTCCTTGAAGGAAAAAAATCATCAACTTTGCTTACATCAGTTTTATTAGGTTTAAATGTGCTGTTTTTCCAAGAATAAGCATAAACTTTTACCTGAATAAGTGTAAACTTTTACCTGAAAGCACAAAAACACATTCATTAAACTAAACAGCCACTTTACTCTGCCTGCTTATCTTCTTCAAGATTAAATCATGCAGTCCAAACAATTTTAAGAAGCCCTACTTCTACAGTCAAGTGGAGTTTTGAATGTGTCTGAGGACAAGAGGCTCCACATCCTCTCTGGGCACTTGTTCATCAGACTCATGGTTCAAAACAAATGAACAAAATCCCAAAATAATAATAATAAATAACCACAAATTCAGCCCCTCAAATCTAACCAGAATTTTGGCTTTCTCTGTGTTCTTCCATTACATATTTGGAGAAAGCAATATGAACTTCCCTTAGTCTCTTGCCTAAGGTTAAAGAAGTCCAGTTTCCCCTCTTTAAGGGATCTGCTCCAGGCCCCCAATCATCCTGGTGATCCTCACCTGAACTTGTGGCAGTAGAAAATTTCTTTCATGTACTGGTGAACCCAAACATTGTACTTTAGATGTGGTCTCACAATTGCTAAATAGATGGGAAGAACCACTATTTTCTGGCTGCTGGCTGCACTCTTACTAACACAGCCCAGGGCATGGCTGGCCTTTGTCACTGCCAACCCACACTCAACTTGTCATTCACCTGAGTCCAAGGTCCTTCCTTAGAAACCTGTCCTCTAGCTGGGCTGTGCTGCTGCACGTGGCTGCTCCATCCCTGGTACAGGATTTCACGTGTCTCTTCAACCGGCCACACAAGGCTCCTCCTGTCAGGCCACTTCTCCAGGTCCTGCTGAACAGCCACTCTGCCTGTCAGCATATTGAACAACTTGGTATTGTCCAAATACACCTGTTGAGATCACACTCTAGCCCACCATCCAGACATTGTTCTGGTCCCAAAACTGATCCTGGAAGGATGCCACTTGCAACCTGCTACCAGCTGGACTTTGCTCCACTGATTCCCACCCTCTGGGCTTGGCAACCCAGTCAGCGTCCCACCTGCCCTGCGGGTCCCTCACCTGGTTCATCTCTCACCAGCCTGGACAGCAGGCTGCCAGAGCACACCATGTCCAAAATCTTACAGTCCTAGACTTTTGTTTTCCAGAAAGTTACCTTCGGGACCAGACAGGATTTTTAGTTCTTAACCAAAGGAAAACCAGCAAATGAAAAGACTCTATTGGTATCCTAAGTTTCTGTTTCTGCACCAGAAAGAATTCTATATTTCTCCTGTTAAGAAACATAACAAGAAGGATAAAACAAGTAAGGTCAAGATAGAGGTGGCTATTAAAAGGAAAGAAAAAGCATATACTCTCTGGCTTACCCATAGTAACAACACAACTTCAGGCCTTTCCTTTCACCAGTGAGTAAAAAAGACAAGGAGGCCACATGTGCACCCACATGCACATCTACGTGTACAAAGGGGGAAATGGGATCCTCATAGCATTTTGTTGTTTTTTTCACAGGAGCATTAAAGGAAATATTTTCCATAATCACCACAACCAAGTCCACTGTCCTCACAAATCTTACTTGTCACAATGCTTACAGAAAACCTCAGCGTTAGTCCAGTGATATGTACAACACAATATATATATAGAGATATAGATATAGATAAATAACAGAGATCAACACCGTCTATTTAGAAATGTAAAATAACTTTGTTGCACTTCTCAGCAGGGAGTACATTTACAGCTGCACTCCTTCAGGAAAGGAAACTCATGCTATTATCTCAGGAGTCTTCCTTTGCACTCATCAATAAACTTTAGGCCCCCTGTTCAGTATCAATCAACCTGATGGAATAGTGTCTAAGAAAAGTACCATGGCACTTTTTTTAGAACATGCTTATATGGCCTACCTCTACACCTAAAACAATACTTATAATTAACATTCTGGGCTTGATTCTGCCTAATAATTTTATTGCAGGCACTATTCCATTCAAATAAGATGTGATCTCTCTTACAATTATCCTCTGTAAATGTTTCACATCTGCTTTTTAAAATTATTAACAACCATCTTCATTCACATCACTAAAAATCACAACAATAGTTATGAAAATTGAGTTTTACTCATTGGAAATGAAATCAACCAAACTCACTCTGTTCTGAATCATTCACGTGCAGTTTTTCAGTGACGCCACACTGAAACACAAACACGGGTTTGTGGGCTGTTCCCCCTGCTTTCTGTTTTGTTCAAAGTACTTTTTATTGCTTTTTAACTACACAAGGTGTCTCCACAGGACTCCAACCTAAACATTAAACCCAACTTTAAGTCATGTCACTTTAAATGTCTCTCCTGTGTCAGGGCCGAGTTCCCATGACTACACGGTACACACTCCCTCAGGATTTACCTGCATGGCATACTGAACAGAGAGCACCAAAGAGCACTTTCACAGCTTCCTAACTGATGAGTAAACATGAAGAAGCCTGCTGGGAATTCAAAACAAGAAGCAGTGCTTCTCAAAAAAATATAAGAGCTACTGAATGCAATAAGTACATTCAAAAATATGCCTAAAATGAATACAAATTCTCAAAGGGCAAAGCTAATTCATCTGCTATGACTGAAACTTTGAGCTGCCAATGAGTATTTCTTGGTTTCCATTCCATCAGTCACATTTAAGTAAAAGGAGATTGCCTGGTTATTACAGCCGAATGCTTTGACTACTATCAAATGAGGGGTAAAACTGATTACACACTAAATGCATAAATACTGTAGCATGTAAATATAAAAGCACCATCAGCTGCATTTTTGCAAGACAGCTATTGTAAATACAGGACACTGCTGTCAACTCCTTCTGCATCACATATTCAGTACTGTGATCGGGAGTCACCCATGTGCTGTCATTTCAGAACACTCACATGCCCATTTTTACATCTTTGGTGCAATTTGCCATTCAGTGTAAAAAACAGTAACAGTTACCCTGAGTTTTATTTACTAGACAAAGAAAATTTTCTTATCTGTTATTTTTGGGACGGTCTGCTACCAAAAGCATATTTCTTCAAAAACTTAAGGTTGCTTGTGGTCTGTTACATAAGAACCAGCTCTTAAGTACAAAGCTCCCTATGATGCAAGACTTTCTTACTGCCATAAACGACAGCTGACAAGGTTAGGAAAAGCTGGTTTTAACTCTAGTGCTGCTGGAGTTGCCTGGATTCACCCCCTAAAAATAAAAAATTATTTTAATTTAAAAAATGAGGAAATACAAAGAATAGCATGTAACAATTTACTTGTTGCAATTATGTTGCAAGAGGTGATGCTTCAAGAGAAAATTCAAGAGAAATGAAGTGATGGAAACGATAGAAAAATTTCTTTCTCTTCAGACACACACACGTAATAGATTCAACCACTTTTCACAGTCCAGGCTGATGAACAAAGTCGGTGCATAATACCAACAAAAAGTTGATTTAGAATGGAAGTGCTCCATTCAAGTATTACAGAAGTACAACAGCAAAACAGGCCTCAAACAGTAAAAATCAGCATCAGAAACAACTGCAGTTATTCTTTGTCATCAGCTTCTAACTGTACTGTCTTATCTACCAGCCTGTCTAAAGGGAATTTAAATATTTAAGCTTAACCACTGTATCTCAAGGAAGCCCTGGATGACATCTGCTACTAACTGTCTGGTCTTGATAACTGAGTTACCCCTCGAGTGCAAAGATGTCCTTTCAGCTGGAGATGGGACACAGCAGAGTCAAGACAGTCTTGTGGTGATCCCACATGTGCACTACTTATTCTTGGAACAGATGTCATCATTCCCTAAAAATTCCAACTAGCTTACCAAGTAATATTAACTTAAAATCAAACTTAAATCAAATTAAAATCAACTCTTCAAAATCTATTTGAGTAACAAAAATCATGAAGCTTCTGTGGATATAAAGGCATGTCTGGTCAGAACAAAGCAGAGGTTGTATTTTAAAAGACTGTATCAGTAATCTGTCTATATTTAGTATTTCAACTTTTTTCTTTAAAAAAGTAATTAACCACTCATCTACATACGCAATAATTCCTTCTTCATATGAATATTATAGAATCATATTATGGTTTGGGTTGGAAGAGACCTTAAAGATCATCTTATTCCAGGCCCCCTGCCATGGGCAGGGATACCTTCTTCTAGACCAGGTTGTTCAAGGCTCCACCCAATTTGGCCTTGAACACTTCCAGGGATGGGGCATCCACAACCTCTCTGGGCAACCTTTACCATTGGCTCATCCCTCTCACAGTAATGAATTTCTTCCCTCTATCTAATTCAGTTTAAAGTCATTTCCCCTTGTCCCATCACTCCATGCTCTTGTAAAACGTCCCTCTCCAGCTCTCTTGTAACCCCCTTAAGGCACTGGGAGGCTGCTCTAAGGTTTCTCTGGAGCTTTCTCTTCTCCAGGCTGAACAACTCCAACTCTCTCAGCCTCTCTAAAGAGGAAAGGTGTTCCATTATATAAAAATTCTCCCAGTTGCAAAAAAAAAGCCTTTTTTTTTTTTTGCAAGAACTTAACATTATGTTGAAGGAATCAACAGCAAGCAGTAGAATTTGCAAATTCTCTCAAATTAGACTTTGACTACATTGTAATGGTTTGTTTCTCCCTCTACAACTTTGAAAAACAGCCCCAATATTTTAGCAATAGAATGAACCTTAAAATTTGTGTTTACTTGAGGCAATCACACAACACTCCTGCTTTAAAAAGAAAAATATCATAAAGAAAAAAAATCTTGCAGTTTTTAGTAACTACTATATAAGATGCCTAAGCCTGGCTACAAAGATGGTAGGGTCTTTTTTTTTAGCTCTGTCTCTTAAAACGAAAAAAACTTGCAAATATTTGGAAGTTTCAGTATTTTAAACAATGTAGCATGAAACCTTCCTATTCAATAAACTGCTATGTAGTAGCATGTTCTTACTACCTTCCTTGATACTATTACAGCAGATTTAAATAAAGTTTGCCTTTGTATTTTGTTGGGCTTTCCACTGAAAACTGATCAAATGCAAAGTCATTGGAATCAGTAAACATGTCTGCTGAAAACATGCAAGCCTGTCAGCTGAAACTTGTCCCAGAATTGCATCTAACAGGATCCAAAATCTCCTCTGAAAAGAATTTAATTATAACAGGAAAAAAAAAAAAATTACAACTAGGAGATAATACATAGCAACTCAGGCAGCTGAACAGACTGCCCTTCTACTGACAGGCAAGCAAATGAGAAAAATCAGCAAATGAGTCCATCACCTTTTTTATTATTTCAGAAAACTTGTTAATCATGATTAAGAAAGACTAAGTTCACAATTTTGTAATAACTTCAGGGAACTAGATAGAGGCACACACAAAAACAAAAGGTGGTTCTGATCTAACCACTCATCTGAGCTATGGTAGGAATCACACCAAACTGAGAGGCTGGAAAACATACCTAACTTTTGTTAAATCTGTTTAATTCCCCTGCCATTTCTGTTCAGAAAATAGTTCTTGCTTGCAATCTTGTTCAGAATAAAGAAACTAATTAGTTTATCCACAAACTAGCTTATAGTCACTGATGTAGGTGCAGGTTGTGTTGAATTAAATTAGCTGTAAAATAATGACCTAAGATACTTCAGGCAGCAGCGCCACAACAGCACAGAGCCTGACACTGCCTGCAAAGACCCAGTGGGAGCTCCAACCCAGATGCAACACTCAGTTAAAAATCAAACAGCTGCAAGGATGGAATCATCCCCTTTGCTTTCACATAGAAGGCTCAAAATTGAAGTTCATGCACTGCTTGAAGAGTTCTTCAGTCATCCCTGATGCATGGACAGCAGCAGCTACAGAGCGCCCACTTCAACCACTCATTTTCCAGCCCCTGTTTCACACGGACCCGCTGCCTTAGGTAAGCAGGTGTACAGAAACCAGCCCAGCCTGAAAGCAGCAGCAAAACTGTGTCTTTATTGTAATTGTAGCTTGCATGCACAACGGCTCTAAAGGAGCACTTTGCCTGCCACATCTTGACCATCTGTATCTCTCCATGCAAATTAATAAGCACAAATTTGTGAGAGTTGCAGATTTTTTGCACACATAACAGTAGAGCTTATTTGTATCTTGTTTCCCATCAAATGAAGCTTTTTTATATTTACAGATAACAAAAAAATTACAGAAGACAAGCCCAGAATCAGTTTAAACTGCAAACAAGTTAAACAGAGCACATAAAACAGTTATACAAACAAAAGAAATTAAAGAAATAGTAAGGCAAGCACCAGAAGCGCCTGCTATTCTTTATTCCTCTGATTTATTGCTGTCAAATCAGACATAAAAACTTTGAAAATATGCACGATCCACACAAATAGTGCAGAACACTGTGTGTTTATCTTCTGTATTTTGGTTTTCTTTGGACAGGCATTACCACATTCAGCCTATTCCAACACATCTCCCAAATCATGAAATCTTTACACTGTATTCTTACCCAGGAAGTCACCAGTGATGACAAAATATGTATTTTTACTTAACTCTACCCATGCTGTCAACTGTACTAATAAGCGTATCAATGGCTATACCTATTCCACACAGTTAAGACCAGGGGGCAGCAATACTGTCAAACACAAACCTAACAGGTTGATTTCTGACAAATCTATAAGCAACCACAGCTTAGTTACAAGAGGAAAAGAAGAACAAAACAGTTACAGTTATGGAAAAGCTGCAGAAGTTAATCTAGGTTATATAATAAAAATAAAACACAATTTTAAATGTGAACTTACAATCACTCAAGCCAATTGATGTAAACAATAGCATTGTTACAATTTTGAACACAGACGTTTTTTCTACTAAGGCAACTTTAAGTGATCTTAATCCTATGGAATTATATTTTCCATAGCCAGGATTATCAGGCAAACACCATAATTAAATAATTAATACTCTTTCCTTGCATACCAAATGTTTTGCTCATGCCAACAGATTCAGAAAAACTTGTTAAATCCATCTCCTAGATACACTCTGGCTCCTGAAGAATTGACAAATACTTGATGAACTAAGTGTATAATCCAAAGCAACAACTAACTGCAACCCATGCAACAATAGCAAAAAACTGTCTTCTTTCAGTGATATCATGCTTGTACCTTCATGCAAGCACAGTGTAAGAGAAGAGCTATACACTGTCTTATTTTAAAGTCATTTGGAAGACATTTCCTCATAACTGCTGACCTAGTCCATAGGAAATCACACTAAAACCTCAAATAGGAAGCAGTAGACTGATATCCCTCAGAAACCAGCTCTGGAAGTTTATCCGTTTTCACATTCCTATTTCTTGACAGCAAAGCAGGGTGAACATTTGAATAACATTCAAATAGCGCTCATAACAAGCATGAAAAAACCCCCCAACACCGAGGCTTCAAGGTTGAGATGTTGAGACTGTGTAATCACTTCTGCTGCATTATTTTGCTTCTCTCCTTCCATCAATTTTGTTTTCATATTATTTCCCTCACTGCACATTCATCCCTTCATCCTTACCTCATTTCTTAAACCAAGTCTCCCTTGGCAGATTTCTGCAGTCAGAGTTCTGCGCTGACTTGATGAAATGAGTGGCCGGGGAAAACCTCTATTAACGCTCCCAAACAAAACTCATCCCTCATTTTCCCTCTAAAAATACCAACATTCATGCATTTTTTACTACTGCAACTACCGACAACACTGAAAACACCAAGAAGTACCACAGCAATATTTAAGTTCAGACAACTGCTTTACGCACTAATCTTTGAGACGCCAGGGCAGGAAAGCTTTCTGTAACTAGCTCAACACAAGAGCAAAGTCCCACAATTAAAAGACCAGATTACATGCATACCAACGCCTCTGGCTCCCGTGGATTTGGGCGGGTGGTGCTGCCCTGTTCCTGATGCTCTCTCAAAGACAGAGGGGGGAAAAAGAAAAAAAAGAAAGGAAAAAGGAAAATAAAAAAGGGATGGGGGGTGTGAGTGTGTACGACTTACCTCTTCCAGCAGCGTGACCGTGTTCCTGCAGTTCTGCAGCCGGGTGGTGAAGCTGGAGGTGGTCGGGGAGTTGTAATCCTCTGTGGTCTCGGCGATGAACTCCGACACGGTGATCTGGTCCGGCATGATCCTGCCCCACCGGTAAAGCCCAGGAGGAGCCGAGCACACAGATCCGGAGCAAGAAGAAGCCAAGTTTCGATGTGGGTGCGGGGGAAAGAAAACGGGGAAAAAAAAAAAAAAAAAAAAAAAAAAAAGGCCGAGGGAAAAAGATGTTAACAGCCAGCAGAGACCCGCAGCATCAAAGCAGCGGAGCCGCAGAGGGAGGCTGAGGCTTCGCCCGCCGCATCCAGCCGCTCCCCGGCCGCCCCCTCCTCCTCCGGGCAGGAGGTGAAGGGGGAGAGGCCCCCGCACGGCGCCCCTCGCTCGGCCCCGCCGGTGGGGAGCGCTCCCACCGCCCCTCAGCGCCCAGCCCGGCCCGGCCCCGCCGCGGCGCTGCGGGGAGGGCGGCGGGAAAGGGGAGCGGCGACCGCGCCGGGCTCAGCCCCTTTCCCCACCCGCGCCGAGTTCCCCCACGCCCCCCCACCCCGGCCTCGGCCGTGGCTCCCGCCCGAGTGGATCACTGACTTGTGTGGGCTCGGGCTGCGCCCCCCGGC
>JAWWLV010000088.1:143180320-143268138 GCA_035041135.1 Platyrinchus mystaceus
ACTTGGCGGGGACGAGCGCGGCAGGGCCGGGGCTGCGGGCACAGCGCGGGCGGGGCGGCTCCGGGGCGGGCGCGGCTCCGCTGACGGGCACCGCTCGCGGGCACGCGCCGCGCGCCGCCGCCGCGGCCGGGGGACAACGAGGAAGCGGCTCCGCGCAGGCGCGGCCGCTCCTCCCCTCCCCCGGCCCCGCGGTGAGGGAAGGGGGGCCGGGGGAGGGGGATAGGGTGCCCTTTTCCGTTTTCTTACGATAAAAAAAGGGTTTTTTGGTGAAAGCAGACAAGGTCGGGGAGTGCTGGGGCCCAGTGCTGTCGCCAGCTGGGGGAATGGGCTAATGGGCTTCCCGTGCCGTGTGGAGGGACCGTGTGCCCGCCCCGCGGTCTAGGGAACCCCCGGGGCGAGCCCAGAGGGGCTGCTGCTTTTTCCCCTTCCTTAAGTCCGTCACAGCCGGTCGGAGCCCCATCCGCCGGCGATGTAAGCCGGGGATGTTGTGCAGCCTCCGCTGACAGAGCCATCCCATTCCGCAGCCTGGCTGTGTGGGTTTTTACCCTCCTCACACTTCGTTAATTTTTAAGAAGTCCTCCTATGTCTCAGGGAAGCCGATTATGTATTACCTGAGCCTTCCCAGAGCGAGGGCTCTGTCTGCTGCGATGGCCGGGTCGCAGCAGCAGCGCTGCCCCGAGACCTGAACCGCGGGGGTGGCAGACCTGAGTCCCCTCCAAAGCACTATTTCTGAACAAGTTAACAAATCCTTTTTTTCCATTATTGCGTCATGTAACTCAGGGAACTGACAGACAGCTCTAATGATATTTTTTTTTAAGCTTAGGTTTTGGGACCCATATGTTCCTTTCTAAAGAAGGGTAAGTCTCAGGAGGCTCAAGTAATTATGGTCATCTGCTGTATCAGTGTGATTTATTTAGCCACACTGTGATTTCCTACTCTTTGTGTTTGTGATTCTCTTCACATAAGCTCGGCCATTCAGGAATGGGAAACATACTCAAGTCTGAACAAAGTGAGCAATATTATATGGCTATATCCATTTCAAAAGTTTTTATATTCTCTGTATAAGGACCTACTGCATAACAATGCACTTAGGCTTTTACATGGTTTTGTATGTAATTTTAATAAAATGACTGTACAACTCAAAAATAGTTGACAGTATCAACTGAAGACTGCAATGCCTGAGTAAGCATAAAAAGGAGATAGATACCTGATTTGTGTATATCCATAAAAAATGACCAATATGACCAATACTGCTGAGAAATGGTCCTGCCTGGACATGTTTCTTTGATTTCATTGCCTTAACAGAAGCCCTCCATATGGCCATGTGAGTGCTGCTGTTGCTGCTTCACGTGATCCAGCTTTCTGGCACAAAGGCTCGGAGCTCGTACAGATGATTGTTAAACATCATGAGACTCTGCAAGGTAGAGTAGGCAAGAGGAGGAGGAAGCCAAGAAAAGAACTGTGTGGGAGTTGCACTGAAAAATGGATTTGGGAAAAAAAAAAAAAACCTGAAGCACTGAATAAGTGGCTGGAGGGGTAGGAAGAAAATCAGTTGAGGATCGTGTTTGTAAGAGCAGTGGAGGAGGAAGAGAGATTAAGAAGATAAAAATGGCTGGTGGCATCAAAAGCATTATGGAGAGTGAAGAACTGGCTGGGGGGTTGGGCCAGGGAAAAGTGGTTGGTAGCATCCAAAAGAGCTGTTTTGACATGCCCAGCCTGCATGGAAACTAGATGGGTGAGGGACTGGGATATGGCCTGAGGGCCAAACAGGGTCTCTGTGGTCATCCCTTGTAATTTCCTGCAGAACATCAATCATGGGCTGTCACACAGCTCTTCCTGGGCCAGACCTGTGGTCTGCATGTCAGACATGGTGTTCACGTTAGGAAAAGTCCTGATCCCTCTCTAGCAGATATCAAGTGAGGATAAATCCATTGCACTGATGGGCTAACTGGTTTAATTAATTGGGTACTCTCACTGTTAAGGTTGAACTGTTCCTCTTCAGGCTGAAGTTATTGGGTTTGAATACTGGTCTTTGGACTGTAAAATAACGTTATGTGCTATCCCAAATAAATCCTACCCGAGGGAGTGCAGAAAGAAGCTGGACATACTGCTAAAGATGTAATTTCTTCAGTACTACTTTGAGAAAATTTAAACTGCAGAAATGAAAAGCATGTTCAACTAAGAAGGGGAGTAGGCAGGCCAGGGAAACTGGAGCAGTGAAGAGTGACAGAAGTGAAAGCTGAGTAGAGAGTAACAGCAGCTGAGTTTCCGTGTTACCTCATCAGAAAAAAAAATTATCTTTTGAAATGAAATATTAAATATATAAAAAGTAGAATGAATACAGAATAATACTGGTAAATAAAGAGAAAAGCACAAGGCCTAAAGAAAAAGGAAGATCAGTAGCTACAAATCGTAATTGCCTTTTTTTTTGACAGTTCTGAAATTGTTAACTCTGTTAAAGAGAACATGGTGCTCTGTTTTGCTGCATAGAAGCAGCATTTCCCTTCTCCTATACAAATGTTACTAGAGAAAATAACCCTGTGGGCATGACCTCTTTAGGCTTGGATTATCTTCACTTAAACTCACTGGAAGCAAGATTAGTTAATTAATGTGATGTTAATAAAAGTAAATTATACAAGCTGCCTATAAAAATGTGCTTAGATTTAAACTAGTCAAATTATGTAAGCATTTCAGATAGCGTTTAGCGGATTTCAGATTTAACCATGTTTCCTGTTTTGAACTGCGATCAGTATCTGAGATGCAATTCTAAATTTGTAGGATGCACCTCTTTATAAATTGCCTCTAACTGAAATCACTGTTTCACTTCACAAATGTCAAAGAATAATCATCAGGGTGTGAAAGTTATATTTCACAGCGTCTGCTCTAACGCTATCTTAGTCTGTGCTAGATCCTGGGGGAGGCTGTGCTGCAGCCTTTTTCTCATGGAAGGCTTGCCAGTGAAGTTATGCTTATCTCACTCCCCTCGGTATTCTGAAGTGAAATGCATCTCTGTGTCCATCCTGGGACAAGCTAGTGCTGGTGAGGATCGTGCAAACAGCACTGGAAAGCACACACCTTACTGCTGATGCATTGCAGTCAAGGAACCTGTGCTGTCTTGCCATCCCACCTAATGTTTCAGTCTCCAAATCCATTTAATTCCCTGGCTTTTTGTACTGTGATTGCCAACAGGAGAGTTAATTACAGCAAATTGATAATAATTCTGCAATAGTGGTGATAGTCACCATGTTTAGGGAGAGGCTGAGGAACATAGCAATGACAGTACAAACTACTAGCACAGGTGTTGTGCAATAAACTGAATAGCTGTAGTAAACTGTAGTATTTTTCATTTTATAGACCTTTAGACAGCTTATATTTAGATTGAGATCATCAGTTCATTCACAAGAGCTGAGCAGGAGTCATCAGGTGATGATGACTGTTGTCATCATTGCAAACTTTGCAGCGTGACCAATATGTGCTAGAGGTGAAGAGCTACAGGGCACTTGCACAGCTCTTCACATCATTAAGGCAATTGATTGTTGAAACCATGCAGTGGTAGGTAGAGAACAAGATTATCTTTCCACTATAGATAAGGAGCCAGATAGAGGAGCCTGTGGCCCTTCTGTGTTTGTGGCTGTCTGGCTTTAGTCATGCAAAGTCAGCTCTTCAGGGTATCAACACCTCATCTGGGCTGAAGCTGGTGGCTGATCTCCTGTGGGATATGCTTATGCTGCCCGCAGAGAGCAGCCCGAGGACCACCCTGAGGTCACATTTCCCTGCTGCAAGGGAAGCAAGTTCACAGATACAAACCACAAAGGTGTGGCTGCTGCTTGGTTTTTGTAAACCAGCTTGACCCAAGTCCCGGGCTGTGCACCAAACCCGGCCATCAAGCATGCTCAGACAAGCTGCCTCCAGGGCCATTTGCAGCCTGTCAGTGTGGTGCTGAAGGGAGTTGTCAGCTGGAGAAGGAAATCACTATGCACAAGGCTACTGTGCAGATGACTCCTTTTGATTAGTACAGGCATAGTCATGCCAGGATCTCACATGCCAAATTTGGGGTTTTTTGATTGTCAAGTATGAACAAGATAATTGCACTTTGCAAATATGGGTTTACATCTACATTCATTTCTTTGCTTGCAAGGTTCCCATCTTGACTATTACTGCTGATAAAAATTGTGTAGGTTAGACATTAGTGTTTAATTAAAACATCAAATCATTGAAATTCACATGCTTTTGTTAGTAAACTACATAGTTGTTCTTTTTACGCTCTTTAACATCTTCACCAACATGGAGAGTGTCACCAGCTCAGCAGCGAATAGCAACAGAACTAGTGGCATGTTAAAACTCATTAGGAAAATATCCTTAGGCTATGTTTCTCTACTATACTGCTATCCTGAATACATTTGTGGTTTGGTGTTAGATTTATCCATTTCAGCTAAACACAGCAGTCACTGTTACTTCCCATCCTCCTCCTGATCCTAACTCACTGTATGAGATCCCTGTATGACATCAGACAGCTGTGGTATTTGAGACCCAATAAAACTGGTTTGAGATTCCCCGAGAAAATGTCTATATGGTAAATTGCTGTTGCTACATTTTTGTAATATTATTTTCAGATAACTTCTGACAAAATTAGTGGGAAAGGCTTATATAAATTTATGGCCATAAGTACTAGAATATCCACAAATATTTCTGAACATCAGCTGTTTGAGTTGAATGTTGGGCTTAGAGGATAAAAGAAGCTTCAAATCAACAAGAATCTCAGCAGGCTGAGTTTTGCTTTTGGTTTTGGAGTATCTCATGTGCTAAAACTCAGTAAACTTTTTTTGTTAATGGAACTCCCATAGTTTTGTTTTGAAAAACAAAACCACCCCATTTATGTAAGGACATGCAGCATCATCACTTTGTACTTCAGTGGGAAATGTTTAGTCAGGAGGCGTTTCACCTCCAGGAGCTGTGTCCTCTCAGAGGACGGTCCCAACAGCTGACTGAGCCTCGTAGAAAATGTAACAACTACATATTTTAACCTGCAGCATGTTTACACATTTAATATCACATAAGTGCATGATGTACTCACAGGAAAAGGCAAAGCCTATTTTAAACATTGAAGCCTACATCACACATTGTGATGGGTGCTAATTTGCTTGAGGGAAACTTATATGGTAAACTGCAGAGTGTTTCTACTTGAGAAAGAAGGCTGTTGGCTTTGACATTTGCAAACAAATCCTTGAAATGATTGTGTTGTTGGGACAGAACAGTCAGGTAATTTTCCAGTCAAAGGAAACTGTTCTTGTCTATATCATATTGCTGTACATGAGGAAAACCAAAACCCAGGTTCAGGAAACATGCTGGTTGCAATTCTGTGGGTTTAGGTGACAGTATCTACCAATACAGTTTATGGACTACATGAGCTGCATCAACAATTTGTGTCGCTGCTGTGACTGTTTTCAATACAAGGATCAGCTGATTTCAATTTTAATACTGGCATCTCCGAGCAGTTGTCTTCATTTGGTATTTAAAATGAGATAGGAAAACATAAGCAACTGTCTCCGAAACTACAGTATTAGTTTAAAAGCCTTTTAGCACTAACAGTAGTGGCCTAAACAGAAGGTTCTTTTTGCATTCTTTCAATATTAATATGATAGCAAAAAGAGAACTCATTGTGTTCTCATTATAAATGACATTTTGATAACATTAAGATCTTGCAGTTTTAACACTACGTGTACGAAATGAAAAAGATTAAATCAAAACATCAGAAATATTCTGCTGAGTGATATGTTTTCCATCTTATTTACTTGAATGTCCTGGGTGAGCAGCTTGGCTGAATGGTAAGTAAACTCAAAGAGCGATCTCAAAGGGCAGCTGAAAATAACAGCACTGAAAATGAAGTGCAGCATTGAGTTACACGAGATTAAGCTGACTAATCTGCTGATTCAGTTTTGCCTTTGTTTTTTGGTTTTGTCATGCAAGATCAAGAGTCATGCAGACAAATGAATAATGGCATTCCAGGCTAACAATAACAATACCATCAACAAGCAATGGTCTTTTCCCCTGCAACCTCTGCATCCTCCAAAGAGGAAACAGGAAAATGCTCACCTGTGGCAAGAGGCAGCAGCCTCAGGACAGGGAAGGAGTGTTCTTTTGCCTGTTACAGGTGTGCTGGATTTGGTATTTCTATTTTACAGAAGTTATTTGTTAGAGTTGCTCATTTAAGAAACTTTACATCAGTTTGTAGGAAGTGTAATACTGCACATGAGGGGCCTAGAAGGGAAGCCATACAAGGAGTGGCTGAGGTCACTTGCTTCGTTCAGCATGGAGAACAGGAGACTGAGGGGAGACCTCATTGTGGTCTTCAACATCCTCATGAGAAGATGAGGGAAGAGGAGGGGCAGACAGTGATCTTTTCTATTTGGTGATCAGTGACAGGACCCTAGGGAATGGTATGAAGCTGTGTCAGGAGAGTTTTAGGCTAGATATTAGGAAAAGGTTCTTCACCCAGAGGGTGGTTGGGCACTGGAGCAGGCTCCCCAGAGAAGTGGTCACAGCACCAAGTCTGCCAGAGTTCAAGAGGCATTTGGACAATGTTCTCAGGCACTTGGGACTGTCCTATGCAGGACCAGGAGTTGAACTTCCTTGCAGATCTCTTCCAGCTCAGGATATTCTATGATTCTGTGTGTCAGGAGAGAACAGATTCAAAATACAAGCCTTACAACATCTTCAGAATATAAAAGCAGCAGCAGCAGCAGCAGCATACTCCTCTATAAGGACTGTAGTATGGACAGCCCAAAGATATCAAACTCTTATGAATGTTGATGGGTAAGAAAACTGTCAGTGGAGCCACTGGAAATTTTACCCCTTGCCCACGGTGTAAATGGGAGCCTGCTGTTTACTCACAGAGATGGTCACGTAAGAACTGCTGACCCCTTGGAGCTGCTCTTCCAGCAGTTCCCACCATCACTGCTTTGGTGAGGTTGAGAACCAGCACAGGGAAACCTGTCAGTGGTTATCCTTGCATTCCTGACCCTGAGCAAATCCTTGGAGAATTGTTGGAAGGGCACTGCAGGCACATTGGCATGAGAGCAGGCCAGGTCAATAGGATTGCAAAGGAGAAGATAAAGCCAATGCATCATGAAAGGGTACTCTGACTGAAACGAGAAATAAGAGTCTTTCCAAAGCAGGACTCAAAGTGGCTGAATGCTTTTTTTTTTTTTTTTTTTTTTTTTTTTTTTTTTTTTTTTTTTTTAATATGAGAAATAGCAATGACTAAAATCGGAGAGTGATACTGCAGAAATGAACATGTTGCAGGGCAGCTGGCATAGCAGGCTGTCCAAAATAAAAAGGGAATGAAATAAAGCCTCAACCCACATTGCAAACATTTCAATATTTTCTCTTTCCCTCTGGAAACGATGTGGCTGTGTCATTAGCAGGCACATCTCTGGTTCTACCTAAGCAGCTAAATGTATGCTGATGGCAGCAAGCGTTTTGCCTGCAGTGAAAATGGAGGTTCAGACCAAAAGGAACCTGAGAAGTAGTTTGAAAATGAAATAAAGGCTCTGTACACCTGGGATCAGGTCCTTGGGGTGCCACTCATGGTTCTGACATGGCATTTGATCTCTGTGTGCGTCGTTTCTCTATCTGTGGAATGCAGGACAGTCACATTTATTTTTCTAGGTGAAAGCACACTGGGCTTTTACAGCCGAGTGCTGCTATATCAGAACTAAGTATTTTTACTATACATTTTATTGTAAGAGTTTCAAAAAATAGCTGAAAGATGAGTTGGGCTCCCAGACCAAACAATTTTTTCAGCATTTTATTGGATAGACAAAAAGGTTTGGCAGGTAAATTAAAGGGTTTCTTTCTGCTAGTTGATCATGATATGAGAATATAAAGCAGAAAGATCTGTTTTTATGATGGATTTCCCCCTCTGTATTATGGTTTTATTAGCATAAAATCGGTACTTTGTGGAAGAAGAGGGACTAAGACCCTAAACAGAGGCACAGAACTCATTTGTGCCTTTACACAAGCTTTGCTAGACACAGTTTGCAGACATGAATGTGTATGGACCTACTGAGTTAAAGTTCAAATGCTGGCTTGTAGTGTTGACTGAGCAGACTTCATTTCTTAATTAACTAAATAGCATCTTGTTAGAGAAATGCTGGAAATAAATCTGTAGATGTTGGATGTTTTAAAAAAGGTCCTTGCAATCCCTGAACTTACTGGCACATCTGTGTTTCCCTCATATAAGCTACTATTTTCACTTGGCCATACTCTGGACTTCAGCGTAGCATAGGAAATTTTCAATGCCTTTTGGTTTTTGGTGGGATTTTATTTTGTTTGGGGTTTTTTGTTTATTTGTTTGTTTTATTAGGTGGATCAATATGTTTAACAATACATAAAACTTGAAATAATTTGAGGCATATCTGCTTTAATGCTCAAGCAAAAATTACTCATATTTAAAATTATGGTCTGCATGTTTTTTTTTAATGTAGATGTTTGAATGTTGAAGTTGTGGGGTTCTGTTAAAATTCAGGATGGCAGATAACCTTATGGAAGCTTTTGGAAACTAGTCTTACTGTGTGAACCAAATCTCTGTTGGATCAACCTTCACATGGTGCTAAATGAAATAAAGAAGTATAGAATTTCAGTCTAGAAGTTCACCACAGCAGCCCCTTTCTCTGATTACTCATTTGCTTCTACTTTTAACCACTGAATGTGAGCTTGTATCTTCCTAAGTTAATTGGTTCTCTTGTAGAGAGTAACCATCTACTCATCTGTCCTGTCTCTAAGGATTTTTTTAATGCAATGCTCATCCCAGAAGATTTGAAAGGGGGGCAGAAAAAATGTCAAAATCCTTCAGTTCTTAAAAGTGTTGTGGGAAAATAGAAATGAGCAGAGGAAAAAGATGTTTCATGCCTCCATGGATAGGAAGGGCTCACCATCACCTTGGTCTTTATCAAGATGATCAGTGTGGCAGAAAGATCCTCTAAGTGTCCCAGTCATGGGAAAAGTTTTGCTGACGGTTTACACCTCCTCAGGAGCTGCAGTCACACCAAAATTATGAAATAAAACTTCATTTAATTAATTTCAGGGAACTTAGCACTACTTATTTTCTAGTTGGTGGTTGTGTTTTATTTCTCCAAGAAAATGTAGGAGCAGTAGGACATAAAAATGTAAGTGCTGTTTCAAAATCAAATAAGAATGTCCAGCTTAAGAGCTTCATACTTTTTCAAAGATGATTCTTTGACTTCAGAACTCTTGCTTATTTAAGACATCGTGGACTTAAAAAGGAAAAATATGTGTAGCCACGTGACAAAGCAAATGCACCAAAGGAGGATTTATTCAGTTTTCAAAAGATCAGCAGCAGTGATTCATCCTCTTGGCTAGTCTGGAGTGCAATATGGTCAACTAATTCCTCCAGGGAGGAAGAAAAGATGAAAGTCCCACAGTGTTGCAATGGTCACAGGGAGCAGTAACCTGTGCCAGGGCAGCTCCAGCCACTGCACCAGGTGCAAAGAGCACTGCAGCCTTAACCATCACTGTTGTGGTTCAAGTCAGGCAATCCAAATGTAGCTTTTAGTGGTTTAGTGAAACACAATGAAAACTTTAAAACAAGAGCACTCACCATCCAGAGACTGAATAAACAAGAGCATATTTAGACAACTGTGTGCTATTCAGCACTTTACATCATGCAAAGAGAGTCCCTCCTCTTTTCAAGCCTCCTCACAAATCTTGCCATAGATTTTTCAGGGTGATCTCAGGGATTTGTTGTTTTCAAAGTTAAAACAACATCAGTTACCAGATCTAGATGAGTTGAAAGGATTGTCCTGTTTATTCCCTGTGCCCCTTATCCAGCTTTGAAATCTATTACAGCAAAGCAAAATATGTAATAAATGTGTTTGTTTCAGTACGTGCTCAGGTGATCAATGTTTTGCAAGGATTTACTGATTTATTGGAATTTTTGATCCTTGGAAGGATCAATAGTTTATAGACTTTTTCTGAGAAACACCCACTGTAGTAATGTCCAAAGTGGCATTAAGCAGAGAAAAAACCCACTTGCAGGTATTACAGTTGATAAAACCAATGTCTTTTGGGTTTATTTTTCATAGATTCTGTGATCTACTTTTTACTCTTTAACCTGGTTATTTATATTTATGTCTTTTGTCTTTCTTACCGATTCCATAGTGAATCTCTTGAAGAAAAGCTTGAAAGCCTGGATGCTGAAGATCTCATGTCTCATCTGTCACGACCAGAAATCCACCTAGATGAGGAGAAAAGATCAAGGAAGTAAAACTGACCAAACTATGAGACTGACAAGGTCACTTACTCAAACAGTCAGTATGAAACAATGTCTGTTAATCCTTCAGTGATGGCAATTTATCGCACATTATTTGATCACTGAATTGGATATTTTGAATTTCATTGTGGTAAAGAGATCCATTAGAAATCCCCTGAAAAATAACACCTTGTTAAAATTTGCTACAGGAGAGCTTCATTTAGCTGGCTGGGAAAACTCTCTGTCTAACTCAATGTGGCAACTACTCACTCAGCTGCACTGAGTGCAGCGCTGGTAACATCATCTGTCCAAGTTGTCTGACACTTCAGAAGACCCTGTTTTCTGATATAACTTCAGTCTAACCATTCAGGCTGAAAATTTCCATGTCAGATGTATGCACCAGACTGATCTTTTTTGGAAGATGGAGATAAGATTTGAAGGATAAAGAGACTGGGAGCAAGAAGTGTTCTGACGGGGAGCAATCCTGCGTGTAAGAGAGGGAAGGAGGGTGTGGGGGGACAGTCATAGCACGCCATGGAAAAGTGCTTTTGCAGTTTTTCATCAGACTTCTCTGCCATTATATTGTGTACTCTTTCCAGTTTAAGCACTGTGTTGCTCTAGGGGAAGGAAGGTGTTAGAGATGCTGCAGAGCTTCAGACAGGTAGGTAGGACTGGCACAGACTTTGAGCCCTTCTGGGCTGATCTCCATGTTTGGTCCAAAGGGACAAGGCAGAAAAAGATTGACAGGGTATTGGGGCCACATATTGGTGCTGGGAAGGAGAACCGTACACAAGAGACATTGCCACGAGATGATAAAGCAAAGAGTCTGGGACAAGCCACATGAGAGAGTGGACTGGTAACCTGGCAGAATGGGAGATGTGACAAGGGCCCATAAGGATGAAATTGGGATCAAACAGAGGAGCTAAGGCAGCAGGGGAGTGGGAGACCATCCTCAGACCACACCCTTTGTTTATCCAGTCTGCCCATTTTCATTTGAGCACATCACTTGATTCCTTGATTCCATGAGGAAAAACATATCTCCTCCTCTATTTTTTTAATATTTTATATATATAGTATTTATATATATATAAATAAAATCCGTTATTTTTTATATGTCCTCCTCTATGTGTTTGGTTTTTTTTTTAAACCTTCTAAGAGAAGTCTGGTTAGGCCTGTTGACCTATTTCCCCAGAGACTGCTGTAGTTTGTTTATGGGTTTTGTCCTGTTTGTTTTGTGTTTCCAGATATGTCATGTGGGTCTGGAGGTTGGCCAGCCCTTAACATTAAAAATAACATAAAATAATCCCTGTCTCCAAGACACATGAGGTTCAATTAAAAATTGCAACATAAGAGTTTTTGGATGTGATGTTACTATCTCATTTTTTTCCTTCTGTTTCTGAGCCTTTAGGATATTTTCAAGTGATGTTGTCAAGAGCTTTTTTGTTATTAGGAGGGCTAGACAGCTCTTTAACCAGTAGATTTCAGATTTTTACATACTGGCTGGAAAGGATATGAGATTCTACCAGGCATGCCACCAGCTTGGCAGCACAGGAGAAGGAATGGTTATGGGCTCTGCTCATAAGGAAAAGGTGAGTCCTTTGATTTGCAGTCAAGTGTGCAAGAGGAGAAGTACCTACCTTAAACCAAAAACATGCCTGAATGTTGTGTTACATGCAGGAAAAAGTTACTAGAAGAAGGCCTGGGCACTGCACTGTTTTTTTTGTGGGCTGGGAAAGGCCTCCCCTGGCAGACAACTGAGTACCACCATCTTACAGCAAACCCATAGTCACTGGCAACCCTGGATCTGATTCAACCCATGATGACATGTCTGCTTAAAATTGTTTAATTTTACAGCACACCTCTTTCTTTTAATTATATTATCCATCTCCTTAGGCAAAAAAAGTCACCTTCATCATTGTAGGTTTATACTATTCAAATCAAAGCAAGAAATAAAATATATATAATGGCTCATTGCTTTCTAAATTGGATGCTGACCTAAGTTCACAAGTAACTATGATTTACATTGGATTATGTTTTGAAATGATGGCAATTTATTTTTCATAAATCTAAAAAGTCACAGAATCTCTTTACATCTGCTATGATAAACTACTGAATATTATTTAATTACTCATTTGCTATAAGAAAAGTTATCAGCATTTTTGGTTAGATCTCAGTGGTTTAGGATGATTGTATTCCCTTTCTACGTCTTCTACTGATTTTTGAGCCTCTTGGTACAACAGTAACCAGCAAACAAATGAAAAAATCAAAGAAATCTAGAAAAATATTCATAAAGAAATCAAGTTGGTGGAATTTATCATCATTGATTGGTGAGAAACAACAATGAGAAGGAAACATATGCGGCTCTCCTAGAGAGAGGAAAGGTGGTGAATGTGCTCAGGTGGGTTCAACACTGAATCTGTGACCTTTGGAAAATTTATAAGGGCACCATTCAAATGGAAAATGCCTCAAACCTTATGCCCATATAAGTGATTTGTCTGGGTAAAGAGTCTTTTGAGGCTAAATACAGCTTTTATGAAACTCTTGACCCAAAGACAGTAGTAGAACTTGGGCTGCGTCAAGGTGGCATTTTGACTCTATTTCTCACCCCCCCAAAGAAGAAAATCAATGCTTCCCAACTGTACTTGGCAATGTGAAGATAACACTATCAGGTTTATGTAAAATCCTTACATATGACAGAATATGAGTGGGAGCAGGGAGTGAATATGAAATATAAAAGCCCAGAACAGATAAAGAAGAATGAAAACCAGGGAATTATGGTTGCCTTTTACCCAGGAACACCTACACCTCAAAAGAGAAAGACTAGTTGGGGCTTAAGTAAGAAGGGGGTCTAACTAAGAACAGGTTGACATTAATGGCAGCTGGGTGGCAATTAAATTCAATACAATAATACAATAGCTGATTCCATTAGGAAAGCATTTTTTCTTGTGCCTGATTATAAATACATACAATTATATTGAATTAATTGGTACAATCTAAGTGCTTGACTGATTCTAATGCTTAACTAATAAGTATAATAAGTTGAATCCATATATTTTTAAGCTTTTAAAACTGGTTAAATAGTGTGGAAAGCCAATGGATTCTCAGTAAAGGAATATATAATTTGCCAATATATATGGTAATAGTCAAGAAGAAAATCTTATGCAGGGATTTTGCAGAGGAGAAGAAAATACCAGGAAATATTTTGTACACTATTTAATTACCTGCATTAGACATTGCTTAAACTCTGTGTGATTTCATATATAAATAATTTAATGATTTAGTTTGCTTTTTAATTTGGATTTTTTTTCTTTTTCTTTCATGATAGAATATACAACCTGGACAGCAATATTTATATTATTGCATATATAATGAATATTTTAGGGCAAATACTAACCAGCCAGTTTTCTCACATGCCTGAACTGCAGTTAACCTAACTAGAAAAACTCAAACAAGCAAAAGTTAATATTGTTTCTACAGTCACTGATATAACAATAATAGTAGTTGTGCACCACCATGCTGAAAATCAACTCCCTTTATGTCCAAACAATAGCATGAATCACATAAATCTGACCTTGATATACAAATGTGATCATGTAGTAATTATAGCTCTTGTGCTATCTGTATAAACAGACTACTTCATCTGGAAATGCTGTAGGGTACTGCTTCATTCTGCAATTTGCAGCTAATGACTGAGCAGAAAGCTTTTATATCCCAAGAAGCTTTAAAATAAAGCAGGTAGAAAAATCTTATTTCCTGCAAATGAAAAAAATAAGCTGTTATTTGAACTGCTGTGAATAAAATCTTTGCTATGTCTGTGTTCTGCTGAAAAGCAGATCTTACAAATTTAAAGATTGTCTTTAAAAATGACATTTCGCAAAGGCTATTAAAGATATTTTCATGGGCAAAATATAGAATTTAATTACTCAGTCCATGTGATAATTGACATGTTCTTTAACAACTGTGAGTTTAACAAAAATGTCTTTGATTTTGTGCCAAAATCTGCTTGTTCTGTTTATGTCTATGCTGGTATCATCCAAACAGGATGTGACAAACATATGTTCTTTGGCTTTGTCCTAATCCATGATTTGGATAACACTATTACAATGTGGTCTAACAAACTTCAGTGAAGCAAATCTGAGGATATTTGTCTGCGGACTTGATTTTAGCATGTCCTAAGCAATAGAAGCTCTGTTCTGACCTCATACATTAGCTGTGTGGGTTTTCAGTGATTCCATAAAAATACTCTATCAAAATATTAGCATGCTTATAAACATGGGCTAAATCCTGAAAGAAAAGAATAATGGAAAACTTATTACTGACTTGTACTAACCCAGCAGAGCCCAGAACTGACCCTGAAGAGCTGACTGACATCCTCTTGATGATGAGTCCCTATTTATAAGGGGTTTTAAGAATGTAAATTGCTCAGGTTTTAATCTATTCAATCATTACATCGATGATTTTAGATAATTCTAGTTTCTTAATCAAAATTTCGTTTAGTGCCAAAAGTGCTACCAAAGTTTATAAATATTACATCAGTAGTATATATTTTTTTTTCCCTGGAAAATTCAAAACCTCAAAAAATATCAAGATAGCTTTCTTGAAATAAAATGTATTTTCCTTAATTCCATCCTGATTGGCATGAATTGCATTACTTTTCTCTGATTCTTTATAAATAGTGCCTGAAATTAGCAGGTCCAGTGTTTTACACTGGATTGATATCAGGTTATTAATCCTCAGGTCATTCCACTGAACTCTTAAATATATTGGCAACATATGAGATTTCTTCTATTCATGTTAGAATATGTATGGAAAATCAACTGAAAAATTCAGAACTTTTCTTGGATGGTGCTTTTAGAAATAGCAACTGATTAGAAAAGAACATAGTTTTAGGAGATGATATGACTGTTAGGATGGAAATTACTTCGCCCTCATCTGATATGACTGTCATATGATTATGAAATAATCATGGATGGGCTGTGCAAGAGCTATAGAATGGTTGCACTGGACAGTGTGGTTTAAGAATTCATGCTGCAAAACATGATAATTCTAAAATAATTTCACAGTTTTGTACTATATCACCACTGTACAATGTGACAGCACGTTGCTATAGAGGGCCAGAGGGCCTAAGGGTACTTGTTTGGTAGATTTCTGCAGTCTCATTCAGAGGTGAATTTTCTTTAAGACTTAGATGTATGATAAAGATTTGTGGAAGCATTTAGACTGAAAGACTCTCTAGTTTTTGAAGGCTGTCTTTTGTTATTTGTGTAAGGGCTTCAGGATGATGGTGTTGGGAGTTAAATCTCCTTGTATCCACTTAAGAGTGACCTTTTTATCACTTCCGACTATATCCATCAGCTGTTTCTTGGGCTCAGGGAAGAATTTTTATTTTGTGGAGGCAACAGCTAATCAGAGTGTCTGCTGCCCAGCATCAAACCTCTGGAGAGCTTTCACTGATCTTGTCAAGGGTATTTTTTTATATTTGATGACAAGGTTGCTGTCCGTAGCCCAAGATTCTGAGATTATAATCCACTTCTGAAGACTGTGAGGGGCTAATAACTCATAAGAGCACTTCCCACCTTCTCTGTATAGTTGGTCACTGCTTAATTATTTACTCAGTACATAGTCTATAGCAAACTACCCTGTGCATGGTATACAGATTACAGATTAACAATATAATCTGAATGAAACATCAAGGCCTCTTGTCACTGCCCCCCACTCGTTCTCAATAGCCACTGATTTTGAGCTGAATTCAAGATCAGCCAGTTGCTGGCTGTGATTTTAGGAGAGAGTCATTATTAAAATTAGAAACTAAATCTGGTATAGCCATATTGAAGATCAACTTGTCAGATGCATCTGAACTTTCCATGTGCTTCCTTCCTGCTGTGTCGGCAGCTCCCAAGCAAAGCAAGCAGCACACTTCCTGCTTCCAGCCATCATTGATTAGTCAGGCACTAATGAGGTCATGCATTGTCCTCGTGTCTGAACACCTCACAGAAGTTAATATATTTCATATATATTTTTAGGATGGCTACATCAGACTGAGGACAAGCCCATTAAGCTCCAGTTTGTGACTTCTGCTTGTGTTCAGTCTGGTGTCTCAAGAATAGAGCCAGCCTTTGATCACAACGAAGGCTCCATGGTGCCTTCTGCCAGCCCCTCTTGTGTTGGTGCTGCTCTGCCCTTCAAAGTGTTGTGTTTTTCATGCCTTCCCCTTCTGCCTAGCAGAACCAGTCTTCTACTTAGCAGCAGCCTTGTGAAAATGTCATTTATTTTGGCTCAATAATACTTCCAACCATCCTGTCCTTCAGCTGAGTGCAGAACTATCAAAGCATCTGTACAGAATTTCCTCAAATACAAGGCATATAGGAACCTCAATACAGGCATAGAAAGATGTTCCTGAGTATTCTCTTCTTTTGTTCTTTATGTCTTTATCTACCCCATAGCGAGTCATGCCCAGGTCCATGAGCATGGATCATTTTCTCTCAGAAATCAGTGGCCTAAAATTGTGTAAGGGGTAGGTTAGGTTGTATATTAGAAAAAGGTTCTTCACCCAGAGGATGGTTGGGCACTGAACAGGCTCCCCAGGAGGTGGTCACAGCACCAAGCCTGACAGAGCTCAAGAAGTGTTTGGATGATACTCTCAGGCACATGGTGTGACTCTTGGGATTGTCCCAGGAAGGGCTAAGAGCTGGACTCAATGATCCTCGTGTGTCCCTTCCAACACAGGTTATTCTGTGATTTCTATCTACATAGGAAAATGAGATTAACTCAAAAGTATGTAACAGAACAGAGCTTTAACAACTTGATCCAAACTCAGTCCCTGTAAATGGGATTCTTTACCTCTATTTTAGTAAGCTCTCACTCAACTTTTAGTCTGTAAAAAGTGGGATGTATCTGACAGAGTATCTTTGCCTGGGCTGCTCACTCTAGGCTCCTTTTATTGTTAATGTTGATACGGTAAATACAGACAAGTGAAAATAGGGTGCAATTCATCTCATCCTACAGAAGTAGATGTTTAAAACACTGATACTAAAGTAGATGTCGACAAAGTCAGATGAATCACAGCCTGAACTGCTTCTTTCATTTTACTGACTAAAAGAGAGAGAGTAGGGTGCTGAGCCCAGAGATAGACACCTACCCCGAAGATGCTGCATCTCCTAAGTGCATTGCAGCAAGGCCTCCTTATTTCTGCCTGAACCACACTAGATGGTTCAGATACAAGTCTGTATGGGCAGATAAAAGACTGTACCTCTAATTCTACAGTCAATAAGAGATATTAGGAGGAAGAAAACAAATTTAAAAGAAAAAAAATCCCAAAACTTTCAAGGGAAAACCCCAGGAAAAAGTCCCTATTGGTGCACTACGATGGATGCTGACATATTTTCCAGTGGCAGTCTAATGGGAAGTTGCACTGACCTTTAGATTTTCTTGGGTAGAAGTTGCACAAAAAACCCACAATAAAACTATATGTTGTCATGTAAGTTTTATGTTTCTACCAACAGAATGACGCAGCTGAAAAATAACCTCTTTTTTTCAGTTTCATTTGTATCAGTTTCCTGCTCAAGCTCACGTGACAGTACTTGGGCTGCCTGTCTTGGTGACAGCATGAATTTATACAGAGACACAAGCAATCAGATCATATAGTTTTCAAGACAGTAGGAAAGCATTGAGACTGAGTGTCTCCAGGCCTGAGGGTAGTTAAAAATACTGAATAACTCACACATTATTGTCTCTAAACACTGCTTTTTATTTAATAAATCACTTAATAAAGAAATTAATTTTACCAGTGCATTAATTAGTTAAACTGGCTAAAGTGTTGCTAATATCTCTGCAAGTGAAGTGAGATGAGTATTTTGTATGTACTTGGATGTGGTTGTTTCATGTTATAGAAAGTAAAGATGTGCATGGTGGAAATCTTGAGGTTTCTTTTGACCTTCTGCAGCTGTGGAGCCGAGCTGCCTGCGCAGTGAATACTTACCAAGTGGCAGTGCTAGAAAAAGAGAAAAAAAAAAAAGACAACTATTTCAAGGGGCAATTATCTAAATGAGCTGAAGAAACCTGGGATGACTAAGTTCCCAGTCTCTGGAGAATTTCCTCTAAGCACTTTGATGAATTTTAAAATGGTATTGCATTCTGGGTTTTAATAACATATCCTTGCTCCTTTTTTTCTGGCTTTAGGCAACTGCTGTTAAGTCCATTTTTTACAAAAGCATAAGGAACCTGAGTTAATAAGGCAAAGTCACTAAACCCAGCACTGCAGATCTGCCAGATACCCGAGAGCAGGCGAGAGGCAGGTGTGTACATTCCCTTCAGCATCTCACCTACCAAGGTGGATCTTTTGATCTGTCGGATTGTGGGTCTGTTTCACTTGCAGCTCAGCAAATTAATTAAAGGGGAAAGAGTTTTGGTATCTCTAGCACAATCAGTGACAATTTATGCAGCCTTGGTTTCCTTCCTCTGATATATTAATGACCTAAGTCTGGATCTTGACAAGACAAGAGACATCTCTGATTAGAAAAACCACCGGCACCAGTGGAAAGTGTCAGTTCCCATCACTGGTTTACAGTTTTAGGTCAGTTCCTTCAGTGAGCAGTGATTGAAGTGCAAATGTTTTGCTGCTTAAGTTGGAATCACAAGCAAATCTGCCACTGAAATAGCAAGCCAAGGGTAGGTTTAGAGTGCCTCAGTCCCTGGGAAAATTCAAAAGCCAGAGTCATCTGCCCATATGTCTCATTAGACAACATCTGGAAGGCTGGATACTTAAAAGTGGGTTAACAGGAGAAGACACAGTAAGAAGGAGGCACCTAAAGCACCTAACAGGGAACACAAGAGGTGCAGTTGGGCTGTGAGCACAGCCTTGGGGTTGTCTGTCTCTGTAGCAGACCTGTAATCATGAATCTGACCCTGGATGTGGGAACTGAATTCAGCCCCCCGTATCTTGTGAAAATGCAATGCCCCCTGTAACACTTGAGAAGTTTGTGCCACTGTGTATTGGGGAGGCTCTGTGGTCAGTCCCCTCCACTGCCTGTTGGGACCACGATTTCCAGCCAGCCAGTGCCTGTCCTCTCCCACAAGCCTCTAAGACCACTCAGCAAGGCCTAGAAATTGTTAGTAGTTACAAAACATTCAAGTTAAATATTCCTTTGTGAAAAACAAAACCAATACCATAGAGCATTGTGAATCTATCTCAGATTTTTTTCCAGGGAACATCTGATCCAATTTAATTCAGTAAGTCCCATTCCAGCCATTAATCTCCAGCCAAATTTTGTTTTTTATTTCATTGCACGTTACGATTTACTGCACAGCTCTCTGTTCTTTATTACTTAGAGAAGCAGTTGTTCAGATTCTCTTTCTCTTGATCTCCTGATCAGGAAAATACTGTGCAGATCTGAACAGAAGTAAGACTATTATTCCTCTGAGAAAACTCTTCCCCAATTAAAAATAGTGTCTATGAGGGAAGTTATGATCTTGCAAATAGCTTCTGCTTCTAAGAAAGACTACATTAACAGCACAAATGAGGCCAGCTTTCCTTACATCAGATCTACCGTTAGCTGCAAAAACCATGCAGTAACTGTCACAACTAATATTGCACAAATATCCTGGGAGGGGTTAAAAGTGTTGAAATCCCACATATATATCCTTCAGTATTTAGAAGAACCTGAATTGCCCAGCACATTCCAGAATAAACCTATTTCCTTTTCAGGAAGCCAGTATTTTGTTTGTTTCTGTCATGCACAAGACAGAACAAAGCAGAAACATATTTTCTGGTGATAGCTACTCTCGGGACCAGAGGGTGTTGTCAATGTTCACACAGATGCTGCCTGGTCACTGTAATCGTTCCTCCTCCTTTGCATTCTATCTGTAAGAACCAGAGCAAAGCCAGTTTGCTTGGGAAGCAGTTTGCTTCTGGAGTAGGAGCTGGGTGACACTGCTCAGTTCTAGTGTTTGTGACCACCACTTATCTCCTGCTTAACCTGGTAAACTCATTTATGTTGCAGGTGACTGGAGATGCTAAGGAGAGAAAGCACTGACCTGTCTTTTCTGGGCATCTCAGTTTCTTTCCCATCTACGTTCCCTTTCTGAAGGGACCCCTCTTTCTGCAAGATGCAAATCGACTTGTCTTCAACAGCCTGGCCCAGCTGATGGTATCTATTTAGAACAGGCCTTGAATTATAAAAACAAATGTTCTGCAGCTCTGGATGGATTTACGTTGTCCTACACTGGGAAACTCCAAAGGAAGAACTAAACTCTTGTCTACCAAGACCCTAATTAGTGGACTGAAATAACTGACCTCACTTTCAAAAGGACATTGAAATAATCTACCCAGGACTTTGCTATGAGCTAACATTCTGAATTTTAGGCAACCAGACTTTGAAAATTACTGATTTAAGCTTTTACCTACGATGTCCATCTTTAACAAATAGGGTCGTCTCCCGGTATCACTTGTCTAAGCAAAACATTGCCACTGTACTAGCAGCCAGCACTAGTGTGCAAGCAATACTGGTGTCAGGATATTATTATCCCCAGGAAATGCTTTTTGCATTAACATAGTGGTTTAATGGCCTGTTTAATTGCAAGAAGGTGTTTCTCCCAAGGAGAGAGAATTTAAGCACTCAGATAAATAACAGGTGTATTTTCACCTGAATTGTTGCTCCTAAAGCCATGCTGGCATACCCAGGTTTGCATGAACACCAAGAAGATTTGGGAACTCTGAAGCTCCCTATGGGAAGCCTGGTGGGGCAAATGCTTGTGGAAGTTTCTCCTGAGCTGTGCTCAGCACTGCACTCCCATGGAAATTCTCTTTTTGTCTCACAGTAGTTGTGGCTTTCCCTTGGGGAGGAGGTAGTTAGAGGTTTCAAGATTTGTTATTTTCTTCTAGCAGTCTGCCAAAGTGTGTAGGAGCTCTTGAGTCCTCTATTCCTCCACCTGTCTTGGGTGGGGGGGGTCAAAGTCTCAGGGGGACACAAGCACACACAGTGCAATTACTTCAGTCTCACTGCCAGAGACAGGGTAAGGGTATTGCAGAGTTCTTAGTAATTCATTATTTAAATTCCATTTAAATAGTATGAATTTCCATGATATAAATTACTTTTTTTCTCCCAGGATAAAAATCACAACACAGATAAGGTTCCCTTAAATTATAAGGTGTTTTTCAGCACCAGCATCATGGAAAAATGTTGTCTAAGGCTCCTTATTTTCCTTAGGATCAACCTAAACCTGATCTTACTGGTTAGGGTCATGTTCGCTCTTGTGCCTAATCTAATGGTGTAAATCTATGTCAGGAGTTTACTTCTAAGCCTCTCTTGCTCAAGCTGTAGCTATAGAGGGCTTTGCTTAGGACAGTGCTGATATGACTCACAGGACATGAGCCTATTGCACACCCCAAACTTGAGAAGGAGGTGCTTAGAGCTTAGTCTGTTTGGGAAACCTTGAAATGGGCAGAATTAATGTTAGAAATGATCCTTGTGGGAAGGATGTTTCTGGCTGAAGAGGAGCCTTACAGCCAGGCTGTTCTCTGTGCTCGAAGGCAATGGAAAGGACGAAGCGTAGGAGTTTATGATATACCCTGTGCAGACATGTATATACCACCCTGTGGGGGAAACACCATAATTACTGTTCTGAGCTTCCAAGGAACTCTGGGAAGAAAAACATAAATCTCAACCATCTAGAGATTTCTGTAATTCAGACCAGGTGTCAGGTAGGCTGTTGTATGGCTCCAGCACATGACTTACAATCACCTTTTTATCCTTGTTCCTGCTGCTACTGACGCCCTTTAAGTCTAATATTCTCAATAGTAAGGAAATATGTTTCCACTGAGCCAAATCCCATTTGTCTAGGTAGTGAGAACAAATACTAGTTGTAGATCATCTTGGATAGTGGCTTTTTAACCCCATCCTGGACAATAGCACAATATGATAGCTCCTTCTCAACCTCAAATTCATAAACACAGAAAATAAAAATTACAAAGTTTAAATGACCTGTGAGATCTGGGATTTTGGCTAAGACCTGTCTTACAAAATGTTACATCAGAATTATACCCTGGTGGTTGATAATAATTCAAAAGCTCTACACTAAATGTAGAATTATGGTACCTGTTAGTATTAAATACCTTAATAATTTTAAAATATCTTCATAAATTATTCTACCAAGGTAGAGGTCCTTTTTGTTCATGGATATAGATAACTACTCAGCTGTAGGAATTTCTGATCCTGACAAGCTTTGCTAAGTACTTAGCTACTAATTAGGAACAGGAATAAAAGGACACCTGCTGAAATAATTATTAAAGGACGTGTGACTACAGCCTGCCTCTTATCAGAAGGATGGAGCAAGTATCCTACATCAGCAGAGAATGCAGTCTTACACATTTTATGACAAATATGCCATTATGTAAATTACTACATCAGTAAGCATATTAATTTGTGTGAATACTGAACTGCTTGGATTTTAATGCATAAGGAGAGTAGCAATATAGTTCCATGCTAAATTAGACACAATAAGCATTAGATTTCCATGGTGCTGGCATAATCTTATTTACTCTCAAATAAATCTGGAACATTTTCACAAAATTCAGTTTGTAACACTACTATAAATCAGCTAGGAAACTAGGATGGCACCCTCACTGTCAGTAATGATTTAATACCTGTAAATTCAGGACAAAATTTCTTCCATTAATTTGTCTACCCATCTTTGTCTACCAATCTCGTGTACCCACAAAAGCCTTTTTTTAAATTGTTACTTAAAATGTCTATTAGCTTGAGTAGGAAAAAGCCTAAAAATCCATGTTGCAAATATCTGCAGGACAAGTGCATCCTAAGTATGAGCTCTGGCTCAGAAAATCCTGCAGATGAGATCCTGGAAAGCCAGGGCCATAATCTGGGCATATATTGCTACATGTTCTCCCTGTTCAACTGTTGTATCCTACATGTGTCAGCCACTACTGGAGACAGGATCCTGAAGTGTTGGCTCAGGTGGTTATATATTCCTATACAGAATCATAGCGCTGTGCTAAGGGCTTGGTGTTATGCTGAATCTAGATACCATAAGGCTTGTCCTAGCACCTGAAATGTCCTGCTGCCTCTCTGTCTGGCAGTTCTGGCCAGGACAAAATTGCTTTCTAGGCATTTGGCCAACTGCTATAAAAAGGGCATGCAGCTGTGCCAGCCGTGGCAGGAGACGTCTCCCTCCTCTCCTTTCCACCGTAGTTTTCAGGAGGACGTCAAGCATGTGCCCTGCATTCCCCACGTCCCTGCTCCCTTCTGGCTACTGCACAGATGAACAAAAATAAGTGGAAGCCAGCCACGCTACTCCTGCTGCTGGTCTAGGTAGTGCCTGCAGTGGTTACATCATAATTCAGTGCTAGATGGTGGCAATCCCAGGGGTGTCATTCAGCCACTAACTAAAATCTGATTTCTTTTCTCCCCAGACTGGAGAACAGATATGGAGGGATACATGGGGTTGAAGGTCCTCCCGGGACCATGGGGCACAGCTCGATTTCTAACTGCAATCCCATCCCATCTAGCCTGTGTCAAAAGGCTATAGCTTCAGTCACTGTAACCAGGAGAGAGGATCTGGCAAGGCCTTATTGGCCTTTTCTTCAAATCCAGTTGAGTTTTCAACCTTAAGGCCATGTTCCAACAGTCATTTACTTTCCTAGATCAGGGACCACTCTGGTGATTGTGCAGATGTGGTATTTTTACCTTCTAAACTATAAGTGAGGCTTGCAGCTGGGTGAAGAAGATTACTTTCCCTCTTTTATTTGTGCAATGATCACTTAGGATTGTGTCTATGTGTAACCAAGGCTCTCCTAATCATGGACTGAGGATGCACTGGATCAGATGACAATTAAAATCCCATGACCTTAGGGAGTCACAAACCACTTGCAGAATGTCTCACCGACAGCTTCTCCCATGGGGAAATGTTGAAATCTTCAGTTTTATGTCTTCTTTAAGCCCAAAATTCTTTAAAACTGGATGTTAGCATTAGCCCCACAGCTCTGGGATAACGAGCACTGAGGCATCATGCAGGTGCTGGAATCTTACCTACACAAGCACAGCTGCTCATCTTATTCCCACATCTCTCTCTAGTCTTTCCTCCCTGTCCAACGAATTCAGGTTTGAGGGATGGAGGAGCTCTAATGAGGCATTTTACCACCCCAAACAGGGTTGTTCCTTCCCCTCCCCCTCCAGAGCCTGGCTCTCCAACACACACCACCCACCTCTCCCTTCTTCCCCCAGGGATCACACAGCAGTCTCAGGCAAGCTTGGCTTCACAGCAAAACTTCTCCAATTTGTTTGTTATTTTTCCTCTGGCTTTATTTATGAAAGTGGTATGGCGGAACACTCTCTCCCTTTTTGCCACCTCTCTTCCCTCCTTTTTGTTTCCTTTTGGGCATTTCACCCTGGCACACCAAGTAAAGACACGAAACAGGAGTTGGGAACATCTGGCCCTGGCTACAGAGCATTGTCAAGAAGTTCTTCAACATAAAATCAGCTTTTTCTCCCTCTTCGTGGGACCTTGCTGTGGGATGTTCAAGGCTTCCTGCTGCAGCCCCCAGGGTGACCAGCAGCCCCCAGCCAGGGTTCCACTCTCTCCAACACAATTACAGCCTGAAAATGTTTAAAGGCAGTTTCTTTTGATTTAGCCACATGCTTCAAATTGTTATGTGGTTAACCACTGAGAACAAACCCCCACACAAATACCTACGTATCAACTCGCTCCAGCCGGGGTGGTAGTGTCGGGGGAGGAAGGGGAGAGGGGAGGCTTCCTCATTTTGCTTTTGATGAGAAGAAAATAGAGTTTTCTTATGACTTTCCCAAACTGCCAGCAGCCACTGCACCACGGTGTGTGCTGGTTGATGCCCATTTGCACATTTGTTTGCTGATGAAAGGAGCCTTGTTCGGCAGCCGTGGCCACGTCCTGTGCTAGTGTAAATCAGCTTGTCTGGTGAATAGGAGCTGAAAATGCAACCTTCTCTCTGTGTGTGATGTGAAAGAGCCAAGCTGGGGGAAGACTTCTGCGCTTTGACATTGCCCTATCCCATGTCCCTTAACTCTTATAAAAACGGAATACTTTTCTGCTGACTCACAGAGACACATGGATTTTGTTAACTCCAGTCGAGATAGAGGAGGATCCACTAAAAGCATCACTTGGTGGGGCTGAACCCAGCTTTGGGGTTTGGGGGGACTGAGCAAGGAGTTTCACAGCTCACTCTCTTCAGCACGGATGGAGCTTGGCTCGTGGGTGCCACATGGGAGGAGCAATGCATGGTCTGGGCTGAGCCCTGCTGCTAATCAGTCTCTGAAATAATGGCCCACATAGTTGTTTCCCTCCCTCTCCTTGTGCCCTCTCCCTGGAACACTGCAACTCCCCAAAGCCCAAGAGAGAGACTTGGAGCCAACAGCAATGAAAAAAGAAACACCCCAAAACAAACACAGAACTCAAATCCCCTCAGTAATTCCATTGCCTTTACTTAAATCTTCTTAAATTACAGAGGGTTTTAGTGAAGTAAATTAACTTCCCTTTGCTTGGATTTCCTTGTATTTTTGAGGACTGTGATGCTGAAGAGCAAATTGTCTTACAAACCCAATCCAACATGGGGATAGTTGCCAAACACGACTGGCAGAGCTGTTCATGTAGTGGTCTCAAGAGTGGACCCAAGTGGAAATAGAGATAATTATTTTGCCATGGGCCAACTTTAGGATCCATCTTAATTTTATTTTCATTTATAAAATGGCAGATTAAAGACAATACAGGGTGGCTAAGGGATTCTTGAGGCAAAAGCTGCAATCCAAATGTGATCTGCTTTCTCAGGTATGAAACAAAATTGAATCCTTTGCTTTTTGTGGAAAACTGCATAAAAAGGAGGAGTTAAAAGCTTTGGATGTGGGGAACATTTTTGGTGAAAGTAATTTAGTTCCTCATCTTTAGTTTATCATCTGAGCAGTGAAACATCACTGTGTGTATGAAGTTAGCTCTGCAGGACTCTGTACCTGTCAAAATTGTTTATCCATACTTGCCAACAACAGCAAGAAAGGCAGGAGGACTGGCAGCTGTGATGGTGAGTGAGTTGGACACATGGAGTGAGGGTGTATGAGTTGAACCTCCTCACTGATGCAGAAAAAGAAAATTAGTGAGGGAAGGAACATTAAAACACGAAGAGCCTAATCTTACAGAGTTTAATGGTTGTGGTGGGTTACAAAAAAAAAAAAAAGACCTTTTGCAGAATATTTTCACGAGCAACTGAGTAGATAAGTTGGTAACCAGTTTTCATGTTGCTGAAGGTTCAGCAGAAGCACCTACTGGGGGATATTGTTACATTAACATTATTGGCTGTGGGCAGCTGATTGAGAATATTGCACTTAATTAAAAACTAACATGATAATCACATATTAAGGAACTACTTAGTGCTTGGTATAGTTTTGTGAAAAGACATAAAAAATTCTCAGTCTAAATCAAACAGAAACTTAATCCTATGTTAGGGCTATCAGGGGAAAAAAAAAAAAGAGGGGGGCGGGCAGAGAATTCAGGTTTATAAAAAGAAACACGTACACAATGAGCTGAAGGTTGTGCTTCTGCACTTCCTGCTCTGGGTGTGAGCAGAAGAGGAAATACCAAAATACCACCAGAAAAACTATTCCCACAGCATTCCCAACCTGGCTGAAACCAGAAAAGTTCTGACAGCAGTGCAGAAAAGGGGGTAAAACCCCACAACTGAAACAGTCCCAAGCATCCTGCTCATCAGAAAGCCAACAAAATTTCCAAAGATGGGAAATTTGGGTAGACCTAGATGAGTCTTTATATTTCCCCTGACTTCTCATCTTTGTATATTTTCTGCAGTTCATGGGTCATTGGTGACATTTGACTCTTCTTCCAGCTTTGAGAGGAGCACATTTCTGCTGCAGCCGGTTTGGTCACATCCATGACCACAGACCACCAAATTCCATGTTAACCACAAGGCAGGTCCAGTCTAACTCAGTGATGGGTTCCTTGGCCCCCCTTTCATTTTTGACAGTCAATCCACTACAATGAGAGTACAATCTACATACATACACAGGAAGAACTGACCTTTCAATGCGTAAAATGACATCAGTTTCAGTGTTGCCCCATGTTAATGATTAAAAGTAAATTCCTGAAGGCTCCCAGGCAGACAAGACATGAGTTTGGTCTGCCTGGTCTCGTAAACTTTCCACTGATAGCAAAGTAAACCTTGAAGATGAGCAGCAGGATCACATTCAAAGGGTTGTATGGAAAGCCAGCACATCAGGCACTTAGTTTAAAACTTCAGATCTGGAAGCTTTTCAAAGAATTTGGAAAATGGCGCTTTCCCTTTACTGGTATATATAAAAAAAAAGTATTCTGTCCTACTAAAACCTCAAAATTTAGATATTGAAGTATCCTGTTTGACATTAGAATTCAGGACTTACTAAATAGTCTAAGGAATATCAGAGCTGAAGTAAAATTCCTATAGAAAGCTGTATTTCCTATAGATGTTTCCTTACATCTAAGCAAGGTCTGAATCAAACTTTTCCTTTACAATTAGAGAATCAAATCCCTGGACTGGCTCCAATGAGCAGCTCAGGAATGTTCAGCACAACCACAGCCTCCAGCTATGGGACAGCACAAAAGTTGCAACAGTGATGATGCTTTATCTTCCACATCTTACTCCAGCAACACTTCCATGGGTGCCAACAATGAAATCTGCTTGAAAGAGGCCTGAAAATGAGATTTTTGCTTTTCAAATTCTGAGTCAGTGATTTAGAGACTGATCAACTCATTGCATTTGTGACTGTAGTTAACTAAAACCACCTAAGGCTGATAATGCCATCATGAACTCTCACATCCAAAAATGAAGCTAAAACCATAGCCAAGCCAAGCCCCATGTCTCAATGCAGCTTTCCAGTTCATTCAGAGCAGCATAGCACTCAGCATTTTCCCTCCAACAACAGAAAGCCCCTTCCTGGCCTCCTGGAACGTTGCTGCATGGAATACAGTTGTCACTCCTACTGCAAACTTATTTAAGAGACAATAGGACAAATAGTTGGCACATGATTTCTTCTTAAAACGTAAATCTGGATCAACAATAAAACATAAAAGGCCAAGGAAACATGCAAAGACACTCAGAAAATGCTCATTTTACTTTTCAGATTATTTTTTGCTGAGAGTGAGACATTGCAATTTACAAAGTGGGCCCCATTCTGCAAGTCCTTTCTTACATGAGATCATTTTAAAGCCACTAAGGTTGTCTATGCGAGTAATAGTTATTTACATGAGTAAGGACTCGCAGTTTCTGGCCTTACACATTTTGCTACCTAGGCATTATCTGGATGTAGAGCAGCGTGTATTTTTAGGAACTAAAAATGGACTTCAATTGTTTTGTTTGGAAAAAGTTCTGACTTCAGCTTTCACCCATCTGCTTTTTGCAGTTTGCTCCGCAGCCACATTGAATGGACGGGCTCAGCCTTTGTCCCTGTCTCTGCTGCTCGTTACCAGCCACTCTCAGCCCCGACGCGCCGTAACTCACCAGGATGTGTGCAGTCTGAATTCCCATTCCAGATTTGCTCCTCAAGCCTAAGGCCATTATTCCATCTCAGACTAAAACATATTCTCCCATGGGCAGCTGAAAAAGAGCATGTTTCTTCAGGTTTTCTTGCCACAAAATGATAAAATAAACTGAAATAAAATAATAATAATAGAAAGGAAATCCAATGTACGGCAATCCTCAGAGTTCTGGAGTCTAAAAGTGTTGATCTGCATCCATAAATGTCCTGACCGGTGAGGAGACACAGGCACTACAACTGGAAAGAGAGCAGGAAGGAAAACCTACCATGTGAGCAAAGTTAAAAAAAAAGGGGGGAAGAGGAAAAAAAAAAAAAAAAAGGAGAGGAAAAAAAAAGGTCTGCTCAGTGGACAGCACTTGGGCTGATAGCAGGGATTTCAGGAAATCCAAACACTCAGACAGGAAATCTGAACGCTGGATAAACATGCCATAATCTCCACAGATACAGTTAACGTGCTGCGTCCCCCGTTAACCCATTGCCTGCCCGTGGCTGAGCCTGAAATCAGATCTGCGATGTGAGACGCCTGGAAACACAAGCTGCCCGGGGGGCTCCAAAGCCTGAGTGCTCAGAAGTCTGAGCAGCAGCCCTGCGTTCAACCCTGCCCTGTCCTTCTCTCAGCGCTCTGGCGAGGATTTTTTCCTCCCTTGATTTCTACACAGTGATGTTTTAGTTAAAAAGTGCATGATTTTCCTCCTCTGAGAAGGAGATGCACCCTGAGCCCTGAAGCAGCAGGGCAACCTGCCTGCACTGCTGTGTGCCACTGACTGTGGCTACCGGATAGTCCCGAATTAGTTTTACATGGGTTTTTTCCACCTCTCTTTTGCTGTAATGCAAGATTTGTATGGCTGGGTGCGATGGTTTACTTCAGGGATGTGCAGTGGGGACACACACACACCCGCACCCCCCCCCACCCCCTTAGTAATTGTAGGGAGAGACTACCTAAAGTAACAGGGGGAGTTTGGAAAATCCCTTTATGGCGTTTTGTGAAGGAATTTAGTTCCATGGCAGAGGGGCTGGAACTAAAGAGATCTTTAAGGCCTCTTCCAACCCAAACCATTGTATGATTCTATGAACAGAGGAACAAACCCTTCAGTTCATAGTAAAATTAAGAAGAAGCCTGTTTGGTTGGTTGTTTTCAGAATATAGACTTTGCTCTTTGTGTCTTGTGTCTTAATTTATTTCTTTGATATGGTCTACCTTGGTTACACTATTAACATAAAGCTTTTAGCTAGTTACAAAGCAAGCAGAAGCAATAATATTTCATAAAGCTGACCCTTTGCTCCCACAGATGTAATTAATAAAGTGAAGTTTATGTGAGAGTTGCCAAATTTAAATTCATAGGATTATGAGCATACAGACACACACAATTAAGCCACTTCATGTTTGCAGGATGGAGAGGAACTTCACTGTACTTTCTATAGGAGAAGAATTGCAGGTTTCTCTGCTTTTTAGAGGTTGCAGACTCCTAAGGAAAGGGCCTACTTCCAAAAATGTTTTTTCTCCCTGAAAATTGACTTTTTGAGACAGTCCTGCCTAAAGCAAGTTGAAAATAAAACATCATGTCTTCAGATTTTCTGGTTCCACTATGATTTCATATAAATAAATAAATAAATAAATAAATAAAATTAGTACCTTGAATTTCACTTTATAATTTGCTGGTGGAAGTAATTAGACACAGAGGTAATATCCACCAACTGGTGCCCTCGCTTAAAGGCATTGGCAATTAGCTCATCTGAAATAGCCTTAGTGTAAGTCCCACATGCAATATTAACCTGTATCATTGTATTAAGGTTCCTGCTAGGAACAAAATAGGAGCACTATAAGGAAAGGTTTCCTTCAACCCCTTCTACTACTTATGAGGTGTTTCTGTTTATTATGTCATGGAGAGAAGCTCTGGCAAACCAACACTGGTTACAGCATTCCCTGGCAGTGGCCAGGCTTGGACATCATACCTGGTCTGTGGAGTTGGCCAGGTGACACTGCAGGGAGGCTGGCAGCACAGCTGGGGTAGAAAATGGGGATTTGGGGGCATCCCTGCCTCAGGAACTCTCCTCTGGTCTCCAACCTAATTCTGACTCAGGAAATATCTTTCAAGTTGGGCCCTCATGTTCCCAGTCATTCTCCTGCTACTTCTTAGGAAGCATGAGGCTGGTGATGGAGATTGGTTCCTGCGAGTGTGGTTGGAGCTCTGGCAGCTGCATCTGTGCAAAGAGCTGGTAGAACAAATGTTTGACTTGCAAGGCATGAAGTCATCTGCCTGGCCTAGCACGTGCTGCATGAAACAAGGACCAAATGGTTGCTTGGTTATGTCAGGAGGGAACTGGTGGAAAAACAGGGAAAAATTAAAACATGTCAGGGTTGAACTTTTTTTTTCCTCCTTGTTCCATGTGCTCTGCCAGTGAGCTATTTCAGTTATTCACTTTTTTCCGTAGAAGCTCTTCTGTTGTCACGATATTTTTCACCTTTCCTTTTCTAGTATTTTCCCCTTAGTGCCATTCTTTCCAGTAGCAAAAAGAAAGTAAAAATAAAGAAAGGGAATAAAATGCAGCCTTTGCTTTTCAGAGTAACTGGGGGCAGAACGGGGGGGTGCAGGGGGGGAGAGAAAATAAACATAAACCTTCAAAATATACATTTTGGGGAAAAAAAGGGCCTTTTAAGATTGAGAGACTTTTCATTTGAAAACATTCAAGCAGTTCTAGAAAAAAAAGGGAGCTGAGGGAAGTGGGATATAATTTATTACCACTAACATCTGCTGTAAATCAGTTAGAGGTAGGCAAACATTCCCTACCAGGGCACAGTTAGGTCAAGGTGAGAGGGGATAAAGCAATAACTAAAAAGACCAGTGTCCCCCAGGCACCTTCAATGGGCTGTAAGCAGAAGAGCAAGTGCTTGCTGTAAAACTGTTTTGTCTTTGCTGTAAAACTGTTTTCAAAGGGGGTAAAAAAATTAATTGGTATATTCAATGGAAAACTATCAGTTTATAAAATGTCTCCAACAACTTCCATGCAGAACCACAAAAAGTATTATACTTTTCCATTTTTCTAGTTAAAAAATAAGTTGAAAAAAAGGTTGTGCTTATTGAGAGAAGTTTCATTTGATGAAAAATTTCTGTTGAAAAACTCCACAGAAAGTTGTTATTGTCAGTCCTGCTAAAAGGGCGAACAGGAACAGCATGGTAGACAAAAAAATGAAGCTGAAAATAATAAACCATACAGAAACACTTCAGCAGAAACAGAGTAGAGAGAAGACTTCAAACTCAGGCCAGCAGTGTTATGGAAGCTAAAAAGTGGATAAAGAGTCTTAAAAGGGCAGAGCAGCTGCAAAAAATCCACCATCACCTGAGGAAAAAAAAAAAAAAGCCAGTGGCCTTACTCAGTACAGATGTCAAGATACTTGCTTTTAAATTGGAAAAAAAACCCTCTACCACATCCACCACTCATGTACACGCAGCATCTGAGCTTTCTGATCACTTGCTCTATATCCCCGGGATGTAGCTTTGTGTATTCCTAGAGCTGATAATGAAAGTCTCACTTCTTCCACAAAGAACTCTACAGCTATGGAATTAAGACAAATCAGTTAATTAAAGATTAAAAGAGTTTATCCATGTATGTGAAAGATAAAGCACATGAAATCATTATTGAGATTGTGAACAAAATTCTCGAGAAAGTTATCATTAACCTATGAGGCCCCAAGCTCTGTTATTTTTCATGTTTCAATGACAAACCTTATCAATATAATAGTCAGGAAATTCTTTTTTTTCCACTATAGATTTGAAACAAAGATCAGTTCTTTAATTTTCACTGCCCTACTTACCAGATTTGAGAAGACTTCAACAGAATAATTAAAACATTTGGAGACAGAAATCGCTGGTCCCGGTTTTGTCATTCTCCACCCTTCAGTCACCCGGAGGCTTTACATTCTTGAAAAAAAATTACTTAATATATTCACATGAAACTAATTTACTTTCCATCTAGGGCATGGCCAGCCCTGTGCACTCAGCCATTCCAGACCTCTCAGTAGCTACCAAAAACTGGGTGCCAGAGAAACACTGTGACATGCTAAACAAAGTTCCCCAATCACACTGTGACTCTATCTGGATTTACAGCAACATATGCTAAGACTTAGCAAACATTAGAGAAAATGAGTATAAAACACCATCCAAAAGGATTTCATAAACACTGACACAACTTACCATAAGCTATAAACACTATTTTTCTTGCAAAACTTCTGTAATAAACTGGTTTAGAGAATTCTTGCTGTGCTACAAAACGTATCTCTTTGTGCACTGGCTTTCAATTTTAACATTTGCTTGGAAATCCCTGCCACTTTTATTACTAGTCTGCTCCTTCCTAAATGAGCAGGCAAGGTTTACTTTTGAGATCAGCACCCCTGCTGGCAGTGCTGCACTAGGAAAAGCACCAAGCCCCCTCCACCCAGCAGCCAACCATGTGCTTACATTACCCAAGAAACATTGCCACTTTCCTCACTGTTCATTGAGTGAAATACAGCAGAAGCCGTGTTCTAACAGGTTTAACGACATGTTTGTACATTTATTAAGCAAATAGCACCTCTTGACGTTACGAAAAGGTCTGGGCATTAGAAACTGCCTTGACAAGAAGCACTTGACCCTTGATGGAAGCTACAGGCTGCATCAATGCACAGGAGGCTGTGCATGTTTCATTTCTAACTGTTTTTAAAGTTTTCTTTTTTTAAAATAGGAAAAAAAAAACCCAAACACTGGAGCATTTTCTTTTTTTCCCTCTCTTTTTCATCCATTGTTCCTTGTTGCAATGTCAAAAAAGGGGAATTATTTCATAGACCTCTTTTTCTCCCCTATTCTTTTTTACCAATGCGACATGTGAAAAGAGGAAACCAAAGACATGCCCAAACAATTATTTTTTAATGAACTCTGCTCAAAAAATGCTGTATAGAAATCTACAGTAAAGTGTATGAAAGAAAACAAATGTTACCTGAAGATATCCCCATGGTGTGACCATAGCTGCTGACTTCATCATTTGCCAGAGAGATGTGGACACTCCAGATAACATTGAGAGACCACTATAAGTTGAGTTATGCACCATGGACTCAGGTAGCAACAAAATGCTGTTGTGTAAGGGAATCTGAATTTCTGAGTCTCTCTGCATCGTTCTCTGTAAGTTTCCAGGCCATCAGTTGTGCTGAAAGCGCTGAGTTGGAAGGACACCTTGGACATGTTGTGAGCATCACACCAGGCTTTTTCTTCCTTTGTCACCAAAGTTTTCCCCAGTTTCCTTTATAAAAATTTTTAAAAAAATACTTCTTCTATTTGTTGTTATTGGTTTGTTGCAGAAAAGTTTAATGACAAACAGAACTCATGAATTCCAGACATTAATAAACACTATGACAAACCACAGTTGATCACCAGATCAGTTTAGCTATTACAGGATTTTTTTTTGTTAGAAAAGAAAAGCTTGTCATGATCTGAGTCTTTGGAAGTCATATGAGCAATTATTTTAAGCATTTTTTTACAAATGAAGACTAAATGTATGCATAAAAATTAGTGCTACACTTTTTGTCAATCCCTTATCACAAGGAACTGAGCATTTAAAAGTATGGATGGGTGCCATGAGACTTGTCATAGACATGTGAGAGTCAACACTGTTATAAATACTGCAAACTTCATATGCTCAAGGCACTGTGTATCTGTATAAAGCATAGGCTGTGTACAAGTTATTAGCCTAGGGAGCTTTAGAGGGCTCCACAAAATGAAAGGCCACTGAGAAAAAAAATGTTATTTCTAACTCTATTTACAGCTTTTGGAAATAGGTGGTGGCCATCATGGCAACACATCTACAAAGAGGAAAATAAACTCAAATCCAATTTTTTTCTCCCTGACTTTAATTCACTAGGCCATTCGATTTTTATGCAAATGCATATGTTGTCAAAATCCAAACCCTCAAATGCTGATGAGGAAACAGGACTGAGAAACAAAGCAGAACAGTAAAATAGAAGCCTGCTCTGTTGTGGCCCTGAAGTATTTAGATGAGCAGGAGATGGTCCAGCAGAAGGTTGGGACTGCTGCAGAAAGATGTGACTTTTTGCAGGGAGAAACCAAGACAGTGTGGGTAGTGGGGTTGCCTCTGTTAGATCCAATGAGCCAGAAAGTGCTGTATCCCACACTCAGAAGGGCTGCAGTGCCTGTTCTCCACTACTGTCCCTCAGTGTGCCTGGGGCCATCACCAGAAAGGTTCTTGGGGAGAAGCAATGATTGGAGGAGACTCATTGTTGTCACAGAGAGACTGCAGCACTTCCCTGAAGGAGGAATGTGCTCTGCAGACGTCTCATTTCCATATTTCTCTTCATCACATCACTATTCTGTCTGGTTACACTCTGGCTTCAGACTTCTCCTTGGGAGAGGCTCCTTCAGTTCTTCTGTGGGAGGTGGTGGCTGCCTTCATCCCACTCTCACTTGCTGTGAGTCCCTCTGTGAGTGTTTACCAGTGCAAGCACTCATTCTAGCTCAGCCAGGATCCATCATTTGTGCTCTGCCACATTATCACTGGAGGTTTCAAACAGAGCATTATGCTGATCACGCATCCGTTTCAGGGCTGCACAGTACATCCATGGAGGAAGATCATACAACAGCAAATATGAATTAATCCCCTTTCTGAATGACTTTGCTTGGGTTAAACATCTTGCTTTCCTACCTTTTAATTGCCTCACACTCTGCCTCACTAGCTTTGTATTTCAGAAGGAGGTACCCATATGTCCTGATGCTCATGTAGTGGTGTTCATGTGGTCCTTCTCATACAAATGAGGGATCGTGACTTTTCCTCACATGGAGGTCAGATGAGTGACTTCCTATTCAATCTTTGGTTACTCAGTGACTAAAGACCAGGGGTTTATAACCTATTCCAAACACCTTAACACCTTCTGACCAGCCTTTCTGCTGCCTGGGGCCCAAACCGCCCTCTGCCCCATTGGCTTGCCCCTTCTGATTCCTCTCCAGTCCTAGATAGCAGATTGAGTTGTTAATGAGGATTCATTAAGCGGATTCACAGATAATTCTGAGTTCAAGCCCTTATGCTGCCTTGGTCAATTCACCCAAACTTCATTTAAACTGACAAATCCCAGGGCACTTTCAAACTGCTCTCTAGTTGTGTTTTGGTTTAATCCCAACCTAAAGCAGGACACAGGGATGTTCACCAACCCTACTCCAGTCATACACTGCCCCACACCTGCTTAGGCAAAACTCAGCCTGGCTCTCTCTGGCTATACCTCTTACCTATTTGAACTCTGCCTCAGACTGGTGTCCATTTTCATGTCAGATCCTTCTTAAATGGTGGGTTCTAGAACTGCACGCAGAAAAGTCAAATGCAAGCTTTAGTCCTAAGACAGCACAGAGGCACAAACGTCTATCTGCTTCAAGTCTCCATGTAAAAATGGTCATAATCACAATTTATGACCTTACAACACATTTCTTGGATACAGGTTGCTCATATGCTTCAGGGATAGCATTTGTAAGACCTAAGCATGAATTCTAAGGATGGGATACAGTCTAATATTTCTACCATTATGGCTCTAGTGGTCAAATTGGATTCTTCACTGTATAAGAAACTAGAGAATATGTCCTACAAGGCAGACTGGATGACATCAGTTTTCCCTCCCTTGCTTCAACAGTTCGTATGCATTCAGTATGAAAGCTTGTACATAAAATGTACAAGAAGTTCAGAAGAAAATAATGCTCTTGTCTGGGGGAGCTTCAAATCAAATGATTTCTAAAATAAGACTGAAATCAAGAGCCACTGCTGTTAGCTGTGTGAAAAAGGACAGGAATATTAACTTCTGTGGGAGGAGGAGCTGTACCTTAAAAAAAAAAATCGCTATTGAACGCAAAGCTGGTATGGAAAGCTCAGATAATTGGAAACACATGTTCCTGGCTGCAGGCGTACAGCACATAAACTGCAGAAGAAAAATAATAATAGAAAAGACACAGAATATTTGAAAATACAGCAAGAGAAGTCAACATTTTACAACTTGTTAATAGCGACTATACCTAAAATATTGTTTCACTTCACCATTAACCTTAAAAACACAAATATATCTGTAGACTTTCTGTTGTATGTCAACTTTAAAATAAAATAGAGATCTCAGGCATGTTGGATGATAGTATTACATAAGGAGAATATTTTAGTAAACTATCTGAACAAAGATGACTCATAATGATACAGATGAATATTTTATTTTAAACACAAAATGTTGTAAATTATTTAGCACCTAAAAATAATACGCCCCCTCTTAACTTTCAGTGAACTGTGTTGACGTTGCAGGAGTTTCTAACTCTTTCAGCACAGCAAATCATCCATCTTTTGTAGTCTTTTAACAAAAATATCTCTTTTCAGGCCAAAGCTTCAAAACTAAAGCACACATAAACCCCCTCACACCCACACTCCCTTCGGTTTGCAGCTTTTTGTTCCGCTTCTCTCCCTTCTTGGGTAGTAAAAGCCACAGGAGGAAGGAAAGGCTGTGAAAACCTGCACAGAAAAATTAAAATTCAATGTATACTGTAAAATATTCCATAACCATACTGTAAGGGAGTGTAGATCAGTCACGTAAAGCTGTGTGGGTAGAGCTGCAGCAAAGCTGCCTCTTCCTCATCTCTGGCCACTAAGTTTCTTCCCTTCTCTGTTGGATATATGAATACGTGTTTCTCACTCCTTGATTCAGCCCTGATTTTCACTCCTCTTCTCAGCAGGGGTGAGTTTTGCAGTTTCAGATGTCTCTGCACTGATTCAGGTGCAGTCTAGATCACAGAATCACAGAATCACAGAATCACAGAATCACAGAATCACAGAGTATGCTGAGTTGGAAGAGACCCACAAGGATGGATCATCGAGTCCAACTCCTGGTCCTGCTTAGGAGCATCCTCAAGAGTCACACCATGTGCCTGAGAGTGTTGTCCAAATACTTCTTGAACTCTGTCAGGCTTGGTGCTGTGACCACTGCCCTGGGGAGCCTGTTCCAGTGCCCAACCACCCTCTGGGTGAAAAACCTCTTTCCAATACCCAACCTAAACCTTTCCTGACACAACTCCAGGCCATTCCCTTGGGTCCTGTCACTGGTCACCACAGAGAAGGGATCAGTGTCTGCTCCTCCTCTTCCTCTTCTGAGGAAGTTGTAAATGCAATGGGGTCTCCCCTCAGTCTCCTCCAGGCTGAACAGACCAAGTGACCTCAGCTGCTCCTCATACAGCTTCCCCTCAAGGCCCTTCACCATCTTTGTTGCCCTCCTTTGCATGCTCTCTAATAGTTTAATACCTTTCTTATATTGCAGTGACCAAAACTGCACACAATATTCAAGGTGAGGTCACAGAGCAGAGCGGGACAATCAGTCCCCGTCAGCTCTGGGCTGGCATATCCTACATAGCAAGGATGCCTTGGGCAATTTTGGTCATGGAAACCTAGATTTTTGTGCATATTTGCTGGATTTCAGAGACATGAAAGGCACATCTCTGTCTGAAAAGCCATTCCCCTGTCAGAATTCAAGTTCTTCTAATGAGCTTCATGAACAAGGCCTCCACAGTACTGTGATGTGGGGGCGGGAAGAGGAGGTGGAAAAGGAGCTTTCCATGCAACTTCATCATCTCGGATGACTCAAGTTTTTAAACTTCCAGAAAGAAATAATTATTTTAAAAAGATCAGCCTGGGACAGACAGCTAAGGTAGAAGTAGTGCCAGAAAGAGGTACAGCTTAGTGAACTAAATTTTTCAGGGGTTTTCATATAGTTGAGGCAGTTCCAGTAATCAACGGTGTTTCCTGCAAATGCTTGTCATCCAAAGGCCTTGAAGTCAATGGGAAAATTTCCTTCAGTTTCTGTGGTCTTCAGGTCAGACTTCTGTGCTGTACTTACTCATTGGGAATGCAACATATACGGTCTATTGAAAGACAATTCTAGCACTGCACTGGCATAATCTTGCATTTCACACACGTCATTTCTTCCCTTTGCCAGTGTCACTTGGCTTATGTTCATCATGGGCCACCTTAACTCTATGATTTAATGACTTTTGTTCTGCTAATGCCAGGTAAATTATCTCATCTGTGGAAAAAGAAAAAAAAAAAAAAAAGTAATTCTTTGGAGGACAGACAGAAATAGATGTTGTACGCTGGGACATCTTGAAAAGCCTGCTCCATGACCAGGGTGTATTTTATTCCAGTAAGAGTAGAAACTTATTCCCACACCTACAGGTGTTTTCCAGGTTTTCTGTGATGAGCTCCACATCTCAAAAAAGAAATTGCCTCATGGGCACTTATCCTCCTAGTTGTTGTGTAACATCCCTGTGACAATATACATTACATTGAAAACCATACTGAAAAAGCATTTGTGCCTCTTTTTAAGAGGTCTTTAGAGGAATATGGGTATTGACCTTCCTGTAAAAGTTGACCATGGGTTCTGCTTTTGCTGTTTATCTCATCTCTTCTCCTTCCCTTGGCTCCTTTCCTCTCAGATGAAGTCCAGGATGAAAGCCAACATAATGCAGGCACAGTGAGCTCACCAGTGTTCCGTGGACCTCAGCTAAGGAACCTCCATCCCAGGCCTAGTGTGAAATTTTAGTGTTACATACAAAGTGCTAGCAGGATCACAGATCATATTTAATAAGCAAAATAAAAGAAAGACAAGTCAACACTCCCAGTGATTACTTCAGAGCAAGCTTTACAGCCAAGGAAGGGTAGCACCACTCCCCGAAGCATTCTGCTGTATTTTTCCAGGGTCATTTGCCTTGTTCTTGCAGAAAAAACAGGATGGCACTGGGAACTGAACTCTGACTCTCTGCTGTTTCTGCTGTTCTGGATGCTGATGCTGCTATTTCACAACAGCTGAGCTGGATCCAGATGGGAAGGTGAGTTATCTTTTCTCTAAAGTAGAAACATTAGCAAAATGCCTGACACTTTTATATAGTTGAGAAGTTGCTCCTGTCATTTCATGGCATGATAGATTGTAGACTATTAACATAGTCTAATTGCTTATGGAAATACCAGATTGTTTCTTGTTAAAGTAACATATTCACATCAATCCCCCTTCGTTTTAAATACACGATTTTCAGCACTTTCATGGAAGGAATGTGCAAAGAAAAGGACTTTTTTTTTTTTCTTGGACTTGCAGAGATGAGCATGTCTGAAATTTCAAAATGGAATGATATACAGAGTGGACATTAGCTGTCACTGCCCAGGAAAAGTGTTTTAATATCTAGAATAGTATATAACTCTTGTGAACATTGTTCTTTTCTTACAGCAAAGGCAAACCTTTGAAGACTGGTCTATTCCAGAAGGCTTCTTTAGGACCTGTCTGATATCCGCTCATATTGTACAACAATCAGGGATAAGTTAATATGACAGTCATTAATGGTAAAAATACTCATAGTAGCAGCAGGAAATTCCTACTAGCTGATGTCTATCCCAGCTTTCCAGATACTTAATGTCAGCTTTTGTTGTCAGATTTTTAATATTTTTTTATGTTTTCAAGAAGAGTTTTTGAACAAGTCAAAACATGTATCTGCATGGTTCCCATAAAACAAAAGTGGTAAACTGAATTGCTGAGGAGCAATCCAGTCAAAGGTCTTACATTTGGGATATTCTTTCTAATTGAGAGAACATTTGCTTTTTTATAATAATAGTAATTAGTAATATGAGAAGGGGTCATATCAGTGTTCTTTATCTAAGAAATGTGGTGACAGCTGCCTAAGAAAAAAGTTGCAGAAAATAGGAAGAAGGAAGGAAGCCACGGGTACCCTTCACTTCAGATAACCTATGACTTAAGTGATTGATTCCTCATCTGATTTTTTTCTTTCTAGGAGCTCCTGATACACAAGAGAGGGTGTGCCACAAGGCATCAGGTGATGCCAGTGTTGACTCCAGAGCTCTGGAGGAGATTGGCCAGCACCCAGGCATCAGGAGCCTCTCAAACATGCTGCGCGCTGATAGCAAGATGCAGTGGAGAAATTTTCCTCTCTTACGTCCATAGGCAGGATGTAACATGTGCATTACTCACATAAGATACTGCACAGTGTTCACAGCTTTTTCCCTGAGCTCACTGTTAGAGCTGAAGCTTTTGAGGGGATTAAAGGGAACATTTGCACATAGTGAAATCTCTAGTTGTTCCAATGTCAGTGAAGGCTGGGGAGTCACTTTGCTGTAGTCAAGCATGCTGAGCAATGTCTAATATTGATACAAATCAAAGCACTCCTCAGTGCAAGTGAAGGAGGCAGTGATGTTTCTTCACATCATGCTCATTCTCTGGGGGTGTCTGAGTCATCTGCTGTGTGTACAGAGACATTGTCCCTCACCCGTCAGAGCTCCAGCAGCTGCAGAAAATGCAGCCAAGGCCACAAGAGAGCAGGAGCCCATGCTGGGAGGGTGAACCAGAAAACTGGAATTACAGCTGTTGGGTCTTGGCCAGAAACACCAGGGTGAAGAAACGAACTCTTCTAGGGAGCTGCTGAGACCTTATGTGGCGGTCACCAGCATGATGTTTGTTTTCCATCTCCTCCAAGGGACCGCACATCCAGCAGTAGTTTCCCGTCTAAAGCTGTGCTGGGACTTTTGTTCAGGACTGACTCAGAGGAAATGGTGCCAGTCAATGGTGGCACTCATTCAATGGTGAATGACTGTATGACTTCCCCCAGTTTGGGAGTGTTCCTTAGAGACCTTACAGCTCATTCAGCGGCCTTCCTCCCCAGTGGATGGATGGAAGAACAGGAAACACTGAGATGGCAGCACAAAGAGCATCAACACCACAGGCAGGGTGCTCTTCAAGCCTGCTTGTCACCTCAGGCCAGCTCCAGCAACCGAATACACATATGCTTAACTCTACACTTCAGAAGCATAATCCCATTAATATAAATGGGATTACTCATGGGTTTAAATTCCTGCAGGATCAGCAGTGAGGTCTGTTGCTGCAGCTGCCAGGGGCAGCACAATTAATGGTGTAACAAGAGTTTTCTCATTCTATACCCAAGGGCTGCCTTGCTGAACATCAGCACTGCTCATATCCTCAAGCCTGAAAAATGAGCCCTCTTTCAATTCAAAGGTCTCCTGGGTTTTAGTTTTGCTTCATCTTCTTTTACTTGCAAACCAGACTTTCCTAAACTGAACTCTCCCATGGTTTCTCCCTCTTCTTCATCATCCCCTGGCTGAATGGAGGATTTTTGTGTCTACCACTGCTTGTGGATCAGTGGATCACCTTAACTGCCTTGATCAGTACAGTACAGTGAAACACACACACACCCCCGCTGCCGCTTATCTGCTCTAAACAAGCATATTTCCTCCTACTTAACATCTTTCTGCTAATCTCTACCATCCTGCTGAAGCGGGCTGCCTCTGAAAAGAAATATCCTCTCTACTTGCCCTCAGTCATTTTGGACACTGGATCCTACTGACAGCCCAAGGGTAAACCCATTGTCTGCAAGAGGAAAGTTAAAAGCTGGGGATGAAAATATGACCCAAAAGTGCTGCTCTGCCCCTTGCTTTTTATATAGATGGATAATTTATTTTCTATGTGGTTGCTGCTTTTCTATCTGAAATCACCTGGCCACTTATATTTTAAATGAATCAGTAAGGCAGTGAAGTTAGTGACTTTCTTTTAACAAATAGCTTAATGAATGAATTAATCAATAGCTTTCTTTTAAAAGCTCATGCACAATGTTTGTACACGTAAGTAGGTCTGACACATATAGAATTGGGAGAGGCAGCCTCTGAGAGAAAGTGAATTTCTTTTGTTTAACTGCATGTATTTTAACATTTTAGGTTTAGAAAAAAGTAATTCTCCCACTGGAGACCTTTTATGCCAAGTTTGAGCCTGGAGCAACTTTTTATGGCTCAGTTGCAGTAACCCCTTGAATATGGGGGTTTATAATGGAAACTCTGACGAGCCCTTAGCTAAAGCACTTCCAACAGATGTTTCTGTAATGAAAGGGCTGTGCAGAGCAGGCAACAGAGAGCAAACTGTACTTGGTATTTTGCAGAGATTACGGATGATTGTGCACAATTTATAAAGCAGTGGGGCTTTCACCCGCAGCCGCACGCTCGCACCAGGCTGTGCCCCGTGTGTGTGCATACATTAACAGCAGAGTGTTTTGGTAACAGAACCAGCTGTTGAATACAGCTCTTGCATAGATTTTAAAATACAGATCACTTTGCTCTTCTGAACAGTGACTTGGTCATGGTGGTGGTGACAGGTATGCTTTCATTCAGAGTGCCCTGAAGACAAATGATCGGTACTCCATTAAACAACCAGTCTGAATGGAACCCAAATGTAATTCTCTGTAACTGACAGGACCTGATTTGACTCTTTGGGACTGTCTTCCCTTCACTGTGGCATCTCTAGCAGACCTTGACATGGCAAAATGGACCTTCTGGTCTCCTTCCCTGAGGAGTGGATGGGTGCAAACTGAGTGCCTGGGGTGTGCTGTGCTGGCTTGTCCCCGTCTGGCTCGTGGGCCCTGGGGACAGCGTGGATTTGAGCAGATTGGGAGACTCTGGGGATGAAACTGGGCAGAGAATCAGGGAGCTGTGTCCTCACAGCACATTCTAACCTCAGAGACCCAGATGTCTTGGCCCACGGTCACTGGAATGTTGAAGTCTGTCTTAAAACAGAATTATTAAGAGAAAAATAGAGCTCAAAACTCACTAGAAAAGGAGGTTTTATATCTAGAAATGTTACCAGAGGGTATTTTGGTTTTTTTTCTAATCTCCCTGTCAGTGCTCATTAAGTGGAGTGCGGAGTCACTGGACCATCATCTGAGGGTGTGCTTGATGGTGCTGCAGAGACCTTGGCAGCCAGCTGCAAGCCATGAGTCTTGTGGAGCCTTCCTAGGCAGGATGCAAATGGCATTTATATATGTCACACACACATCGATTTGTTCCAAATACCTTCTTTTTTCTGATCATATTTTGCCAGACTGAATTCCTTTTGGGTGAGCAGCAGTGACAATGTGCAATTAATGTTCTCCCGGTTAATGCTCTGTTAATGTGCTGTACCCAGAAAAATGTGGTCCCCGGGGTGGTATTCATGACTGCCTTGCAGGTAGGTTGGAGTAACTGTGTTCCCTATGTGAAAACTTTGCTCTCCTCCATCAGTGGAAGGAGCAGAGGCATCTGTTAGTACTGGATGACTGAGATGAAACTTCTTACAACATTATTCAAGCAACAGTGGAGGGAAAAAAGCCCCTGGATAGACTTTATCAAATCACTTTTAATACAGTATGTTATTTTTAGAGCTTAGCTGACATCAAAGCATGTGGGTTCAGGAGTGTTTGCTGGAGTGGGCTCCTCCCTGCCATTGCATTTCGTGCTGCAGTGGACCTGAAAGGACTCCAGTTGCCCATTGTGATGAAGCCGCTCTACCCTTGCAGGGCAGCTCGTGGCATCAGCGCATTATCCTCTAAGTTGAGTCATCCACTTGAAAGTATCTGTCCAAGTGTTTTTAGCTTCTCAGTTATCCACTCCTTGGAAATGGTTTGGCTGCAGCACTCTGCAATTTTCCTGACTTTCTGGCTTTGCTTTTTGTCATGGTCCTGACACAAGTCAAAGTTGGCCTTCTTCCCAAATGACACCTTTGATGTGTCAGAGCTGGAAGGGTGCTCCAGCTATCATGGGCTGCTGAGGAGAGCACAGCTCACTCTGGAGCAGGAGCTTCCTCACTGCCTGCCTGTCCCTTAGCCATGGATTCCCTAGTTATGAGAAGCTCGATGTTTCATCAGCCTGCCCTTATCTTTCTGTGGTGGAGCTATCAAGAAGCAACAGATAGCATTTTTTTGAATGAACCCAGTAAATTTGTCATAACGGATTCAAGTGTGGGAAAGTTGTGTTTATCTTAGCGGAGGGACAAATAGTACAGTTGTAACCACAAGCAGAGAGGAAAGGAAAACTGGAGCAGTGCAGTGCAGGAGAGGTCTCTGGAGAGCATTCCCTCCAGCTTACCCTTCCATCAGTCACTGTGGCTTAAAGGGATAAACATTTTATGCCTTCTTTCACCTACGCCACAGCCGCCTCATCTGTTGGTAAATTTGGGCCTGTGCTGTTCTATCCTTAACAAACCCCTAATAATCCTCCTCTGGAGGACCTGTTTTGATTTTTAAAGGAATTACATTTGGAGGGCAATAAGCTGTAACCAAAAGTTCACTGCTCAGACTTAGAAACTGCTGATCTCTGATGTGCCTGCCAAAATTGACTTTGGGCAAGGCACAGACATGCACATTTTAGTTGCCGAAAAAAATCAATGGCTGTTTCGGACTGAAACTTTCAGTAGATCTGTTTCCGTAATTGAAAACGTAAATATCCAAATTTAAGCTCACAAAAGTATTATGGTCATTAAAATCCATTCATGCTATATAAGTGCTATATATGTTATTTTAATGGGAAAGACTTGACAGAGTATTATATTTATTCTTTAAGTGACTGATAGTTGCATCCCTCCCAAGTGATCAATACTAGGTCCAATCTGACCCATGGCAGTAAGTGACTTTCTCTACTTACATAGGAGTATTATATTTGTTTCCCCCAGTGCAATGCTTTGCCCCACATTCAGTGTTTTAACCTCCTCTCCCACTGTCTGGCTCCTTGGCAGAAGGCTGTGAAGATTACCAGAGGAGCCTGAGTGAACTTGTCTATCCATTTGCTGACCATTTGAAATGCTGTATGCCTTCTAGTTATTTATCTGTTCATCTCACTGAGGCTCATACAAGAACAGTAAATTAACTGAGAGTGCACAGTGACATACTCTGAAACCTTCAATTTATGTGTGCATATTTAAGAACATCCATAAAAATGTATTAGGGTATTGCAGGAGCTGAGGGTGGGTTGCTGCATTTGGTCTATACAAAGGGAATCTAAGGTGCAGAGTGGTAGGGAATCAAACCTCTTAGTGCCCAGCCTTTTAGAGTATGAGTGATAATGATAGATTTTAATTAGCAGCAGCATCTTGGTTTGTGATAACATTAGCTTCTCCAATTTATTGTCTCAATGCAGTCTGTGGTAACAAAGTGGCTATGAAAAATGAGGAGCAAGGGTTAATTTCAGTCTGCCTTTAAGCTGATGGCAGAACTCCCAATGACTTCAGATGGTGAAGATCTCACCTCAGATTTCAGCTGGTGTAAGTTGACATACCTCCATATACTTCAATAAAATCAATGAAGCCCTGATGATTTACTGCACGTGAGAATCCAGCCCTAAAGCTATTAAGGGCTGTAATTTATAAAGCTACAATTATGGAACCGTAATTCCATGAAGGGCTTCTGGCAGTATCATGGACCAGAGTTAAGTGAATTGTGCAAATAAATGCAATGGTCTTGCAGTGCAGTGGAAATACCTCTCTCTCTCTAGATAAGGCTCTTAGCACAAAGATATTAAAATATATTTTATCCATTCACAACAATAATGGGAAAAGAAATATTAGTTGCAGACTTGGGACTTCCAGAGCACTGAATCAAAACACGCGTTTTTCAGCAGCCACTCAAAAACTGTGGATGGTTCCCTGCACTGCCATGATAATTCAAGACAAAATCTTCCCTTGAATCTGATTTTTATGTTATCATTATCAATCAGCTTTGATAGTAGGGATCAAATTTTAATGCTGGATGCATTCAGGTAGCACATGGGTGTTTGGACTTGTAAAACACAGAAATGTAAGGATGAGAGTAAATGGCCTCAAATTACACCAAAGGCAGTTTAGACTAGATATTAGCAAAAAAAAATTCACAGAAAGGGTTGTAAAGCAATGGAATAGGGAAGTGGTGGAGTCACCATCCCTGGAAGTGTTCAAAAAAGTGTGAATATGGCACTTAAGGATACAATTTAATTATGAACGTGGTGGTGGTATGAGGTTAATAGTTGGACTTGATGATCTTAAAGGCCTTTTCCAGCCTTAATGATTCAATGACTCTAAAGCAACGCCTGTGTCTGTATGAAAATGTGCCTGAATGGCAGGAATGGATGGAGCCCAGCAATGGGAAGGTGACAGTGTAGGTGTTTGGGAGCATAGATTGAGTAAGAAGAAATTGATAATCCACTATTCTACCTTTTTTCAGCCCTCTTTCTCCATTCTTTTTATGAATCTGTACCTGTATATTTGGTGTCCCAATTAGACAAATGCATATACAAATAGTCATCCTGGTCTTGCGTATGTGAACTAGATATATGAAGTTGTACGTGCACCAGTGGGTCTTCCTTCATTTAAAAATCTGGCTCTGCTGGTCTCTCTGCAGGGAAACCCAGGTGTAATTAATCTTCACTAAGAAGATGTACCTGAATCACAACCCTGAATCTCGAACAGTTTGGGGCTTGGAGGAAACACATGGGTTAAGATCCAGTTTGGATTATATGTGATAATTTAGGAATACAGCTCTCTCTTGACTAGGAAAAGCACTCTTTTTGTGAATTAGCCTCTTAAAATCAAGGCAGATAGAGGAACACATTAAAAAAAAAAAAGTCCTGCAAAAGTAAAACTTTGAGTAATACATTTCCCCTTTCTCATTTCTCATGCAACAGGATTTTTAAAACAACTCACTCAGCTGTTGGGCATGAGATACCAGTCCTAGCTCCAAGTATTTATAATGTCAAGCAATTGAAAAGTGACTTCAAATTCAAGTCTCCCTTGTGCCACAGTAAACTTTATTTTGTCTGTATTTGCTCAGTCAGAATTGTAAACAAAATAAATGACAGATTTCCTCTGTGGAAAAGTCCTGCAGAATTTAACCTTGGTGAAATCATGAGGATCTTCAAGGATGGGGAACTGGAAAAAAAAATCAGAACTACCCCCTGAAATTGAGCAGATTTCCTGTCTATTCTACAACATTTTATATGTAATTTCCTGTTAAAATTAAAATTATTAAAAAGCCCCAAAATAGGCATTAGTCTGGAATTTCCTATTAAGCTGTGAAGGACTTTTCTGTAGGGACTGTGGCAGGTTAACTGCAACATCTGAAAGCTTTGGCTCTGGCATGTAATGGACTAAGTGGCAGTGAGAGCATCCTCTCTGGAAGGTCTGTAGCACCATCCCTCAGTGCAACCCCTGATCCAGTTTCTGCAAATGGAACAACCTCATCCAGGCTCTGATTCAGCAACCTGTTCATCATGGCCTCAAATCAGTCTCTGGAAAATCTCACTTCTGAGTCTTGTTGAAGTTACTGAAAATTAGGCACGTGGTGGAAGTAAATTACTTGCTTAAGCAGTGCCTTGCTGTGCCAGGCTTAGGCCGGATTGTAAAATCAAAGTAAAGCTTTTTCCTGCCTTCAATGTGCTGCAAGGCAGGTGCTATGAGAGCAACTCTTCCCCACTAGGATACATAACATGTTATTCCACCCATTGGATTTCTTGCAGGGTGCAGAAGGAGTGAGTGTAGCTTAAGGCTGAAGACATATGCACAAGTGAGATAAGGATCGTATATGGGAATTTTCTGTAAGACTGCCCCAGTTTATACAGCTGAAGATCTAATGCTGGCTATCTAATTACACAGTTAATCTTCAAAATCTTTTTGGTAGACTGTGCAAAAGGAGCAAAAACTGAAAATTAGCTCTATTTTTAAAATACACCAGGCATACATTTTAAATATCTACACATAATTCTGGGGAAATGATTCATCGCAATGCAGGGAGACCTGGGGTAAAAAACATCTCAGAATAAACTGGAAAGATTATGGCATACATAGTTCCTTTTAGGAACAGGAACCCAAGTTTCATTGAAACCTCAGATAAGGAAGTGTTGTGGTTTAACCCTAGACTGCAACTAAGTGCCACACAGCCACTCAGTCACTCCCCCAACCCCTGGTGGGACTGGGAGGAGAATCAGAGAAAGGTAAAACCCATGGGTTGAGATAAAAACAGTATAATAATCAAAATAAAGTAAAAAAAAATTAAAATAATAACAGTAATGGAAAGAGAGATAACAAAAAGAGAGGAATAAAACCCAAGAAAGACAAGGGGTGCATAATACAATTGCTGACCACCCACGGAATGATGCCCAGCCCATCCCTGAGCAGCGATCAGCCCCTCCCAGCCAGCTCCCCCCAGTTTTACACTGAACATGATGTTCTGTGGTGTGGAATATCCCTTTGGCCAGTTCAGGTCAGCTGTCCTGGCTGTGCTCCCTCCTGGCTTCCTGTGCACCTGCTCACCGGCAGAACATGGGACACTGAGAAGTCCTTGACTCAGGGCAAGCACTGCTTTGCACCGACCAAAACACCAGTGTGTTGTCAGTTACTGTCATACTGACTCTGAAACACAGCACTGCACCAGCTACAAAGAAGAAAATGCACTCTACCCCAGATGAAACTGGGAGAGGAAACCTCTTCTTTGTATGAAAATCTTACCAGAACAGAGTAGGATCACGTGCTTTAGTACAGACTCGTCAGCGAATTTCTCTTACCTCTGTACACATTGCTGCATACAGAACCACACACTGTACAGTGCTGCTTACTGAAATGTGGTTGGTTTAATTGACTGCAATGTGTCATCTGATTTATTAAGCTTTGATGAGGCATATGGATACTTAATTGAAATATATTTAATTTTAATAAAGCTCTAAATAAGCCCAAGGAGTATACTCCAGATCCAAATTTTCCTAGTGTTTGGAATAGTCTGTTTTCTAGTACAAGACACAGTGTGTAATGTTAGAGGACCAGCTTTGCTTTGGCTTTCTGTTGAGGCTGTTCTCGGATCCTGTGAATGGCGAGTGTGAAGGCAGTGGTGCAGGCAGAGCAAGCGGGACATGGTTTAGGAGATGCATGACCGTCGGCACATCCCCTCTCTGACATCACTGGCGGGCGTCCGAGGCACCGCTGCATCCCAGCGGGGCTGCGCTGGAAACACCTGCGGTCCCCACCTCTGTCTCCTTCCTCGCGTGTAGGAAGCCGGGCTGGGGCGGGGAGGTGGGCGGTGCAGGGGATGCTCAACAGACTGGCGGGCGTGCAGCGAGAGCCCCACAGAGCCGCTGGCTGCAGCAGATGCGGCGGATGTGAACTTGCTGAATAGACTCATGCTCAGATTAGTAATGGCTTCAGGTCAAGCAGTGATTGCTTTTCCCAGAACAGCAGTCCTACAAAGTTCTCCCACACTGCTGGCATTTTGGAATAGCTCCTTCAGTCACAGAAATCCTCTATGAACTTGAATATACTAAAGATATCTAATCTCTATTTTGACTGATAAGTTAAATATTGCCAAGGGGGTTTCCAAAGCACTGGAACTTGTCTGCACTGTTATATTGTTAGAAAAGTCCCTATCACAGTTCAGGAATTAGCATGGGTCAGACACCTCTCCCAGTAGGAAACTTAGAAGAGGTTACACTGTTCTGAAGAGCAAAAAATCCTAGAAGTCCAGGTGAACTCTATCCCAGATGAAACTAGGAGAGGAAAGCTCTTCTTTGTATGAAAATCTTACCAGAATCAAGGCTATCCTAAACTGGCTGTCCACAGCAGCAGAGAAGACTCTCAATAGTGTTTAATTTGCTATCAGAGATGCAGCTGCTGTATCCTCTGGACCATATGTAGTGAGGAGCCCTGGCAGGGCACTGCTTGCAGGTAGGCCTAGGGAGCACCCCCACCACAGGGCTAACAGGGACTGGCAACATAATCCAGCCTCACAAGGGCTTTCCCATCACTCACACGTGATCTCCCATTCTGGAGCCTCTGGCTTGGTGTGGGACACCAAAAGAGGGCACATTTCAGTGTAAAGGCACAGAACACCCTCTCTGCAATGATTTCAATCAGTGTCACTAAATGAACCTGACAGAGGCCCAGGTGCAAGGGCAGAACGAGCACATTTTCAATGAGAGAGCTAATATGGGGCTCCACACTGTGCTGCAGGGCAGCAGCAAGGACATAAAGTCTGGCAGGCAAAGACACTGCAAAGGGGTGAGCAGCTCACCCTGGCACCTATGGAAAGAAGGGCTTTCTGCTGGTGCAAACCTTGTGGGATTGCTAAGGGTTATCCAGCCCCATTTGAGCAGGAACCAAAGGTCAAACAGTGTCACCTGAGCCTGTTTATAAGCTCAGGCAGCATCGCTTGTTTAGTTTTTGTTTCTGCTTTTGGAGGATTAGTGGGGATTTGTCATGGAGAGCAGCGCTAGTCTCTCATGAACTGTCTGGATATGCACCAGCCAACACAAGCCATCTCTCTTGAGCCTTTCAGGTCATTGCACAGCCCCAGCAGAGCATGACAGAGACTTTCCTCTTGCTGGGCAATCTTCTGTGATGGGATGAGTGCTCTTGAGTGGTTCTTGCACTTGCCCTCAGTGTGAGTGGGAGCTTGGAATAATGAGCCACCTCTGGGTGCTCTTTCCACACCACTCCCCATCTCCTCTCCCACTGTCCTCGTCCTCCCCCTGCAAGACTGCTCCGGTGCAGTAGCTGTCTGTGAGCAAACAAATGAGAGATTTTGTTTTTAATTAGGTTTAATACTAATTGCCTTCAATGAGACTATTTTCACATCACAGCTGACCAAAGCCAGAAGACATTAATTCTGTCTCCCTAATAAATTATTTCTCCTGTTCCTTGGGGTTGGAGATGAAGAGTGAATAGGCAGTGTACACAGCATCAGCCTAATTGTCTCCTAAAATATGCAGGCAACTCCCACAGCAGTCAACAGAAAGGCACGTGTGCATCTGAGGGGGCTTTGTGTTGTTACTGATTCTCTCACACCAAAGGAACCATTGTTGGTTCTCTGATCCCTCCCCAGCCCTGGCAGGAGAGTCCCTGTGTGTGCCAGCCAGGAGGATGAGCTGGAAGCAGCTGAAGAGGAGGGGGCATCTCTTTAAAGTCAGACAAAAGAAACCTCAGCCCTCCCCTTGCTCACCCTCAGCCCTAAAACAAAGGCTGGGCATAAATCTTCCATTTCCACCAACTGGCCAGGTTTTGGATAAAGATGCCAGCTAGACATCTCTCACACAATTAAAATATCAAAAGGCTTCTGTGGATAAACACTGGTTTGGCACCACAGCCTGACAAATCCTTCCCTAATCCCTGTGAAACTCCCAAACCAGGCAGATAAATGCCCAGGGAAAGTCAGCTGCTCTGAATTCATCCACTGCCATCACTGCATGTAGCCCTACTCCACTGGGAGCACCCAGTCATCCCCTCTATAGCTCCAACCCCCAGAAGCCCAAATTTGTCCTCAAAATCCTGTCTGAACAGAGCCACACAGCCCACTGAGCCCTCTGCCCCTGCAAGACATTACCTGGCCTTGCCTGGTATGGTTTCTAGTGACAGGGAAGACCTGATTCCGTGTTAAATAACAGACATCAGAAAAATAGGGCAGGGAAGAACTCCAAAGCACTGTCTGCTCTCTCTCTGTCGCTGCTGGTTACCATTAGATAGAGCTTTCTTGCTCCTGGCAGATCTGTGCCCAGTGCCACTGTGGCAATGCCCCTTTGAGCCAAGCTGAGCAAACACCTTCCCTTTTGGCAGCTCATGCAGCTGACGGGTTTCTCCCTGCTTCGTGATAAATGCATTTTTCATCTCTGAGTGCGTGTGATAATTAATAAAGGCTGAGGGCCAGATCCCCACCTGGTACGAGCTGGCAGAGCTCTGAGGAAGGTGGCAGAGCTCCGCTGCTTTAGATCAAGCGAGAGGCTGACTGTGCTGCTGAAATCCCTGCAAACCCTTTGAAGCCAGTGCTGTTCCAGGGTTTGCTGAGGCATCCATAGGAATTGATTGTTCCAGGGTCCCCAAGGAGGAAGAACATGTTAGGCATTTAACAGCACACCTTATGGGATGCTTTGCCTTGGAGCAGGAACTGGATTAAGGCAGGGAAATCAAGGAGAACACTTGTCCCAGTCTACCCATTTTCAATGGAAAAGTAAACCTCCTTATTAAGAGACAAAGGTTAAACACACACACACAAGCACACAGAAAAAGAAATATTAAAAGTACCTTTACATTTTCACAACGGTGGGGTTAGGTTTCTTATTCTCTTATTTCATAACACTGCAGAGGATCTTAAAGGGATGGATGGCTCTGCAAGGCAGAGGCTGTGACTCTGTTTTCTTTGGAAAGTATCTTGCTGGCTTTTGGTTCTTGCTACCAGAGAGAAATAACAAAAAGCTGAAGGGATAAGAGAAATATGCTCCTTAAAGAGTTTCTAATAAAACGATAACGTTGAGTGAGGCTGCCAGTATGTTCCATGTCCAGATGCACTGCAGCAGAAGGGAAGAATTTAACATGTTTTGAAAATGCCAATTGCCTGTTGCCGAAGATGCAGATGATCCCACTGCCAGGAGGGTAGGCGGCAGGGATTGAGATGTCAGAGGAGACGTCATTCTACCTAGGCAACATTGATTTCACTGAAGAAGACAATGCAAAGATGGCCCTGTTTCCTGCAAGGAAGAACCCTTTTTCCCCTCATGGTTTGCTTTGAATTCTCCATGGTGGCAAAGTTACTTTTACAGGAGCCCATTTTGTTCCCTGGAATATTTTTATAGTGACAGCAGCCAGGATATAGGATATAGGTACTTTTCCATCTACAAAAGGGACTTCTGGGGCCTCCCATGTCTGAGAACATTTCCTGGTTCTCTACTGTCATGTGGGAGGTTGGGACAGATACTAGAGTCACCATGTTGCAGTGGGAATGTAACCCAAAGTGGTGCCAAAGAATGAGTCAAACAACAAAAGAATCATGTGAGTCCAGGGATGGTGTCCTCAACATCCACTTGACTGTAAGCAGTGTGTCCATGTAGGAGTGGTGAAGCCCAACATTTCGTCAGCTCCTGGCTGTGCTGCTGCATCCCAGGGAAGTGTTATTGCCTTATTTTGTGGCTGGGATCATACCAAACTTGTATTTCTGGCCTTCTGACATCTCTCCAGATGATCTTGCTGTTTTTTTCAGACTTTTTCTTCCCTTTTGGGGTCTCCCTGCCACTTTTGGTAGAGACTGGGTACAAGTTTGGATTCCTAGTCTGGTCGGTCCAGACTCCAGAGGCCTTTTTCTAACCCTTGCCTCAGTTCAGAGGTTTTAAACATATATCTAAATCCTCCCCTATTGGGTCGAGCATTAACCACATGCTTAACCTGAAACATGTGATTAGAAACCATATTTCAGTGGGAGTTAAGCATATGCTTCAATTCTGCTCTGTTCTAAGTGGATACTTTCTTGAACTGGAGCCTACATTTTTTTTGTATGATCCATCTTTGCTTCTCCACATACCTTTATAGCAAATTATTCTGCAATACACATATGGCTCTGTAAGTGTATTGCTCTGTGGCTTTTACAGAAAAAGCCCAATTGATACATCACATACTTAACCTCTTGAACAAAGGAGTTAACTTTACAGGATCAATTTACAATCGGGGCCAAAGCTTTTGGATGGAAACTAGCTGTCATGTGGTGTGCAGTCGAAAGAGCAAACAGCTTATTCATTATCATAGCACTGGATTCAGAAACAAAACACAGACGGCAGAAAGAGCCTGCTAGATTTCCAAACATATCGCCTATCCCCTCACCGAAGCATGTTTATTTAAACCCGCTCTCTGAGCATGCAGTCAGTTGTTAGACTTAACTTCCAATTTCCTCATATTAAGAGTTTTGACTCGGGCCCTGCTGCTCACGCTGTGCTCTCCATCACGTACATGCAGCTCCTACCAAAGTGAGCAGGAATGGCACTTCTGTGTCAGCAGTACAGCTCTGACAGCAGAGCTCAGGTGGAAATCAAGCACTGGGCTCATTTGTCAGTATGGCATATTTGTGAAAGAGCACATGCCACTCATCATTTGAACATGGCTCTTTGAACGACAGTGTCTCATACTCTTCACTTTATCTGCTCAGTTGTCTGCTTTTTCTGTTCCTCCTTTGTTAATCACTCTCATGTCCAGGCACCCAGATGTACTCATTTCACTCTCAATATAATGGATGCACAGGTCATTAAGATGATGGTTTAAGTCTGTTGGTGCTTGGCCATGGAAACTTAACCCCTGTCTGCAAACGCTTGGTTGTAGAAATGGTCTCATCAATCTGTTACTGCTGTCTGCAAGTCCTTGCTCTGTAAAGCTCCTGTGGGCTGATCCTCCAGGATCTGATCCAAAATTACTGAAGTGAGTGGGAGTTCTTCTACCAATTTATTGGACTTGGCACCAGGATTTCAAGGGCGGAAAAAAAAAAGATTGTAAGAATGAATTCGACTGCTTTAGGCGAACACTATTTATAAGTAACATGACATCATCAGTTGCCTCCAAATTTAATTCATCAGGACACCTACAATTTTTGCATGTCCACCTACAGTAGTATCAATCGGAAATTCAAACCCAGAAATAAAGTGGCTTCAGTAGGTTATTTTTCAGTTTTTTGAAGTTGGATTTGGGGAGATTTCTATCCATGTCCTTTGCCGTGTACCCAGTTTTGTGTTACTGATTGGTACTGCTCTGTGGGGTTTGTTGGCTTACACTCAGGTATTGAGCCCCACATTTAGGGCTGCTCTGGGAGTCATCGGGAGTCATGGCTACAGTCAGGCTGCAACAAGGAGGGAGCCACAGCCAGGTGAAACAAACGCATGAAAAGCAGGGAGGGAGCTACAAAAGTAGGGAAAACATGTTTTGTATCAAAATCAGCCATCTGGGCCCACTGCCTGTCCAGTGGAAATGGGCTGTAAGTGGGACAGTATGTGGTCTCCAGGCTCCCTTACTAATTACAGGGGAATTCAAGTCCCTTTGGGAATTCCCAGTTTAGACTCACAGGCTCAGCACAACCCACAGCACTGAGAAAAGCCAGTCTTGGACTCCCTAGACCAAAGGGCTTGACTCCTGAGTCAGACCCTTTGGCTACACATAGGCTAGTGAGCTAAACAGGGACAGGGAACAGGCTGGAGACCCCCTCTGTTAACTATTGATCCCTCAAGGCTTTTGGCCTGTCCCTACCACTATTGGCACAGATGCTGTGGCACAGCTTTGAGGACAGTAGGGTCCAGCAAGTAGTGAGGATGAAGCTGTTCTGGTTTGGGGGTGCAGAGTTCAATGGGTGCAAGTTGTCCTTAAACTGCTCTGAAGAAGATACAAAGTGTCTTGGTTTGTTTTATTTACCAATACAGGTTTCTCCTTTGACCCAAGCATGATTTTTTACATCTAGACTACATGACAACACTGTTTCTAACTGACACAATAGGGTCTGGCTTGTCCATCCATGCACGTTAGCAGGAACATCCCTTAGCAAGGAGACACCTGGAGCGATGGGCTGCTGTTCCCTTTGACCATGCCACTCTCCTACTTGCTGTAGTCATCATCTGCCTGCAGAGTCAAAGCCCTGGCATTGTTCCTGCTCATGATAAAGTCCATCAGTCAGGCAGACAGTTTGCATGGTAACACAGACCTTGATAGTGAACAGGCTTTCTGTTCTGACATTGGAGCTGTAAGGCAAGAGGAACAAATTAGCTGGTTGGGTTCTGCTTACAGTAATGGAGCTTGGGATCATCACTAACAGATGGAAACCAACTTGAGATGCATCTATACATTTCTCTTGAATGCCAGATGAATATTTATTCATAAGTGTAGCTTGTTCTGTTTGGGGATTTTCCTCCCACAGAACATGAACATGCATCTTTGCAGTAATTTTGGCACTAAGCCTACATACATCTTGCCCTGGGACATAAATGTGCACACACAGGTCAGTTCACAGCATGCATGAGAGCATCCTTGCTGAACACTGTGGCCAGGAAGCCTCTTTTCTAACAAGCAGTTGTAGCTAAAGGAATTAGCTATTCTTTCAGGAAGTAGACATCTAACCCCTGAAACACCTTTGAAAACCCCAGCCGTGGTACTCAACGGCCCCACTTCGAGCACCACTTGTAGCAGCCTGAGTGATGGTGAAGGGTCAGGTCTCTCAGGACTGGGAAATGCTACAGACATCATCAAAAGCAAAATAATAGCATTTGCTGTGCTAAAAGGCATATGGACATGTGATGCAGAGAGACACCGGGCTCTTTGCAGTAAGGGCAGCTTTACCTTGCAGCCTTTGAAAGGTTGCAGAAAGTAATGGGGGAGGGAAGAAGGAAAACACCTCAGAAAACAAGACTTTCATGGCCAAGAATGGATGGAGAAGTGGTTTGGGTCTTGCCCAGGTGGAGTTTTGCTGTGGCAGGCTCATGCAGTTAATATTTGTGCTCAGGGGTGTGAACTGTGTGTGGTGCACAAGCGGGGGCTGCTCCATGTGCTCAGCAGCTGTGTGGGATGCTGATCCCCAGCTTTAACAGCGCAATTGCCCCAGTCACCTTCCTCTGGTCTTGTGACTCAGTACTTCTGAGAGCTGGCAGCTCAGGTACTGCCCCGTCCCCTTGTCCTTATCCTCTGCCCTACCCTGCTGGAGGCACCTCTATCTGCCAAGATCTGCTGCGTGTCAGTGCAGAGAAAGAAAAAGAGCCTAAGCGAGCTGTTGTGGTTTCTGATTTGCTTGCCTATATATTCAGAAAGTATCAATATGTTCTGACCAGATCAACAGAGCTTTAATGATTGGGAAGGAAAAGAAACAAACTCCAGTCGTTAAGTACTAATCACACAGTTACTATATTACAGAGTCAGGCCTGGTAATGGAATATCCATCTCACTGACTGCAAAGAGATCACTGAATCAATTTTTTGCATTAACATTTTATCCCTTCCCATAGTAGACATTTGTTCAGCTTGTTTATACTTACGCCACATGGCCACAAGCTGTGTATTATTATTAATAAATGAGGGGAGACATTTATCTTTGGAAACTTCGGTCAAGCCAAAAAGTTGATCACTTGTTTTTGTAGAAGAAAAACACATGTGAGATTTACTCAGATAAATCACACCAACAACAATGGGGTTGCCTTTGTTAATTGCCCACATAATAAATTCTGATAACAGCAGCTAGAGTTTTACAGTGTGCAGTGGGTTTTTAGCATTCCACAACTGATGATGCCAGCAATGCAAGGAAGTACAGTGTCATGACATCTCTCTAAACAGAAGCAGGTCTGAGACCTGGGTTCAGCCTCTTGGACACCAGGTTCTAAGTGCACCTTCTACTAATCTCCTCTGAGATCGGGCAGCGGGGTCATGGTTGTACTGCAACCTCCCTGCATCTCAGTGCCTCCTGAGCACCTTCAAAAACAAAGGGCGAGATTTTTAGCAGTTCCCACCTCCTTCTACCAAACCACAGGCGTGTTTAAACCCACCATTAAGGCAGCCAAGAAAGGCCACTTCCACGGCTGACAAAGAGCATCCTGCTGTGATTGCTGAAGCATGCTAACCTTTGCCATGAGTTTTGTTTTGTTTTAGGTTTTTTTGCCTTGTTTTGCTAATTTTGGTCGATCCAGAGCAGCCAGTGCACTTGGAAGGTGATGGTGTGCACACCCAGGTGTGTGGCATGCATGTGCCATGCCCTGTGGCAGCCTCCTTGCCTAGGTGAGTAGAAAGATTTCAGCAATTTCATGTGTAAACTGCTGATACACAGGCTGTGCTCCTGCTGCCCCCCCTTCCCTTTTAGCTGTATTCACAGCAGCAACTCCCAGGACCTTTTTCCCCTTCTTATCAGGCTTGGTTTCCTTGTTGACTTCTCTGGTCCCATCCCATGCAAAATGTGGCTGCCCTTGCACGGAGCAAAAATAGTTGAGTACATGTCAAAGTCTGAAGCTTACATAGAAAATGGGTTACGCATTTTTCCCTCTCTAAGCTGCTTAAACCTTACGAGAACAAAACATTCCGGTAATTTTTTTGGCATAAAACCCTCTAATTGAGAGAGGGCAGAACAAGTCGTTTGAGCACACAGCCCCGTGTTATCTCCAGGTTGGGTATTTTGCTGGAGAATGCTGGAACTGAGCCCTTCGGAGCCAGGTTGTGTTCAAAGGCACACATTTCTCCTCTTTGTACAGCTAAGAGCAGCTAATTTAAAATTCAATTTCCTGAAAGTTGCCATTCTCTCAAACACAATCAGGTGCCCACTCTACGATGAATCTATTTATACCTTCAGCCTGAGTTAAATGAAGCTACTGTTCTAAAATCTATAAGGGTAAGTGGATCCAATACTCACGTGGACATGATCCTTTTCTGCTGGGAAGCTCTTACACACAGAAACATTAACAGGATTTACAAAATCCATCTGTTTGCAACACCAGCATCTCAGAGTGCAGTCAGTGCATTCAGACTGTAAGTCACAGCAGGTGCACAAACTGTGGCTGACTCACGCAGCATACAGATAGCCCAGTGCTGCTCCCCGTTTCCTCTCTCTGACAAAGAGCACATTTTTACTCACTGAGTCATTGAGAAAAGCTGATTCCAATTTGCCGAGTCAGAAAATTCAAAACTCAAATTATTGGAATCGGTGGATGCAATAGGGAAATTTGGAAAGTTGAAGTATAGCTACAAGATGCAAAACATTTCCGCTGGTGTTTCCAGAGGCCTTTATGGTTGAGGATCTCTAAGCTAAGCTGCTTATAGATATTAATAAATTAAAGCCACAGCATTCCTGAGTGCTGGGTAATTTTATTATCCCCTCTGCTAAGAGGAAAACTGAAACACAGAAAGAAAGTGGCCGGGCTGTGGTTTGTCTGCTCAGCTGCTGGAGGAGGAGACTTTGGGATTTCAGCACAAACCAGATGGGAGTGGCATAAGAAAAAAAACCAGTTGCCTCTTTTGGGGAGTGGGACTGTGTCTAGTGAGTAGTTCTCCTCATGGACATAAATGCAACATATTCTGCTTTCTAATGCTACCAGAGGTCTTCTCTCTCCGCCCTACCAGGATTCCCAAAGGTTCACTGTGAGAGAGCAGCTTGGGCAAGTTTGTTTAATATGGACTCCTCAGAGAGGGAATAAGGAGGGAGGACCTCACATAAGGGACAGCTGGCATTTATTTGAACTTAATTCTGGTATGGGATAAATAGGACCCTTCCCATGTATTGAGCACTCCAGAACTGACTAGGGAATTTATCTTTGCAAACATAAGTGTGAAAAGTTTGTGGTTGCCAAGGCGGTTTCATTTGGCTGTTTTTCTGAAATGTCTTTTCTTTCCACTGTTTTTTTGGTTTTTTTTTTCGTCCGGGTTGTTTTCATGTCAGGTTTTGAATGCCAGCCCTGGTGAAGGGAAGGAAACCCCCTTGCTTCAAGACATAAAATAACGCAAAAGCATAATATGTCAGAGGAATAAGGAAATAATGAAAACAGAACAAATCTGATCAGTTGGGCAGCATGTTTCAATTCCTCCAGTTCTTTGGTGCCTTTGATTTAAATGCTTTTAAATGTAAATCTGATGATTGGCATCCTTCAGGGAATCACCACACTTGGACCTGGGTGACAGTGGTCACCTGGACCAGCTATATTGCAGCATATGCAAGAATGTGGGAATGGAAATCGTCTCCTCCTTTATAACATCTGCCCCTGAGCCTGACAGGTGGCCTCCCTGCATCCCCAATAGGGAGATATCAGCCCTCCAAGCTCCCCTAGATCTGCTGCCTGTTTTAGGGTGGGTGAATTATTGCCTCCAAGTACTAGTTCCTCTCATTTCATTGCTAGAAGATACTCAGTGTTGGCCTGAGATGCACTTCTCTGTATTTTATTTACCTTTGTCTGTTCAGATGAATCCCACCCTTCCTTTCCAGATAAATGCCTGGCTAAGCCAGGGGCAACATTTTGATGTACTGCCAGAAAGAGTACTGGGGAGATGTGGCTCTTCGTGACTGCTGCTCACGTGAGGGCTGCAGGCAGGCAGCTGGGGCTTGGCAAAGGTCTTCAGCTGAGTTTGACTTAGTGACTAGCAGGATACAAGCTGCAGGGACACAAAGCTCGGAAACTCATTTACCCACTCTCTCAAATGCTTTTGCAGGTCACTAAGATGTTGGCTGCGTGAATGTGGCCTGGCAGATATCGCACTAACAGCAGTTTTCCTGGAAGCTGTCCTGGATTTGCTGTCCTCTTGCAAACACTAACTCACACCAAACCAAGCTGCTGTCTATTTCCAAGGCTTCTTCATCATAACCTCATGTGATGTTATTGTAGATTTGTAGAGCTGTCTGTACCAGGTTTTTTTTTTTATGGCTTCAGTGCTTGCGTGTTTTTCTCATATGTTTCTGTGTTTCTGTTGTTTTCTTCTTGCTGTACTTCCTTTTTTTTTTTTTTTTTTCCTTCTCCTTATTCTGGGAAAGAGATCTGTGAAGAAGGTGAGTCATGTGCCATGCATGCGGGGAAGGGTCTTGCTTCTGTTTTCCTGTCAGGAGGGTTGAGTCAAGAAGAAGCTTTTGTCTGGAAATGTTTTGTCAGCAGCAGAGCTGTGTCACTGAGTTGTGAATGGAGAGGCTGTCGAAACAAGAGCAAATCCTTCAATTGCCACCTGAAATGGACTGGAAACAGCAGACCACTGGGGTAATAGCTGTGACACAATATGAAGGGTATTTGGCTTGACTGGCAGCCAGTTTGCTTCTCCATCTTTTAATTGTCACAGCCCAACACTTGGGGTCCTCTAGCTCACATTCCCTTGAGAATGTGAGCTCATGCTGTGGGCACATTTAACATCCATACCACAAAGTGACACAACACTTCTTCATGGTCTGGTCTGATGGCTGGGATGCTGTAGCTTGTTGTCACTTACAGCTGAGAAAAGCAGAAGAAGGTGTTTGTGTGAAACCAATGTGTTTTCTTTCTGGCCATGCCAGGGTGTACGTTCTGATGGAAACACCACCAGGATTTCTTCCGCTCTTAGCATGACACACCCTCCCATTTGAGGTGCTGGGGGGTGATTTCTGGGTGGGCTGAAGATGGCAGAGATGGATTCTTAGTTCTCCCTGTGGCCTTGCAGGACAGGCCCAGTTCTCAGATGGTCTCATGATGGTCTGCTAGCCATCAGGGGAGAGGCAGATGCCTTTGATGGGGGAAGTAGCCCTGTCTGGTCTGTGCCCTGTCTGACATTTCTGGATTCATGTAGAAGAAGCTGTGTTTCATCTTACTGTGGGCTCTGTGATGATTTACATGCTGCACTTTTTGGCTTAAATAGGTGAAACATGAAACCCAAACAAAGAACTAGTGAAAGCCTCCTTCATTTTTCTATTGGTCTCTCTCTACTAGATGCAAATTAGTTCTTTCGGGAGGACACTTCACCTCAGTTCTCAACTGCTGATTTCCCAGGGACGAGGAGGGGAGAGATGCAAATTAAAGGTCTGTAGACCTTTTCCCCACCCTCTAGCACTGTCTGCCATTGTACCCACATGAAAATGGCTCTGCCTTTGTGTCCTCTCCTCACATCAGAGACTGGAAGTGCCACAGACTCCTATTATGCCTTGCCCATGTCTCAGAGAAACTTGACCTAGTTTCTCCATCAAATCACCTGCGTTACTGACTTAACCTAAGCAGCACATCACAGACTCAGCACAGTCTAAAACATTAGGGGTTTTTCTTTTTTCCTCCCCAAAATTATTATTATTTTTTTTAATATGGCTGCCAAACAGAGTCTTATTCCAATTTGATTTATTCTGAGCTGACCTAAATATTTTGCTTTCGTCTTCTGTTGGGTGCAGTATTTTTTTTTACCGCAGGCTCATGGCAACATTGAAGAGATCCGGGGGAGACAGATTTCTGGATGTGTGAATGCAATGGGAAGCAATTGGGTGATGTGGAATATGCCCATGATAATAATAACTACTCTAAGGTGTATGTGAAGTTGGACCACACAGTAAGGATTAATGGAATTGACATTTATGTTAGATCTTGTGAATAAGATGCCCAGTGTAATATAAGGATTGATTTCAGTGAGATTAGAGGAGGAGAAAATATCTCTTCTGAATGCAGGGCACTGTCGAATGAAACAGGTTGTGATACTTGATCTTTTTTTCTTTTCAGCTGCTTGGCTTAGGAACTTGGTTTCTTTAAAAATGTCATGCTTTGATACTGAAGTTCAGGTCCACAATTTGGTATTTTCTGATGATGTCCCAGGCCTGGGAACTGCAGAGAAATTAAGACAGCAGGGCCTATCTTATTAGAGTACTTCGCCCCCCTATTGTCCTGGACTTTATTTCAAGCAAAGAAATTAAGTAGCTGCCTGCAAAGAGGAGAGCAGAAAAGACAGCCTGACCTCTACTTGCAGGGAGGATAGGGACTCATATTTGTATTTCAATAGGACTTCAGAAAGCCCAGGGCTGATTTGGTTACCCTCTCAGTCGCACTGGCCTGAGAGGGATATGATATAGCCCTAAGATTTTCCCTGTGGTTTTATCCCATCTGAAGCACATCTATGATGCTGCCTAGTCACACTGGGTTTGGTAGCAGAAGTTTAGCTGAAACAATGCTGCTCTCCCTGTTATAAATGTTCTTGCTGGAAAAAACCTGGTCTTTTAAGGGTAAAGGTTGTTTTCCCCAAGGGATTGTTTTTGTTTTATCAGCATAATGTCACTTTGCCGGTAGAGATGCCAGTCTAAGAGGACCTGACCAGCAAAGCAGGCCTGGGGTAGAGGTAACCCAAGCTCTGCTTCTCTTACAGCAAGATGCACTATAGTAGCCTGCTGAGGACACTGACAGATGTTGAATGTGACTGCAAATGACACAGCGTATTGCTCAACCTTGGAGAATTTTTCCTCATGTTCAGCGTGGTTTATTTTGGAGTTCACTGCTGCCAGGAAGAGCTGCAGTGGGGCTGCAAGGTTTCTAAGGGAGATGTGAGGCATCTTCCAGCAGCATTTTGCTTTTCTGGTGCAACACTTTATGTCAGACATGGATTCTGAGGGCTTTGTTTCTGTGGCCTGATTACAGAACAGCATCAACAGTTATTTTATTTGGTGGAAGGTATTTTTACAGATGAAAATTATGGCTGAGGCAAAGAGTGATGGATTGTTTTTTCCTCTGTGTGTGTGACAAGTCTGCTGAAGGCTAGCTGGCCACTCTTCACAGCACAACAGAGAGAACTTCCCTCTCACTCACAAAGTCATCCTATTGTCTAAGTTCTTATGTTGTCCCAAGCTCAAATACTTTCTTTTGTCTTTTAAGGCAGGAAGACTTGCCAATTTCCCACATGGATGTGCTCATATGAGCACAGAGAAAGCACTATTTAATAGTCACATGCATTATATTTAACAGCTGTACAACTTTAGCAAAACAGAAGTCAGACCAAAATGTAGCTCATTGTTTTTAATCAAAGGAATACCAGTCTTGCCAGATGTGGTGCATGTTTTTCCAAAAGAACTAAAACACTGTCCACAGCTGAATATGATATGGTCTTGTGCAATAACATTTCTTGTTTTTGCATGCCCATGAATGGCAAGGCACAGACTGGTGTTAAACAGAAAGGGCTTTCCTCATGAGACAGAATGAAGTGGAAGGAAATGGAGCCAAGGCTATTTGCTATTCTATTAACTCTACTACAGCAGTATCCAGCCCATGGATCAAGAGGTGTTTCTCCCAGCAAAGACAAACAAGGCTGGTGGTCTGTCTCTCTTATAATGACTATTGTCATATCATACTGACAGATGATACAGAGACAAGCTGAATGTGGAAGGTCCAGTTGTGGTTCTAGAGAGGATTGCTATCCTGGTCTCCTTGCAAAGATAAGAACACCTCAAACTAAGCAAGACACAGAGCACAGTGCAAACAAGGCAGGTACACAAGCTCAGGAAGGTGTGTGAAACTAAGCTGATCAGAACTTTCCTAAAACCAGAGAAGAGCCAGGAAACACCACTGAGGTGTCTCCAACAGGTAGTGTAATACTGTAGTGTCACTGACTGTCCCTTGATCTTAAAGTACCACAGTGTTTCTAAAGCTTTTTCTGCTCAAGCTGTAGGAAACTCCGAAGGTTGCCTTGACTGAGTATGACATCTGTGAGTCATCCTGGAGCACAGGTTGCATCTTCTGTGCAATTTCGTGAAATTTCTCTCCCAGCACCAAGGGTGGATGTGCGACTCCTTCTGTGTGACTCTTCCTGCTCCTGTTTGACATCTCATCCATTGGCAACATCTGACATCTGGAATTTGCTGGGGGAGCAAAAAAAAAAAATCTTGTAACACATCACCTCTGAAAATGTAGCTGCAGTCATTCTCTTTGCCGTTTGATGTTGGGATGTTGCTAAATGGAGTGGAAAGGAAGGATGTTAGGGTCAAGCAGGCTATTCCTCCCTCCCCCAAGTAGTACGACCCCCATGTTGAGCTGCTTTAAAGCAGTTCTGTACATCACAAAGCAGATGGGTCCTGGAAGAGGGAGTATGTTTAGGGGAAGTGTAGGTACTACTGTGCTATAAATAAACTTCCCTTTTTAACAACTTGTTTCAATGCTAGCTTTGGATAAATATAATCTTTTAATCACTCACTGCTATGGCAGCAGCAGCACTCACCACAGCCACTCCAGCTCTTTATCATAAAACCCCCAAATGCTTCCTCTCCTTGCTGGTACAGTGCTTTTGATTAAATAACTTCACAGCTTGAGAATGGATACACTTAGTTCACATGTAGCTGGGTTTATTATGTCAATATGCTAATCTAGTTATTATAGTCTTTTTTAAAGCTAGTTAACATGAGGGCAGCACAAGCAGGCCTGGCCACAGCAGTTCTAAAGGCAGAGGAAAGGACATCCTAGTTCAGGCTGCAGCTAATTACTTGCAGGTGGTCTCACTGCAGCCAGCATGGTCCTAAATCCTCTGGCTCTCCCTGCCTTCTCCACAGCTCAGTTTCTAGGATCAACCTTTGTATTCTGCATATGTCTGTGAAAGCCATTCAGTGGATTAAAAAAAAAAAAAAGAAATGTTTCATTTAGTGAAGAGAAGATCTTTAAAAATGGGAGTTTTGAAGGGAGGTTTCCCTCCTCTGGGCAAAAGCAACAGTTCAATGTTTGGTTCAGGTGAGGCACAGCAGGTCCTCAGACTGGGAGTTCAGACTCTGCCAGAACCAAGTGATTCCTCATCCAGGGTTTAAATGCTGTTGTGTTATCAGAGATAACACCACCAGGGAAATGCTGTTGCCACACCAGTACACTGTCAGTGCAGGAGTGACCTGGGACTTTCTCAAAAACAGAACAAGGTTGGCTTATAAAAGACTTGACTGTTTTCTCTGATGCTGAAGTCCATGGAGTTTTCCATTTTCATATTGTTGCCTGTGACTTTATCATTGTGTGGCAGTCCAAACATCAGGTTTGCTGTACTAGGACTCCATTGAGATGTACTTGAATTCCAGGATGGATGACTCTGCTCTTCACTATCTCCAGTTTTATTCTGCAAGCTGAGAAGTCAGTATAAGAAGATTTTAATTTGTCTTCAGGGCCTAGAGGAAGATTTTGAAATGAGTTGCATACATGGCTTTCTCCATGGTAACTTATCCATTGTCCAGCTAGGAGCAGCATTTAGCCTTAGGTTGTGTATGTTCTCATTTTATGGTAATAAAAGAGGCAGCAATGTGAAAAGCTCTTAAGAGCTCTTCAGAGCAAATGTTTCATAATTGTAGGCCATGACAAAATAAAAGTCACTAAAAAATTCAGAATGCACAAACCATAGCCCAGAATACAGCAGCTGCCAAACACTGGGAATAAACATCTCCTGCACTGGCAGCAGGCTGCTGGGACTGAATGATAACATAAACCTATTTAGTTAACTGCAGACACTACTCAGTAAAGTTTTTCCTAGTGGTTTTTTTTCCCACTATCTTCACTGTCACAATTCTTAATTATCTGATTATTTACCTACATTCTTCTTACAAATGTACTACTCTTCAAGGCACAGTACATTTCTGATGTTGGTTTCAGAGTCTATGATTATTGTTCTTCAATTTGTGGGCCCAAGGGAATCTCATGAGGTTTAATAGGACCAGGTGCAAGGTGCTGTACTCCTGGTATCAATACAGGCTGGTGGATGACCAGATTGAGAACAGCCCTGCTGAGAAGGACTTGCAGGTGCTGGTGGATGAGAGGCTGGGCATGAGCCAGCAATGCACACTTGCAGCCCAGAAAGCCAAACATGTCCTGGGCTGCATCAAAAGCAGTGTGGGCAGCAGGTCAAGGGAGGGGATTCTGCCCCTCTGCTCTGCTCTGGTGAGATCCCTCCTGGAGTGCTGCATTCAGCTCTGGGTTCACCAACACAGGAAGGCATTGATCTGGTGGAGCGAGTCAAGAGAAGACCATGAAGATGGTCAGAGGAAAGGCTGAGAGACCCAGGATTCTTTGTCCTGGAAAAGAGAAGGTTTGGACTGACCTAATTGTGGCCTTCCAATACCTGAAGGGAGATTACAAGAAAGATGGAGAGAAACTTTTTATAGGGACATGTAATAGGAGGATAAGGGGTAATGGCTTCAAACTGAAAGGGAACGGGTTTACATTAGATGTTAGGAAGAAATTCTTTACAAAATCGGTGTTGATGCACTGGCACAGATTTCCCAGAGAGGCAGTGGATGCCCCATTCCTAGAAGTGGTCAAGGCCAGGTTGGATAAGCCTCTCTGCAACCTGGTTGAGTGGAAGGTGTCCCTACCTATGGTAGAGGGGTTGAAACGAGATAATCTTTAAGGTCCCTTCCAACCCAAAGCATTCTATGATTCTATACATTTTTCACTCAGAAGACCATTCATCTTTGGTTCAGTCCTGGTGTGGATCTGTGCACTTCAAGAACATGTTATATCCTCTTCAGGTATAATTCTTGACAAACATTTAATCTATAGAAACTCTGTAGGAAAAATGGATCCATCATGCTTATATGCTGGACATGCAAAGTGGAAAAGTATGGTAAGAATATCACTGTTTTTTAAATAAAACACATACATGTCTCTGTAAGAAGCCACACTAATGTCAATACTTCAGACATCTTTATAGCAAGTACAAAAATGCATAATTTCTTCTAAAGAGTATAAGAAAACAAAACCTGAAAAAATTTCCAAGGAAAATGTACATAAAATGAAATGCAGCTCTGCAAAGAACCACAAACCAAGCTCCAGTGCTTGAAGAAATGTATTGCTTGATTATTGATATTGTAATGGTATCGTTACAGATGTGCAGCTAAGCTTTACTTTTATTGCAGTCCTAAGGTAGTTATTTTTAATTATCTAGATTATTTTTAATTATCTAGATTATTAGTTCATTATTTATAAATGAGTTAAGTATTTCTAGGTTCTGATTTTGCACCAGCTACTCATGGAGATTTCTTGCTATTACAAATCTATATGGACTTTTTATAGCAAAAAAAAAAAAAAAAAGATGCTGTTAGAACTCATGCAAGAGATCTTGGAACCCTCACTGTCAGCTTTCTGAAATTGTTGACTTAAGTGGAAAAAAAGAACATCAGTAAAATGCTGGAGCTCATCAGGAAGGATGTTGCAGTCATGACAAAGGGTTGTTTTCCTGCTATATTTTCGGTGCTCCCATGCTCTGAGTCCGGTGTGTGATCTGAGTTTCTGCATCTCAAGGGCATGAGAGTTAAGGGACATGGTGAGAAAAGCAACCAAAATAACTTAGGGATTGGAGAAGCTGCTTATGAAAGGCTGGGTCTCTTCTGGCTGAAAAGAAAACCAAAGGGGGGATATGTTTGGGATTGGCAGCCTCAAGGAGGTGCTGGGCAATGTGACTGCAGACCAGTTACTGACCCCATCCCACAGTGCTGGAAGTACAACCACATAAAAGAAAGAATTGCTTTCACAGGGTGTACTGATTTCCTGGCATTGCTGCTCCAGGATACTGTGAAACAGGCCATGAGAAGCCTCCAGAGGGAACTTGAACATCCCTGTTCCAACGAGTGTTGATGCTGGGGGAGTGTGTGGGAAATAAACCACAAATAGTGTCTGGGCTTGTGTGTTCTCTCTACACAGCATCTCTGGCTGTCACTGGTGGAATAGGTGGATGATGGATCTAACACATCAGAGCATTTCTAATGAGCTTATGTTCTTATGCAGAAACAGCTGATTCATTTTGACTTCTGAAGAAAACCAGAGAGGTTTTCAGCTAAATGGAGACAATTTCAGGGAGAATTTCAGGGTGATATCGATGATTTCAAATAAAGCTTAGTACTGAAAAAATACGGCATATTAAAAAGTATTATTACCTCCTAATAGACATTCTACATAGCATACATTTTGGGTTTTTTATTATAGAACTATAGAGTAACTTGGATCGGCAGAGACCTCTGAAGGTCTTTCAAAGCAGGGTCAGCTTCAAAATTAGATCAGGTTGCCTGTTGTCCCTTTGCAATACACCCCTGAGAAGGCTGGCTCCACCTTCTCTGTAATGTTCCTTTTAGGAATATAATAATTCAGTGAACAGTGTAAAAGTGATGTGAAACTTTTTCCATGTGTATTACAGCAATGAGCTGTAATCTTGTATTAATACAAGTGTCCTGTGGATAGATATGTGAGTGTTGCCTTCCCATCTCTCTTCCCCACAGGACTGTCTCAGCACAAGTGTTGAGTGAATAACTCATTTCCTTGGAAAATGCATACACCATTTTATAGGCAATTCCTACAGTAACATAAAGAGGAATGTCAGTTCTCAGAACTGCTTCCTCTTTTCTCCCAGACTTCTGCTAAGAAGGTGGTGAGAAAACAAATCCTCATTCTGATTTGCTCTGTACTTTCCTCCTCTTTGTCCTGGAAACAGTGATGAATGTGCACTGGCTGGTTCATAGCATAGGAGGGAGGGAATACTGCCAAGGCTATTCTTTTAAATAATGCCCTGACAAGGGAGGAGTGGAGCTGCAGCTTCCCAGGGTCTGGGCAGGATATGAGTGCAAAAAGGAGTTGGAGGTAGTTGGAGTAAAGGGAACATGCCAGCTAAACACAGATCGTATCTCTTGAGTGTAGGGCAGGAGGGGCAGGCACCAATCTCTTCTCTGTGGTGACCAGTGACAGGGCCCGAGGCAATGGCCTGAAGTTGTGTCAGGGGAGGTTCAGGTTAAATATTAGAGAAAAGTTCTTCACTCAGAGAGTGGTTGAGCACTGGAACAGGCTCCCCAGGGAAGTGGTCACAGCACCAAGCCTGACAGAGTTCAAGAATTTGGATGATACTCTGAGGCACATGGTGTTACTCTCAGGGACGGTCCTGTGCAGGGCTAAGGGTTGGACCTGATAATCCTTGTGAGTCCCTTCCAGCTCAGCATATTCTGTGATTTTGTGATGATGGCTGGCTTTTGAGTAAAACAGGCAAAGAGAGGAAAAGGCTTTTTATGACTTTCTACTGTAAAAGCACACATAGACTTGTGGATATGTGACAGCATTGTCCCAAGGACTGTGGGAAAATACACCAATTGCTCTGTGTTGTGGATCTCATTAGCCACTGTTGGGTGGATTGAGAAGCAGAGACTGTTGACCCTGAAGTCCTGCTTTCTATGGCTAAGCACTCTGCAGGGAGCCACCACCATGGCAGAATCCATACATTCTTCTATGAATATAGGACAGCCATCACCATAACATTTTAGTGTCGCTAGGCATTGTGGCTGTATAAATTCCATGGGGATCATTAAATAGGGTCCAATTGCACAGGAAATTGAAGGTGGAAGAACACAAGCACTTAAGGCAGCTAAGCTGGGTAACAAGAGTAGTGAGGCAGGATTTGATGTATGCTAGCACTGAGTCATGATTTGTCCTTTGAGGGCTTCTGTTTGGTCTGTCAGTGGGCATAAAATGCTGTCCCATCACGTGGTGTTTGCTGCTGTTTATGCTTGCTGGATGGGGCCAGTGTCTACAACTCTATGGGGAAATGCCACTTGCTGAAGCAGAGGGCAGGACACTGTTCTGAGGAACATGGAGGTATTGCAGAAGCAAAGTGGCCACTTCCATTCACTGCGGAGTGGTGCTGCTGGAAGCAATAACATTTAGCACTGACACAGCACTTCACCCAGCACTGGGTAATTAATCTGCAAAGCAGCAGGAGATGCTCTTTGCAACTGGTCCTGTAAGCACAACTAAAGGACTAGAGTGGAGAGGGCTATTGAAAACCATGCTGACATCCAAATTGTCCCCTGGCAACTAAAGAAAAACCTCCAGAATTTACCATGTCCTCTTTGTTTTATTAGTCCTCTTAATATTCAAATGAAGAGAAAGTTTTCCAGAGCTGTTCCTCAGCCTGCCCAGCTTGCAGAAGCTTGGCGGACTTCAAAGGAGCTGCAACAATTTATTGTAGTTCTTACTCCAAACATTTTGTGAGGATGATACATATTCTAGCTGGAAAATAGTTCACTTATGAAGATTACAGTGTATACCAGTGTCAATTATCTGTTTTTATAGGTTTACCCCTTCCCTCCCTTGAGTCTTCGTAGCTGAAAAGTTGGGAAACAGGACTGCTTTTGCTACTGCTAACTTCCAGTTAGTTTTCCATCAGTGAGCACTGATGGCTCCCCCCCCAGCTCCCCCATCCCCCAAGTGAAGCTGCAGAAGAGCAGCTGTGGGAGAAGGGGAGTTTTGTGGTTACGGCTCAGATTTGGAGCTCTGTTGCCAGTCCTATCCTCTGTTTCCATGCAACTCCAAGCAAATCATGTCACTCGCTTTCCAAAGTGCTCTGTAGTACTTGGTGCACCATGTCACAGCATCCCATGACTGCATACTCTGGCTGGTATCAAACAAGTGATTTTCACTGGTTTTATATAAACTTCTCCAAATAAACACACCCATGTTTTGAAGGCAAAACGTACAGGGAGGGTAATTATTTGGCCTCCTGTGGAAATGTTGGTTTCTCACCCTGGTAAGGATGCTTCCTCAAGAGTCCGAGGTTTAATTCTCAGGGGCAAAATCAAGTCTGTTTTAGGTCCAAATCTTCAGCATTTGTGGGTCATGGGTTGCCATTATTGTGCATTTAGAGTTGTGGTCACAACGGAGGGTAACAGTGGCTACCTTGGTTTAGGTACTCCAGCTTTTTGTTCCATGTGGTCAGGTATGGAGAACCATGTCCAGGCATAAGGTTTTTCTTAGGATTTTGATTCTTAATATCCTCCTCTGCAGTTAAGCTGTTTTTCAGGCTCCACCATGAACATGTATTTTCCTCTATGTGTACCCATTTCAAATTTATGGGCTTACTGAGGCCTTTTCTACACCTTTACTTATTTAGAGATTTTAGTGATCCTAAGTTAGTCCCTTTAGATCCCTTGGTGTTGCTGTAATTTACCTCTAATTTATCAACATTTCTTTTCTCTGTTACAGCTGTAATGATACTTAGCCCATATATCAGTTAGCAGAATAATTCAGAACTTGTTCCTTCCTCCTTTTATCACTAAACCTGAAGGGGAAAGATGCCTTCCCAAAGGGTTTCCCAGAAAAAAATACGGGGCAGCAAAGCAAAAAGTACTGCACAGACCATTATGAATGGTCCAGCTGCTTAACTAACAATTATTGATGTGGTTGAGAGGAGGTCACTGAGCTGTGTGAAAAGAATAACCTCTGAAGGAGATACTGAGAAATGAAGATCATTGACCAAGGAGGGAAAAGGAAGATGGAGACCAGCTGGGGTTGTGGTCAAGATGCCAATCCGGATAGGCAAACTATTCTGTTTGTTTGGCTGTTTGGTTTTGGTTTGGTTTGGTTTTTGGTTTTGTTTGTTTGTTTGGTGGAAGTCAGTGAGAGGGAAAAGATCTGGCCCCAGGGTGTTGGTGAGGGAAGATCTGGCCCCAGGTGTTGGAACAGGATCAGATGGTTGAGGTGAGGAGGTGCAGAGAAAGGTGAGGCACAAACAGAAGAGGTTTTTGCTTTGCTCCTCTTTTTCTCCTTGTCTTTTTCCACAGTGCATCCAGGACTGTGATTAATGTCTGTCACATGCTGTTTCCATACTCCTGCTCCATATGGGGACAGAGCTGCATTCCTGGGAGCGGGCTTTGTTTTGACGAGATTCCTGATGTCCTTATGAGGGTTGATTTTTATCCCTGTAAACTTCTCATTTTCTGTTACTAGCTGTTCCTTTAAGAAGAAAGCTATCTCTGTGGTTGCCATGGAAAGCCCTGCATATCTCATGAGACTGAACCACAGAACATATAGTGCAGCCGCAGAAAATATCTGGAAATATGTTTGCCGGAGAGCTGCAGTCCTCAGGAGTTGGGCAGCCCTGTAAGTGGAGATGCCCCAGCTGGGAAAGGGAATTTCTTTTCCCCAGGCAGCTGATGTGGGCATGGGGATTGGATGATGCCTCTGTTAGGGGGGCAGGGGAGATCTGGGGAGCAGCTCAGGGATGTGGGGGTGGCACAGTGCCCTGGCTGCTGCAGAGTGAGCAGGCGGCAGGGCAAGGTCCAGGCTGGAGTGTGAGTGCATCGGTGCCTCCTTATCCTTCTCACCTTTGCCTGGTGACAACTTCTGAAGGCTGACAACAAAAATGCACACAAACAACGTGCTCAAGCCCTGCTCCACCAACAGCTCGCTAAAGAACTGATTCCCACACCTTCCTCTAATCTAAAAACCACAGTTTCCCCTCACTCAGCTGCCAAAACCTACAAGCTCCCCCACAACTTCCTTAATACAATGCTGTGCTTCATACTGAAGTGAAACTTGGAAGTGAAAATCAATTGAGATGAATATTGAATTAAAGATTGTACATTGATTGAACTGCACATTTTAATTTATTTATTTTTTTGAAGAGCCTATGAAGAATGGGCCTCAATCAATGATAAGAATAGTGCGTCTGGAACTGAGCTGAGGCCAAATATACTTTAAGACTCTCAAACTGTCCTCTATCATCTCTTTCAATTTTCTTATTTTTTAAAAAAGTGAATATTATGCCTTATTTTTCCAATCCAAGAGTTTAAGGAAAAGTTCAGTCATTAAAACAAAAAAAAAAAGAAAAAAAAAAGAAAGAAAAAAAAAGAAAGAAAGAAAGAGGAAGGCCCAACATTCACATCTCAGCACTCTCTTTCTGAGGATGGCTTCATTAATATCCTGGTGTCTCTGTTCTCAATGGCAACTCAAATATCATTTTAAGACACAGATTTGCCCAAGAGAAGTTTGGGGACACTGAATCCCATCCATGGTTTGTGAGCAGGAGTTGCAGGACTCACAGGAGTCAGGAATGAAGCAGACTTACAGTCTTCTCCCATCCCCACAGTGCAGCTGTCACTGACCAGGCTGTAGCTCAGGTTACCAAACATTTCCACTATAGGTCTCGTTTTTAAAATACAGTAGTTTTTGCTGAGAGTCTTTCAAAATGAATATTTTCTGAGGTAATTCTAGCTAAGGTAGTTCTGCTGTTCCCAGGAATGAGGCTGGAGACACATGGCACAACCTGTATTCACCTCGCACAGGTATCTAGCCCCTGCAAATTGCTCAAGATACTTCATGTGCCCAAAGATGGTGAAGCATGAACCAGGGCCCCATGAAGGACAGCTTTGTTGGTCTGAAAAGGACAAGATTGATCAGAAGTAGTACAGCTCCCTATTTCTCCAGTGATCAGTGCCTTGCACACACTGAAAAACTCCATGTGCAAAAAGTGCCATACACAGGACACCTTTTCAGGAGTGCTGCGAAGTTGCTGAAATTAATTGTAAAAGCTGGCAAAGTCCTCCTTCCTGTTCTTATTGCTTATCTTAAAACAGCTTCTGGGCCTTTCATGCACACAGAAAGGTCACACTGTGGCTTAGCATCTCCTCAGCCCACGTTAGCTCCTGCCCAAGTTCTCCTTAAGGGCTGTAGCAAATGCTTTGGTGAAAAGCAAACCCTTCTCACTCTCCAGCCAAGGTAACCAGGCTTTTCTGGTGGTGCTTTTGCCATGCTCCTACAGCCACATCTAGCTCACACGTGCTGTTGCTGGCCCGAAACTCTCTGAAAGCCCTCAAACACCTCAACCTGCCTTGCAGCCCCTCCCTAACTCACAGCGTGTCGTTGGGAGTGGCTGGTCCAGCTTCTGAACATGAAAGAGCTGTTTTAGTCTGTAGTTTTAATTATCCAGTTTCTTCTCCAGACAATTTCTAGAGCTCTAATTTCTTCTTCAGGCCTTTCTTCCATCCTGAGCTGTAGATGGTTCTCACTAGACCTCAGCAGGTACAGCCCCCTTCCCAGCTCCATCCAGGTCCAAGGCAAAGTCTCTCTGCACAAATCCCTTCCCTGTACTTTCAGGTTGTTGCTCCAGGACTGTGCTGATATGCATCACGCTCCCTCTCACAAGTGCATTTCTATTATGTTATCCAGAAAGCAGAGGTTTTGTGGGCATAGGAGAAAGGACAACAAAGCTTCTCTTGTAATATTTGGTCCTGCTGTTATGTGATACCTCACCTCTGGCCTGAGCCCAACCTCAGCAGCTGGCAAAAGGGTGAGTGGGCACAGTGGGCTTGACAATGCCACCACTGACAAGGATGAGTTGATGCAGTGACACGCTCATTTACTACCCTCAGCTTTTGGAAAGTTTAGGAAAAGAATGAGTGCTCTGAGGTTGAGTTTTTTACTGTCAGTTTACAATTTATTTTCAGTTTCTAAAGGGTTTCATTGACATCTTGCTGAACTTGGTAATATGGCTACATGGGTGATGCCTGAAACCATTCTCAGAAAAGTTTTAATACTCATTTAAGAGGAAAATGAAACAATGCAAATATTTTTGCAAATAATGCCATCAAGTTTTTTGTAAGTGCTCTGCAGAGACAATCTATTTTGTATTTGAGGCCAAAGACTTGTCACACAAAACAACACTTAGTAACTAGAGATACAGGTACACTCAGCATCATGCACAGGTTTGCCCTTTGCAGGTACAGGCTCGGACTGGAAAGCTTTGCAAATTAAGTGTTTTCCTTGTTTCACATTTCCATTAAATCCCCTCCCTGTCTGTGTCTTCTGGGTTTGAGGGTGCTCATGGCCATCACATGTAGATCCCCCTGCTAGAAGCTTTTTACTGCTGGTTAAGCTTTAACTGCACTAAAAGCCATTATACCAACTTGCAAACCGCTTTCTCCTTTTAGTAGCCCTGATAACATCTCATACTCCCATCAGGAACTAGCTGTTGGTGCTGGACTGTCCCACTCCCAGGTTGAACAACAGCATTACCAGAAGCACACTGCACTGTGGAATTCAGCAAAAACGCTCCATATGTTTTATGCAAAAGAAAACATTACTTTTGGCACAATGTTTTGTGCCAGAAGCCAATTGCCACCAGAATACAGATGCAGAACTTGCCAGAACAAACCTAATTGCAATACTTGGGAGGTGTTTTCTATTTTTCTTCCTAACTGTGTCCAGGTGTTTTGGATTGTTTGAGTGAAATTCATGGTGTTGAGAAACAGAAAAAGGCTAGCTGTTTAGCTAATGATGGCAGCAATACATTCTGCTGATCCTGAGTCTCTGAATTCATTATTTGTTTTGTTGTTTCTACTTTAAGTTACATAAACCTAATTAAACAACCTCACATGTAACAGCTGCTTCTGAGAGGCTTGCTACTGGAATTTATGGATACATTAATACGTGAACTAATGTATTATTTTTGAGTAAGGACTAATAGATAAAAAGAAAAATCAGGGAAAATAAGATAAAGATTAAATGGAAAATTTCCAAATATTTAAAATAAGATCAAACTCAAATATTTTTAGGATTTTTGTTTCTTAAAGTATTTTCATTATTTTCACTCTTCACCTTGGTTCAGTATATTTTTATGAGTTCCTGCAAATGTTTGAGTGAAATGAAAGTTTTATCAGTTGTAACTGTTATTACAAATGGAATAACTATGCAATGCAATATACTGCAAATAAGATATATTCATCCAAAATCCTCCTCCTTCTTCATTGATAACATGGAGATAACCACTGTCTTTTTCCATTTTTTTTTTTGTGTGTGTGATTTGTGAGCACACACAGAGCTCAACTTAAGAACAGAAATGTACTGTTGCTACCAGCAATGCCTGAAGAATAAAAAAGAGAAAATGCTGTAGGATGGGCAAAAAGGACTAGCCAAGGGACGTGTGGAAGCTATCTGATTTCTTTATTGTGTGTGGATACACACCAGTTGTTCACATGCAGGCACTTTTCACAACACCTCTCAAATTATGTGAAAAACTCAATAGCTCAATAGCTCATTTCAGTGTCATTTGCTAACAAAAATTCACGTGTGCATCTCCCTAGGATGGTCTCTATTAAATAGGCATTGTGATTTTTAAACTGATGATTCCCTTTATTTACCTGTGAAATGCTGTTTGCTGGTGGGGCTGAAAAGCAATATGGCCACACACATACACATGGGCTTTATCTCAGAAATAGATCTGCTCCCTGACAAGGAAAACAAGACAAAAATCAGCAACATCCAACATTAAGATGCTGAATGTAGAGGGCTGGAAAAGAAAAATATTTTTAAAGACGTGAGGGACTCCTGTTTCCCTCCCACATTGGGGTGGGTTTGGCTGGATGCTGTGGGCAGAGAAATTGGTTGCAAATAAAGCCATGGGCTTCAGCAGGGAGATGGGTAATTGTCTGTGGAGTCTCAGATTATCTTGTTCCACAAAATGGGCTACTTTACCACGGGAAGGCAAGAAGGAGGAAAATTGCAGGCCAAACCACTTAAAAAGCTTGTTTGAGTGAAGAGAGATCTTCCAGAGCTTCTGGCTGTGTTTCTCCCATTGCCCAGCTGCTGGGGCACAGTGAGTTGGATGCCAGGGAGGGGGATTTCATTCCATGCAATGTCAGGGAGATGGCACGCTGCCAACTGATACCAACCTGGGTTTCATACCTGAATTTTCAGGGCAAGAAATCCAAATCACTGAGGGACCACAGCAACCTGACACAGCTGCAATACAGACCTCAGGCAAAGTGAGCTAATGTTTTGGGGACAATTGCCTGTTATTTTGGCACTTTATCTTTCTAAAGCATTCACTGGAAAAATAATAATTTCACCTCCTTCAAACCACAGATAAAGATAGGAAAGCACAGAGACCGCAGGCACTGGGAGTTAACGTATCGCCTGGCAGCACTCATTTTGGTTAAGTGTAGAAAACAAATCTGAGAACGATTTTTTCATGGAATTAGATGAGCACTCCCCTTGAGGTTTAGTCTGCCTCCATGTTTTCATGCTGGGTTTAAGCTTGACTTTGGAATGACAGAGGTCTGTCATCAAGTTAAGCAGTGGAAGCCAGTGATAACTTTTTCCAGCCTGAAGCCTGCCAGTATGAAGTCAACCTGCTCACAGGTCTTGAACAAATTTGAGATGGTAGAACAAGTGTTTATCAGATAAGTGTTTATATTATGAAGCTGTAGTGGTCTTTATTTGACACCAGGTGTCCTAAGGCTGGATTTATGGCATGGCCAAGCCTTGCTTTCAGTAATTTCAGTGTCTTTTGTAGTTTTTCCTTGTAATTCAGAAATTCTGGATTTCTCTGACAGCCAAAGCAAACCTCTGGTCCAAGTAAAAGACAATCACTTTCAGCTTGGTATCTCTTGCAGTAGTGGCTCCATGTGGCTTGGGAAATGATGTGGCAAACTGATTTGTTCAGGATTATGTTTGGTAGAAGCTGTGTTAAGAGGATCTATGCCTGTGTTGATAATTTCTATAGTGAGATGGAAGGTTTTCAATTGCGAGGCTGCCTCTACTATGTTTCTGTCATTAAGTCACTTAAAAAGACAAGCAAAATATTGTTTCTAATTTTTCTTAAATACAGTTGGTGCATTTATCACAACATTTGCTTTTTCCTCTGGTTTGATTTTGTTCCATGTCTCTCTTGGTTGCGTGGGTTTCTGCGTTTCTATGGGCTGTCCTTTGACTAGTGCTGTCACAAAAACTGCAGCTCTTTCCTCCTTCAAGAGTAGCTTCAGATATTTATGCCAAATGACAAAGTCTATGTTGTATGATCCAGTCACTGGTGACTTTTCTACTTAATGTTCATGGATTTGTATCAAAGAATGAAGATATTAATATTTTTATTAGCCATTCTGTGTAGTTATATAAAGAAGATGGGGTTTTTTTAACTTTCTTCTTTAAACCAGTGTTTCTTTTCTATTTTCACAAGAAAACTCTCTAGGAGAAGGTGAACACAAACCCACCTGCCTTCTGCATTTCCCTGAAGGGGCTAAAATACTGTGGTATTTCAGCAGATGATACCATGGTAACAACATCAAGGATGATGTTAGGATCTAGGCAGCCTGAGAGAGACCACATCATTCACAGTCTGGATTAGTCTTTGGGGCTCCTTGCTTCCAAAGAGCATCACAAGGATGGCCATTGAGTTACGAAGGCCAGTGGTGGGCCCCCACTGGTGTAAAGGCACAGACAATGGTCCAGAACGATGTGTTCCCCTGGAGGGGTGTTTAAGCCACCTTCTAAATCCACACTGTACCTCCAGAAAACCACTGTGATATCTCCTTACTGGCTGTGCAGGCAACAAGAAGCACAGAAGGAAGGATATCACAGAAAACCAAGGTAGAAGTATCCATAGAAACCCAAGATCTTATTGGGAAGGTGAGAGAAAGTGACTATGACGAGACATGCACACATTTTTGAGACTGGCAGATGTTCCTCTGGATGCATCTTCATGCTGTGTTCTGTATCTGACAAATCCCTGAAGCTACCCAGTTTCCTCCATCACTCACAAAGGATAGGGCAGATTGTATCAGTGCTTTGATTTTTTTTTTTTGTTGCTTTTATGCTTTTTCACCAATTATTTGAGAATATTTTGAAAAGAGCTAATGTTCATAGTGCTGCTCAGAATTACCATCCAGAATGTGGAGACAAGCAGGCTGGATACAACTGACTTTTCAAAACCAGTCTGTATTGATTTTGTGGGTGTGAAGTTTGGATGTTCAGGTCCAGATCCTCTCTTTTACCACTCTTAAAAATACTCTCTCCTTGAGGTCCAGAGGGCCCCAAAAGCCAAAAAACAGAGGTAGGAGAAACTGATGTCATAACAACAATGTGAAAGAAGGGTATGAGCCCACATAGGGAGCAAGGAAAATGCACGAGGAGGGAGGGCAGTGTTTGATGAGGGAGGGAGGACGACAAAGCTGTGTGACCTGGCAAGGTCTCCTGTATCAAACTGCCTTGTCATTTGCTTCACTGTTGGTGTGACAAAAATGTGAATCACACAGAAATGACACCAGCTGGGGTAATGTCCTGATCTGTACTTTGCACTTTAAAAAACACTTCCATTTGAACTTGGGAGAGGAATGAGGAAGCCTGGGAAATATTAATTTCTCTACAGTTGAAATCATAGTTGCTCCTTACTGAAAAAATGGTGACAAAGTGCTCCTTAGGCTCAGTGGTTTGAAGAGTACAGGAATACACCTGTGAAACAACTTGCCAGAAAAATGACAAAGCCGTGGACAAGACAATGTCTGGGTTAACCTTTCAGCTGCTGCACTAAGAGAAAACATGCATGACAAACAAAATGACATACTTTGCCATTGTGTGACCCAGAAAGATTTAAAAGAGAGAGAGAAACACAATGGAGCCAAAAAGTAGCAGTGGTTTTGAAGATACTCATTAGTGGTGACTTTGGATAGTTTTGAGCTGCAGATGGGCCTGAGCTCACCCAACTGGGAGCAAAGGCTGCCTTGGGAGGCACACGCAGCTGCTCTTAGACCATCTTCTAGTTCATGGTTCTCCTGTTTTCCTGTGGTGCTCAGAGGCCCAGGTCATTGCTTTGGGGAGCAGGTCTGCTGTCCGGAGGACATGGAACTGGAAAGAGGTTTGCTTGTGTGGGAGAGCAGGCATCTGACTAATCTGTTCCAGTTCACAGGATGGTGCTTCTTGCTGGGAGTCTCTTGGAGCATCGTAGTTGTGCAGCCTGCAAATGGCTTCTGAGTGAACCTCTGGCAGTGTGCTGCATTTGCTCTCTTGCTCACGGTTCCTTCTTGTCCCTGACTTGCTTTGCCACCTACCAGCCAGCCAAATCAGACACCGAATCTTTAATGCTGCAGTGGCTTCAAAGAACCAGGTGTGTGAGTGGCAGGATCTGGCCCTGTGAGAGCAATAGGAGCTGCTCCATTTTTTTTCCCTTAAGTCAGCCTTGCTCTTGGCATCTTCAAACCCATCTCTTGTGGTTACCTTTATGGTGATTTAACACATCATGGAGTGATTACCATGGTGCCTTGGGAGACACTGGTTTCATAATTGATCATTGTGGTAATAAAGCAAAGCGGAGCAGCCCCCTTGCTCCCTGCTCTGAGGCTTTATGTGCTGCTGTGAGTTCAGAAGGGAGCAAGAATATTTGTGGGAGAGCTGTGGTGTGTGCAGAGAGGCTGAGGAAAGCTCTCTGCCTGAAATAGGGGCACAGGGATTGCTTCTGTGCAATTGCTGATCACACATTATTCTGAGCAGGACTAGTCGGGCGTTTCAGACAAGCAGAAATTTCTCCAGTCGCATGTGCTGGGGGGAGAGTTTTGCCAAGGGGAGGGTGAAGTTCCTGCTACATTTACAAAAAATTATGGTGTTGAGCATAAGAGCACATAGATGTAACCACAAGGACTAGAAAAATCATTTCAAGCCCTTTTATCCCAGGGCAGTAGAGGCTTGAGGGACAGGCTTTCATAAGATTTGTGCCAATTTTTTCTTGAGGAGACATCTTATTTTTGTCAGAAGCCAGCCAGTCTGCACAGCACAACCATACCAGAGCCATACCTCTGCTCTGTCTGCTGGACCTGAGCCCTGGCACTCTCCAAAGCCAGATGCCACATCTGGCTGTCTCCTCTCCCTCTCTGCCGCCTCTGAAATGGAAATGCTGGTCTTTCTTGAAAATATTGGCCTCATCCCAGAAAGGCACACAGAAAGTGACGGCAGCCGTATAGATTGTGGCAAACTGAGTCATTTTCTGAATCACCTTATTGGAAATCTTTAAAAAGAAGCAGCTCCTTCTCTGGTAACACTGATGACCATGAGCACAAGGTGGCTGGTGGCCGTGGAGTCTGGAGAGCCTGGCCCCTGACCCTGCCAGTGAGGATTGCAAGCAAACTGCCAGGCACGTCATCACTGTCAAAACCAGAAAAATCCTGAGTTAGTCACAGCAGGAAGACAGACAGCAGCAACATCAGAGCACACTGTTGCATCCAAGTGGTTGGTGACTGTTACAGATTTGAAAGTCTTCCAGAGCAAAAAGCTGTACACAGCAATAGTGCAAGTCCAGGACAAGGAAAGCAGATGTTCAGGTCTCCTCCCCCATCCTTGTTCCCATATGTTGACTAAGTAGGTTTTGTAAAACAGAACATGCTGTAAATCAGAGCTGGGCAGGGTTCACCAGTTGGGTTAAATGTGGCTTTTCAGGGTGCACAAGTGAACCTCTGTCATTTACACATAAGGAAACTATTGCTTTAAACTTTCCTTGAATAACTGCTGTAGTATCTAAGTAGAATAACTTGTTCTTCACTGAAGTAGTCCTTACTCTTTCAGGATGATTTATATGTAATCCACATTTTCTCGCACTACCTGTGTACAGTGATCCCAGGTCAGAGTCACCTGAGCAAGAAGATTCTCAGCTATAACTTCTGCAACATGCCCATCTTGTCCTTTGTGCTCAGCACTTCCGTGGCTCCCAGTGGTATTTTTTGCAGGATCAAATGCTCTCATTTGACTGTTTTTCACCAAATAGGGCATGATGCTGTGATTTTTGGGAAAGCCAGTTCAAAAGCAGAATTTGAATATGGATGTGCTCTTAGGATTTGTGCATTAGTCTCTCTCAAAATTGACAGTTTACACTGCACAATATAATTTACAGAAGACTGAGTTCTGATTGTTTATGGATTTTGGAACAACAGGAAATATTCCAAAGCAACCTGGAGTGTCTGTTAAAAAGCTTTTTTAGTCACAGTTTCAGTGTTCAGGAAGCTATTTCCTCCTACACACATTGCTTCAGGTCTTTAGGTTCCTGGTGAGCAGTATCACTTTGCAGCCTGGCCCTTCTTCAAACAGTCCCAGCTCCATCTCTGTGGCTGCAGGGGGAGAAATCCCACCCATGAGGAACAGGTCAGGAGGAGCCCCATCAGGCTGCTCCTGTCTTCATACAAAGATCTTCCACAGCCTCAAGTGCTGTTCTCATGACAGACTTGCCTGGGTATGATGCTGGAAACCCACAGTCTGGTCTTGCAAATCATGGACTTGAAAGGGCTTCTTCCTTCTAATACATTGACTCAATTGCTTCATTAAGATTTATAAACCTGTAATGAATCTGTAATTTGCAGTTGAAAGACAACTTCATAAAATCAATATACACTAATGTACTTCGTGCAATATACAGCCTTTTAGCTATATATTGATTTTCTTTCTTATGAATGTTTTATCCCTTGTATTTCCCTTTTGCATGATTTAATTAAGAAATTAGAAACTTTAAAAATTAAAATTTGCTATGGAAGAAAAATCTTTTATTGGAAATAAAAGTGGGCTTGTAATCTTCCAGTATACCTTTATTTTCTAATGGCCAAACTGGACCCCATGTTTTAGTAAAAAAAAGAACCCCTCCTGTTTTATTAAAAAATGATAATAGTTAATTTACAGGGGTCACATTAAAAAAAAAATCACACTGAAAAAAGCTTGAATGCAAACATATTGAGGATGAATTATTTTAGTTAAAACAAATTATTTTTCAAATAATAGATTTTCATAAACAACTGAGCAATATTAAATTTTAAAAAAATACTTCAAAGTTACTGAGATGAGGGGAAACATCAAAACGGAACGATTTTTCACCAGTGTTTTAGTGAAAATTTCTGAAGTCTTGTTTTATTCTCTGATTTCAAAATAGGAACTTGCAGCTGAGTCTCATGAAATGAGGTATCCATTTCTATGCCTAATTTAGTTTAAAATTTCTTTCTTTTACTTACAGCAGGTCAAAAGAAGTTTCTATTTATAATAGACATTTTATGTCACCTAATACAAATTAACATAAATTTTAATTGCATAAACACATCAGTCATATTTTAAATGCTGAATAAGCATTCCTTTACAATCTTAACATCTCTCAAATCAAAGCCAGTGATTGAGAAATGGAGAAACCTTCTCTCTTCAACAGGTTGCAAGGCATATAAGAAATACTCTCCATGCTGACTTGGAAGTTGTTAAGAGACAATAAAACGACCCATTATTCATTGAATAAGCTCATTTTTAAGGGTTGGGGTTTTTAAGTTTTTAAAGACTGTTTACAGCTCAGGCACCTGCCCACACACTGGTGTCTAACTTGTTCACCACCAACGTAAGTATGGGATCAAACATTTTGGCCTGCCTGAACAGAGGACTTTGGTGTCCTGATGGTTTGCGCTGCAAGGCTGGAAGTTTGGATGTGAAATCACAGGTTGGGCAGGGCTCTCACAGAGGTGAGAGTTGCTCCTTCACCAGGATACAGGGCAGCTGCCATGTGAAGGATGGGTGCCCAAACCAGATGTAGGAATTGCTACATCCTGGGTAGTGTCTGAAGCTGTTACATACCTAAAAGGATGGGTAAACTGATGCAGTTTTAGGCTCAACACCATTCTCTGTTTTGCTATCAATTTTACAGTTTTTCCTCTGGAAAACAAGGGAGTTGGTGAACATAAACCCTGGAGTGGTAGAAGGGTTTCCTAAAGCAGGAGAACACATTGGTTGGAGACCTGCTGTGGCCCTAAGCAGCAGTATCTAATCCATCAGAGTCCTTAAAAGAGTAAAAGATGTTTTTTTCCTCCATCCTGGGCATATGGGTAGGAATCCAGGTCTCGTCATGATGGGATCCTTCCTTCATTCCCCACAGCATTGCTGAGACATTATCCCCCGTCTCCTGCAAAAGCCTGTCTAAATCCCGACCCAAGTCCCAGGCTCTGGAGGCTGCTATTTTAAACCTGGTCATGGGCCTTGTGACATGCCAAAGGAAAAAAGAAATCCATTTCTGATAATGAATCTTGTTATTTTCCTAAACTCAGAGGAAATCTGCAGCACAGCTGGTGGTCCTGGAGGAGAGTGAAAGAATACTGCTTAATGAGAACCTGGTGGGTTAATTAGTCTGTTGTATGATGTGGTTAGTCAATAGGAAGGAAACACTTGGAAACTTTGAATGACATAATCATGATTGACCTTAAGGTAGCAGTGGCCTAATAAGCAGTTAAATGCACCTGAGCAAGAGGGGATGTTTGAGCAAGAGGGGATTAAGAGGAACTGTGCTGATGTGTCCCTGCACAGTTTGAAGCAGAAAAACTGCAAAAAGGAATGTATTGCTGAGGCTTTTAGTAGCAGAAGAGAGACTGCAGCATTCCCAGCTCAATACGTGATGTCTCCTTGGGGTACTGACCCACAGAGTTTGTGGGTGCACACAGAGGGGCACATATTGCAAGAGCTAGGAGGAAATAGGGGAAGGAAAGAAAAGATAGGGATCTGAGCTTCAGGTGTGTGTTTCCTTTTGACCTTGTCGGAGGTCCTGAAAGGGCTTTGTCTTCCTCTCTCTGGCTCAGCACCCCAATCTCATGCACCCAGACTGCCTCCCCTAGTAACCCTTTTAAAACCCATGCTCTTGCAACCTGTGCTTCTCCTTTTGGCTTTATGACAGTTGTTGCACTAACTACTCTGTTTTTCTGATTTCTTTTTCTTTTTTTAAAGCATTTGCTTTTTTAAATTCCATGTATATGGTTATTCCTTTCACAGCCAATGTAGCCCTTCTCATGCACAGCTCTCTGGAGAAGAAATCTGCCACTACCAGCATGTGCTTCCTGCTTTGTGCATCTCTCCTCAGGGTTTTCTCCTCTCACAGTTCCCATCTCCTCTGACTCAGCTGATTGCTGGGCGTCTTGCAGCCATTTTCTGGCCTTGGCCTCGGTTCTACAAGGGCTCCAGCTCCCTGCCATTATTCTCCTATTGCTACTGGTTTCATTTCATCTGCTGTCCCAAGCCTGTTGCTATTTCTTATAAGCCTGCCAGATTTGCCTGCATGATTGTTCTTTTGTCCAGATGGATGTTTAGCTCAGGCTATTTAGTGCTGATCTGGTTTTTCTATTGCTTTGTGTGTACCCAGGGGAAGAGGTTTTGTATTAAAATTCTCCTGGAGTGCTGAGTCACTTGAACTCTGCTACTGTGTCATGTGCTCGATTGTCTGAGTGCGGGACCTGGTTATGTCAGATCTTGCAAAATGTGTTTTCTGTTTTCCCACTGGAGTTTTGCCTGAATGGCTTCCAAATTATCCACCTACTAGAAGCTGGGAAAGTTCTCTCTCATGATGCAATTCCCCTCTTAAGTTTGTTTTGATCATTTCCAAGAACTTGCCTGGGATTTGATAGCTGGCATACTTTTTTTTTGCATGCTTCGCTCTTTCTGTGTATTTCTGGGCATTCAGGAGGGTTTGCTCCCTGTGATTTGATCAGCCATGTAGTTCCCAAATGCCACTTGTTTGTACATTTGCCCCATCAGATTACTGCCATATTACAACGTGCTCAGAGAGGTTCTTCTAATCCGGCAACCTCTTGATTGCACCTTAAAAAATGTGTAAATGCTGCTGGTTAGGCTTCCACTAGCGATTCAACATTCATCAGACTGTTCCTGTGGCCTTCTGCAGCTGAGTGCAAGTCCAGAGAAATTCATTATCCACAGCACTTCCCCAAAAGACTCATCTTGATACAATCACCAGCAGACATTTTTGCCTTGAATGACACAAGTGCTCTGGCTTCACTCACTGATAATCAGCAGTGACACTTTTTTTTTGTTGCGACAGTTCAGTGGTTTTGGGTCGGTGCAGATACCCAAGTATCTGCCAGGCTTTCATTGTTGTTAGAGGCAGTCTGTGCTAGTTTCCCAAGATGTAACAATCTGTTTTCTTTGCAGGCTTGTGACTTCCTTCCTCAGTGACTACATGGTGCATTTCTCATGTCTCCTTGGCTGCAGAAAAGCTTATTTATAGCATCAGTTCCTCCTCTCGTGCCCCTGTCCATTAGAGTGATGACCTGCAGTGGCTGCTGTCTCACCCTGAGGACATTCTCTGGCTCTGCTTTACCAGATCAGGGTATGCTGGGTCCTACAAACCCCATGCAATGCTTTTTGCAAGAATTTCTTACTGACTGCATTCATCTGATGGTTTTAGCATGGCTTCATGGCTTTTTGCATCTCACCAACATACAGCCACATTTTGCAGCCTTACACTGATGTTTATTATTGCTGGGATGTGCTCTGCAGCTGACTCTGCTGTTTGCATGGAAATGAATCAGTTGTTGATCCTGCAGCCTTGTGATGGGCGGACTGGGTGTATGGCTGGCAGCCTGCTTTTCCAGGCAGCATGAGGCCTCATCAGGCAATTAAATTGACCCAGGTTGTGCTGTATTTTTCAAATAGCTTTAACTGCAACCTATCTTTGCTGATCTCCTGACTTCTACTCTCTGGTCCTCTCCCTTTAACAGATCAGCAGCACTTACAATATTTCAAGAATTGTCCCAGATTTAGATTTATTTCTCCAAATGTAACATTATAGTCAATGAAGGTCCAGTCCAGAAAGCTAAAAAAACTCAACTGGCCAATTTTGGGTGCCTATTTTGAGGCAGAATGGCTGAGTAGTTCTCCTTTCAATTTACATTGCCTGTTGTGGCAAAGGAGGGAACAGTGTCATTTAAAACAAGTCTAATGTTGTTTGAGACCCCCTAGGATATCTGGGACCTCTGCAGTGGATTGACCAGTATAGAATCATAAAATCATTAGGGCTGGAAAAGACTTCTAAGATCAGCAAGTCCAACTTTTGCTTGAATACCACCATGCCCACTAAACCATATGATATCACAGTATGACAGAGAGCATCACATGGAGTCCAGAGAATCAAAGAATCATAATAATTTAGGTTGGAAAAATCTCTAAGACAATAAAAGGCACATACTACACAGAACCCAAAATAACACTGGACACATCAGCCTCCACAAACAGGACTTTATACACCTACCCCACATGTAGGCACATAAGATTGGTTCCTAGTATCAGAAAAGTCTGGGGCTGCTTGAGATGCTCCTGGATGGCCTGCTTGGCCTCCAGTTGCTGTTCGTGGTTGTCTCATAAGGCACCCAGTTTAGGCAGTTACATCTGTCTCATTCATGTTTACAAAGTGCCAGAACATTCTCTCATCTGATTCATCATCATGGCTGGGCTTCACGAACGAAGATTTGGGAAGGGCTCTACCCACACTTGCTACAGGCTCGCTGATGGCTGAAAAGGCCAATGCAAGATAGACAGGTCCGGCCGCAAAAGGCACAGCAGAAAGACTCCCCGGGTGAGATCGACAAGACGCGATTCTTTCTGCGTTGTCTTTTCT